>JANUYF010000005.1:836666-1565833 GCA_026167975.1 Phrynosoma blainvillii | reverse complement strand
GTCACCCAATGCTTGTTCAAATATTTTAAAAAATTATCTGCTAGAGGAAGGACAGCAGAGAGAGGGACTCCTAGCCCAGTCTCCAGTGGCAGAGAGTCCCCCTGCCTGGGAGCAGCCACCGAGAAAGCCCTCTTTTGAAGCTGGCAAGATTGATCTAAATAGCCATGCTTCCCCCATAATCATCTGGGTCAGGGGAAAATCCAGCTCCCAACTGGAATGCAGCCCCCCACTTTTGCTCTATATAACACACATTCACACAATACACAGGCACATCCAGATGTGGGAGATTCCTTTTTGTTGCTCCTGCCTTTGGCCATCCTGGATTTTTGATACAGGTCAAAATGAGACTGGAGAGCCAGACTTCTGGGTGGCCTGATGGTCATCTAAGAACTGTTGGCCTTAAAACTGTCCATCTATCATATGAGTGCTCATAATGGTCCAGAGCCAGCTTGGCCACGTGGTTTGAGTGTTGGGCTATGACTCTGGAGACCAGGGTTCAATTCCCAGCTCAGCCATGAAACCCACTGGGTGACCTTTGTCACATCATATGCTCTTAGTCTCAGAGGAAGGCAATGACAAAACTCCTCTAAACAAAGCTTGCCAAAAAATCTCCATTACAGAGTTACCTTAGAATCGCCATAAGTCAGAAATGACTTGAAGACACACAACGACGACAACAACAATTTACAGTGTACTTAGACATGTCATATAGAGGTTGATGATGACACCTCTGTATGTCTGGGGTTTTTTTCGGTGTGTGTTGGTAATTCAGTAAAATAAAACTGACACCAAAAACATTATTTATTGATTTTAATTTGGAATGGATTAAATTGTTTATGTTGTTTTATCTGTTTTATGCTCTGAGAACTCAAGACAAAAGGGTGGGATAATAATATTTTCATTAATAATAAATAAAAAGGAATTATAGGTCTAGACAGGAAACTGTGATGCCCTGGTGAACTGATTTCACTCATTCTTTGGCCTTCACGCTTTGGCCAGGAATGGGTCCCTGGAAGGCCTCTCCAGGAAGGCATCTCTTCTCCTTCCACTTCCCCCAGAAGTGAATTAATGATAGGCTTGTCCTCTCTGCAGGATGCTGGAGATCAGCTTTCCGCTGTTGTTGCTTGTCTGTCAAGGCCCTTCTATTTTGGTTTTAGTGGGGAATGCAGAGTCATAGTTTCAGGAAGGGCTTGATATTTTAACCTTGGTCTGCCTCACTGCCTCTGTCTGTTCCTTTCAGCTGTAAGGCTGTGAAATGTCTCCTCGGATGGTGGTGAGCTGCGGAGACAGAAGCCGAGGCTCTCCCTTATGCACTCACTCTTTGCATCCAGCCCTTGGACGATGAACCTCTGCAGAATTGACCCTCTTGCCCCCCAGGTGCCAAAGCACAGCTCTGGAGGGACAGCCGCCTCTTCTGCAGACAGTTGATGCTGGAAGGCAGCTGGAGTTAGGGAGAAGTGACAGGAGAAATCTTTGGGAGCAGAATACATCATACCTCTCTTGAAAATAGAAACTGTCTGGAAGGGTTCTCCTTTGCTCTTGCCAGGAAATGTCCCAGATCTTGTTTGTCTGCTTGTGCATTGTGTGCCTTTAAGTCAATTTGGACTTTTGGCGACTGTCTCCTATGGCTTTCGTCACAATACTGCTTCAGAGGTGCTTTGCCATTCCCTTCCTCCAAGACTGAGATGTTGTGTGACTTGCCCAAGGGGGGTTTCCATGAGGGAGCAGAGATTTGAACCCTAGTTTCCCAGAGTCAGCATGGTATAATGGTTTAAGCATTGGTCTATGATTCCTGGAGGCTAGGGTTTGAATCCCCACTCGGCCATGGAAACCCACTGGATGACCATGGGCAAGTCAGACGCTCTCAGCCTTGGAAAATCCATTAGGGTTGCCATAAGGTGGAAATGACTTGAAAGCACACAGCAACTCCCAGTGTCTTAGTCCAGTGCTCAAGCTGGTTCCCCAAAAGATTTCTTCAGAGGGGCTTTGCCATTGCTTTTCTCCAAAGTGGGAGACGATGGCTTACAGAAGATCATTAGAGGCTTTCTGTGGCTGAGAGAGGATTTGAACCCTGATCTCACAGAGGTCTAGTCCAAAATACACATTGATAGGCTACACTGTCAACCCTCTCCTAAGGTGTGTGCGTATGTGCAAGATTTGTGATTCAGAGGAGGTTTGCTACTGCTTTCCTCCAATACTGAGAGAGTGTGACTTGCTCAATGTCACCCAGTGGGTTTCCATTCTGAGCAGAATTCGGATCCTGTCCTCCTAGCACCCTAGTCCAGGTTTCAAACCTCTCTACCACACTGTCTTTCCTCATTTGCCTAACCAAACTCTTTAATCTTCACATTTCCCAAAAAAGTATATGTCTTTGCCTGCCTGCATTTTGGTTGCTCATTGTACCCATCTGACTGCTCCCTTGTGCATTTTAGGGGTTTCTTGCTAGTTAAAAAGCATTTGCTTTGACAATGCTAGGTTTTTACCCTGAGCAGAGTGGAGAGATGTCTTTCTCTGCAGCACAATCAAATACCAGCCAGCTGTTTTGAGGAACAGAGTTGGTTGTCTTTCTGTCTGCTTCCTTCCCTGTCCAGCTCTCGCATCCGTACGTGGGGATGATGGGGAATACAGTGGCCTGGACGATTCTGACTTTAGTGCTCAGTTGTATGTCTTTGCTCTTCAGTATCTTTTCCCGTTCTTTCATAGCTGCCCTTCCCATTCCTACTCTTCTTCTTCTTTCTTGACTGCAGTCTCCATTCTGGTCAATGTTTGATCCTAGATATGGACTGTTTCAATTTCCTCATTGTCTAGACGGAATTTGTGTATTTCCTCCATGGTCATTATTTTTGTTTTCTCTATGTTCAGCCTCAGACCTGCCTTTGCACTTTCCTCTTTGATCTTCCATATTAACTGTTCCAATTCCTGAACGTCTTCTGCTAATATTATGGTGTCGTCGGCATATCTTAGGTTGTTAATGTTGTTTCCTCCTATCTTAACTCCTCCTTTTTCTGCTTCTAATTCTGCTTTTCTTATGATGTTTTCAGCATATAAGTTAAACAAGGAAGGTGATAGAAGCAGCCTTGCCTTATCCTTTTGCCTATTGGGAACCACTCTGTTTCCCCGAATTCTTTTTTTTTTTAATTTTTAAAGATTTTATTTATAAAATAACACAATACAATACAAACCCAACAACAAATAATACATACATAACACAACACAACAACATAACATTTACAAAAAAGAACCTACTTCTAACTACTACACATAAAATGACTTCCCTCCTTTACTTGAAATATTCAACCATTTATAACTTAAACCTTTCAGATACTGCCTTTTTCCTTCTATTAAACAAGTTCTTTTTAACATAAATTGTTACATAATTAGTTAGATAACGCATTTTCCATTTCCAATTCTTCTTGAGACATCGATTTGTAGATCTTTATAGTAAAACAGAACTTTATCCATTTTCACACATTCTAAATCTTCTTTTTCTCATTAATTATCAATCTCTTAAGGCAATCACACCACTTTCCCCCCATATTGTACTCAAATACTTTGCTATCGGTTCCCAAGACTTCTCATAATTGTTTCTGGATTGACCTTTCAAAAAACATGTTAATTTATCTATTTCCATTATGTCATATAGTTTCTGTTGCCACTCTTTCAAGGTTGGATATTCTTTACTTTTCCATTTCTTTGCTAGTAAATTTCTTGCAGCATATAACATGTTTCCCCGAATTCTGTTCTGACGGTGGTCTCTTGTCCTTGGTACAGATTCCTCATCATGACTATCAAATGTAGTGGCACCGCCATGTCTTTGAGTTCGTTCCATAGCTTTTCCGGATAGGCAACCTTTCCCCTTCAAAGGCTGAGGGACTTCAGCTCCCAGAATCCCAGGAGCTATTGGCCAACATGGGACTATTGGCCAACATGGCTGAGGCTTCTGGGAGCTGAAGTCCCTCGGCCCTTAAAGGGGAAAGGTTGCCTACCCCTGACCTATACAATCAAATGCTTTGCTGCAGTCTATGAAACACATGCTGATTCTTTTTTGGAATTCTTCGTTGCACTCCATTAGCAATCGTATGTTTGCAATGTGGTCCCTAGCGCCCCTTCCTTTTCTGAATTCTGCTTGCACCTCTGTGATTTCTCTCTCCATGGATGGATGGAGTCTATGCTGCAGAATTTTGAGCATTATTTTGCTTGCATGTGAGATTAGGGCTATTGTCCTATAGTTGCTGCAGTCTTTTGTATCTCCTTTCTTGTGGATTGGTATGTATATTGAGCGTTTCCAGTCTGCTGGCAACCGCTTTGTTTTCCGTATTTGTTGACGTATTTCAGTCAGCATTAAAGTTGCATCTGTTTGTGGGCATTGTAGCAGTTCAGTTGGGAAATCATCTGTTCCTGGTGATTTATTTTTCCCCATTTCCTTTAATGCAGATTCCACTTCCCTTCTTAGAATTCGGGGTTCATCTTCATATGGCTCCTCATTCCAAATGTCATTCATTCCCTCATCTCTTTTGTATAACTCTTCTGTGTATTGCCTCCAGCGTCTTTTTATTTCTTATTCCTGTATTATGTTCCTTGTTTCTCCATAGAGCATCCCTGCCCTGGGTTTGAATTTAGCTTTAATTTCTCGGATTTTTTGATAGAGGTCTCTCATTTCTCCCTTTTTGTTGTTGTCTTCTACGTCTCTGCATTGGCCATTGTAGTATTTCTCCTTATTCCTGTGTGTCAGACATTGGCAGTTGTGTTCATACTTCTGGCTTTGTTCCTATCTCCCTTTGCTTTTGCTTTTCTTCTTTCTTTTATTGCATGAAGTGTTTCATCTGTCATCCATGGTTTCTTATCTTTCTTTTTGGCCACTGTTAGTGTTTTCTTGCATTCGTTCTTAATTATGTCTTTGACTTCTGGCCACAGTTTTTCAGGTTCCCGGTCGATTATACTCAATGGTTCAAATCTGTTTCTTACATTGTGAATGAATTCACCTGAAATGTTACTTAGGTCATATTTTGGTATAATGATAGTTTTTGCTTTCTTCTTCAGCTTAACTCTGATTTTTGTTATGAGCAATTCATTGGTCTGTGCCACAGTCAGCTCCTGGTCTGGTTTTGGCCACAAGGATATAGCTTCTCCATCTTCTACTTCCAATTACGTAGTCTATCTGGTTTTTGTGTTTGCCATCTGGTGATGCTCAGGTGTCTAGTCTCCTATCTGGTTGTATGAAGCAGTTATTTGCAATGAATAGACTGTTGGCCTTACAGAATTCTATCAGATGTTCTCCCGCTTTATTTCTTGTTCGTAATCCAAGTCTTCCTACTGTTTTTGATTCTTCTTTGTTGTCAACTTTAGCATTGTTGCAGTGGAGGACTTAGAGATACCTAAGGAAGTGGTCTCTCAGGTTAAAGAAAAATAAAGTTTTTATATATTTTATATATCCAATTACTTTGAAATCTTGTGATGGTATGTTGTCAATTTCTTCCTGGACTGCATCATAGAATCTTTACATTTCCTCTTCGTCTGCATCTGTTGGTGCCAGTCCTTTACCAAACTACATATCCCAGGGTTCTATAAGATGCAGCCATGGCCGTTACAGTAGTATTGAAATGCAATAATTGGAGGGAAAGACACCTGGGTCCTAAAGTTTTAACTTCTCCTGGCTTGTGAGATGGCTTCTCCTGTTAAGTAATTTTTTTGGCATCTGGTATGATGGCTATTGAGAGCTGATAAGTATTTCCATAGGACTCTGTTGCATGGTGTGCCACCTTCAGTGATGTGTGGCTTAGCCAGGGCTGACCCAGAGCAATGTGGTACCCAAGGCTGATCTGCAAATGAACCCACCCTCTTCAAGTCAAGGTACCTAAAGCCAGCTGAATTATTGTGGGTACCTGAGGCAGAAGATACCACAAGCACACCACCTCTGAAAGCGGGGAAATACCAAAGCAAGCTAAATATGGAACAGGATTGGGATGCGCTTTCTGGATGCCCAGATTGTGCTGGCAGAGGCATCCACATTTGTTTGTTTGTCACTTAACCGTATGTACAGTGAGTCCTCCACATTGGCTGTGGCCAGGAGCGCAGGACCCCTGTGAAAGTGGGAAAACTGCAAATATACAAACTTTATTTTTTTAACTTGAGAGACCACTTCCTTAGGAATCTTTAAGTCCTCCATTGCAACTCTGTGGTCCATATCCCATTAGAAGTTGACCACAGAATTGTGCTGGAGGCCTACAGATGCCTAGAGAAGTGTTCTCTCTAGGAATCTCTAGGTCCCCCAGAGTGATCCTATGGTCAACTTGCAGCAGAGTGATGCTGGAGGACTAGAGATTCCTAAAGAGAACATATTAATCAAATCCACGAATAATCAAATCTGCAAAAGTGAGAGGTGCAGATGTGAAGGGTGGACCGTATACTTTGCTTTCCCCCCAAAAGAGAGAGTCCAGGTGGCCCCACACTGATAGAGCCAGTCCTGAGTTCCATTTCACCTGATCTGAGCCTTTATAAACTGAAGAAGAAAGTAGTTTTATTTAAAATGCTTTAAACAATATGATTACAAACTCTGTATTTAAAAATCTGTGGTTTAGCTGCCTTGGATCCTGGTGGGTGACCCACTGGATCCATTTGTTGAGGCCCTCTTGTCCTTTGGTAGCACTGGTTTCTCTTGAAACCCATCCATGCCAGTTACACAAGTTCCAGTTTAGTTGACACTTGCATCTGAGGAAGTAGCCTGAAGTCTACGAAAGCTCATGCTGCCAATTTCTTTCTTTCAGTTAGTTTCAAAGGTGCTACAAGATCTCTCTACTTACAGTTTAGGTCAGGGGTAGGCAACCTTTTTGAGCCGGGGGCCGGGTTGCTGTCCCTCAGACAATTGGGGGGCCGAAGCACCAAAAATAAACAAATAAATAAATAAAAATATTTTTAAAAAATTAAAAAAATATGCACGTACACTCTCTCAGCCCCAGAAAAGCCATGGCAAAACCTCTGTGGAGATTTTGCCAAGAAAACCTCAAGAACAAGTAATAACAACAATAATCAATATCATCATGGGCGGCGGTGGCGGTGGCAGGACTGGTCTCGGGCCAGTCCAAAGGCCTCGGGGGGCCGCATCCGGCCCCCGGGCCTTAGGTTGCCTACCCCTGGTTTAGGTGTTGCTCACTAGCTAGTTGTTTCAGATGGAAGTTTTTGCCTCCCTTCAGGCATCACCCTTCTGCCAGCAAATAGTCACCTTCTGGCCTTGGTTCATTGGTCTGGAATGGCTGCCCAAAGCCTCCCCTGCCTTAATAAGCATTGGATGGGTAGAAAGAGGGTGGGTAAAGGTGCTTTGTGGCCTGATTCTTGTTTGCTTGATACAAAGGCAAGTATTCTTTAATTGGTACACAAGATCTTGTCTTCCAGAGCCTTCTTTCATCCCCCCCCACCTCTCTCTCTCTCTCTCTCTCTGTATGCACTGGTTGGTTTAAATTGGGCTGCTGGAGGGTTACTTTTTGTCAAAGGCGGGAAGAGACTTCTAGGATGTGTCTGGATAGAGAATAAATATTTCATTTGCAGTCGAGACTTGGGGACATTTCTGTCCCAGCTGATACAGCCGCCCTGTCTGGTGCAAGTTTATTTTATTTTTTTAAATATACTTCTCTTGACATCTGAGGACTGTACATTTTGTTTTGGATACTCAAATGGGTGTCTCTTCATTTATCCACGCAGGAAGGTAAGTTTGCAATTTTGTAATGTGCTGTAATGCTCTTCATTCTTACAATTTCTCAGGGAGAGGGCAAGCCCAAAGTTGTTAACTGATGCTAGTTTAAATCATGAGCAGGGAAGGAGTAATGTAGTGCTGTCTGATGAAGCAGACTGGAGTCCAGGAAAGAAATATCTTTGCTTCAAAGGTGCGACAGGATTCCTTGATTTCTTTCTTGCCTCCTGTCGTACCCTTTCATTTTATAAAGCAGTCTCTCTGGGCTAAAAGTTATATATGCTGATATGGAGCTGGCAGTCCCTGGACAGAGAGTTCCCATCCCTCCAGCTGAAAGAGTTTTTCCTCTGATTTTTTTGAACCCTGAATTAGTTCACACTCACCTTTTTTTCTGTCAGCAAAGAGAGTTTGCTTTTGTGCAAATCTTAGTGCTTCTGTGGGTTGGTGCAGTTGTCCTTGCCCCCATGCTGAGAAACGATACTTATGGCAGTTCTGTCTTCCTTGGTCCTGAATCAAGGAGGATGGAGATAACCAGCAGCTCTTACTCCTCTGTTTCTGAGCTTCTGCTCCGATCCATACCTTCTGCTTCTAAGAAGCTCTGAGCTAGATGTGGATCAAGCACCTGTCTTACCTGCTGATAAAACAGGAGGCCGCTGGTGATAAAAGCACGAGGAGGAATTAATGTCAGCATTGAAAAGATCTCACTTTGCTGGTAGAAAACGTCTTGATGGCCAAATATTATATTATGAGTAATACTGTATATAATAAAAACATCTTGAGTGTTAAGCATTGATGTCCATTACACTAGGAAGACCGTTTTATGGTAAACTGACATGGAATTGTTTGTGATAATTTCTGATTTTGATATTAAATTGCTAACATTTTTGTCAGAGAGTAGTTATGTTTTGGGGACTGCAGAGGGCTGGTCTGCTACAAACTCCCTGTAGTTCAGTGGTTCTTCAACTTTGGTGCTTCAGATATTTTGGACTTCAGCTCCCAGAATTCCTGACTGTTGGTTAAGCTGGCTGTGGCTTCTGGGAGTTGAAGTCCAAAAAAACAAACCCTGAAGGACTAAAGATTAAGAATCACTACTGTAGTTACTACCCCTTGGGCTCCTGCCATAGGATGATCCAGGTGTCACCTGATGGAATGGTTGATCATTGCATTTCTAACAATTAACTCTTAGCTGCCCCAGATCCACTTAGATTTAAGTGGAGGGGGACAAAATGCCTAGTTTAGTGAGGAAGCACATGCTTTGTTGTGGAAGATCCCAAAATCCATCCCTAGCGAATCTGGATTAAAGGATTTCAGTTTGCAGGGCTGGCAAAGAGATATGCCAGCTTGAGACCTTGGAACGCTGCTGCCAGTCAGGCTTGGTAGTTGCTGGCCTGGACCAGGGACTTCCTTGGTAGAAAATTTTGCCAGGTCTTGTCCCACTCAGGTGGCAGAGATCCTCAAAAATTGCTGGGGTTTGACCACATTATGTTGATGTCAGCTGAAGTGACTAGGAGGGTAGGCTTTTATTTTGCTGGCAATCACTCTTCACAGCAGAACCTTTATGACTTTGTTGAGAATGTACAACCCTAGAAATAATGATCACTTTGTTTTAAGATGTCTTGAGGAACCCTGGATGGGGGAGTTGCATGTCTCAGCCCTGGACAATTGTATGGACTACCAGCTTCCTAGCACAGTACCTAATCCACTGGGACCCCTCTTGGCATCATCATCATCATCATCACCACCACCACCACTAGTATTACTTACATCTTGCCTTTCTCCCAATATAGGGACTCAGTAGCCCACAAATACACTTTGCACAGTGGAGGGTAGGGGCATCTCTTGTCATGTTGAGTCTTGGGCTAAATCTTTTCATGGATGGTTTTTGTGTCACAAATGGAAATGACATCCATGGATGCACATGAAAATCTAGAATGGGATTGGTACTTACTGATACTTGTTAAAAACTAGCACCTAATAGATGAAGCCCATTCCTTGCTTTTTTCATAAAGGTATGTTAAAAAACCTAAGCGTTTTGCAAGATTCAGTAACTTAACTCAATTCCTAATGCTGACTAGTTTTTCTCTTGTGTTCAGCTTAAGAGGTTTGAATTCTTGCTGTGGCAGAATAGCTCAGCTTTTGTAAGGTATGGTTTGTTTGCTGATAACTCAGGGCAATACTTTACATGGAGTGGATGGAAGAAAAGACGGAGAGAATTCATTCCAGATTTAACCCAGAGAAGGGGAATGTGTTGTAGCAAGAAGGGCGTGTGCACTTTATTTGTGATGTTGCTTAATTACTATAATAAAAGTGTTACCTTCTGGAAAATAATGTTTAAAAGTGTAGTGTTTTCTGGGGGAATGTGGTAGGGCAAGCGGTCATCCTGTTAAGCCACTGCTCATAACCCCCAGAGTGAAATCTAGGGAGAGGCTGACTTCGGGTTTGGCTCCTTGGGCAGCAACTTGATGATTAAAAACAAGCCAGCAGGTGGTGGCAGGTGAAGCGCTCTTTCAAACGAGAGAAGCGAAGCTGCGAGTTCCTTCCTCGTGAAGCTGCCGTGCCTTGCATCAATAATGCACCAGGGGAAATGAGTGATCTATTGAGGGCAGCCCTTGATGAGCCTGCAGCTTTCTTCCCTCCTCTCTGCCGCTGCTGTACCCTTTCCCTCTTGCTTCCCTCAGCTGTAAGGAATGTGGCTCTTGGCAGTATGTTGCCGTTTGCCCACCCTCCCCATGTGCTTCTCCTCCTTGGTTACTGGAGACAATTGCAATTTATGTGGCTTTTCCATCTCTTCGTTCTTGGCTTGTACAAAATAATCCTACAATCTGCTGCTGGGGGAAGCCATCCGACAGCTTAGGAAGAAGGTGGATTGGAGCTGGGGAGTGATACCCGCAAGGCTCACCTAATAAGAGGAAGCAGGAGCTGAGCACAGAGGCAGGATGTCTGGTGAGTTGGTCAGATGTGGAGAACAAGGGCCGATGAAGTGAGTCGGAAGCCACATCCCTGAGTAGTCCTGGTCTGTCTGCAGCAGCATCTCAGCCTGGATGCTCACCTAGTCCTCCTTTTCTGTATCCAAAGAGAGTCCCAGCCACTTTGCTTCTCTTAAAGGAGCCACAACTCTGGCTTCTCGTTCCAAGGTCAAATGCCCACTGCTGCATTCTCCCCATCCTTGCAACCCACACACAAAGACACAGACAGACCAAAACTGAAGACACATCCCCTGGTTTGGAAAACACCCTCCAGACAACTGCGGCTGCTTTTCATGTAGGCAGAGCTGCCTCCTCCACAAATGTCTTCTGACAACTCCAGAAATGTCATGTCCAGTTAACATCAGTTAAGGAAAGTGGCAGAGGCTGCTTTTGCAGGGAGGGCGTCCATGCTTTCTGTTTTTGTGTTCTAAAAATATGTGTGGAAAAGTGTGAAAAGCCTGGCTTGCAGAGGCTGTCCAACCTCTTCTGGAGGCCTTGTGAGAGACAAGATAACTGCATATTTTACCATGCATGCGATCCTGGCGTATGGTGCTTTTGAAGATGAAAGTAATTAAAAAGGCAGATCCCTGTCTGAAGGAGTTTGCCAGACAAATCTTGACAGATCAGAAAGGGAAGAGAGGGATGAGCCAGAGATGAGAGCAGGATGCGGTGGAGATGAGAAAAGGCTGTAGCAGCTACTCATACTTGGTTGGGTTGGGGTCTAAATACTAGGGATATAAATCCTTAACTGTTTCATCACTGTATGTGGGGATGAGAGCCAGGGCAAATAGAACAAATATTTCTTTCAATCCCTACTAAGCAGTTTGCCTTACAGAAATGTGGGAAGAGATTTGAAGGGTTAGGATGCTGTGCAATTCAGGTGATGAACTGAAGTTTGATGCTGGATGTAGAAAGTGAGAATGAGTGGCCATTTAGAAGAGAGAAGGTCAGGAAACTATTTTAGCTGTTCTTATTGATTGATGGCTAAGCCAGCCTACCTTCCTGATAGTTTTAAATTGTTTCTTCTTGCTTATGGGTTTCCTATAGGCATCTGTTTGGGCAACAGCTACAGTTGGCCTTCCATATCCACAGATTCTTTATCCATGGATTCAACCATCCATGGCTTGAAAATATTCCAGAAAGATATAAATTCCAAAGAGCAAGCCTTGATATTTTATATAAGGGATGCCATTTCACTGTGCCATTGTATTCAACGTGATTTGAATTTCCATGGATTTTGGTATCCATGGTGTGTGTGTCCTAGAACCAAACCCCAGAGGAAGCCAAGGGACCACTGTATATAGGCCTTGATTTGATTACCGGTACTCTTATTTATTTTATTTTATTTTTGTTTTATTTTATTTCTATGCCGCCTTACTCCCAAAAAGGAACCCAGGGTGGCTCACAATATAGAAACAATATTTTAAAGACAATTAAAATAACCTTAATAATAATAATAATAATAATAATAATAATAATTTATTTATACCCCACCTCTCTGTAAAATATAACCGAGGCGGCTTACAAGATAAAACAAACATCCCATCCCCCAGTAGCCCCCCCAAATACAATTAAACAGATAGAATATAAAAACATACTTTAAAATTACAAAAACAAATAATTTAAAACACTATAAAGTTAAAATTTAAAACATACAAAGTTAAAAACATAATCTAAAACAACAACTCTACAATAAAACCAGGCTTGCATGATTTTAAAAAGCCTGCCTGCATAGGAGTGTTTTTACTTGCCACCGAAAGGCCATCAGGGAGGAGGCCAGAATAACCTCCCAAGGAAGGCCATTCCAGAGGGCAGGAGCAGCCACCAAGAAGGCCCTCTCCCTTGGGTCCTCACCAGGCGAGCCTGAGATGGTGGTAAGACTGAAAGAAAGCCTTCTCCTGAGGATCTTAGGGCTCTAGCAGGTTCGTATGGGGAGATACGGTCTTTCAAATAGTCTGGACCAAAGCCGTGTCGGGCTTTATAGGTCATGACCAGCACTTTGAATTTTGCCTAGAAATGAAGCGGTAGCCAATGAAGCTGTTTCAGCAAGGGAGTTATATGCTCTCTATAACTGGCTCCAGGCAGCATTCTGGCCGTGGTATTTTGAAACCATTGGAAACTATTTCCAAACAGTTTCCAAAGGCAGCCCCACGTAGAGTGTGTTAAAGTAGTCCAAAGGGGATGTTAACCAAGGCGTGTGTCACCGAAGCCAGATCTGAGGTCTCAAGGAATGGGTGCAGCTGGCACACAAATGTTAACTTGCAGTGGCCACTGTTTAAACTTGAGCATCCAAGGCTCAGAGTGGAGTCCAGGAGGACACCCAGGCTGCGAACCTGAGATTTCGGGGGAGTGTAACCCCATCCAGCACAGGCTGGATCCCTATTCCCTGATCTGCCTTGCGTCTGACCAGGAGCATCTCTGTCTTGTCTGGATTAAGCATTACTGACGGCAGACACTGGTTCAGCACAGAGACAGCTTCCTTGGAGTCAGATGGAAAGGAGAGATAGAGTTGGGTGTCATCTGCATACTAATGACACCGCACCCCAAAGCTCCGGATGACTTCTCCCAGCAGTTTCACATGGATGTTAAATAACATGGGGGACAACACCGAACCCTATGGGGTCCCACACGCCAGCGGCCAAGGAGTCAAACAGGAGTCCCCCAACAACAACATCTGGGTCTCCCCCTCCAAGAAAGACTAGAAGCACTGCATAACAGTGCTCCCAAGTCCCATCCTACAAAGGCAGCTCAGAAGGATACCATGGTTGATGGTATTGAAAGCCGCTGAGAGATCTAGTAGGACCAACAAGAACACACTCCCCCTGTCCAGATCCCTGCGGAGGTCATCCACCAAGCAAGCTGTCTCCATCCCATAGCCAGGTCTGAAGCCAGATTGAAATGGATCTAGCCTCACCAGAGGCTCCTTTAGGCAGGATGGTAATCTGTGTTGCTGTAGAGAAGCATTCACCACTCGCCTGACCCACTCGGCCAACCCCACCTCTAGCTGCTTTCAGGAGCAGGAAGGGCAAGGATCCAGTATGCATGTGGTGGCCCTCACTTCTCCAAGGATCCTATCCACTTATATCCTGTCAAGTTTAGGTAGGCAAAGCAGGGTCCTTGTAATTGTGGACCTCAGGTGATTGAGAAGGTTTGGTTGTGCATACTCCCTGGTTGTGTTTATATCAAACCAGAAAGAGTCTTCACTGAATCATTGTTGGGTGGTTAAGTCAATGTTGATGCCTTTGTTAAAACAATCTATCTTTTATCTAACACACACACACAGAATATTCATGTTGCAAAATTTTTTGGTAGTTTCATAGAAGAAAACATGCCATACTGCCATAATCTGTGATAATGTTATGATTGCTACGTCTCTCATAGTGTTACACCCTACCAACCTTAAGTCAATGGTATTGCTGTGTTTCTAGGTGAGGAATGCCAGCAACTCTTTGGAATGACTCCCTTTGTGTAACTTACACTTTATTGTCTGAGGTCTGACAGACTTTACACATTTCTCCTGCAGAAGATTAATATTCTCCTCTTGTTCCCTCTTCTCTCCCCCTCTCTGCCTCCATGCTCCAGTCTGCATTAACAACTGGGAAAACAGCAAGTTGCTTATTCCGAGTCCCTTTTAAATGGAAGCTTCCTGATACAAAGAGTTTTAAATCCCGAAGCACCGAGCTCCTTGCCTGTCTCATATTATGCAAATAAGCCATTTTGCTTTGATGTCCCTCATTTCATCTATTTGGGCCCACGCTCTGGAATTAATGGCCTTGCCCAAACACATGACCTGTGGGGGAGATCTATTTCTTGCCACCGCTTCCTGTGCAGCATGTGAATTCGCAGCTCTTTGCCGGTGGGACTGGGGAAGATGAAACTAGGTCAGCGGTGTGTGCGCGCGTGAGCGAGAGAGCGAGCAAGCGCGCAGGCGGAGAAATGGGATATAATCTCAGCATTAAACAAACCCGACTGTACTGCTGCAGGGGTTTTTGCTATTTTAAGCACTCATCTCCATGATTGCCACCGCTCAGCGCAGAGCAAACATATATTTGTGAAGAGCATGCCGAAGCTTTTGTGCTCAAATCTCCAACTCTTTTCTGTCAATTGCTTCTGAATGGCACCAGTTTAGCAGACACAATTCTGTCCTTCTGCGGCCAGAAGTGCTCAGGTGCTTGCAGAGGAGAAGCGTCCTGGAAAGAAGAGTGAGAAGGACTTGAGGATGTGGGCCAGTGGTAGTAGTTTATCTGTCATGGACCAGACAGAGGCTGGGGTTTGTGTCTGTCTCTGGGTGGTTTTGGACTGCAGCTCCTGTTGTCCCCCACCGTTGAAGGACCAGGTGATCCCCATCCATGCGCACAGAGCATTCAGAGAATGATAGAGTTGGAAGTGACCCCTAACTTGCAAAGTCATTTTGTCAAGGTCACCTTCTACTTGAAGTACTGAAAGCACTTCACTTACTTGGTAGTCTTTTCAGCTATCCAGTAAGACAGTTTAGATCCTCCTCTCACGCTTTGGACAGGAGGAACGGAGCCAAAAGAGCTTCCCCACCCAAGGCTACTTGGGATGAGAGCTGAACTGGGTGTTTCCCATCTCATGCTGCTGACTGCCCCACTGTACGCTCTCTTGCCTTCCGTGACCTCCTACATCCAAATCCCACTCCATTTGCCTCCCAAAGACACACACTTTTGACATACAACCAAATGAAGAATCTTAAGTGTGTCTGCTTAAAACTGACTAAAGAGTGGTACTTGTCTTCCACTGAAATTTTTCTTCTGCAAATGAGAAGTGACAAGGAACGTCCCCTTATTTTTCTCCTGTCCCCCACTGCAGGGAAGCTGGTCATATTTTGTCGGGACAGGCCACAAAAGCAAAGAGTGAACTGGCTGTCTATAAAATACTGCAGCGACACTTTGCACAAGCCCTCCATCTGCATGCCAGCATTGTTGAGGAACAAAGGTCTCCTCTCCAGTGTCACATCATTATAGAGCTGGAAGGGAGTGCAGGAGCTAACTCTATGCCAGTCATGAATCCAGAGCTAAAGCACCCCAATAGTTGGCCATCCAACTTCTTTCTCCAAAGGGTGGGTACACCCCTTAAGCTTTCTGGAGCAAGAACAATGGCCTCAGCCAAAGACTGGTTTGCTGCATAGGGCAGATGTCCCACCTTCCCCTGTTGTGGACTCTTTTCCTGCTAATGTTCTCTCCCATCTGACTCTTTGCTTCTTCCACAAGTGCTGCTTCTACTTCTTCTTCATCGCCTCTGGGATTCATACATCTGGACCTTGCAGTGGAATAGCAGCATTATAAGGGTGTAGAGCAGAAATGTGGTTAGTCTCAAAGCAGAGCTCTGGTGCCACAACTAACTGCCATTCCCAGAATTCCATAACATTGAGCCTTGGCAGATAAAGTGGTGTTAAACTGGATTATTTCTGCAGTGTTGATGCAGCCTTTGGCTCTCCTCCCTACAGCCGTGGAAGGTAGCTTGATAATCAGCCTGGCCATGTTTGGATGCCTGCATCAAGATCACCCCATCCTTTCCAGCTCTGCATGCTGTGTGTTTATCTTAAGAACATTAGCTCAAATATTCTGCATAGGAATATGCTGCAGAGGGGCTGTGGACTTGTTTGTGGGCTGCCTTATCCTGGAATTGCAGTTTCTGAGGAAGTTTACCCATTTGAGGGATGAGCTGGGAGCTGGAAGAAGCAAGTTGAGAGCATCTGGCAGGATGTGCGCCTTCTGTCTCATGCCACTTTCACTGCAGGATAAATAATCACTCTTCCTGCTGGCCTTGTTATCTCTCTTGCCCTAGGATTTCACAGTTTGGCACTGAGTTAAAACAGCCGCCTTTCGAGTGACCTGAGGAAATTTGGCAAAAGAGTTCTTGTGCATGGCTGACGTTCGCTTAGGAATCATAACACTGAACAAGCGTAAGACTCTAAATGCTGAAATCTCAGGGAAACAGTCATATGCCTGCCTGCTTAGTGCTTCTGCTTATTTTCCCTTGATACCTTCAGGATCCCCACCACTTTGGAAGTAGGGTGAAAAGACACACGCGTGTATGCAGAGCTTTCTTTGTCACCTTCCAAGATCTCAGCATGTCCTTCTGAGGCTGCCAGACCAAAGAATTGTGTACCAATAGTTCCTCCTCATCCTGGCGAGAAGTGACTTGTGAGAGGCCTCAGGTTTCTGTCTTGGGCCTGGTGTTGTTCAACATCTTTATTGATGACTTTGATGATGGAACAGAGGACATGCTCTTCAGGTTTGCAGAGGACACCAAATTTGGACAGATGGCTAATATCCAAGAGATCAGATCAGGATTCAAAATGAACTTGATAGATTGGAGAGCTGGGCCAAAACTAACAAAATGAATCTCAACAGGGATTCATACAGAGAAGATGAAATACACAAATATAGGATGAGTGACACCTGGCTTAGGGACAGAACATTTGAAAATGATCTAGAAGGTGCTAGTAGACCACAAGCTAAACATGAATTAGCAGTATGATGCCGCTGCCCAGAAAGTCAATGCATTTCTTGGATGCATCGACAGAAATATACTGTCCATATCAAGGGAGATATTAGTGCCACTGCGTTTGGCTTTGGCCGAACCTCACCTGGACTCCTGTGTCCAGTTCTGAACAGTTCAAGAGGGATGTCAGCAAGCTGGAACGTGCCCAGAGAAGAGCTATGAAGCCCAGGGAGAAATGGCTTAGGGAGCTGGGTATGTTCAGCTTGTGGACTAGGAGGTGACAGGATCTCCATCTTCTAATATCTGAAAGGATCACATGTAGACGGACTGAGCTTGTTTTCTGCTGCTCCAGAGAGAAGAACAGGAACCAATGGGTTGAGAGGATAAGAAAAGAGATTCCACCTAAACATTAGGGAGAACTGTAACTGCTGTGTTTCAGATATTTCTTGAGTCTGGATTTCTTGTGAGCATAGCTTGCCACTTATCCATTTTTCTTACCACCAGGTATTTTAAATGGTAGCCTCAGCATTGGAGTCCAGTTAGTTTTATACAAATCCACACAAATGAATGGTTTGAAATAACAACAACAACAACATTATTTTATTACCAATGGATCGAGGCAGGGAACAATAACAGATGAACAGGTAACATAACATCGATCAAAAACATAACATCGGTTAAAAACACATAAACCAATTAAAACACACAACATCAATTTAAAAGAACAAATAAGACCAGCATGTATCGAAACAATAAATTCACTGTTTAAAATTCACAATTTAAAAACCATATTGATAGTCCTGCCTATTTTAACTGGTTTTAATCTGTCGTCTTTTAACTTGTTCAATTTTTGAATATGTTTTTAGCGTTTTAAAATTATTTCATTGTTTACATTGCTTCAAATGGATCAAGATGATGTTCTCATACTCTAATCTTAGATCTTTAGACAGAAGGTGGGATATAAATATTGTAATAACTAACTAAAGAAGCAGCCATCAGTGGCCAAAGTCATTTGTGAATTGTGTTTGAAAATTCATAGAATCATAGAGTTGGGAGAGACCACAAGGGCCATCCAGTCCAACCCCCTGCCATGCAGGAACTCCCAATCAAAGCATCCCCGACAGATGGCCATCCTTACCATAACCAAATAGTTCGAGGGGTGGGGAATGTGTGGCCCTCCAGATCTCATTGGGATGGCATCTCTCCCAGTCCTCCATCACTGGCTATGTAGCTGTGACCCATTCCTGGAATAAGGCCTTCCCCAGTCTGGTATCCTCAACTCTCATCAGCTCCAGTAGCCATAACCCAAGGTGAGGAATCCCAGAATCCTAGCGTGGGAAGGGGCCCCAGAGGCCATGGAGTCTAACCCCCTACTCAATAATGCATGAACTCTAGTTAGAGCATCCCTACCAGGTAGCTGTCCAGCCTCTTTTCTGAAGGCATCCAGAGAAGGAGACCCTACCACCTTTCTAGGAATTCATTCCACTTAATGTTCGATCAACATTTACTCTCTAGGAACTTCAAACTATTAGACCTGGTCCTCCCCTCTAGGGCAGCAGAGAAAAAGTATGGCACAGCTGTGGGTCAATCCTGATGTCCTGGGTAAGAGCCTAAAAATAAAAAAGAAGGGCTGTTTAAATTCATGAAAACCAAATGGAAGGTTATCTAAATTCTATAGTGTATGGGTTTTAAAAAATAGTCCTGGAATCTAACTTTTTGATGGCTTTGGCTGCATCCATCCTACAGAATTAATGCTGGTTGCTGTTGTGTGCCTTCAAGTCGTTTCTGACTTATAGCAACCGTATGGTTGCATGGGGTTTTCTTGGCACATTTCTTCAGAAGGGGTTTACCATTGCCATCCTCTGAGGCTGAGAGACTGTGACTTGCCTAGTGCCATCCCCGGGATTTCTGAGCCGGGATTCATACCCTGGGCTCCAGAGTCACAACACTGAAATCACTACACCCCCCTGGCTCTCATGACACGACTTTAAC
Organism: Phrynosoma blainvillii; assembly: GCA_026167975.1. Classification (NCBI taxonomy): domain Eukaryota; kingdom Metazoa; phylum Chordata; class Lepidosauria; order Squamata; family Phrynosomatidae; genus Phrynosoma; species Phrynosoma blainvillii. The sequence goes on along the minus strand of JANUYF010000005.1, from coordinate 1,546,723 downwards.
TGCCATGGCTCAATGCTACAGAACTATAGAATTCATGGCTTTGTATTTTAGTTGGGTATTTAGCCTTCTCTGCCTGGTGCCACAACAGACTACAAATCCCAAGATTCCATAGGATGGGAAAATAGCTAACTATTTCCCCATGTCAGCCATGTTAAGGCCACATGGCTGGTGGTCTTGACTTTTCTTCCTCGTAGTCTTTCTTTGGCCTGACATCTGGGTTTACCCCTTGGACAAGCAGCAATTTGTAAACTTCTGCCATTCTGAGAAGCCTTGCAAATCCCACTTTCAAGGATTGACTTGTCCAAGGAATGGAGTCTTTCTAAGCCTTTTCTCATCCTCCCGGTTTCTTGATGAACGCTGGCAAGTGGAGCTCACTCTGGCAGGATCATTAATATGGAAGATATTTATCTCTGATCTGGAGAGATTATTATGCTGACCCTCTGTGAGAAAGCTGCAAGTTTTGTAGTTCCTTGTGCAAGAATTGTTTGTTCTTGGTGGAAGCCTGCTGTTTGACGCAGGGGCCATCCCATTGGTAACCCAGGTGATTTGGGGAAAAATGATGATGATGATGATGATGATGATGATGATGATGATGATATGCAGCTCATCTTCAGTACCAGAGGGCTTGGTAGAGCACTTGCAATGTGGATTTGCATAAACACGGCTTTCTTGTTAGGTGGATTATCTGTTTTCTTTCTCAATTGGCTTATTTGGCCATGCTGAACCCTGCAGAGCAGATGATAAAGCAAGGGAATAAAAGCCATTGCTAGCTAGCCTTCGTGTGTGAGGAGTTTTTGAGGCCTGAGGCAGACCATGCTGGATCTCAAGCCCTGGTTGGAGTCGTGAAAACTGCCTCGCCTGTGCCATTTCCCCAACATCTGCAGCTTCTGACCACATAAATATGTTTTCCGTTCCAGTTGATGCAGTCATTTTTGGTCTCCTTCTGTTCGGAAGCAGGTTTTGTGCTCTGTTGCTGCAAGATGTGGATTTTTGTGATGGGTGGGTGGAGAGGCAGTGTCCTCCAACCACCATCACTCACCACGAATTTGCTTAACTGGGTTATCAGTGTATAAAGCAGGGCCCTTTGCTGGAAGTGCTTTTGGACAATGGGAGGAAGAAGAAGAAGAGGAAGATGAAGAAGATGTGGTGGTGGTGATGATGATAATGATGATGAAGAAGAAGAAGCTATCTGTACACCACCTTTTCTCCAAGATTGGAACTCAAGGCAGCTTACAGATTAAAATGATTATAATTCATAAATTATAGATTATAGGAGCTTGAAAAGCTTGCCACAAGTATATTGTGCATTTTGGTTGACCAATAAAGGTATCATTGGTAGATTTTTGTTTGATTATAGTTCAGTTATATAAGAGATCAGCACTCAAAATTGAATTAAACTACAGGTTGAATCTGCCTTATCCAAAATGCTTGGGATCAGAAGTGTTTTGGATTTTGGATTTTTTTTAATTGATTTTTTGAAATACCTCTATTTGCTTAAATGTCCATAATGACCTTGACTTTTCCACATGCTTTTACATGACCATCTTGCATTGGTAACCACTTGATACACACACACTACTCCACACTATAAAGATGCAAAACATTATTTTGACAGAAAAGTTAAGAAAACAAAACCAAAATGGAGGGGAGTTTGTTTTGTTGGCTTAACTCTAGCATCATGATAAAAAATATTTTGAGGCATCACTTAAAATGGTCTTGAGGGATTTCCCCAACATCTTAACATCTTAACTGACCACAGAAATAACATCTGAGACAAAATGTAGGCCTGTGACTCTTAACATTATCACCTTTCTTCTCCTGTCTGGTTTTCAACACCTTTGCCTGATGAAGAAACCAGTGAAGCTTCAAAAAATGCATGATGTAGTTTGTGCATTTTGGTTGGCCCAATATAGATATCCATGTTTTGTGCTACCTCTGAATATATTTCCTGGTGCCCAGGAGTTTATGGAAAATTTGGTTTTTGTGATCTTGTGGTGGTTCATGATTCGGGAGTCTTTCCTGGGCTTGCTTGCAAAAAGAAGCAGGTTTGTTCTGAATGCCAAAACTTAGGGCAGAATTGCTCCGGTTCCGGCGCTTTGATCCAGCGTTGCTCAGATGAAGCCGCAGCGTGAAGACAGGTAGTGCTTCATTACTCTGGTTAGGTTTTCAGCCTGAGGCTGTAGGAAGGGTTTGGCATCATTGCCGTCTGTTTTTCCGCTAGTGCGACAACCAGTTTATAAATCCACCTTCCAACCCAGAGGCCTGTGCAGCATCTGAGGAAAGCTGTTATATTTAGCAGCTCTTAAGTAGAGTTCCTCTTCCACTTCTCTCCTTGCAGTGTTTGCATGGTTTCCCCCTCACCTGCTTCCCAGAATGCCTCGTGCTTCGGGGAATTTCCCCCTCCTGCTGTTTTCTGTAATCGGCTTGAGTCTTACAGATGCCTTTACATGCAAGAGAAGAAACTGGCTTCCAGCTGCACTTGCGGGGCTCAGAGGGTTTTGCAATAGACATCTGAGGGCTCTAGTCCACTCCATGGACCCTGGCAAAGATGCAACGAAAGGGTCAGGGCAAAAGGAGAGGACTTAATGTAATCCAGTATCCCAGGCATTGCATGAACCTTTATTGATCCCTGGGCAGATCTAGCCTGTGAAGAGAGCACCAAACAACGGATAAACAGCATCAGGGCATCGTAAGGCTACTGTCCTATTTGCTTGCCTTGCCTTGCCTGGGAGCAAGTACGGTTGAACTCTATGACAACTTTATTTTCAAGTAATTATGCAGACTTTAAAAAAAAATTACTTAATTTTTTACACAGGGTTCCAGCCCTCCAATTTATTTATTTATTTAGAGTATTGATACCCTGCTCTTCAGCTACAAAGGCTCTCAGAGTATCTTGTGTGATCACCAAGCTTTCCACAGCTGCCCACTTATGCTGTAAGAAGTAGGGATCATGCATCCCTCCATATGTCTTTGGACTGCAACTCCCAGTATGCCTCGCCATAGGTAATGTTATGTCAGGCTGCTGGGAGTTGGAGTCCAGCAACATCTGGAGAGCCAGCACAGTGTAGTGCTTTGAGCATTGGACTACAACTCTGGGAGACCATAATTCAAATCTCTGCTTGGCCATGAAACCTATTGGGTGACCTTTGGACATATTGCATTGTCAGAGGGCAAAGGCAAACCCCTTATGAACAAATCTTGCCCCCAAAACAACCCATGATAAGGAAACTGGAAGTGACTTGAAGGCACACAGCGGCATCAACAGAAAGGGAAAGCCAGATTGGGGCAGCAATAATTTTAAAAATCCGTACTTTTGTTAGAATCTACCATATTTTTCGCCATATAAGACACTCTGGCATATAAGACGCAACCAATTTTAAAGGAGGAAAATCAAGGAAAAAAGATTCCTCCCTTTAGCCGCAGCCGGTTGTTCAGTGGGCTGCTACTGGGATCGGAGGACTTCTCCGATCCCAGCACCAGTCCATTGAATAACTGAGGCCGCGGCTTCAGTTTAATGGGCTGCTGCTGGGATCGATCCCAGCAGCAGCCCATTGAACAACTGAGGCCGCGGCCGGGAGGAGGCCTCCTCCCGGCCGCGGCCTCAGTTTTTAAATGGGCCGGTGCTGGGATCGCTCCGATCCCAGCACCAGCCCATTTAAAAACTGAGGCCGCCGCTGGAACAAGGCCTCATTCTGGCCGCGGCTTCAGTTCAATGGGCTGCTGCTGGGATCGATCCCAGCAGCAGCCTATTGAACAACTGAGGCCGCGGCCGGGAGGAGGCCTCCTCCCAGCCACGGCCTCAGTTGTTTAATGGGCCGGTGCTGGGATCGCTCCGATCCCAGCACCAGTTCATTTAAAAACTGAGGCCACGGCTGGAACGAGGCCTCCTCCCGGCAAATTTAAAAACTGAGGCCGCCGCTGGAACGAGGCCTCGTTCTGGCCGCGGCTTCAGTTCAATGGGCTGCTGCTGGGATCGATCAACCCATTGAACAACTGAGGCCGCGGCCAGGAGGAGGCCTCCTCCCGGCCGTGGCCTCAGTTTTTAAATGGGCCGGTGCTGGGATCGCTCCGATCCCAGCACCAGCCCATTTAAAAACTGAGCCCACGGCTGGAACGAGGCCTCCTCTCGGCCACGGCCTCAGTTTTTAAATGGGCCGGTGCTGGGATCGGTCAGCCGCGGCCTCCTTCGCCTTATAAGGCGCACCAACTTCCCCGCCCACGTTTTGGGGAAGAAAAAGTGCGTCTTATAAGGCGAAAAATACGGGAAAATACGGTATTTCAGTGGAAAGTCTTATGCATACGTTCATCTGCTGGCACATAGGGCTAAACTAGGGGGAAGGATGGGGCTTGTGCCACAGCCTCATCCCCCCAAGTTGCTCCCTGGCTGCTTCTGAGGCCTTGGTGTCTTGAGTACAGAAGTCTGCAAATGTCTTATTCCAAGCATTCAGCTTCATCCTGGAAGAAGAAATGCAATTGCAGACTCTTTTACAGACTTTCATGCACATACCCGAAGGTCTAAAAGGCATGAGAGAGAGAGGCATGCATCTTCCGCTCCTTGGCTGAGTTCTTCCTATGAAGAAATGAATTCTTGTTTAGAGACATACTGGACATATTTACAGTATGGACTAATAGGAAGGAGCCTTTCATGGGCAGCTCTCCCTGCTCCCATTTCTTCCCAATTAAGTTTGAAGGTATTGAGAATGGTTAGATTTCTCTTTTGCTAACACACAACAGACTCACACCCAAACACAAGTATTCTGTTACAGTTCCCAGGCTTCCTGTGGGAGAATCAGTGCAAGTTTGAGGTGCTGATTTATGCAGTTTGATTCTGCCAATTCTCAGGGTTCATTAGCATTTAATTTTGACATTTTTGAATCACAGCATCACTCTCCAAATCAGACTCTTGGCTTTCCAACTGGAAGAAGTCTTTGAGGATTTATGAGAAGCTTTTGGAGCTGCAGGCTCCAGAAATCAAGCAGGAGAAGAAGGTCTTAATCTCAGCGTTGGTGATACGGAGTAGAATGTTGTAATCTTGAGAGCCTTGAAATTTGGAAGCTCTGCAGTTCTCATCAATGGAAGAATAGCTTTTAGTAATCTTGAAACATAATGAAGCCCAAGATTTTTCTCTCTGTGTTGAATTTATGGTACTCTTTTCTTAAAGCTCAGAGTGACACTTGGCTCTTGCCTGACATGGTGTCATCTTCTGGAGGAAAGAAAAAAGGATCAGTTTGGATCTGCATTGATCTCTTTAGGTACTCAAGTGCTTGCTGATCCCAAAAATACTGCTGCGCAGTCGACAATTCTGTCTTCCACCTTCAGAGGGATTTCTTATTTCTTATACCAATCTAAATTCCACGCATATGTCACTAGCATGTGGTTTATCTTTTCTTGCTTTCTTCACATGATTTATTTTCCCATGCAGTGAACAAGATAGCCTTAAATCTTGGCACTGGCTAATCCTGCCCAAAGACAAGCATATTGAACATGGGTCTTGAGTTGAACAATAGGTAAGAGGCCTGTTGGAAGGAAACTTAACTCTGGCTGCATCTACACTGTAGAAATAATGCAGTTTGACACCACTTTAAGTGCTGTAGCTGTACCCTATGGAATCCTGGGATTTGTAGTTTTATAAGGTCTTTTAGCCTTCTCTGCCAAAGTGTGCTGATGACTCACAACACCACAAATCCCAGTATTCTTTAGGATGGATCCATGACAGTTAAAGCATTGTCAAACTGCATTATTTCTACAGTGCAGATGCATCCTATCTCTTGCTAAATTGTGGGCTGTGTTTGGCAAGTGCTATGAGATGGGCTTTCAGGAACTATATATCTATCTATCATCTATCTATCTATCTATCTATCTATCTATCTATAGTTAATTACTTATTTAGTGATTATTATGTAAAAAATACACATTACAAGACACTCTTGCGCCTTTCTGAAGGTGAAGGGTATGAACTTGTGGCTACATTGAATAGGCAGCTTCTTCTTTTATCTAACCCGGTCCTGTGGAATGATGCAGTAATGGAGCCAACATTGCGGGTGGAAACTAGTTCAAGGCCCATCAGTTTTATAGGCAGTCCATTGGATTCCAGTGTGTGCTGTGGTTCTTACTGAAGAATGGTTTCTTTCAGCAGGAAAGCCTTTCTTGCTGAAAAGCAAACAGTGTGCTGGCTTTGAATCCAGCCTGGAAGACAGCAGCATCACATTTTAAAAATCCAACCAATTTGAGCCAAGGGGAAGAGCTATTTGAACGTTGGGATTGGTTACCTTGCTGCAGATTCTTACATTTCAAGGGCTAAGCCATTACTTGATGTCAACCTTGTTTTTAAAGTGGGAGGCGTGAGCAACTACGTGGGGGAGCGTCTTTCCTCCCTCCAGCCCTCTCCAGCTGAACCCCCCCCCCCCCATGGTAGTGTTCCCAAATGCTTCTCTGTCTTCCTTGGAATCCTTCCCAAAATGGCAACAAGAAGTGATGTTATGTCACTTTGGGTCATCATCTTGAGAAGGACACCAACAAAAACAGGTATTTGGGCCGGCTAGTGGGGACAAATTTGTGTGGTGCTAGGGGTGTTTTTGTCTGTTTCGGGGGCTTTCTGTGCCATTTCCAGGTCATAATGTCCAACAAATACTCCAAAAGTAATTAAAACAAGTGGGTGAAGGTTGTGGGGCTGTGGGGGATTGTCAGGGGGTATTTCAGGGGGGTCACAAAATGGGGACTGCATGGGCCTATTTTTCCTGTCATTGGCATGGAAAGTGGGAACCTTCTAAATTTGCATGTACGTCTTTAACTTGTGCCTTACCAGAGCCAAACAGTTGTTTCTTTCAGAAATTCAGATAGTGCCTGATTTGCATTTAAACTGAGGGGCCCTTTCCTTTCCAGGTCTCCTTTTTTCCTTGAAAAGTCCAATTTGGTAAAAGGAGCAAGTGACAAGATCTGCCCAGTGGCTGACTGGCAAGTGGCCTCTCATGCCCCCACAGCTGTTAGCACATTAGAGGCAGATTTTAATGGGCCCTTCTGGTTTTAATCACTCCCTGACACTGATGGAAACGTCTTCACAGAAGGAATGAACAGCACCTCTAATGAAGTGCTCATGTTCTGTGATAATTGAGTTTCCACATGGAATATTCTGTGCAAGGGGCTGTCTGTCTGTGTCTGTGCGTGTGTGGAGGTGCTTCCTTGCGGCATAGCATTGGGCTGCCTGACCATCTAGTCTTCTCAAAATGGGAAATCTTGCTGAAGTTGGAGCTAGTGTCAAGCAGTGGCTGGCAAACTGGACTTTGATCGCCTGGACTTTGGGGCGGGAACTCTACTTGGCCATGATGCTTGTGAGCAAGACCGGGCAGCCTCCTTCTTAGACCTTCTGGGTTCTTTGGACAGTAATGTGCTGGCTCCTTGATGTGCTTGTCAGGGGAGAGTCTTTTCAAAGACACTGTGGTGGGCCCATGAAGGATGAAGGAGAGGCTTCAAGGGTCTCCTTGAAGCCAAGGCAGGTGCCAACAGGTGTTAGCTACACCAGAACAGGACACAGTCAGTTTATGGGCTGGGCAAAGGCATTTGAACTACAGCAGTTGTGTGCGCACGCACGTGTGTGTCAAAGGGGGGTCCTTAGCCCAGGGTGGACTAAGAGCTAGGGGATGGGATGTGGAGCAGGCAGTGCCATACTTTGAGGAAGGGTCTCTCCAGAATATGCATGACCAGTGGCATGGCCACTTCAGGAAGCAGAAGTGCAGAAGTATTAAAGCATGGATGAAGCTTCCAGGTGGCTGACAGACTGGTGCAATTTGTTTGCCTCACCTTGTGGAAGCTGCCTCCCAGCCACTGAGGATAACTCCTTTCCTACCCTTCAAGCAAGGTGTGCTTGCCCTGTGCAACAAATGCTAGGGAGGTCAGGTGCTGGTAAGGCTGAATAGTCCTACCAGAGGAGTACAGGTGTAGTCATGAGGTCTCAAACATTTTCAGAGTTTATTCATAGGAGACAAGAAATCAGGAAGAACTAAGCCAAGGGAGTAGAAAGAGAAGTCATATGCTTTCAAGCCAGTCCAAGGTGTCAGGGATTCAAGAAAGCCAAATGCACAAGAGAGAGAGTCCACCAGGTTGTAGGTCAGTTGTCTGCAATGAGATTTATAGCTGCCTGCCCTTGACACCTAGGAGGCTACTTGCCTGGCGCCTGGTGCATGAGCTGATGGCTCTCCCTCTACTCCTGGTTGTCGTTGTGGTCCACCTGCTGTGTCCTGGTGGCGCAGTGGTTCAATGCCTGTCCTGCAGCCACTCACTCATAGACCACAAGGTTGCGAGTTCAGTACTAGCCAGGGCTCAGGCTAGACTCAGGCCTGCATCCTTCCAAGGTCGCTAAAATGAGAACCCAACTGTTGGGGGGCAATGAGCTTACAGTTGTAAACTACTTAGACATCCCATAGCGCGATATGAAGCGGTATATAAATGAAGCTCCTTTGCTTTGTCCAGAGAATCTGCATTGCCCGTGTTCGCTCTTGGTTGCCCAGGCTCTGGAGAAGAGACTTCTTCTTGAGCTTTAGGCTCTTCCTGGTCTGATTCCTCTCTGACAGCTTCCTCAGATACCTCCAGGTACATAGTGACAGTGAGCAATTACAGGAAGGGGAAGAGGGTGGTTTGCGGACCAAGGCCCTGCCAACACTGGCCTGAGGGTCTTCATGAGAAGCAAGCGGGTGAGCAAGGATCCTCTCTGAGGGAGAAGAGCCAGGCTCTCCAAGGCAACAGCTCCTAAGAGCACCCCTGCCCCAAATCTGAATCCCACTAGCCTTTTAGAAGTCAAGATGGACTTTCCTCAATAATCCACCTAGGAATAGGACATGGACAGAGTTTGTAAAGAAAGTTGCTGCATTTGCCTTGTGGTCCTGATGAAATTGTGGAAGTGGGTAGTTTCAGGGGTCCCCCTCCCCAACAATCTAATAAGCTCATTTTGCTTTCAGAGTGACCATGAGAATGTATGTATGTATTTATGGGATTTTCTGGCCTTTCAGGATGTCATAGGCTCTTTCCTTTCTGCCAAGGCCTTCACAGAGGATAGCCCCCCACATAGGTCCAGTAGGAGCCCTGGAGAAGCAAAGCGCCTGATTCTGGCACGAAGGGGTGTTTGACCCTTGGTCACTTCCTTCCACTGAGGCAGACAAGCAGCTGCAGAAGCAAGAGCCCAGCGCAAACTGTTGTCAGCCATGGAGTGTTTTACATACTACTTTCCCACTCTGAGGCCTCAAACACAGTCCTCTTTGTTTGCTTCTCTTGGGCCCATTTACATGATGATCAATTGGGGCTCATGCCGCCTTCTGTCACTGGCTAGAGCTATCACTGGAGAGCACGGAGACCTATTTTCGTGGCCATAGGCGGCGGCTACCTGTCACGTACGCAGAGGTGCCAGTGCTAACAGCTTCAGCGCAGAGTCCTCTCAAGGGGCAGGAAAATCCAGTTACAGGGTTAGGCTGTATAAATGACACAGTGACTTGAGGTTGTGTGGTACATCTGAAGGAGCGGCTAATTATCCTAGGACACATCACAGTTTTAAGGCCACCTGCAGTTCCATATTGTTTACCAAGGTAAGACGGCCAGGTCTCTAAGCAGCATGGCAATGCTGGGAGCCAAGTCAGGAATCTTTTTGCCATGGGAACCGCTTCCTCTTAACTGGTTGGTTCCTTGCTGTGCTGTCCTCCATTCAGCTCTCCATCCTACGTCCCTTACAAAACTTTGTCCCTTTCTGCCCTTGCCCAGTCTCTGCCTGTCCTCTCTGCTATTCTCCTTCAGGAAAGAAAGGTCTGCCCTTCCTCTCTCTTCTCTTCTGCCTTGGCTTCCCTGAAGCTTCTGCTGCCTCTAAGCTGATGTGTAAAGTCTGTGAACAACTAAGTGAGCTACAGGAGGGAGGCTGCCAGAAATCCCTTTGTGTGCGTGTGTGCATGCGTGCGTGCGTAAATGTATTTGTGAAGGGTACTTACAAGATTTGGCAGGAGGGAGATGTGCTCTGATTGCAAACAAGATGCTGGCAATGTTTAATTTCTAAAAATAGAATGTTGGAGGCCATCTTTTCTGCCCCGTAAGCCCAGTTTCAAAATTTGGTGACAATAGCCACCAGGCTTCAGCTCCTCAGTTGTAAGACACACTCCATATATGCTCAGAGACACTCCATACATTTCTGTTGTCTAGTAGAACTAAAGGCTGTCTGACCAAGTTGCTAGGGGTCTGTTTAAGGTGCCTTAAAAATGAGCTGTGGCAATAAATACTTCCTGCCTGTGGTCAAAAACCAAAATAAAATAAAATGCATGGGTTTAAAGAGAGGTGATGGAGGGGAGGTGTGGAAAGCAATTAAAACTGCTGATAAAATTTTGGCCTGCCTTGGATTTCGAAATTTTTACAGAGAAGCACAGTCTTCAACTCAGTAATTTTTATTTTGTCATTAGGAAGCAACAGAGATTCTGAGAGAACAGGTATCTTTGATATTGGGACAGAATATAAAGGTGTTAAATTAAGAAAAATACTTTTAAAAATAATAAAATGGTAATGGTGGAGAAAAATGTCCAGAGAAGAAATTGGATGGCTTGGAAGGCAGATCAGTTGATTGACTTAAAAAATTGAGAGAAAAGCACAATGTTTTAAAGAGACTGCCTGAAAAGTCTTAGGAATATTAGCTAGAATTCAGGATTTGAGGAGGGAGTTAGGGAAAAGATGGAATGATTTCAGAAGAGTAAGAATTAGGAATACCACTGATTCCCTTCTCTCTTGCATATCTATCCAAAAGCTTTCTACCAATACACCCAAGGGCTTAATTTGACTGCAGCATCCCTGCCTGTGGTCTAGTGGTTAGAGTCCTGGACTAGGACTACAGGGAGACCAGGGTTCAAATCCCTGCTCAGCCCTGGAAACCCATCAGCTCATCCTAAGCAAGTCACACTTTCTCAGTTTCAGAGGAAAGCATTGGTGGCAATCCTCCTCTGCAGAAATCTTGCCAAGAAAATCCTAGGATAGGATACGGTCACCATGAATTAGAGTCAAATTGAAAGCAAATACAACAATAACAATTCCAGCCTGATTATTAATAACAGCACTGTTGCTTTCCTTTCACCTTCCAGTGTCCACCGGAAAGATCATGAATGAACAAATGTCCTGCAAGGAGTTCCTGGACCGCAATAGCTCATGGACCATGGAAGACAGAGAACACTTTGAGTCACAGCCAGTCTTTAAGCCCATGGATGTTACAGGTGAGGAGCAGCATTGAGAAACAACTTTAGTGTAGCCTGATGGAAAAGTGAAGCCTAGAACTTTAAATTGCTGTAATTTTTAATTGAAACCGTTGCTGCATCCTGTATCTTATTAATAGGACAATGCATGAAATGATTAGAATAGAGTAGAGACAGAACATCTCCCCCAAATATTGACTGTTGTGGAAGGTTCTTAGGAATGGGAGTGTGTTGTAGGAGTCTGTTGAAACAGAATTATCCGAATGTGGAAGCACTTTCAGACACAGTATCTGTATCCAGGTGTTTTGTCAGATAGTGGGATTTTTCCCCCTTTTGGAATTGAAGGTCTGGAATATATCTGCTATACCCACCTACCTCTAGTTTGCTGGTTAATATGCCTCCTTATGTGGTGTAAATATGTACCGGTATGTGTCATCAAGGTGCCTGTGGACTTATGGCAACCCCATGAATTTCTTAGGGTTTTCTAAGGCAAGGAACACTCAGAGGTGGTTTTGCCAGTTCCTTTCTTTGAAATCAAGCCTACAACACCTGATACTCATTGACAGTCTCCAATCCAAGTACTAACCAAGGCTGACCTTCCTTAGATTCCAATATCAGACAGGATCTGGTGCCTTTAGGATATTTAGGTAGGCTCCTTATGTGGAGCCCTAAGTTATTTTGGGTCCCCTTCTCATCCCCATTACTTTCTCTGCTGTGGATGGCGGTTGCCCTTGATGGCTTCTAGGTGGTAAAGGGTTAATTATCTGTTGCATGAGAAAAAACAAGATGCTCCAGCCAGGAATCCCACTGAGGATCCTCCAAGCATGCAAAGTGCTTCTTGACAGTTCATTTGCCTTTTTTGTATTGCTGCAGCATACTTAAACTGACATGTGCGGTGTACTTTTGAGTGTCCCTCTGAAGCTTTATTTCCATGAGGGGGGAAAACCAGTTTAGAACTACCAACCCTGTCAGTCCACGTAATAGGCAGAAAGCTTCTACCTTGCCTAAACTCTCAGAACTTGTTCTAAACTCTCAGAACAACTGGGAAGAAGTTATTAGAACACCATAAAACTAGACTTACCGTGACTTCCCAAAAATTGTTTACGGCCGCAGCTCCCAAGTTGTGGAACAGCCTGCTGGAGGAGATCCGTCTTATTACTACTCTAGAAGCCTTCAAGAAGGCACTTAAGATGGAGCTCTTCCGGCAGACCTATCCATCTGATCTTCCAGATTTTTAGACTCTGACAATGATCGGCTATTTTATTTTATTTTATCCTATTTTATTTTATTTTATTTTCATTTATTTTATTTTATTATATTGTATTCTATTCTCTTAATCTATAATTATTATTTTGAGTTTTATTATTTTATTGTTTATATTTTGTATATTGTATTCATTTGTTGGGGGGGTATAAGGGTTTGATTGTACTCTGTATTTTTAACATTTGTTAGCTGCCCCAATTGCACTCAGAGGGGCGGGGTATTATTATTATTATTATTATTATTATTATTATTATTATTATTAAATCCTGCCTCGATCCGTAGGGAGAGGCAGGAAATATAAATAAAATTATTATTATTATTATTATTATTATTATTATTATTATTATTATTATTATTATTATTATATGCCATGAAGGCACCAGATCCCATCTGATCTTGGAAAGCTTAGCAAGGTCAGGCCTGGTTAGTACTTGGAAGGTGATCACCAGGGAATACCAGGTGCTGTTGGCTCTATTTCAGAGGAGGGCAAATGGCAACCTACCCCTGAGTATTCCCTGCCTAAGAAACCCTAGGAAATTCTTGGGGTCTCCATCAGTCAACAGGGGACTTAAAGGTGCATGGATACTTTATTCTACTAAGATTCCACCTACTTTTCCAGTCTGCATTTGTTTACCGTGTTGGATAGTTCATCAAAACTGTTTTTCTTTTCTGATTCCTTGATACTTATTCTAAAAGTTCTCATGCAAGAAAGTTCACCAGAGTTACTATTAAGTCATATCTACCCTGATTATAGGAATGTCAGGATTCCAAAATGTATGATTGCTTTCCCCCCCAAGACTTGGGTCTCCTTCATCCAAAGGTAGTTTTGAGGGGACCTTAGACTCTAGGGAATGAGTGTTTTGCCAGATCAGATCCAGAAGAGACTTGAGACTCGATATCTCTTGAATTACCCTGTCTTCCTCAGCTGAGGCATGTGATTTCCTCTCATTACTCAGTCCCGCTGTGAGTTACCCGTACTCAACATGTTGATTCATTGAAATCTAGGAGTCTTAGTAGACCACAAGTTGAACATGAGTCAACAGTGTGATCCCACAAATAAAAAGGCTAATGCGATTTTAAGCTGCATCAATAGAAGTATAGTATCTAGATCAAGGGAAGTATTAGTGCCACTGTATTCTGCTTTGGTCAGGCCTCACCTGGAATAATCCTGTGTCCAGTTTTGGGCACCACAATTCAAAAAGGATGTTGAAAAACTGGAGCGGGTCCAGAGGAGGGAGACCAAAATGGTGAAGGGTCTGGAGACCACGAAGCCCTATGAGGAATGACTTAGGGAACTGGGTATGTTTAACCTGGAGAAGAGACGGTTAAGAGGGGATATGATAGTCCTGTTTAAACATTTGATGGGATGTCATATTGAGGATGGAGCAAGTTTGTTTTCTGCTGCTCCAGAGAACAGGACCCAGAACAACGGATGCAGCTGCAAGAAAAGAGATTGCAGCTCAACATTAGGAGGAACTTCCTGACAGTGAGAGCTGTTCGACAGAGGAACACACTCCCTTGGAGATTGTGTTGGAGTCTCCTTCTTTGGAGGTCTTTAAACAGAGGCTGGATGGCCATCTGTCGGGGATGGTTTGATTGTGAGTTCCTGCATGGCAGAATGGGGTTGGACTGGATGGCCCTTGGGGTCTCTTCCAACTCTTATGATTCTATGGTTCCATTAATAAGTATCCATATAGTTGTCATGCACAATACTGCTGCAGGAGCATTTGCATGATGAGGTGAGTGAGGTGTGCCACACCTTAGTGATCATTGGTGTGTTATGGAGCATAAACAGTTGGCATGGGTGTCATTCTCTTCCTCCTCACCCCATCCCCTGCCATAAGGAGCTGAAGCATATTACATCTTATCTGTGTGGCTGCCTGTGTGAGGAGGGACTCTGGACGTGCCAACTCTTTACAATTCAATTTCACACCAAAGTTGGCTCAGTGTAGCTTGTGGATGATGGTCTGCAGGACAGGTACAGAAAGACTAGTGTAGGAGCCCTGGCGGCGCAGTGGTTCAGTGCCTCTACTGCAGCCACTCACTCACAAACCACAAGGTTGCGAGTTCAATACTAGCCAGGGCTCAGGCTCGACTCAGGCTTGCATCCTTCCGAGGTCCCTAAAATGAGTACCCAGCTTGTTGGGAGGCAATGAGCTTACAGTTGTAAACTGTTAGACACTGCGTAGCGCTGTATGAAGCGGTATATATATGAAGCTGCTTTGCTTTGTAGGGTATATGTTGGCATCACTGAATTGGTTTCTTCTCTATCTGTGTTGAAGGGTTTTAAGCTGCCTGAAGTCTTTTGAAAGGAGTTCGACAGTGGAACACACTCCTTCCTCAGAGTGTGGTGGAGTCTCCTTCCTTGGAAATCTTTAAGCAGAGGCTGAATGGCCATCTGTCAGGGATGCTTTGATTGGGAGTTCCTGCATGGCAGGGGGTTGGACTGGATGGCCCTTGGGGTCTCTTCCAACTCTATGATTCTATGATTCTTGAAGAACAAGGGAAATAGGTTGATTTGCAGGAAATTGTTGGTGTTAATGTCCTCTAACACATGGATGGGAGTCCCAAGCCTCCCTGGTGCGGCTGGACTGTAACTCCCAGCAGCCCTAGTTAGAGTATCCAGTGATGAAGGATGCTGGGAATGGCACACACCAACCTTTGGAACGGCTTATAAATGCTTCATTAGACAGTTCCCTGCCCTCAGGCTTACAGTCTTAAAAGGGAATGGCAGGGGATCAGGTCGAGCAGTTCTTCTCTCCGCCCGAGGCCTGGACCATGGCAGATGGACTGGAGGGAGGCCTCTTCTTCTTCCTCTGGCTGGGCCCAATGGAGCTGGGCCTCACTCTCTCCCTCGGATGGTGTCCTTAGCCTCCCCCTGAATGGGTACTGATGGCCTTTGGAGCTTGTAGTTGCATGGAGTCAGAGTTTGCTTGTTTTCTGTGGCTGCCATCTTTCTGGATATTGACCGAGGAAATTATCTTGGTTATCCCTTGCAGCTCCTTCTGGCTTGTTAACACATTGTACTGATGTGGCAGGGTTTCAGGAGTCCATTAAACCTGCCAAGATTATTAGTGATGTTCTTGACTCTCCTTTCATTCAGTTCCTAAGCAATTAGAAGAGCAGAAGAGAAGCCTTCTTTCCCTTGCTTCTGTAAAGGCTTTGAATGACCCAGGAGTCAGGAAGGCTACTTTACATAATTGGGTTTAAAACTCCCCAGGATTCCTTGTGTGTTTACGTAGGGACTGCTATCTCAGAACAACTTTTTCTATAATGTAAAAATAGCCCTGAAGCAAAAAATGTGTCTCAGTGTTACATCCATTGATTTAAAAGCATGAAGCATTGAAGAGGAAGACAATTGCAACGTTGCTTTTGCATGTCGGCACGGCTGTCCAGGCAATGGGAGAGAACTGTCAAGGGCTTCTTTTGCCACGATTCCTCTTCCGGTGTGGTTATCTAATAACACCCCCTCTCCATTATACTCCAGTTCCACAACCTTTCACTCCTCCTCTGTGTAATTGAATTTCTTCATTTATAACCATGGATGTTAAATGTTGAAGGCGCTCTTGGCCCAGCTTTGCTTAGAAGAGTGACTTGAGCACGTTGGATGCTGCCCAGCAGGAGGGACGAGGCTCATTTTGGAAAAGCCGTCTTGCCTGCAAGGAGGTTGCCGCGTTGCTCGGCTGCCTCTGCCCAGTCAAGGATGTAATGGGAATTCTGGCGCACGCTAAAAAGATGGATGTGTGTAGACAGGTACCAGTTTGAAAGCTGTCAAGAAGTGGCAGATCATCATTACCAGCTTGCAAATATACACCTGTCCCTTGGACGGAAACATTTTTTAAAAACATGCCTTATCTAGAAATTTGCCATTTTTTAGTTTAGCATTTTCTTGCTTCCTATCAAAAGTCTTTTCAAATTGGGCTACATCAGAAGGAGTGAGTGAATTTTCCTGAGCCATTTTTATATGGATCAATGGTTCTTACGTGTTGGCAAGCCCAGCAATTCATTATTAGGGCTTGACCTGCACAGAAGAAGTCATTGTTCCTTTTCCCTATCCACAATGACTGTGGCTATTCACATTTTATTTTATTTTATTTTATTTTATTTATTTTATTGCAATGTTTATAAACTGTCTTGTATCTAAAGATCTCAGGACAGTGTACAGTAAAAAATAATCTGACCAATTTAGAGCAGTGCAAACAAGAAACCAGTTTAAATAAGAGATACAGTAAACAATATGGTTAAATACATTCTATGATTTAGCAGGTTTAAGAAGATGGATTAAAACTTGGTGAATAGTTTTAAATTATTTTAAACCATGTACGTGTGAGGGTTTGTGTGAAAGCAGTTAAGCCCCAAAGACTTTAATGAACAACAAATGACAGCAACATTAACACCAGTTGGGTTCCCAAAGGGAGGGTGCTCCGTAGCTGGGGTGCCCCAGCAAAGAAGGCCCTCTCCCAAATCCTCCATGTTGCATTGCTCTGACTAACAGGATGCAGAGGAGGGTCCATCCATAAGATCTCAGTTCTCAGGCCAGGCATATATATGGAAAGGGGCAAACATATTTTCTATGGCTCCCAAACATACAATAAAACCATAGGTTGTCTTGTGAAGCTCAGTCTTGCCCATGAGGGATGCATCTGTGAAGATATTGTGAATCCTGTGAATCCACCTGCGAGGAGAATTACTGGAGTGGCAGAGAAATTGTCTTCCCTTGGTTTTGCCCAGTGCTGCTGTAACACATAACCATGGTTAATGCAATCCATGATTTGCTGTCTGTCTTAGAGTTTAGTTTCACATCCTAGTTTGTGTCTATATTTTAGCTGTAGGCCCTTAGTTCTAGTCAGATGTAACACTTAAACACAGATAAGCATTATAACTGCATAAAGTTTGTGAGGTATGGCCCATTTTACTGATGGAGAAGGTTGGATTCAGTGTACATAGAAGCATCCTATTCCAACCCAGGATTCCATGCAGTTGCTGGATTTAAGCAGAAGGGATTTAAGTTCAGCATTTAATCTTGAAATCATAATAATTTTCACAACAGAAAATGAAAGCATAGCAGTGGAATGTGTTGGGAGCCCACCCAACCCAGCCTGAGTCTCTGCTCTTCTAAATTTCTGGAGTCCTGCACGGTTTTCATGGCTTCTCCCACTCTTTCAGAGTTAGGAATGATCCAATACTTTTTGATAGTTGAAGCAGAAAATCCAAATCTCCAAACAGAATGCATCCAAGTGGAATGCATACCTGTGGTATGATGCAGTGAAAATGCATGGAAACTTCAAGCATCACTTCATCTGTAAAGCAATACTAAATAACTGGGAAAAGACTAAAAAATATTTTATAGAAGACTCCCAGGCTGGGTCTCCCCACAAGAAGCGTTCCTTGGAAGATCTGGTACAGGGAAGTCTTGGATAAAATATAAAGACATAATTTAAAAAACTACTCAAAATGTTTATGAAATGAAAGCAGTAGAAGAAATGGAGAACGCTGAAGTGAAAAAAAATTGGTTCCTATATAGACAACTCTTTGAAAGGTTTAAAGAAGAATATTAAAAAAAGGCTTTGACACAACACAAAATGAATTGGACAAAATATTAGAAGGCGAAGAGAAAAAGCTATTATCAAAACCATATAAAATTCTGTTAGAAAGGAAACTAGAACAGAATACTATAAAAGAAATCATGATCAAATGGGAAAAAGACATTGGAAGACAGATAGATCTAGACAGCTGGCATGATGCCAGGAAAAAAAATTCAAAAATTTACAAGGAACCAGAATATGAAAGAAAACTTTTTGAAAATGGAAACATGTTGGCATCTGACTCCAGTAAAAATTAACATCATATACAAGACTGGACAAATAAATTGTTGGAAATATAAAAATACCATTGGATCTTGGTTCCACCTTTCGTGGAACTGTCCATATGCAAGAACTTACTGGAAAGGGATACATAATACTATATCTAGGGTAACAGAAGAAAAATTTCAGATGCTACCGGAAATTTATCTCCTCAATGTGACAAATAAAATCTCAAAAAAGAACACAAGAAACAGTTGGAGACAGATGTTATATAAGATTTCAACCGCGAGAATTGCATATGCAGAGAAATGGAAAGAAAGCTCTACACCAGACCAAAGAACACTTGAAGTCATTGAAATGAATAAACTCAGACAAATGTTAAATGGAAATTCAATAGAAAAAGTGGAGCTAGAATGGAAACCTTTGTTAGATTTTTGTAAAGAAAAATGGAAATAGAAAATTTGATTTACCTGTAATTAAATTGAGAAGGACAAATAGATGATTATATTATGTGAACTTCAGTTGGATATAAATATTCATGTGTTTGCATAATATGTTAAAATTCAGGTTATGGTATTGCTGTCTTTCCCACATACTAGCTGAAAAGAGAATAATAGAGTGGAGCCTCATAGGATATATATAAGGTTATAGAAGTAAAAAAAGATTACATTTCTATAACAATACACAACTCAGAGAATCATATGGAAGATGAAAAATCAAATGAAATGTAATGAATTTCATGAAATCTTTAATTTCAGATTATTAACAAAGGACAGCGAAACATGAATATACATATTAATATGTAGTATTTGTACAATTGTCATTGTTGTTTTATGTCTGTCTTTAAAAAATATATATTGAAAAGAAAAGAAAAAAGAAAATCCAACTCTCCCACATCCCTTTCCCCTCTTAGTAAAAAACACCAAAGCACATTGCATTGTATGACCAGCCGCTTGCTGTCCTTGAATCGTGCCCCAAATTCTTCTGCCTGATGCAAGCTGCTTCCCTTTCCAAAAAGAGCATGCCTGGTTCTGTTCAGAGAGTAGCCATAAGGTGACCTGCTGGAAACCAGACAGCTCCCAGGTAGGCAGCCAAAACCAAAGGGCTATCAAGCCTCTGAATGGCTGCAGTTCACTTGTTGGGTCTGGCTAGGAATGGTAAGGAGGGGCATGCAAGATAGTTAATGTTACTCTGCTCTTCTGCCTTTTGCTGGGAAAATCATCTGTAGGGGAAAGGGTCCAGCCTTCTTCTTTGCCCATTTAATAGCAGCCCAGTCATTCTGCGGAGTATCCCATAGCTTGTGGTGGGGAACAGGAAGGCGGCTGTGTGAAGTCTATACAAGGATGGGCAACCTCCTCCGCCCCAGATATTTTTTGGCTCACAGCTTCCATCAGCACTAGCCAGAATAGCCAGCGGTAAGAGACGATAGGAGTTCCTGTGGAATGACTTCTGAAAGGCCACAAGCTCTCCACCTCAGCTTTAGGGAAATCTAGACATAGAGGAGGATCCTGGCATCAGTGAAGCCATTCTCCCTGTTCAGCCTCAGCTGAGGATCTATCCCAAGTGTTTCAAATCTTTTCCCTCTGTAAACATCACACAGCACCCTACCTGTCTGGCTGTGGCCCGTTGTGAAGAAAAGTTGTGGCTTCTCGGAGGAAAGTTGGCAACAGAAGCATGCACAATATAGAGCTGAAGGCCTGTCTTGGCCCTTCTGTTGGCTGCTGGGTAGTCAGTTTTGAATTAGGACCTTACATCACGGGTGGGGGAAATGCAGCCATATTTGTGGTCCCCAGGGACAAACTATTCCCCCCCCCCCCCGGTTTCCCCCCTGAATATCCCCAAGTACTAGGTAGAGGGCATGGGGGACAATTTTACTTTGCTTTTGGCCACTCTTGGGCCAATTTGCCCACCAGGAAGTAAATTAGAAATTGTCTAGAAATCTTTTGGGAAAAGGCCTATCCTGGGCCTGAAATGGCTCCAGGATTTCCCCAAATATGATAAAGTTAGCAATGGGGAGCACTGGAGGTAGACGAAAATTCAAACCTAACCCCGTAACCTTCAACAGTTCATCACCTCGTCTTAGATTAAATGATTAAATGTTTTAGATCCCCCCTTTTTTATCCTTGACCACAAGGTCCTGATATTAGGGGGCTTGTGGCCCAGTTCAGGCCCAGTTCAGGCTCACCAAGCCCCAACCTCCTCCCACAGACTCCCGCCATTGCTCCCAACACTATGTGCCTACTCTTCAGGATGGTGGCTGGCTCCCAGTCGGTCCTGAAGGCATTGGAGAGAGCAAAGAGGGTATGGGACTTGGGAGGAGGACCACCAATCTGCCCTGGGAGGCTACAGACGGACCACTGGCCCATCCCATCCCATCCCATCCCTTGGAGTGAAAGGCCTTTGACCCCTGCCAATTGTCCTTCAGAGCCCTTCAGGATGAACCGTGAAGACGTCCTGTCTGACCTGCTGATGCTTCCTCAGGAAATGATGAATGTCCCACCTTTTGGGGAGTATTATGGAGCTTCCGAAGAAGGGCCTGGTACCGTTTTCTGTTGTGCTTGTCCATTGCATAACTCTTCCCACTTTCAAGTGCCACTAAGGAAATCTTCTGCATGGCTGACGTCTGTCTTCCTCCTCAGTTGCTTTGAAACTCACATTAATTATGGAACGTGTTGAGGGACATAATCTGCTTTCTCACTAGACTTTTTTCTTTCCTCCTAAACTTCTGTGGATCTTGAGAATCTGCATGCTTGCCGTCGCCCCACGGAACTGGTCTTGTTCTGTGGTTTTGTGCATCCTTTCAATTATTGAAATTGTTGACTGTCTTGGGTTGCAGGATTTCTTCAGGTTGCAAAGACTACATTGGTAAAAAGTTCTATTTCTGAGCAAAGCAATTCCATATTAATGGGGGGGGAGGTTTAAATGTGTTTATGTCTCCATCCTTTTGTATCTTTAGCTCACTACAATTGCAAGATCCTTGGCCTTCCTTCCTCTCTGCAGCCAGCGAAGAAATAAATAAAATGGACCACAGATGCTTTTGAGGCTTTATTATCAACCACCTGTATTCTATGGGTTTGCGATTGGAAAACGTTTCAGCTCAGAATTGGTCAAAATACAGCTTTAGAGCTGCATGCCTCTGTCCCCCCATATTATGTTTCTGTGGCCCTCAATGCTTCTAGAAACCCTAGACCAATCCTTTTCTGGCCAAAAATATACGGTGCCTTGCTGCTCACGGAGCTTTCCGGTACATCAGCTTACCAAATGAATTTCAAGCCCCCCCCCTTGCTATTTAACATCAGTAAATACCCATTTATGGACTTGTAGCCACTTCAGGGGGTGTTTTAAAATTTTTGGTAATGTATACAGCTGCTGCAAAGTCCAACAAAAAGGGCTCTTGGACCTGCTGCTGTTGCCCACCTCAGATTTAGCCTGTTGAATTGGGATTTGGGAGATGATTTTTTTAGCCTGTTCCCTTCTCACCTCTGACATCTTCTTCCCATAGCAGAACACACCGGGGCGAACAGACTGCAAGGCATCACAACAGTAGAATACATCCCAAGCAGAGACCCAAGGCCCTGGATATTTTTTTAAAAATAGGTGTCTTCCAGGTCACTAAGGGTCAGAGCCAACATGGTGTAGTAGTTAGAGCATTGGACTAGGATACTGGGAAACCAGGGTTCAAATCTCCACTCAGCTGTGGAGTAGGCAGGTCCCACTCTCTCAGCCTCGGAGGAAGTCAAGGGCAAACCCCCTCTGAACAAATTCTGCCAAAATTTGAGGTATACGGTCACAGAGTTGGAAGGAACTCACAAGGCCACCTAGTCCAACCCACTGCAGCCAGAACAGGAATTGACAACTAAAGTATCCCTGAGAGTTGGGCATCCGGCCTCTGTTTACAACTGAAGAGAGTCCCCTGCCCTGTAGTCCATTCCCCTGTCAAACTGCTTGGATTCCCCACAGTAGGAAGAAACCATGGGGAAAGTGTAGCCTCCGGAGGTGCCAAAGCTTCCTTGTTTCTTCCAGCACCTTTTGGAGCTGCGGAAGTCCCTGAGCAGCCCCACTCTCTGGGAGCCCCACACTCTCCTGCAAACATTTTTGACCCATTGGCCTTCCTGGGTGGAACTTCGGGGGCAGAGATGCTGCTGAACCAGAGCCAAGCAGGTGAGCCCTACGCTGATCTGCTGCCGCCAGGAATGTGAGCTGGGCCGGGGGGGGGGGGGGAGCTGGACCTTGGAGAACGATGTGGGGGCGGGATGTTGGTGGAATTAGCAAAATGCTTTTAAAAAGCAAAGTAAAGCAGTTGGCAGATGCAACAACACCCAAGGATTAGGAAGGCAGCAGGGCAAGAGCGTGGAGGTGGGAGATGGGGCGCAATATGGTGCTCGGGTCTCCGGAGCATCTTCCCTTGGAAATGCCTCTGGTATCCTGCCTGTCCTCTGGCTGGCCCATGTGTGCCCATGGGAGTGTGAAGCGGAGTCACCCCAGGGCCAGTGACAGTTTCTAAAAATGGGCAAGTGTTAACTCATAGGAAGCTTGGGTGGAGTGGTAGCCTCCAGCCTGGGGCAGCTTAATCTGACCACCAAGGTATTATTTTGTGGCGCTGCCTTTTGGGATAGTTTCACCTCAGGGTCTCTTGTGTGTCTACTTACTGTCTCCTGTAGCACCTGCACAAGGAATGGGACCTCCTGAAGATTTCTGGTTGGGATCTCAACACTTAATGGCAGGGCAAGGAGCACCTTTCTTTGAGCCGCCAGGTAAAAACGCAGAGGTGGGAGACAGGTCTCCATTTCCTATGATTTAAGCGGAAGTGCTGTAGAATCTTTGCTCATGATACCCTGTGGGAAGCTTCAGGCAGAGCATGCATCTTGTACATGAACCTCCATGCTATTAACCTGCTACCTTGGTGGTTGTGGTTGAAGCAATGCCTGTGAGCCCATGTGGGGTCCTTCTGAGCCAAAGATGGTTGCCAGTTAGGCTACAGTAGTGCCAGCTATAGTTTCCTTAGTTTTTCACCGAGGCTGCTGCAGTAAGGGAAATCTGGGATGCCCAGAGTTTAATGACCAGTTTTTAAAAAATAATTCTGAGTGGGACTTTGAACTCTGTCCCTTGACAATACTCCTAGTTCTGGTTCCCAAGTTTTAGATGAGCTAAATTAGATGTAAACTGTTGTTTCAAGATTTGCCTGTGTGTGTCTTTCTTGGGTCATTGCGGGAATTGGTATTTTCTTCCTCTATCCTGAATAATAATAATATAATAATAATAAAATTTATTTATACCCCGCCCCTCTGCATAGCAATGACCAAAGCCCTCCCTGAATTCACCTTTTAGCTTCTGCAGCCTGCTCCCAGCCAGAGAAATGTTTGGTTATGTCCTCATAGTCAGATGCAGAATGATTACATTGTCCACAGAGACCTCCACGGGATTTTGGTGGGAGAGGTCATCCATCTGCATCTGCTATGGGGACTATCAGCAAGACACTCCTCTGACCCCTCCAACCCCTTTCACCAGGCATGAAGTGGCTTTGGAGTGGGGATTGCAACTGGTCAACTTGAGTTTAAGCTGTGCTCTGCAATACAAGATATTGATCTAAAAGTGTGGAAACACATAATTGGTGAAGGGGGTTGGTGGAGGTAGGAGAAAGCAGCACCAGTTGACACTTCCCAGAATCCCTTGCTTCACAGCTAAGAGGATGTACTATCCTTGTCCTCCGGCCTAACTAAAGCCGGAGGTGTAGAGAAAGGCAGGGTGGTGGTTTGGCTGCCCAACCCAGCCTGGCATCTTCCGTCTCCCTGCACCTTCTTGCTCCCATCCATAGATGAAAGCATTAAAGTTCCTCTTCTGTTCCCCTAAAAGAGCAACAGGCAGGAGGAGAGCAGTGACAGTGAGAGATCGGTGGGACCTATGTGCACCCACACACTTGTTGGCCTGAGACCTTTAAATAACCATTGTTTCCCATGTTCCATTTTTTCTTTCTCTTGATACCATCCTGTGCAGAAATCATACTTTTTAGGTTTCAGGTAATGCAAAATCAAATGGCTGGACAGGCTGCTGGCCCCGACTTGTCTTCTGTGTAAATGGTTTACTTCTCTCTTAGTGCCCAGCAAGATCCCCGAAGTAGCAGAGATGCATATGTTGGGAAGCCCCTCCACAGGACTAGCGGACTTCACAGGTCAGCCAAAACTACCTGAGACGAAGCCATCTCAGCTGACAGGTAAGAGCAAAAAATCTGGTTGGATTTGACATCTGGGGCCCCACTCATCCCACCACCCTCTCATAGGTATGCTCATTTGATAGTCAAAGTGGTTTGGATCCTGAGCATTTCTAGCCGCATGGTCCCTGCATACTAAGCCTCGGGTGAGAAGGAAGGCAGATAAGAAGTTTGGTGCTCACTAACCTGGTAGGCTGTGGAAATTACTGACCAGTAGATCCAGGCTTGGCTCTTTTTCTTGCCTGGTAGTTGGAATGATTTGTATGAGTTTGTAGTTGAGCTGCAGTTTGTATGTGTGATGAGTATGCCATCATATTGATGCTGAGGCCTGAATCTGCTTCTTCTTCAGGAGTGAAAAGCAGCCCCTTGGCCATCTAGTTTATGATGTTATTGCCAAATATTTTTAAAAGGGTGGTGGAAGAACAAGGCCTTCTGAATGTTTTGCTTATATTGGTCTCTATAGCGTCTCCTTCTCCAGTTGGTGCTGGTCTTATCCCTGCAGTGGAAGAGCTGATGGGCTTTGAACCCTTGTTTGACCACAAATCTCTTCTGCCTAAAGAATCTCCAGCAGGTGAGCCTCTACTTGATCTGAAATCTCATGAGCTGTTTTGTGAAAGCCAGATGAGTTGAGTGTTTCCTCAGCAAGCTCTCTAAACATCAGAAAAATGTAGAGTTGGGAAGTTCTTGGTGATGATGTAGTTCAGGCCCCTGCCAGTTTAAGAGTTCGCAGCTAAAATGTCACATAGGGCCTTTGCAGACTGCTAGAAATAGTGCAAATTGAGTCCACTTTAACTGCCCTGGCTCAGTGCTAGGGGATCATGGGAATTGTATTTTTTCTGAGACATTGCATCTTCTCTGTCAGAGAGCTCTGGTGCCACAATAAACTACAGTTCCCATGAGTCCCTAGCACTGAGTCAGGGCAGTTAAAGTGGACTCAATTTGCACTATTTCTGGCAGTCTGCAAAGGCCCGTACAGATGTATGTCCAACCTCTGTTAAAAATCTCCAGTGAGTGAGAGTCCATCACCTTCAAAAGTAGTTTGTTCCATCACTGACAGCTTTTACAGCCTTCCTCCTCCTTACTCAGAATTTTCTGTTCTGCAGTTTGACACCATTAGTTCAGGTTGTGTACTCTGGAGTGGCTGAAAACAAGCTTGCTCCTTCTCCCCTCATGAGAGATCTTTAAATATTTGAAGATAGCTGACAAGCCTTTCAGTCTTCCCTCCTCTAGGGCAACATACCCAACTCCCTCTACTATTTCTCTCAGGGCTTGGCTTCTCGATCTTGCTCTACTAGCAGATACCCACAAGAAACAGCATTGTCAGTAAGAGGAACTGAGAAGACATTTTGATCCTCTTTGCTTCGTGCTCTCTCTCTCTCCACCTCCCTTCTTCTCAGCCCCCTCCTCCCCCAGTTCTTCATCCCTTCCCATCCCGCAGGCTCCTCTTCCCCTGAGCTCCAGTGCCTGTGAGCTGCTGGTGCTAGGGGTCCTTGCAGGTGCAGCATTCCAACATGACAAATCTGCGTGGATGAGGTGGAGCTGCCAAT
The DNA here is from genome assembly GCA_026167975.1 of Phrynosoma blainvillii. NCBI lineage: Eukaryota > Metazoa > Chordata > Lepidosauria > Squamata > Phrynosomatidae > Phrynosoma > Phrynosoma blainvillii. The sequence goes on along the minus strand of JANUYF010000005.1, from coordinate 1,520,697 downwards.
CAGAAGCTGCTTAGGAAGAGTTAGTTTGAGGACTATAAATCCCTTTAGCCAGCCGGTCCTTGGCATTCTGATTGCTTTTGGAAAGATGATGGTTGATGAACAGCCCAACAAGGGTTGAGTGGGCCACATACACTTGATAAGTGTTGCCTGATCTGGTAACAGGGAATTGTAAATAATCAGACAGTGTCTGAACATACTGCAGATGGGAAAAGGCAGCTCTTTCTTCTTTTTCTTTGGAACAGGTTCTCCAGAAGCTACTGCAACTAAGGAACCCAAAGAAAAGGTCATGGACACAACACCCCCAGGTGCAGGCAGTTCTCCTGGATTGGGAAACCCAGGGGAAAGCAAGGCTTCACCTGGCCAACACAAAGAGAAGGACGAAAGCAGCCAGTCTCCCAGCAAGGAGGAAGCAAGCAAGACTTCCTCCAGTCAAAAGGTGGAAGAGGGTAAGGCTCCCCTCAGTCTGCAAGCAGAGGAAAAGGCAGCTGCAACCCAACCTCACAGCCCTAAGGCAGAAGACAGTAAGCCCTCTCTCACCTTGTCTTCAGAGAAAATGGAAAGCAAACTGCCCAGCCCCAAAGCAGAAGAACTGAAACCTGCTGCTGCTCAGCATGCAGAAAAGTCCAATGAGACTACGGCCTCTCCCACCCAGCAGCTACAGGAGGTGGCAGATAAACTTTCTTCTAATGAGAAGATTGAAGAAGTGAAGGTTTCTCCTCCCAAACAGGCAGAGAAAGCAGAAGAGAACAAGGCTGCTTCTGCCCCCAAACACACAGAGAAAGTGGAAGAAAGCAAGTCGCCTTCAGCCCCCAAACATCCAGAGAAACCAGAAGAGAGCAAGTCTCCTTCTGCCCCCAAACATCCAGAGAAATCAGAAGAGAGCAAGTCTCCTTCTGCCCCCAAACATCCAGAGAAATCAGAAGAGAGCAAGTCTCCTTCTGCCCCCAAACATCCAGAGAAACCAGAGGAGAGAAAATCTCCTTCTGCCCCCGAACATCCAGAGAAACCAGAGGACAGCAAATCTCCTTCTAACCCCAAACACCCAGAGAAACCAGAAGAGAGCAAGGCTTCTCCTAGAGAAGAGGTTAAGACACCTGGCTCCCTCAACCAACCTGTAGAACAGTTTCTTAGGCTGGATAAACCTGATGAGAAGAATAAGAAGGCTCCCAGTGTGTCTGCTGAGAAGCCAGAGGAGGAGAAACAGCCACCTATAGCTAAACCTGTGGAACATCTCCTAGAGCCTGCAGGTAAGGAAGGCCATGAGGAAGATGGATTCAGTTACTGTGGGGAACCTCTTTCTCTGCTCTTCTAGCAGCTAGGGAAGTTCCCACCTCAGTCAGAGCCAGCCTTTTGACTGGAGGCAAGGCAAAGCCCTAGCTGTTGATATGTATGTGGGGGTAGTGGTAAAGAAATGGGGACCTCCTACCTGCCCCCTCACAGGCATATTAAGGGTCTTAATTTGAGACACAGGGTTCTAGAAAAAGACACCGCAGTCCATTTGCTTATTGGGCCCAAGTCAGTGGTCTTTCCAAGATCTTCTATGAGCCAGGAGTCAGGGTGAAGCTGAGAAGCAGACCCTTGGTCAACTCGGCTGTGTTTTTGAGCCCCTGAGATTTGTGGTTTTGACCATTGGACAAGCTGCAGAAAATCCCCTTGTGATTTCCTTGTCTTTTTGTTTCTAGTACCATCAAAAGAAACTGTGTCCCCAGGACTTTCCACAGCAAATGCTAAAGAGACTCTGGCTGAAAAACCAGCTTCTGTTCCTGCTGAAGCAGCCAAGTGCAAAGAAACGCCCGAGCCTCGCTCTGAGCAGCCTGCAGAATTGGCTCAGAAAAAAGACTCCCTGGAACCTGCAGGTAAGGGGTGATAGAGAAGGGGGGAGATGAGCTCCATCTCAAAGCGTGTGTCTTCCAATTCCATCCTGCTGCAAAGTGATTCTCCATCTGCTGCCAAAGGGGCAAACCTCCATCTTCTGTGGTTTGTTTAAGGAACTGCCTCACCATATTCCACATCCTTCTTTCTGTTTGCTTCCTCTTTTCTACTTCAAAAGTGGGCATCCCTTATTTGATGGCTGGCATGGTAGTGAGCACACTGGCAAGCTTCCCTAAAATCCTTTTTCCTTTTGCTATGTAATCCTTTTTTCCCTTCCTGTGTCTGGGGGCCATTGGTATCATTTTTGCTATTGACCATTAAGGCAATTATTTTTGGGAGATCCTTTAAGAATACTGCTTTGCATTTGAGTGAGAGAACTGTTCTGATGCATCCTCCATCTTCCCTGATAAACACATTGCTATTGCTACTGCACTGGAGGATGAATTGGGGACACAGAGGGCTTTGGGGTCTCTATATTGAAAAATAAATATTTTGAGTCCAGCCACAGCTATTGATCCCTACTACCAAGCTTGTATCATTATGTCCCTGTGCATCAGGTTTCTCCATCCATTTGTACCCATGTTCTGCCCCATCTTTATTTACTGGCATTTTCACTTCCTGTAAGAAAAATTATCTATTTCTCAAGTTCCTCCCTTTGTACCTGGCCTATTGTTCCTAAGGGAAGAGGCAAAATGAACCCTGAAAGTAATTTTAGAAAAGCTTTAAGGGCTCCTGTCTTTAAGCAGTAAAGCAGTTGCTTGAATATATTTTGTAGAAAAACTCTCCAGACTTTTTGGCCATATTGTATGATATATTGGTACAAGCAGAAAGAAATGAAGTGTAAAATACAATGGGTTAGTACCTTTCCCATCTACCCAAATGATACAGTTAAGGTGGGAGTTGACACTTCTCTAAGTTCCCTTTGCAGGGGAGAGTAAAGGACTGACTGTGGCTCCCTTCTGTGATCCCCGAAACCCCCCACTCCCTGTTTTAAAAGAAAGATTTTGGTGTTATTTTGATTGGTCGTCCCCCCCGACCTGCACAGGGAGCCCCCAAAACATGTAAAAAACATGCCCAGTGACATACAGAAAACATCTTAGTACCCACAAGTGTGTTTTTATTGGAGTAGTTCTCAAAATGGCTATAGGAAGTGTACAATGTCACTTATGGTCACCATATGAGAGGATTTGAATGAAGATAAGAGTTTCAGGGAGTGCTCTGGGAGGCTATAGCTTGTGGTGGGGGTATTAATGGGGTTGTCCACTCTGCTGTGGACCATGGGGTTCTTAATGCAGTTACTCTTAGTAAGGGATTGCTCTGGTACTTGAGCAAACTTCCTATATTCCAGGTCTTCCTCCTGTCCAAGTAAGACAAGCTAACAAAGCCAGTGACCACCACAGGTTCAACAGAACAAAACCTGCCCGAGTGAATGTGGCAAATGCTCCAGAGGAACTTCTTGTAGGTTTCCCAGCTCAGAAGAGTCAAGACCGAGGAGGAGACCCTTTTTCCATGGCAGAATATGGCTATGTTGCTGGGACATCCCCTCGCAGCAAAGCTTCTCCAAGGAAGGCAGCCAGCCAGCCATTTGAGTTTGGAGAGGTCCCTGTTTTGCGGGAGGGCTGGGACCTGGAAGCATCAGCAGCATTGAAAAAGAAGAAGAAGAAGCCAAAACAAAAGAGAAGCCAGCAGGTGAGGGTGGCAGAGGCACTGGAGGGAAACTCTGAAAGGCTGCAGGCTCCATGTGCAGCTGAACCCCACAAAACTGAGGTCCCCCTGGCTGAGTCCCATGAGAGCATGAAGGGATTCTTCAGTGCTTCCACAGAAACTCTTGGGAAGGAGGCTTCTTCAGTGCTCAGAGGAGATACTCAGAGCCTCCCCTCCATTCCTGCAAAAGGAAAACCTACCCTGCAGACAGAAGGCCCTTCTAAACTAGGGCTGGATGCAAAAGCAGGAGAAATCAACAGAGTGGAAGTGATGGGTGATGACAGCTTAATGTTACTGTCGAAAAGCAAATGGAGGGAGTCTTCTGAAGAGGAGCGGAAGCACCAGGCAGAGCAGAATAAGCCAGGAAGCCCTACCTCTCCACCAGTGCAGGCTTGCCCTGTGGAAGCAAGCTGTTTTGGGACAAACACGGAGTCAGGGGGACTGCCTTTCAAGGACCTCTGCCCTGATTTGGAACCCAGAACCATGGTAAGCAGGGAAGTTGAGGCCATATCTTCAGTGCCTGAAAGTACAAGTCAGAAGGTGGCCCAGTCTCCTTGTGGAGAAGGCTTGGCAATGAAGCTGAAGGAGGAGGAAAAAAATGAAGAGACTAGCAAAGGAGTTGCCAGGTCTCCTTCTGAAGCCCAGACCATTGAGGCAACCAAAGGAGGAGGTTCCTCTGATAAAAGCAAGGACAGAAGCCTTGTTGCGTCGGAGCCTCTGCCAGGGTCTGGACCCCCTGAGGTGCTGTTGTCAGCAAGCACAAAGGAGAGCAAACCAGCCCAAAGTGAAAAGCTTGACTTTGGTCCAGCAGAAACTCTCCCTTCCTTGGAAACTCAGTACAACCCAGTGAAACCCCTTCTTCCTGCAGTGCCAACTGGCAGCCCAAAAACACCTTTCACCGATACGAACAAGGAAGCCTCCTCCCATCCTTTGGAACAGCCAGCTGGGCCTTTGCCCAGGCTGGGAAGTGACCAGCCCAAAAAGAGGGGCAACGACGGAAAAAGCAAGAGGACTAAAAATCAGATGGAGCAGCGAGCGTTCCTTTTGATGGATTCCAGCAAGGCTCCAGGTGCCGAAGAAGCTGAATGGGCAGCCAAAAGCATAGAGGCAGGCTTCTCCAGCCTGGTGGAGAACAAAACAGTTCTTGGCTCTGGAGGGCTGGTGGAGAAACCCAAGAAAAGAAGCAGTGAAGGGAAAAGCAGGAGACACCCATTTTTCCTGGAAGTGGGGAATAGCTCAGGGCACCGCCAAACTGAAGGAGGTAGCCCTGAACAAGCTAGAGAGAGAATTGACCACAGGAGAGCAGGGACTGACCTCTTTACTGCCAGCCAACCCTTGGAAACATCTGGAGATCTGGCAAAGCTGGAAAACGTCACAGCGCCTGGGATGGAAAAGGTGTCCAAGGCTCCCACTAGATCTGTCGACAGGGTTGACTTCCCTCTCTCAGCATACCCCTTTATTTTGGAAACACCAGGCAAAGAAACAGAACATCCTGTGGTTGCTCAGGCAAAGGGAACTGTTGCATCGGACAAAGGCAAGGGGCTTCCTGCTTTAGAGAGTCCCACCATCACGGACCCTGCTTCACTATTGCCAACGAGCAAACCCAAAAAGAGGAGCAGTGATGGGAAAAGCAAGAAGTCCGGGAAAAGTCCTTTGGAACAGCAATTCCTCCTGGAAACACCTGGTATGAGCAAGCCCATTAAAAGTTCTGAGATAATTAAAGACATTGGTTCTGCTGATAAAGACCCAGAACCTGGGGGTTCCCTCTTGCTGGAACAGTCAGAAAGCAGTCCTGCTGCAAAACATATAGAAAAAGATGAAGGAAAGAAGACTGAGGACTTGAGCGTAGCTACAGAAATCAGTTCTTCTGAGCAGCTGCCCACCTCCAATCAGAAAATGCTCAATTCTGAGCCAGAGCTGATGTCTAAAACCAAAGTGGCACCTTTCACTGACAAAGGGCAGGAAGCCAAGCTAAGATATGATGTGGAGAATGTAATAGACACCCTGACATTGCACCCTGAGCCGGTGGCAGAAGAGCCAAAGAAGCTGAACAGCGAAGGGCAAGGCCCCCAAGTTCATTGCATTTTAGAGACAAAGCCAGAGCCGCCTAGGCCAGCTGCTGTGTTTTGTGAGATGGCTACAACTGAGGAAGGTAAGACAAAAGGATTAGGTCATTGCTTGAAGGAGGCAACCGCTGTTGGTCCAGCCCCTGTTGTGTCTTTTGGTGAAATGCCTGTAGGGGCAGAAGAGGGGAAGAGCAGAAAAGATGAGCCTTGTTTGGAAAAATCTTTTCTTTTAGGAGCCAAGGAGGAAGCAGATACAGTTCTGGAAGATGAGAGAGAGGCAAAGTCGAAAGAATGCTCTTCACCTAGAAGCAGCAAGGAGGGAAGAGTTGGCAGTTCAGAAGTTACAAATAAGCAGGATCCCACCTCAAGACCCACCAAACGGGGCAGTGACCGGAAAAACAAAAAGGCTGCAAGTGACCCCATGCAATCCGTTGCTCTTCAAGCAAAGACAGAACCAAACAAAGGGCCTGGACTGGTGTATCCCGTGGGAGAAGCAGAGTTTATGGATGAAAATAGAAATATCAAGAGCCTTCCCCCAGGGCATCAGATGCACTGGGAGGAGGATGCAGCTCGCTTTTTTGGATCCTTTGCTCCATCTGGCACTCTGGAGGAAGCAATTCAAGGACTGGGGTGCCCCTTCCTAGAAGGCAGGTTGGTTGGCGAGCTAAGCAAGGAGCAACCGTTTCTTCCTGAAATACCAAAGGAAGGCAGCAAAGGTGACCACAAGGATCAGCAGGATCTGCAAGCAAATTTGGCAAAGCTTGAAGGTACAGAGGCTATGGTAGAGGCTTCCATTCTGATGAAAGCGGGTGATGAAACCAGAGAGAAGAGGAAGAGGAGTAAGCGGCCTCCATCAGATCGACTTCTCACACCAGATGCTGGATCAGGAAAGGATCCAGCTATCTGCTCTGTTTCCACAGAAGGTGGAGGGATGAAACTCCCGGATACAACACAAGACTATGGATTTGGTTTGATGAAACCACCAGTGGAAGGAGTACCAAAGATGGCTGCTGGAACAGAAGGAGGGAGTTTTGTTGGAGGAGGAACCAGCATCCCTTTTGTGGAGTTGCCATCCATTTGGGAGAGCAAGAAAGACACTGCCACACTTGAAGCCCTGACAGAAACATTGGTGGGTGGCAGTGCCGAAGTGGTCACGATAGCAGAAAGCAACAAGGGAGCAGCTAAAGAGAGGACGGCTGGGTGTCTGGATGGTTTAGGAAGTAAGGCACAGACAGATAAGGCCCTGGAGGATGTCTATGTGGAGGAAGTAGCTTCTGTTAATAAACCCAAAGACCTTTCTGAGCATCTGGAGCCTGGCGATGGGAATGAGCCAAAGATCATCCCACCAGCCCAAGCGACCAGCGAGGAGGAAGCCAGTCATCCAAAGGAGGTGGTTGAGCTGAAGGACGCACAGAGTCCTGAGTCTGAGGCTGGGGAGAGCACAACCTTGCTTCAGCTGGCTGTGGCTGACCAGGGGGACCAAATGGCGAAAGGGGGCAAGAAAGAGGCAAGAGCCAGAGCCCCTCCCCAAATGAAAGGCTACATGAGACCTACCAAGTCACGAGGGCTTCCTCCTCCTCCTTCACTGAGAGCCGCTGAGCAAGAGCCGAGCAGGAGAAGGCCGGCCAAACCGGCCTTGCAAAGGCAAGAGAAAGGTGTGTGTTTGCAACTGTGGCCTGCCAGCAATAATGCATACTACAGCTTGTGTGGGGGAATTTGCTCCTTGTTGGGGGTTGGCATGAGCATCTAACTGTTAATCCTGCGCCCGGTGCACAAACGGTACCCGGCATGACTGTGTCTTGGCTGTTTCCCCCCCAAAGAGCCTGTTTGATTCTGCTTGCCTGTTTTCACGACGCTAACAGCCAGATTTTGAAGAACTGACATTGTAAGCCAAGCTCCGTTGCTTCTATTTGTGTGCTTCTCCTTGTTTATGTATTTGGTACACCTACTCACTCGCGTTACAAACTGGGAGCTTCTTGACACCTCATTTCATGAAGTCTTCCCTCTACTGGAGATCGAGGTCTTGGTGCATTCAGATCTTCTGCTAATAAGACGCACCCCACAGTTCATAGACAATAGGCTAAACTCATCAGACTTCCCTTTTGACCATATAGGGTTGCTGATCCACATGGAGAATGGGATGCAACCACGTGGAATGCAGCCATTTGGAAGTATTTCAGAGGCCCTTGTGGAATGTGTGTGGAAGGGGGAGTCCGTTAGAAAACTCACCCAAGTATCCCTCTGAAAATAAAGTGCCGTACCTTGCAGTGAGGAGACAACCTTCCCTAGATGAGATACACAGACAAGGGATGTGCATTCTGCATACCTTCACAAGTGTCTGCTCCAACTTGTTTCCATATCAATAGGCACAGACACAAATGTGATTTAAGCCAAGTTCACATTGATACATGCTTAATACAGTAGGCCCTCATAATCCGCTGGGGTTTCATTCCAAGGCTACCCATGGATACCAACATCCATGGATGCTCAAGTCCCATTAAATACAATGGACAGTAAAATAGTGTCCTTTATATAAAATGGCAAAATCAAGGTTTGCTTTTTGGAATTTATATATTTTTAAAATATTTTCAAGCCATGGATGCTTGAATCCATGGATAAAAAAATCCATGGATACAGAGGGCCGACTGTATTAATCCTACACACGCACACACACAAACACTAAACAACAGCGTTGTGTATCAGATCACTCAACTGTGTGCATTTTTCAGCTGTATTGGAGAGAATGTTTTTTTCTATAATATATGACTTGATCCCCCCCCCCCCCCCCCCCCAATTGTACAGTTGGCCCTCCACATTCACTGGGGTTAGGGGCACAGGACCTTCATGAAAGTGGAAAACCCACAAATAAAAAATGGCAACTATTTTTTTTTAAAACTTGGGAGAACATCTCTTAAGGAATTCTTAGGTCCTCCGGCACAATGCTGTAGTCAACATCTGCCAAAAGAAACAGCTGGAGGACCTACAAATGCCTAGCAAAGTGTTTTCACTAAGTCCTTCAGCACAACTCTATGGTTTCCAGCAGAGTTACCTAGAAATTCCTAGAGAGAACATTTTAGTCAAATCTGCACATAGTCAAAGCTGCAAATGTGGAGGGCCAACTAGAATATGTTACAAGAGACACTACCTAATGGGTTGTTTAACATTTACTAAGTTATTCTTTACTAAGATAATTTTATTACAAATTTTCAATCAATAAAATTAATTATTTGAAGCACTAGCTTATATCCACTTTGAAAAGGAGTCTCTCCATTCAGTATTGGATGCTTTTCTTAAAGCACATTTAATTTGGGAGCATATGCCAGCTGCTTTGGAAGCTGAGAGTCTGCAACAGGCTGAACCTAGACGGTTCCGCTAAGCTTCCAGATTCCTTATTTCCTTTCGTGCCCCATCCAGAAGTTTTCTCCAGCTCCTTCCCTTTCTGTCTTGAAACCCCACAAGTTATCTGATGAGTTGGTGCCATGGAGACTTGTAGCCTTAGCTTGCATGGAAGACTCTTGAGTGAATTTTAAAAGTTTGAGTCTTGCTGGCTTGGATGTTTTTTGCTATGGTGAAGTGTCGTGTATCATTCATGAGGGTTGCGTAACCCGTAAAGTAGTTCTGTTTTGGTGGAAGTGCCGTTCTCTGCATGCCCGTGTGCCTCCTGAGAGGCAGGGGGGGTGCTTCTTGCATCAGGGTGCAAATGGGAGGGAGCAGTTAAAAGTGTCTTTAATTTAATTGGGGCAAGCCTTTTCTTTTCACACTGTTTCTTCCTCCTTGGAATGTACTGTATTAAAAAGAGGTGTGAGCCTACCTAGGAGGCTGCTGCAAATCAGAAAAGGCAGGCTTTAATGAAGAAATTGCTTTGCAAAGGTTTGAGATCTTATTGTATTGGAAAAGCTAGTGTATAGGTTGAGTCCCCTTTATCCAGAATTCCAAAATCCAAAATGCTCCAAACCCCAAAACTTTTTTCACAGTTGGCTTGAGCTAGTGACACCTTTGCTTTCTCATGATTCAATATATACAAGTTTTGTTTCATCCACAAAATTATTAAAAATATTGTGTCTAAAATTACCTTCAGGCTATGTGTCTAAGGCATATGTGAAATATAAATGAATTTTTGTTTTTGGGCTTGGGCTTGGGCCCCATCTCCAAGATAATTCATTATTTACGTATATGCAAATATAGGTATTCCAAAACCAAAACTCTTCTGGTCCTGAGCATTTCAGATAAGTGAGACTCAGATTGTATAAAATTAAAGAACTAAATAGAGACATAGACAGCTTTACAGAAATTTGGCTTCTTTTAATTGGCTGCAGTAATAATCACTGGGACACATAGAAATAAGCTCTCACAGATCATGGAAACATTTGGAATAATGCACTTGGATAAAGTACATGAGCATTCCTGATGATATTTTAGTACTGCAATATAGTCTTTACACATTGATACTGATTTTATCCTGGTTTTTTTAATACTCGTCTTTTTGTCTTCTCTTCTTGCTTGTACTTAGAGGTTTTAAATAAATAAAATTTTAACAGATGAACAAATGGTACAGGTAATTGGGCTGGAAACAGCGCATTGTGCACCAAGAGGCTTATTTGCTTCACAGGTTCCCATCTGTAAAGGGATCCTGCCCAGGTCCAGTTGCATGAGCTCCACCTTGAACACTTAGTTTGTTTTAATATCTGGAGCAAAATTGTGCCTTCCCCTAAGGAACGTGCCCCAAAGGAAGAACAGTGTCTCGGTTCTTTGGGAAAGGTGAAGGGTTACATTAAAAATCTATTTATTTACATTTTATTTATTTAATCAATGTCCTGCCTTTCTCAGGACCCAAGAAGGCTCACACATGAATTAAAATAAGATACGGACATTTAAAAATATTAATTAAAAAGTTACAAATATTTACATGAGCTTCTCTATTGAAACATCATAAAGTAATTAAATGAGCTCTCATATTAAAACAGCATCACACGGACTCAGTTAGACCTTTCCATGTAGCCACTTAGTCATGAAATACTTGTTCAAATAATAAGGTCTTTACCTGCTGGCAGAAGGAGAGCAGGGAGGGATAGCCTAGTCTCCTGTGGCAAGGAGTTCCACAGCCTGGGAGCAGCCACCAAGAAGGCCTTGTCTCCCATCTCCTCAACAAATGTGTTTGAGAAGGTAGTGGCACCCTGAGGATGGTAAAACCTGGGCCAGCTCATATGGGGAGATAGGGTCAGATTGTATGGACCTAAGGATGGGGGGATCCGGATGGCCACAAGTGTTGAGAGGGTGTTGGCAGTCCTGTCTTTAACATGAACGTGAGAAGAACAAGTAAATCACAAGCTGAACATGAGCCAGCAGGGTGATGTGGCAGCCAAGAAAGCCAACACGATTCTTGGTTGCATCAATAGAAGTATAGTGTCTAGATTGTGGGAAGTAATAAATAACTCTATTCTGCTTTGGTCAGGCCTCACTTGGAATACTATGTCCAGTTCTGGGCACCACAGTTCAAAATGGATGTTGAGAAGTTGGAGTGTGTCCAGAAGAGGAAGACCAAAATGGATACCATAAAGCCTTCTGAGGAGAGACTTAGGGAACTGGGTATTTTTAGCCTGGAGAAGAGAGTTAAGAGGTGATATGACAGCCCTGTTTAAATATTTGAAGGGATGTCATATTGAGGAGGGAGTAAGCTTGTTTTCTCCTGCTCCAGAGACTAGAACACGGAACAATGGATGCAAGGTACAGGAAAAGCAATTCCACCTCAACATTAGGAGGCCCTTCCTGACGGTCAGAGCTGTTTGACGATGGAAGACACTCCCTCAGAGAGTGGTGGAGTCTCCTTCTTTGGAGGTCTTTAAGCAGAGGCTGGATGGCCATCTGTCAAGGATGCTTTGATTTTGAGTTCCTGCATGGCAGAATGGGGTTGGACTGGATAGCCCTTGGGGTCTCTTCCAACTCTAGGATTCTGTGAACAGTAAGCAGCATTGGTCAAAGCAGGCTGATATTTGTGGTTCTCGGTTGTTGCTGTTGCTGTGGAGCGGATTGTGCTTTAAAAAGAGATGAGATAGGAGGATCCAGCCATTAGACAAGAATAGCCTACTTGTCAAGGATAAGAAGCCTGTCTCCTCCTCCTCTTCCTTCTCCTTTTCCTGAGTCTCCATCGGCTTGCTTTGAGATGTTTCTCTGTCTCTGGCAACCTTAGTGCAGAATCCTGTAAGCTCTCCTGCCTCAAGAGCTGTGCTCTAGCCGTGGGGTGTGTTTCCAGAACATTATTTTCAGGGTGCGGTGAATGGTGTGAGAGCGTCTTGAGTCTCAGCTGTGGCTAAAGCTAAGAAGACTAAGCAGTCTTTGTACAGGAGACTGGTTTGTGGCCATGTAAGAGCAACATATGTGGCTATACGTCTGTCTGAGTGCGTACAAGTAGGTGACTTTTTCAATGTGTTGTTATTATAGATAGATAAATCATTTATTGTACATGACCATAGGTCATCACCAAAAAGTGCTGGCATAATACAAAAACATAAATAAGGCATTAAAATATCACATTGAATATGACTTTAAAACCCAGAATGAATCTCAAAACCTTCTTGAGTTTGAGTCACATAGGTCCAAAACACACTGCAGAAATAATCCAGTTTGAGACCACTTTGACTGCCCTGGCTCAGTCCTAGGGAGTCCTGGGTATTGTAGTTCATTGTGGCACCAGAGCTCTCTGACAGAGAAGGCTAAATGTCTCACAATACTACAGTTCCCAAAATTTTCTAGCACTGAGCCAGGGAGGTTAAAGCAGTCTCAAACTGGATTATTTCTGCAGTGTGTTTTGGACCATAGTTCTTCCTTTAACTTTATGGCAACCCTGTCATGGCGTTTTCTTGGGATGGTTTCTTTGAAGGTGGCTTGCTGTTGCCTTCCTTTGGGGCTGAGAAAGTGTGACTTGCCCAAGTGAGTCTCCTGGAGTTCTAGTTCAGCACTCAAACCACTGTAACACACTGGCTGTCTAGTACCAAGTGCTATGCTTATGTCTCTACTAAGATTTCCCAGTGAACTTTAAAAAAAGGATGCTGCCTTCTCTGCTTTCTCCCATCTCTAATAAAATGGAACCTTGATTACCACCCTCTAGTCCCTAACTATTGGCTCAGTCTTTCTAGAAACAGGGAAGGTTCCTATTTATTACAGTTTATTAGTCGTTTGTGTCTGTCGATGAGGCAGAGGTCTTGGGTATGAAATCTGTAGGAGTTCCTCTGCTCTTACCCTCAGGCATCTTCTGTGGTCCGGATCAGCCGCCTTGACTCTGCTTGGTGAGGGAGACACTGAATTAGCAGTTGCACGTGGCTCCTGGGTTCGGCAGGGAGCCCTTCGTCATCTGGGAAGGGGCTGTTGCCTTAGAAACAAGTGTAATGGGGGGGTGCTTTCTTGGAACACAGTTGGCTTGGAAAGTCTTTTAAAAGCCTTTGAAGAGAAGAAAGGCACTTGCTTGAGAAGTAAAGCAACCCCCCACCCCAAAACATGAGGCTAGTGTGGGTGGGAGCTTGGGATCCCGGTGTGCTGAGGCAGCATTTTGCTCCAGCGTGGGCCCAGTCCTTGTGAGCGCCAGGCATCTTGGATCCAAGCACAATTCAGTAGAGTCTGCTCTGAAATTCATTTGTCGCTCTTATGTTCCTTCCAGTTGGTTCCGGTTTATAGCAGCCCTCTCCTAGGGTCTGAATGGGGAATGTCTTCTAGAGACCTGGTTCAGCCCCCCCCCCCACACACACTCTACAACACATTGGCTCCCATACTCACGTAGGAGCTTATCACATGAGAAAGGAAAGCAGAAGCACAGCCAGATAGTAGCGCCTTTCTTGTATGTGCCTGACTGCATGACATCATAGTGCTTCAGTTCTTTCCCGCAGGAGATGGTTGTAAAAATGAGTCTTTTATCAAACAGATTTTTCCAACTAGAAAAAAAGACTCACTTTTACAATAGTCTCCAATGGGAAGAAAACTAAAGTACTACGACATCATGCGGTAAGGCATGTAGAAAGACGCTACTATCCGGCTGAACTTCTGATTCCTTTCCTCATGCGAGAACCTTCCTAGATACATACGAAGGAGGGAAATTATCATTTTATAAACAAGGAGGATGCTCAACAGTGTGGATAAGATTTGAAGTCCAAGTATATTTATTCAGGGTGGTGGGGACCTCAGAAGGCCAACTTGGACTGACCTGTCCCAACTGGTTTGGGTTTTTTTTAAAAGCTCTTTGGAGGGGAACATTTTTTCTCGTTTCCACTCCCTCGCTATTTTAGGCCCAGGAGAGGCAGTTTTTTTCCAGTAGTAATCCTACACACACATGCACAGGTAAGTCCCACTAAATGGGACTTGACTTCTGCATTACCTGTCTATAGCAATCAGATTTTTTAAAAACCAGGTGACTTCTTGGCTTTACAAAGGAAAGTGAAAAAAGAGAAGTCCCTGAATCCATTCTTTGTGCAGATCTTAGGAACCTCTCCACGCATGGACATACTCATCTCAGATAAGTTTTTTGGGGGGATACATTGCAGTGATGGGTGGGGCTGAAGGCAAAATAGCAGGATTGACATAGTGGTGTAAGCTTTGGACTAGGACTCCAGGAGAGAGATGCCCGCTGGGCCATGGAAACCCACTGGTTGATCTCAGGCAAGTCACACTCTTTCAGCCTCGGAAGAAGACAGTGGCAAACCACCTCAGAATAAATCTTGCTAAGAAGACCCTCAGAGCCAGTGAGATATTTTGGTTTAAGTGTTGGACTAGTACTCTGAGAGCCCTGGGTTTGAATCCCTGCTTGGTCATGGAAGCCCATTGGGTGAGCCTGGCCAAGTCGCACTCTCTCTGCCTTGGAGGAAGACCACAGTGGCAAACCTTGCCTAAATAAATCTTGCTAAGGAGTCTTAGGATAGAGTCATCTTGGAGGCAGATAACATGGGAACCAGTATTGTCTAGTGTTTTGAGTCTGCAAGACCAGGGTTCAAATCCCCACTCTGCCCTGGAGTGACCTTGGGTAAGTCATACTTTCTCAGCCTCAAGAGGTAAGCAAGGGCTAACTACCTATGAATAATAACTCCCAAGATGAAGTTTTGAACAGCTCTCACTGTCAGGAAGTGCCTCCTAATGTTGAGGTGGAATCTCTTTTCCTGTAGCTTGCATCCGTTCTTCCGGGTCCTATTCTCTGGAGCAGGGGTAGGCAACCTTTCCCCTTTAAGGGCCGAGGGACTTCAGCGCCCAGAAACCTCAGCTATGTTGGCCAATAGTCCCATGTTGGCCAATAGCTTCTGGGATTCTGGGAGCTGAAGTCCCTTGGCCCTTAAAGGGGAAAGGTTGCCTACCCCTGTTCTGGAGCAACAGAAAACAAGCTTGCTCCCTCCTCAGTATGGCATCCCTTTAAACAGGGCTATCATATCACCTCTTAACTGTCTCTTCTGCAGGCTAAACATCCCCAGCTCCCTAAGTCATTCCTCATAGAGCTTCATGGTTTCCAGACCCTTCTCCATTTTAGTTGCCCTCCTCTGGACACGCTCCAGTTTCTCCACATCCTTTTTGAATTGTTTGGCCCCGAACTGGACACAGTATTCCAGGTGAGGCCTGACCAAAGCAGAATACAGTGGCACTATTACTTCCCTTGATCTAGACATTATACTTCTATTGATGCAGCCTAAAATTGCATTGGCCTTTTTAGCTGTGGCATCACACTATTGACCCATGTTCAACTTGTGGTCTACTAGGACTCCTAGATTCCTTTCACACATAAGCCAGGTGTCACCCATCCTATTTCTGTACATTTCATTTTTCTGCCCTAAGTGCAGTACCTTATATTTCTCTGTGTTGAATTTCATTTTGTTAGCTTTGCCCCAGTTTTCTAATCTATTAAGCTCATTTTGAATTTTCATACTGTCTTCTGAGGTATTAGCTGATCCTCCTAATTTGGTGTCCTCTGCAAATTTGAGAAGCATGCCCCCTGTTCTTTCATCCAAGTTGTTGATAAATAATAATAATAATAATAATAAAATTTTATTTCTACCCCGCCCAATGGGTACCCAATCAGGGCGGCTTACAAGTTTAAAATCATCATCCAGATAAAACATATTTACACAGAACCCGACCCACCCCCCTTAAAACAGTATTAAATCAACAATTATTTAAAACATAATTTAAAAATTAAGGTCCACACAGAATAAGTGAGACTGGCTCGATGATCCCTTCCATCTCACGATGGGGCCACGTAGGGGCATCCAAACACAGGTCCTTACGTCCGGGGTGGGTAACTAGTCTGGGAAGGCCTGCCGGAAGAGATCCGTCTTAATGGCCTTTTTGAAGCTCTCCAAAGATGTTAATAGACGGATCTCGTCCGGCAGGTCGTTCCAGAGCCTGGGGGCGACAACTGAAAAAGCCCTCCGGGAGGTGGCCGCCAGCCTCGATTTTTGAGGCTGTAGCAAATTCCTCCCGGAGGATCGAAGAGCGCGGGGAGGATTGTATGGGAGTAGGCGGTCCCTGAGATAGCTTGGGCCCAAGCCATTTAGGGCTTTAAAGGTAATAACCAACACCTTGTACCTGGCCCGGAAGCTGATAGGCAGCCAGTGGAGGGACCTTAAGACTGGAGTAACGTGATCCCTCCGAGATGTTCCCGAAACAAGTCTGGCTGCCATGTTCTGAACCAGCTGTAATTTCCGAACCAGGCACAGGGGTAGCCCCATGTAGAGTGCATTACAGAAGTCGAGGCGTGAGGTTACCAACGCGTGCACCACAGTCTCAAGGTCCTTTACTTCCAGAAATGGGCGC
Organism: Phrynosoma blainvillii; assembly: GCA_026167975.1. Classification (NCBI taxonomy): domain Eukaryota; kingdom Metazoa; phylum Chordata; class Lepidosauria; order Squamata; family Phrynosomatidae; genus Phrynosoma; species Phrynosoma blainvillii. Next base: position 1,504,276 of record JANUYF010000005.1, on the reverse strand, counting down.
AGCTGGCGTATCAGCCGAAGCTGATAACAGGCGCTCCTGACCGTCGCATTAACCTGATTCGCCATCAGAAGCGACGAGTCAAGGAGCACCCCCAAGCTGCGAACACAGTCACTGGAGGAGAGCGTGACCCCATCCAGTACTGGAGGTTGCAACCCAATTCCTGGTTTCGGGGCCGAGACCGTAAGCACCTCCGTCTTGTCTGGATTCAGCTTCAATCTGTTTTTCCTCATCCAGCCCATTACCGCCCCAAGACATTCATTGAGAGAAGAGGTGCCATTGGAATTCAAGGCCGACGAACGAGACATGGAGAAATAGATTTGGGTGTCATCAGCGTACTGATAACACCCAGCACCATAACTCCGTATTATCTCACCCAGCGGCTTCATATAGATGTTAAATAACATTGGGGACAAAATAGCCCCCTGAGGGACCCCACAAGTGAGGTCTCTCTTACCGGAGCTACAGTCCCCAATCAGCACCCTCTGGGACCGACCCGAGAGGAAGGACCGGAACCACTGCAAAGCAGTGCCCCCGATACCTAACCCCCTCAGGCGGTCCAAGAGGATGCCATGGTCTATTGTGTCAAAAGCATGTTGAATAGCAAACTGGGCCCAGGACAGAACCCCACTGGACACCCCACTGGTCACTTCTCTCCAGGATGATGAAGAAGAGGAGCCATTGCTGAGCACCCTTTGGGTTCGACTGGTCAACCAATTATAAATCCATGTAACAGTTTCCTTGTCTAGCCCACATTTTACTAGCTTTTTAGCCAGATTCTCTTGCATGCTTGGCTGTGTGATTTCCCACGGCATTGTGCTTCTTTTCTCCAGTCCGTTCGAAGCTAGGCTTTGGTACTGCTGATCTCTTTCTGAGGGAGTGGGGAGAACTTAATGCCCCCTCCCATATTAGCTTGCCACCACTTTCTAAAATAAAGTGTGGAGGGGAAAGTGAAGATGGTTGGGAGAGGGAACCAGGACTAATTCCTTTCCCAAAGGAAATTTTAATTGGGTTACATCTTAATTATTTCTAGGCTGGTATTTGATGCCTAGGGCAGGAGTAGGCTTTCTAGAGTGAAGCAGCTGCGTTTAGCGTTTGATTAGTGGTGGCATTTGTTTAATATTTAGATTTTAATTCCTCCATATTTTGTGTGTGTGCTTTATGGCCTTTCAGACAAGAGTCAAATCCCTCCTCAAATCTAAATCAAATCAGAATCACACCCACCCAGCCTCGAGTCAGTTGAAATATATCAATCCCCTCCTGCAATTGTTAGCTGACAGATACTGGGAAACAGAAGGCCCTGAGATGCTCAGTCAGGAGGAGAGAAGGGCATTCCACATGTGCACAGAGGTGCTCTTCTGTTCCTTCGTATGCTTTGCAGCTGCGTACCTCTGGCTCAGAAGAGTCATGGTCTCATCTGCATTTTTAAATGAATTCAAGCTGAGATGGTAGATCTGAAGGGAGCTCTGACCTTGTTGGGGGCAGTGAGAGGAGAGAAGATGCTAGTCAACTTCGAACCAGAGACACCAAGGGCTGTCCAATGAAACCCCATTCTGACATGCAGGAAGACCTCATCCAAGCCCTCCCTGTGACAGATGGCCATCCAGCCAGTGTTTAAAAACCTCCAAAGAAGGAGACTCCACCACTCTCCAAGGCAGCATCCTCCTCCACTGTTGAACAACTCTTACCCTCAGGAAGGTCTTCCTAATGTTTAAGTAGGATCTCTTTTTTCTGTAGCTCGAATCCGTTGGTCTGTGTCCTAGTCTGGAGGAGTGGAAAACAAGCTTGCTCCATCCTCAAATCCATAAATAATCAAATCTGCAAAAGTCAAAGCCACAAATGTGGAGGGCTGACTGTACTCCAAAACACAAAACTTTCATGGGCAGTTGAGATAGTGACACCTTTGCTTTCTGATGGTTCAATGTACACAAACTTTGTTTCATGCACAGAATTATTAAAAATATTGTATACATTTACCTTAAGGCTATGTGTATAAGGTGTATATGAAACATAAATTAATTTCCTGCTTAGACCTGGATCCCATCTCCAATATATCTCATTTTGTATATCCAAATATTCCAAAATTCTGAACACTTCTAGTCCCAAGCATTTGGGATAAGGGAGACGCAACCGGTATGATTTGGAAGTCAAAGATTTGGCTGAATAGTTCAGATTGGGGGTGAAAATCTCCATACATCCCCACTCCATCCCTCTGAAAAGTTCTTTGGTCCCCTTGGCTCCCCAAAGCCCATTTCCCACCTTCCAAAGCTCCCTTTTGTGCCCCACAGCCTGGAGCATGGGTAGGCAACCTAAGTCCCGGGGGGCGGATGCGGCCCCGAGGACTTTGGACCGGCCCCAGGCCAGTCCTGCCGCCGCTGCCGCCCGCCATGATGATATTGATTATTGTTATTACTTGTTCTTGGGGTTTTCTGGGCAAAATCTCCACAGGGGTTTTGCCATCATGGCTTTTCTGGGGCTGAGAGAGTGTGCATGCATATTTTTTTTATTTTTTTATTTTTTAAAAATTTATTTATTTATTTATTTATTTATTTATTTTTGGTGCTTCGGCCCCCCCCAATTGTCTGAGGTACAGCAACCCAGCCCCCGGCTCAAAAAGGTTGCCTACCCCTGGCCTGGAGCCTTTCCTGCCAGTGGAGTTGGTGTGGATTTCCCCCCATTTGCTCTACCCCATCTCTTCATCCCTCCTCCTTTTGTGTCAGGCTTTTGTGGCATCCCCTCAAGTGCCTTCTTAGCTCACTTGCTGCTGGGTTTCCTTTCAGCTCCTAGCCTATGACCTTTCCCATTATTTCAGCTCCCCTGCTCTTGTTGAATCTCTTGTTCATGTGCCCCTGCTTCTCTGAGAGCAGGGTATGCCCCTAGGCCCTATCTCCACCCCCTCCTGTCTCTCCCCAATAACCAGCGCCTCTTCCATTGTGTGTTTGCCTTCCGTATCCCCTTCAGCAATTAGAATAGCTGCTGACATTCCGTGGCATCCCAGGAGCTGGGCAAGGCTGGCACTCAGGGGTGACAACCAGTTTTTAGCCTTCTCTCTGTGTAATTGAAGACTGCATGCAAGAGCTCTCACTTCTTTTGTGTTCAGCCGATCTGGGTGGGCAGATATTGGGGAGTGTCACGAAATAAAGGATAATATAACTTTACGCAGCTTGATTCACAGTTCCGACATGGCTTCCACCCTGTACTTAAATGCGAGGAGTCAAATGTCTGAATCGGGGAAGGGTGGGTTACTGTATATTATTACAAGCAGTAGGATAAATTGAGGGGGTGTGCTACTGTTCGGGAATCTAAAAATACTCCTGTCAAATTAAGGAGCAGGGTTTGTCACTGCTGCACTGTAGCGTAAATGGAGCATCCCTTCCCACTTTGAGGAGGCAGCAGTGCCTATGTTGCTGAGCCTCCCCTTGTGTGTATGGCCCCTGCTACTAGGCAGATGGGTTTTAGAGACCTGGCCAGCATCAGGGCCAAATGTTAACAGTTGTCCAATGGCATAAGAAATGTAAGAGTTGACTAGCACCTGGGAGCAGAATATGAGGAGGACTTTCCTTTTAGCAACTGACTTGTACAGTTTCCTTTGCTGGTATAATGGGAAGACTATGCCTATAGAGTCCTGTTTCCATTGAATCTGCCCTATATAATCATGTGGATTCATCTTTTGGTGGCCTTCTGCTGGGAGATACATCCCAGCCCAGGGGGTCCATTAGCCAAACATGGAGCTCTAAGGTGTTGCCCAGGACAGTCTGAGTAGAATTAATTGCTTAGGGGCCCAAGTCTACCACTTGCTGCAAGGGAATGCTGGAACCCATCAACTGAGGGACTGTGATGTGTCCTTTACTTGCTCTATCTTATCCTATCTATCTATCTATCTATCTATCTATCTAATCTATCTAATTTATATTCCACCTTTCTCCTGGTACAGTATCCAAAGTGGGCAGTACTTCTAATGCTTCTTAAGTCATCTGAAGTGAGGGACTATCAGGGTTTCTTCCCAGTATGCTAGGGACCGGCCACATATTTGTGCCCACTGACTACAGATCTTTCTTCCTTTCCTGGAAACTCTCTGTGGACCACCAGCCAATGGCTTGTGGACGGGGACTGGTCCATGGACCCCCACTGTGAGTAGTACTGCTGCAGACTACCTGCTATAGTATGGTCTATAAAGCTTATAACAGTGGTGTGTATGTCAGGTTTTGGTGCCAAATGACATCTGGAAAGGCCTGAAATTTCACCTAGTTCCAACTTGGAACACCTTTCTTGTTGGAGAGCTATCCTCACCCAAAAGTTGGGTTTCAATTCGTCTAGGTGTGTTGCACTTCACAGAGACGTCCTCCTCTTTCCCCGTCTCTGTTGGCAAGAGTGAATGATTGTGTCACATGTGCCACTTAGAACATACTGATTCTTATGTTTTACTTCTCCGAGGCTGGACGGCCATCTGTTGGGGATACTTTGGTTGTGAGTTCCTGCATGGCAGGGGGTTGAACATGGCAGGGTTGTGGTCTCTTCCAACTCTATGATTCTAGGATTCTATGAAGACTGATTACAAGGGCAGGGGTGTGCCTTGTTATTGTGTGCCTTTAGGTTGTTTCCAACTCAGGGCAACCCTAAAGTGAACCTCTCCTGGAGTTTTCCTGGCAAGCTTCTTCAGAAAGGGTTTGCTATTGCCATCCTCTGAGGCTGAAAGAGTGTGACTTGCCCAAGGTCACCTTGTGGGTTTTTATGCTCAAGCTGCAGTACCACAACATCTGAAGAATCAAAAATTCCGCACTGAACGAGATTGTGTCATATCTTGCCCTTCATGTGGACAGCTGGAGTTACCAAGTTGAGGCAAGTGTTGAGTTGTAGAGAACTGCTGGGCCTGTTGTAAGCAAGGATGTGTTGTTAGAGACACCAGGATCCTGCCTTCTCCCAGCTCAAGAGTAGGTTATTGTGGGTTTCCAGATCTCTGGAGCCTACAAAGCCCTTCAGACCTACCCATCATAGTCAGAGATGAGGGATTATGGGAACTGGAAGCCAGAAACATCTGATGGTGCCACAGTTGTCCATTCCTATACAAGTGTCATATTATTTGTCCATCTTGACCAATGGTTCCCAACCTTTGGTCCTCGATTTGTTTGGGACTTCAGATCCCAGAAGCTCCAGCCAACTTGGTGAACAGTCAGGGATTATGGAAGCTGAAGTCCAAAACATCTGCAAGACCAAAGGTTGGGAATCACTGGTCTCGGACTTCACTGTTGACTTATAGTCCCTTTCTTCCCTGGGGAAAGGGGATGTTGTGCTGTTTGAATAGTGATGCACCTGTTTAAGACACAGATTGCGAGTGGTGGAAGAGTGGTTGCTTTAAGACACTCTTCACGGTTGCATTTGAATTTGACGTCTCCTGACTGGCACACCTTTCATGTGGTCCAGTAAGCAGAACCTCTGTCGCAGTTGAGATCATTCCTGTGGATTGTTTTATTATAAAACATCAAATGTATCTGCCTTTCTTTTCTGCCAAGGTGTTTTGTATTGTACTGGAACAGTTCTCTGGAAAGTTCCTTTTATCTGCTGCTAAATAAAGGGAAAATTGCAATATTCTTTGAGGGCTGACCTGTTCGCTACTTTGGAGAACCAATGAATGGCCTTTTTCATATCACATCCTGTGGCTTTTTCATTGCACTGCTCGAAAGGATACGAATGGAGCATCTTACTGGGTATCTCAAAGTGCATTTGCAAATGAAATTTCCATTTTATGTCCAGGAAAGGACTGAAGCCTTGAGTGCTTGTAATTTTTTGAAGGGTCTTGGTAAAAGTTATTCTATATTTGGGTGACCTCTACAGCTTTGAGGATGCAGGGGGATTTAAAAAAAGAAAAGAAAACGAGCAGAGGGGGCATGATATGTCGTCACTGCATCCGTTTGCCTATGAGCCTGGCTTGTTTGCTGGGTGGTGTTACAGCTTGGAGGAGAGGAAAGCGAGAAGCAAGCAGAGATGTCTCTCTCTAACCAGCCGCCCGCACCCCTCTCCGAATACAGCCAGCTGTGCAAAGCCAAGAACACGGAGAGCTTTTCAGAAGCCTTTCACTGCATGGAGACACAAAAGGACTTTGGCAAAACTGAATTTGAATGGCAGAGGACGGAGGGCAAGCTCAATGAGATTGGGCTGAACGTGAACTCGGGGGGCCAGCTTAAGGATGGGCTGGGGAAAAGCACTGGCTTCACAGATGAAGACAAGCTGTGCTTCTTTGAAGGGAAGCTGGACAAAGAGCTGAAAGCAACTGCCAAGGACAATGGGGAAATCGAGGCTCAAGGCAAAAAATACCAGGGAGCCCCGGGTCACCTTGAGAACTGGCCTCTTATTTCAGAGACATTCTCTCCTACTGAAGGGAGCTTGAGGGACCTCAACCTTGCCGGCTTCCAGGCAGGACAAGCAGAGACCACACGGCTACTTGCCAGCCTAGGAAAAAATGAAGCCATCACCGATCAGGAGAAGGCAGCAGGTAAGAAGGTTGGGGGGGAGGCGGCAGACATGGCAAAATGTCAGGAGGAGCAGCCCAGTTTATCTTTGCTTGGGAGCGAACCCAACAAATACAGAAAAGACCCTGAGATCAGCATCTGGAACCCCAATTTCAGCCCCGTCTTGCCGAGCAGCTTGAGTTGCCCGGAGCCGCCGGGGAAGAAAGACGGGACAGCCGCCTATAGCGTGATAGGAGTTGTCAATGACAGCTACATCCAGTGTGGGTTTGCCTCCTCCCCTGTCGTGCCCAAGTTGGGACCCCCAACGACCACCATCGAGCTGGCCCAAGATGACTTCAGAAGCGACTTTTTCAACCATGGCCATGAGACAGAAGAGGAGCGGTATTTGGTCGAGGCGGAGGAGAAGCTGGGCTCAGTGGAGGCGGAGGGCAGCTTCCTCAACCGAGGGGCGCACCAAAGGAAGGCGATGAGGCGTGCCATGTCGGAGTGCTCCCATTTGTCTGTCCCGCAAGCCCTGAATCTGGCAGACAAATACCCGGAGCCCACGGCTCAGGAAGACTTCCTTGCCAGCCTGGTGTCACCTAGTGGTAGCCTCCCCCAGAACGCAGCAAGCCCCATGACCCGAAAGCCCAGCGCACCAATGAAAAGGTCGGCCACTGTCTCAGAAGAGCAAACATCTGTCCACAGCCCCGGCACCGCTGCTCAGAACAATGCCGAGCTGCCCAGCCTCCCAGTGAAGGAGCGCCCATCCCTCCCCATGGAGGAGCCATCTGCCAGGAAGAGAGAAGAGTGGGACGGCAGCGGCAACGGCGGCAGCGGCACCGCCAAGAGAGAGCTGGCCAGCCCCGGGCAGTACTACAGCAAGCTGGAGCAGATCCCTGAGATTGGGGGCCACAGAAAAGCAGGCAGGGGGGAGGAAGAGCTGGCGGCAGCAGCAGCGAAGAGTGAGAAGAGCAATGCCATTCACGAGCCTGGTTTCATCGGCGCCTGTGAGATGGAACCAGGCAGAGCGGCTCCTGCTGCACTGGGGAAAAAAGAAATCGAGGTCAGCGATGCGCCGAGCGCTCCATCTTCCCAGCAAGGAGACAGGCCACGTGATGGTATGTTGCTAAATTTTCTTCCCCAGGGGAGCAGGCAGACAGGAGTGAAGGAACTGTCTTGACAGAACATGGGCAAGGAGGGTGGGCAGCAGGCGGCTCCTCCTGTCTTTCTCCGGACTGACACAGCTTGCTAGACAATATAGACAACAATGGGGTGCCGGTGGTGGGGTCGGGGGGCAGAAAAGGAAGACAAGACTTGGGCATACTGGAGTGATTACAGGTGCCAGGAGAGAGTAGAGGAGACACACGCCCCACCAAAAACCCAAGCTGGATTGGTCTTGTGTCCTGATTTTTTAAATACTGGTTGTAGAAGTAGTTGCCGCGTCGCAGCTTTAAAGGCAGCCGAGACCCCCAGAGGTTCACAGAGTGGCGAACAAAGATATTAAGAATGGGGGGCTGGACAAGTTTGGATGCTGCTACTAGAAATCTGTTTTGCCGGGTTGGTTTATTGGCCTTTTCTGCTTTGTGGGAGACCAGCGAGGCTTGGCGGCCTTTGGTGGTGAGGCTGAAAGAGTTGGCCTTTTCCTTTTGGATAGTGTCGAAAAGCACCTTCGGCTTTCACAATGGCAAAGCAAAAAGCCATTCAGCTTGTCAGCTGTTGTGTTGCTCCCCCCTTTCTCTCCTCTCCCCACTGCGCCAACTGGTTTCTCTCTCTCAATAGCGGCTTGTTTTATTTCTTAGTGCCATGTTTGGTCCTCTTGCACAATGCTTTTGAGGTCAGTCTACTGAGATGAGATGAAATGGGGGGGGGGGGGGGAGAAGCAAACCTACAAGCACAGTTAATCTTTTGTGGTGTGAAAAGAGGAGTGGATCTTGTTTTTTTCTCAAGCTGGCTTCAGCAGAGCTGCTTAGTTTTATTCCTCCCTCCTCTTTGGATGGAATTGGTGTCCCTTTGAAAGTGGGAGGGAATCACACTTTAAAGAATTGCTGGTAGGATCTCCCATCAGCAGGAATTTGCTCCGCATCAAGATGGCTAAATCTGTAAATCTGCAACATGAAAGGCTGCTGCTTCTAAGCTTGATTGGTAGCAGTTCTGCCTTCCCCAGATATTTTAGATTGGACCCAACTTTGCTTGAATGACCGGGTTGCAGTATTCTGTAACACAACGTGGTTTTTCATGAACGTTTCCCAAACCAAGGTACCAGTTATGGGCAGTTGCTAAAGCTGTATGAAAAAATCCTTTTCCCTGTTAAGGCAAATAGTGCTCACCCGGCAAAACCTTTTAAACTGCATTTCTACTCCTGACTCTGTGCAGAAATTTCTCACCTATTTCTGTACAGCTGGTGCTTTTAACACACCCACCCACCTCCCACAGTACTGGAGGGAAGCAACTGTAGACTAAATCCTCAGAAAAGCAAAAACAGCCACAAGTCAAAGCCACATAATATCATTTTTATTTTATTTTATTTATGTTCCATTTCGCCCCTAGATCTGGGACTTGAGGCCACTTGCAAAAACTAGAGCAGCTACTTGTAAAAACATTGTGGGGGAGAGTTATGTTTTTACATGTGTTTTTATCTCTATATCTATTTTAAATTTTTTGGAAGTCAGCAGTTGCCAAAACCCTCAACAAAGGATTTTGGTTTGGTTTGGCTTTTTGCAGATTTTTTTTACATATTAAAACAACAACAGCAACCAATCTCGTCCTTCTGAGGTCAAGAGATCCTTCCCATCAGTTGCATTTTGGGGAGGAAGGTCTCCGGCCCTGTCTGTCCAAAGGAAGGGGAAGCCTTGTCCGGAGGCTCCTTGCCTTCTCCAAGTGAAGCCATCAGCTCTGCCTGGATTACGCTGAGAACAAAGGAGCATGAGGAGGGCTGGCTCAGTTGCGCTAACCTCCCCATAACCTTCAGTGTGCTAGACTCCCCTAAGCAAGGTTGGGGAGGGCTGAGTGGGGAGGAACATTTGGGACGCCAAGCTATAGATTTGACCTTCCTGGTTTTGCTATTCTGGTGACAACCAGTGGATATTCCTCTCTGACACTGAAGTCATTCTACATGGCATCTCCAGCCATTGACAAGGGCCACCCTGTTTTGGAGGTGATGTTAAAAATCCTATTGATACTACACTGATTCCCCCTTCTCACTCACCCCCCCCAAAAAAAATCTCTACAACCCTTTTCTCTATGAATGTGATCGGGGGAGCGACGTTGGAGGGCAACAAAGCATCTAGAGATGAGAGGGTCTTTAGGGCACCATCGAGTTGACCTCTGGCCATGAGCTTTGTTCTTCTGCTTATCTTAGGTGTTTAGGAAGAGCCTCCAGGGGCCACTTTCCCAGCTTGTAAGAACATCAGTTGGAATCAAAACACACAGGCAGCCTCTCATGGGATCTTATGGGATCACTGTGAGCCGACTAGATTTAATGGAGAATAGAAGTGGACCCTTCCCATTCCCTAGCCCTTAGCCTCTCTTAAATCACTGGGGCTGTCTTAGTATTATGGCGGGATATGGAGGCTTGGGCTCGCTTTGGTCATTCTTTCTCGGGCTTGGCACTGCAACAAGAATTGCAGTTTCCTGAGCTGGGGAAAAAAAAATCCTCTTTTGAATTCCAGAATGTCCTCAGTTCTCTGGACAAGCATGGCCATGGTCATGCACACTGAGGGACTTCTGGGAGTTGTAGCCTCCAAAAGCAATTCATCCAATTCATCTGGCATTTTCCACCTTGGTCACTTGGGAGGATGGATGGACAATAAACACACTGTCTAGGGCTCCAGCGTTCTAGTTCGCTAGGTGAATGGTTTTGTTTCCCCTCCTGTGCCAGCAGCCTTGAGGACAGGCAGAGCTGTTCTTTCTCCATGGCTGGCCAGGAGCCATTCCGTTTCAAGGGCCACTATTCCACATATTCCGGCCTGTGGCATGGGGTGGTGGCTGACACCCTACTCCCAACTCCCGCTTGCAAAATGTCTTTTAAAAAGCTGGTCAGACTGGCATGCTGTTGGCAGTCACGGGGATGCGGAGTTGGCAGGAGTGCCAGTGATGGTGGACGACAGACCCCTTTGTCATGGCTACATGTTCTTGTCCCCCTAGAAATGTAAAATTTCCTGAAGTTTTGAATCCATGGATGGGCGAACTGGATTAAAATAAAGAATACATTTTTAGAAATTTTAAAAGAACAGTGCAATATTTGTACCCATTATAGATCGAAAGGAGATAGCCAGTGCGGCGTAGTAGTTTGAGTGTGTGACTACAACTCTGGAGGCCAGCGTTCGATTCCCACCTCGTCCATGAAACCCACTGGGTGACCTTGGGCAAGTCACACTCTCTCAGTCTCAGAGAAGGGCAAAGGCAAATATCTCTCTGAACAAACCTTGCCAAGAAACCCCCATGATAGGTTCACCTTAGGATTGTCGTAAATCAGAAATGACTTGAAGGCCCACAACAACAATACAGATCAAAATAACTTTGTTATTTTAGGAACATAAAACACATTATATATAAATTGGTTTGGCATAAAATTATCCTGCTTGATATATTAAAATTACAGTTTATTCAGAATGTAATGACAATCTGAACTTGCTTTAAAAAACGTGTTATAAAGTCTCCACCAGCTCTGCATAGTGTCAAGCAAACATAAGCCATTCATTCACCTAAAAAGAACTTGGAAAAGGAAACCAAGACCAGGAATTGCAATTATCCGATGGTGTACCAGTCTTCCAGGAAGTCTTTCTGATCCCCTTAATGGTAAGGAATCTCTGGTTTTGTCAGTCTGAGCAACAGACAAACCCCCCTCCCATAAAGTCTTCCTCTTAACTTCATATTTACTAATTATTTTGAGGCAGTAAATATGTGAACATATCATCCTAAAGAGTTTATCATTCATCATTCTAAAAGAAAATATTATGTACTCATTTTTTTCCAGGGAAAAAAGACACTTTGGGAAAAAATACCAGTAAATAGAAAAAACCACTCCCCCTCCCAAATTTTCCATCTCTTCCCCCCAGGCCTTCCTATCTCAATCCCACCAGATTGGGCCAGAATTTGCATGAAAATAGGGATAAGGCTGCTTCAGACATCTGCTCACTTCTTGGCTCTTTATTGCTGGTGAAACTAATAGTTTGTTTTGAAATATTTTAATGAATAAATGAATTGGGGCGGGGGGGGGGGGAGGCAAGGAGATACCCGTATATTGGTTCTGATAAAAATGGCTATCAACTCCCTTGTGGGATTTAAATAAATAAATAATCCCCATTTGCCCAGGAATCCTACTTACCCAGCCATCTCAATTCAAAGTCTTTCCATTTCAGAAAAATCAGTAAAATTCATCTTTGTTAAATTGAGGCCCTTTTGAGCAATGGTGAATGTTCCCTTTAGTCTGCTTAAATGGACAGTGGCCACTGTTTGTCTTCAGAGCTGTTTTACTTTTGCACTTCTTTTTAATTTTCACAAGACCAACCTTTCCTACAGGCTTATAATCTAAAAGAGAAAATGGGATTGTGCATGGTGGGGTGAGGCTAAAGATTGTGTGAGCCGAAGGGGTTGGGGACTGGCAGAAGAAAAGATAAGGAAGGCAATGTAAGTCTGAGAGAGAGTGGGGACCTTCAGATGGAGATTATCCTTGCACCAGGGAATAGACAAAGTCTGGCCTGTGGTCCATGGGGCTTCAATTTGTGGCCCTATACCCCTCAGACCCCACCAAATATGGGTTCCTCAGGTGGGTCGAAACCACTGCAAAACATAGTGGTTTTGTCCTCAGCCTCCCACAAATGTTGTCCCCAAATCAGCTGAAAATAAAACAGGAGGAGATGTGGTGTCACACCCATTTGCATTAGGCATGGTGGTGTTGCAACTATCCACCCCTCTTTAATCAGGAGCTATTGTTCATGTCACATGAAAGTACGGAAACACAAAACAAGAAATATTTTTGTTGTTGTTAAGTGCCCTCAAGTTGATCTCGACTCATGGCGGCCCTATGGATGAGACATCTCCCAGACCCTCTGTCCTCCAGTGCTCTGATTAATTCTTGCAACCCCTTAATACCCGTGGCCTCCTTAATAGAGTCCCTCCATCTGTCCTGTGGCTTTCCTCTCTTCCTCCTTCCCTCCACCTTCCCCAGCATTAATGGTTTTTCCAAAGAGTCCTCTCTTCTCATGATGGGTCTGAAGTACGACAGCCTCAGTTTGGTCATCTTGGCTTCTTCTTCCAGGGAGGTTTCTGGCTTGATCTGCTCTAGGACCCCTTTGTTAGTCCTTTTGGCTGTCCATGGGATCCTCAGCACTCTTCTCCAGCCCCACATTCTCTCAAATGCATTGGTTTTCTTCCTATCATCTTTCTTAACTGTCCAGCTCTCACATCCATACATGGTAATAGGGAAAACAATGGTTTGTATTATTCTAACTTTTGTGTTCAGTTGTATATCTTTACATTTTCGAATCTTTTCTAGTTCTTTCATAGCCACCCTCCCCATTCTTAGTCTTCTTCTGATTTCCTGGCTGCAGTCCCTATTTCTATCCATGTTTGATCCCAGGTATGGGAACTCTTTTACTATTTCTATTTCTTCATTGTCTTGGTTGAACTTGTGAAGGTCCTTGAGGCCATTATTTTTGTTTTCTTGATGTTCAGCATTAAGCCTGCCTTTGCATTTTCTTCTTGGATCTTTCTTAGTAGGTGTTCCAGGTCTGTGAGGTTTTCTGCTAGTATTTTGGTGTCATCTGCATATCTTAGATTGTTGATATTCCTTCCTCCTATTTTCACTCCTCCTCCTTCTGTGTCCAAGCCTGCTTTTCTTATAATATGTTCTGCATACAATTTGAACAGATAGGATGAAAGGATACAGCCCTGTCTGACTCCTTTGCCAATTGGGAACCATTCTGTTTCTCCGTATTTTGTTCCGACAGTAACCTCTTGTCCTGAGTTCAGATTCCTCATCCCATGTCTTTAAGGGCATTCCATAGCCTTTCATGATCTATGTGGTCAAAGGCTTTGCTATAGTCTGTAAAGCACATGCTGAATTTCTTTTGGAATTCCCTGGTGCTCTCCATTAACCATTGTATATTTGCAACGTGGTCCCTTGTGCCTCGTCCTTTCCTGGACCCCTCTTGGATCTCTGAGATTTCTCTCTCCATGTATGATTGGATACATTTCAAAAGTTTGAGCATGATTTTGTTTGCGTGGGAGATCAGTGTTACGGTTCTATAGTTGCTGCAGTCTCTTGTGTGTCTCTTTTTGTGGATGGGGATGCATATTGATCTCTTCCAATGTGTTGGCTATTGTTTTGTTTTCCATATCTGTTAATATATTTTGGTTAGCATTAGAGTTGACTCTGTCAGTATGGATTGCTGCAGTTCAATTGGAATATCTGTTCCTGGTGAATAGTTAGGTAAAGGTAAAGATATTCCCCATTGACGTGTCCGACCATAGGGGTTGGGCTCATCTCCGTTACGAAGCCAAAGAGCCAGCATTGTCAGAGACTACTCTGTGATCCTATGGCCAGCATGATTGCACAGAATGCTGTTTACTTTTCCACTGAAGTGGTACCTATTTATCTACTTGCATTTGCATGCTTTCAGACTGTTAGGTTGGCAGAAGCTTGTACTAGTGACAGGAGCTCACCCCATCTTGCAGCATCCAGGCCTCGAACTGCCAGCTTGTTGATCTTGCAGTCAACAGAGTCAGTGTCTTAACCATTTGAGCCACTGCATCCTTGGTGAATATTTGCCTTCATGAAAAGAAAGGTGTGACATAAAGAGAAGAGAACCAGCATTATGTATTAGTTTGAGTATTGTTAACCACCATCAAGTCGACTACAACTTATGGCAACCCCATGAATAAGAGACTTCAACTTATGGCAAATAGGCACCCTGCCATCAACAGCCCTACTCAGGTCTTGCAGACTTAGGACAGCTATGACTTCTTTGATGGAGTCCATCCACCTGGAATGAAGCCTTCCTTTGTTCCTACTGCTTCTGCCTTACCAAGTATTGTCTTTTCTAGTGAGTCCTTTCTTCTCATGATATGGCCAAAGTACAACAGTCTCAGTTTAGTCATCTTGGCTTATAGGGAGAGTTCAGGCTTGATTTACTCTAGGACCCATTGATTGGTCTTTTTAGCAGTCTTTAGTGTCTGCAGAATTCTTCTCCAACATCACATTTCCAGTGACTTGATTTTCTTCCTATCAGCTTTCTCCGCTGTCTACCTTTCACAACTATACACAGAAATTGAAAATACAATGGCATGGGCAATCCTAATTTTGGTATTCAATGATACATCTTGATATTTCAGGATTTTGTCTAGTTCCGTCATAGCTGCCCTTCCAGCTCCATGTCTTCTTCTGATTTCTTTATCCCTTCTGATTAATGACTGAGCCAAGGTGTAGAAAATCTTGAACTATTTCAGTGTCTTCATCATCTACTTCAAAGTTACATAAATCATCTGTAGTCATTATTTTTCTTTTCCTAATGTTCAACTGTTAACCTGTCTTTGCAGTTTCTTCCTTGACTTTTTTCAGTTTACTTCAGTAAATTGAAGAAAGTCTTGTTCCAAGTCTTTACTATTTTCTGCTATTAGTATTGTGACATCTACATATTTTATATTGTTAATGTTCCTTCCTCCAATTTTCACTCCTCCTCATTCTGGTTCTAATTTTGCTTTACGTCTGGCATGTCCAACATACAGGTTAAACAGATGGGATGATAAAATGGAGCCTTTCCTGGCCCCATTGCCAATTGGAAACCATTCTGCTTCTCTGTATTTTGTCCTGATGGCAGCCTCTTGTCCTGATGCAAGGGGATCTTGTAGTACCTTTGAGATTGAATGAAAGAAGTTGTAGCATAGGCTTGCATCTGAGGAAGTAGCCCAAGTCTATGAAAGCTAATGCTACAAATCTTTTGCTTACTCAGGGGGGAAGCAGACGGCTAAAAGGGCCGTTTTGGGGGCAAGGAAGGGGAGGGGCAGCCGCACGGTAGGCACCCCAACCCCTTCCCAAAGTCATCGTCGGAGCGCCGGCCCCTCCGCATGGCCGGGGCTCCAATGATGCCTTCCCGCCACAGCGTTCGCACACGCTGCGGTGGAAGAGTCGCTGAAGGTGCGCCGCCAGCCTTTTGCGGCGCACCTTGGGCGACTTGTGGAAGGAGCGCTATTTTAGCGCTCTTTCCAGGGGCGGCGAAGCTGCGCTGTGGGGCCGAGGTGTGCGGATACCTCGGCCCTGCGGCGTAGCTTCCCGGGGCGGCCCATGGCCGCCCGGTTGCTTCCCTCCTTAGTCTCAAAGGTGCTACAAGATCCCTTTACATACTCCAGAGAAACATGGCATTGCGTCTGAATTCTCTTGTGCTGAGTACAGATTATGCATCAGAATAATCAAATGTTGTGACAAACCCAAGACACCAAGGTTCAAATACCTGCTTAACCACAGAAACCCACTTGGTGACCTTTGGCAGGTCACACTCTCTCAACCTCAAAGGAAGGCCATGGCAAGCTTTTTTCTGAAGAACTCTGGACAAGAAAACCCTAGGAGAGGTTCACCATAAATCAGAATCAGCTTGAAGACACATAACAAGGACCTGTTTAGGAATGAATCTTCTAATTGGCCCCTTAATTCCAGTATGGTGTGCTCCATTTGTGTCTACTGCTCTCTGGCAGAGAGCTGTGTTGGATTACAACACCCATCATCTGCAGTTAACATGGCTATTGGAGAAGGTGTGTCTAGTTGCAAAGGATATCCAAGGATTCAGAGGCTAGAAGGATTCTAGCCATGCTACTTATGTTACTTTTAAGCAAGATACACTAAATTAAACCTGAAATCAATCCTTCACAGAGCTTTATCCTATCCCTGATAAAGTGTGTGTGTGTGTGTGTGTGTGTGTACAGGGACCACATATTGAGAAGTGCTGAAGACCTAATAAAGAGATCTGGAATGGAAATCCCTTGTTGGTAAGGTGGCCCCATTGGTACTTCCACAGGAGGAATGGGGGCCATTACTGGTAGAAGACCAGAGGTAAAGACAAGCCACCACCATCCCAGAAGTAAAGACCATCTGAGAAGACTAAAGTAAAGACTAGCTGCAAAGACCATAGATAAATATTAACTCCCCAGAAGACCAGAGTACAGACTGTCTGAGGAGACCAGAGGCAAAAGCTATCTCTCCCCAAGAAGACTGGAAGACAGCCCCCACCTCTTGAAGACCATAGGTAAAGATGAAGAGGGAAGACTAGAGGTAAAGATGAGCTCCCTGGTGAAGGAATCATTTGCAGAAGCAGAGGACAGACAGGGTCTGAGTTTCTGAAGCAGCCCCCAGTGTTTGCTAACTCCATGGCTGTCTGTTTCATAACTGGAAGATGGCTCGTATCTCACGTCTTGCTGCTACAGACACGTATCTCTGTTCTCCGCTAGTCTTGAACAGCCACCACCCAGAAGAAGACGTGCCGCTCGCACAGCACTAGTCAGGCTGAGTCTGACTGTGTGGAAAAAGTAACAGGTGAAGAGCAACCCACAGAGAGAGAAAGAGAGAAATGTCTTGCCCAAAGGTAACCAGTAGGCTCCCTGCTTTTCAGCTCCTCTGCCCACCTATTCTCTGTTCCTGTACGTTTGGGTGTCTTTCTGAAGCGGAGGATGGTTTCCAGGAGAGGATGGGAGCCATTCTTACATAGCAGAGCTCTTCACACAAGCAGGGAAACAAGTTCCTTTCAGGGGAGTATGGGATGTTGCCTTATACTGAATTGTACCATGAATCCACCTAGCCCTGTATTGTCAACGCTTGACTGGCACCGCCTGGCCAGGTTTTGGGGCAACAGTCTTATCCAGCCCTATCAGGATTCCCTGGGGGCCTTCCATCCAAGGACTAACCAGGCCTGACACACCTTAGCACACGCAATCAGACAAATCTGGGCATGTTATGTTCAGGGTGGTCTTTCCTAGATAATCATTGTTCTTAAACACATTCGTTGTAAGTTATGCATCAACAGGGTTATCGCCTGGGAAACATTATGAAGAATGGGAAGAGCAGGGGTGTAGCTGTGGAGGTGCAAAATGAGGGCATTTCTTTCCCCCCGCCATATGAATTTGCCCCCAAATGAATTTTTCATTCAGTCCCTAAATTGCTAGTATTAGAAATTTCTACCCCCTAGAACTCTTCTGTTTGTGGTGTTTTTGTGTGGCTAAATTGCATTTCTAAATGCTAAAAGCTGGAGTTTTAAATTACTACAATGCTAGAAATTTGGGGACTAAGGAAAATTTAGCTGAGAGGAGGCAGGATTCTTATCGGGGAAGGAATGACCTCTCTCTTAGACACATACTGCATCTGCACCCGGGGAAAGGACTATACAGAAAGTAATACAGTGGGCCCCTTGTATCTTCTGGGGTTTGCTTCAAGGACCCCACATGGATACCAAAATCTGTGGATGTTCAAGTCCCATTATACACACTGGGATAGTAAAATGGTGTCCTATATTTAACATGGCAAAACCAAGTTTTACTTTTTGGAATGTATATATTTCTTTAATATTTTCAAGCAATGGATGCTTGACTATGTGGATACAGAGGCCTGACTGTAGCACAAACACTCCTGTTTTCAGCTCTGATTATTTTCCATTTGTCTCTTTGGCAAGAATTGTATAGTCCTATAGATGTTGGATTGTGACACCTAGCATCCTTCTCCATTGCCAGTGCTGGCTAGGGCATCTGGGAGTTGCATTGCAACAACTTCTGGAGGGCTGTAGGATTCCCACCTGTGGCCTAAGGATCCATTTCCATCTGGGATCTACCACTTTGGAGTGCAGGCAGGAGCACCTTTTTCGTAGGAGCAGGAGATGTCCCTGGGAGGACTTGGCTGGACTATTGCCCGACATCTCCATGAAGGTTTGGTGTGGAGGACCGTCTAGTACAGGGGTAGGCAACCTTTCCCCTTTAAGGGCCGAGGGACTTCAGCTCCCAGAGGCCTCAGCCATGTTGGCCAATAGTCCCATGTTGGCCAATAGCTCCTGGGATTCTGGGAGCTGAAGTCCCTTGGCCCTTAAAGGGGAAAGGTTGCCTACCCCTGGCCTAGTACATAGGTGAGCCCTCACCTGTGTTCCAAAGTGGTATGGCCCAGGTTGTGGTAGATCTTCTCACCAAGAACTGTGATTCTCCTCCTCTGAACTCAGTCTCCTGGTTGTTCGTGACTCGTCCTTGCAGACAAGTTGTCCCCGTCCCCCCAGTATCACTTTACCCCAGCACCTGAGCAAAGAGCCAGCCTGTTCCGAGTGCATAATGCCTTTTTTGTACCTGCTGTGCAGAATGGGTGGGTTGTTTAAAAGTCTTTATTTTGCCACACCTCCATAACAAATGGGTCCCATTCAAAGCCGTTCTAAATTTCTTTCATCCATCCACCTAGCTATTCAGATGTGGGAGATTCCCTATGGGTTATATCCCCTGCTGTGTTTGTGTGTGTATGTGTCGTTGTGTGTCTTTGTGTAGGTGTTCAAAACAGGCTGCAGTTCATAACCTTCTATTACCTCTTTGCGCATAGAAAATATTAAGCTTTTGAGCAGATTAGGAGTTGTACACATTTGGTTTCTGTAGGCAGATCTTAACCTAAAAGCAAGAATTGAGTCGTGATTTCCTCTCTTCCTCTCCCTCCCCATCAAAGAAAACCTTTTTAATGTGCTGCGTTTGTTGGTGGGGAATCACTATAGTACGCAATCCAAAGTGTGTGTGGGGCGGGAGAGGTTGGTGGGAAGGAGGCGTGGATATGTATGGGGTGATGAAAAGAAAAGAGCCAATTATATTTTTTACAATCCAGTACAAGCTGAGGGAGAGGTGCAGGTGGGTTTTTACATACTTCAATGCTTTCTTATTTTGTTCTTGTTTTGAGTGGTAATGATTGTAGTATTACTTTTCAGCTCAAAGTACTGCCCAGGAAATCTACCTGAGGGTGTGAGTCAGGAGATAAGAACAGCCATCTGCAGCCTAGTCCCCTTCAGCTTGGTTAAGTTTGAACCTCCTTCGCCCTTCTGTTGTCCGGAGCAGAAAGGTTGCGTTAGACACACCCATAGAAGTCAAGGCTGTTAACATACTTTAGCCCTAGGAGATGAACTGAGCCTCCAAGTTTAACGGTGGTCTACCTCTAGATAACAGGTGCTTCAGACAGGATTGTGAGCAGGCTTCCCACCAATGCCTGGCACACCATTGTTGGAAACAAGGTGTTGATCTAAACTAGGGGTGGGCAACTGCACAGGGACCCAGGGACAATGTCTTCCTCTCCGAAACACAACATGAGCTCCAATTCTCCAATAGTGTTTCCAAAGTCCTTCCCAAGACGGTATTCACAAGTGATCTTACATCACCAGATACCCTTTTGAGAAGGACTGTGAGTAAACGAAAGGTATTTGGGGGAGATGGAAATGGGAGGAAATTGCTACTTGGAACCTTAGACAGGAAGTGTGTACACCATTTAAGAGGCAGCTTGCATGCAGGTCCCACTGGTTATGTTCCTTGAAGTTGACTCTGACTTCTGACAGCCCTCTTCTAGGACTTTCTTGACAAGATTTCTTATTCAGAGGACGTTTACCATTGCAGAGATTCAAGCTCAGGTATCCTAGTCCAACACTCAAACCACAATACCATGCTGTCTCCATCAAATAATTGATTTTGTTGTTATGTGCCTTCAAGTAGACTCCAACTTAGGACAAACCTAAGGTTTTCTTGCCAAGATTTATTATTCAGAGGTGGTTTGCTGCTATGTTCTTTTAAGACAGAAAGCATGTGATGTGCCCAAGATCACCCAGTAGGTTTCCAGGGCTGAGCAGGGATTCAAACCCCCATCTCCCAGATCCTAACCCAGTATTCACACACTCTCTACGCCACACTGGCTCTCCACAGGTACCACATGCACGGTTCTAACAGAGTGATGTGACCATATTTATGGCAGAATGTTCTTGTCCTTGGCTGTTGATGTTGTTTTCCTAGACTCTGAAACCATGCATTTCAAAACTTGTAAGCAGTGATTTTATGTAAGAATTGTATAAGATCCGTCTTGCTAGATTGTATTGTCTGTCCCAGCAGGAGCAGCCAGCCCAAGGATCCTGGGGAACTCACACTCGGATTTGAGAGAGATGAATTCCCTTTTAGTCATCCCCAACAGCAGTTGTATGGGGAGATGCTCCACCAAATGAACAAGTTCTGTATAGCTATTAGGTCAACTTACAGTTGATCTGCCCACCTCTGAAAATGTATATGATCCCTGTTAAAAACAACTAAGCTAGTATGGCAGTCAGGACATGTTACTTTTTCGGACTGCCAGCTCAAATTCCTTCCAACTTGCATTGCCACTGGCCATGCTCAGTAATGGATTCTAGGATCTGTAGTCCAAAAGTATAACTTCCAAATTCAGAGCCAGCTACACATAGTATTATTACGAGTTGTAAATTCAGGGACAGCTCAACAAAAGATAAGTTGTTAGAAATTGCTTTTGAACACTTTCCATCTGAGATCATGTTTGCGAACCTCTCTGACCTCTCTAGCACTATTCACATAGCCCTTGTTATTCAAAAGGAACATTGGAAAATTAAGCCATTATGGTATTCACAATGCTGAATTCCCACCCCTGAAATGCAAGATTCTCCACTTTGTGCTGCAATCATAAGATGGCTCTTTTGTGCTGCTCTGGTTGACTGGATCCAGCAAAGCCCTAATGAGAAAGTCGTTTGCTGATTCTTGTGGTTGCTTGGCTGAGCTTTCTCGGCTTGCAGAAAGCTTATTCTCAAAAGGCCTTCCGGGGAGAGAGAGGCAAGGGGAAGGGAAGGGAAGGGGCGCTTAGTCAAATCTCTAATCTGACATGCACCTTCTAAGGGGCGTATACATGCTTTCAAGTCGCCTCTCTTATGGCAACCTCATGAATTTCATAGGGTTTTCTTAGGCAAGGAGTCCTCAGAGGTGGTTTTGCCTTCCTCTGAAGTTTTGCCTACAGCACCTGGTATACCTTGGTGGTCTCCTATCCAAGGACTGACCAGGGCTGACCCTACTTAGCTTCCAAGCTCAGATGGGATCCGGTGCCTGGTATTTACACCCCTCTTAAATATTATTTTTGTGTCATCTCCTAGCAGCAATAAACAAAACTACCTGAGGGAGCAGGAAAAAGTGACATCTTCCCCTAAATTAATATTACTGAATAGAAGTAATATGTCAAAGTGGTAACTACAAGTGGATTTTTTTTTTTAATGTGGAGGGACTGTGAGCCCTGTTCATTTCTGGCACTTACACAAATCCCTGCCTTCCAAATACCATCATTAATTGTTACATCTGCGTTGTTAGTACCAAGCTCCAGTTCATGAACAAGAACATGTGGGTCTGTAAGGGCTAACCATTTTTATTTGGAACAAGTTCTTGTGAGCTCCAGGAAAAACAATCCAGAAGTCTTCTCAAGCTTGACATAGGTCATTACATCCCAGTCAAAGCAAGAGGCAGCTGAAATACTCAAAATGTAAGAGGATGCACTTCCTTGGTTTGCTGTTGCTGCTTTTATGTGCCCACAGTGCAGCTTACCTTATAGTGACTGTATCCTATAGTTTTTGTCACAAGATTTAGTCAGAGATGGTTTGCCATTCCTCTCCTCTGAGGCTGAGAGAGTGGGACATGCCCGGGTCACCCAGTGGGCTTCTGTGGCCGAGCACCAATTCAAATCCCAGTCTCCACCTTTCCTAGCACTAATGTCTTTTCTAATGAATCATCCCTTCTCATAATATGGCCAGTGTATGACAGCCTCAACTTTTTTTTCAATTATAATTTTAATTATTATTTTAGTACCACTTAAAAACAAACAACAACAACAAAAAAGAAGGAAACATAACATATTTTGCTATATCTGCTTGCTTACGCATTCTTTTTTAAACTCAGTTTGCCTATGCTCATCTTATAATGTATTATCTTGGTTCTAACTCTCACTACTGAGTAGTTCTTAAGTTCTGTTTTATACCATCTTCCTTTTCTTAATATCTTTATAAAACAGAGACCTAAATCAATATTCCATATCTTATTTCCCTGGTTTAGAATAATGTTTACTATATACTACGTACATATATATTACATATTCCAGGGGAAGGCAACCTAAGGCCCGGGGGCCGGATGTGGCCCCCCAAGGCCTTTGGACCGGCCCCAGGCCAGTACTGCCGCCCCCTGCCATGATGATATTGATTATTGTTGTTATTACTTGTTCTTGGGGTTTTCTTGGCAAAATCTCCACAGGGGTTTTGCCATGGCTTTTCTGGGGCTGAGAGAGTGTGCATGCATATTTTTTTTTAATTTTTAAAAAATATTTATTTATTTATTTATTTATCTATTTTTGGTGCTTCGGCCCCCAATTGTCTGAGGGACAGCAACCCAGCCCCCGGCTCAAAAAGGTTGCCTACCCCTGACATATTCTATACATCTTTTTGGACTTTTTAAATCCTTCTTATTCTTTCTCCACAATTTTGACACGTCTCCCCATTTCTTTTCATATTGTTGGGTTGTCTTTCCACCAATATACATGGATAAGCTGTCCATGACGGCTAAGTCATTTAATTTCACTTATGACAGCCTCAATTTGAACATCTTGGCTTCTAGGGAGATTGATCTGCTCTAGGTCCCATTTGTTTGTCTTCTTGGCCATCCATAATACCCTCCACACTCTTCTCCAGCACCACATCTCAAATCTTAGAGATCCCTGGTGGAACGGCGGTTAAATGCCAGTACTGCCAGCTACAAGGTTGTGAGTTCGATCCCAGGCAAGGCTCCAAGGTTGACTCAGCCTTCCATCCTTTTGTAGGTTGGTAAAATGGGTACCTAGCTTGTTGGGGACAATTGGCTTACATATTATAAACCGCTTAGAGAGTGCTGAGTTCACTATTAAGCAGTATAGAAATGCACTTGGTATTGCTATCGCTATTGCTATTGCTAAATGAGTTGATTGTCTTCTTATCCACTTTCTTCACTGCCCAGCTCCCACATCTGTACACATGACATTCCTGCCTGATCAGGTTCTTAGATTTTCTGTAGTTAGATCAAGACCAAAAGGGGCACAGTTTTTTGTGTGTGTCTCTGTGTCTAACTGTGTATACAGAGCCAAGATTACACTTTTAGGTGTAAATTTTGTTGCACTGTGCCCCTGAGGGGTGTTTGTGTGTTTACGTGGCATCTCAGTTGTGATGCCTCCAGTCCCCAACCCAGCCGTAGCCGCAGTTTGCTCTTTCAGATCAAGCACACCGCTTTGCCTGATGCCTCCTTCTCTTTCCTCTCTGAATAGCTGCCCTCCCCCTCCTTTTCTGTCTATCGCGAATCTGTTTGAAAGGAGAGTAAAGATGGCCATTCCCTCGCAGCTTAATCCACTGCTCTGAAGGATTAACGTCATCGGCAGAAAATCCATTATGAGAATTATGGAGCTATTTCAATGAAGGATGGTGTGGTTCAGCTTAGGGAACTGGAGCAGCATATTTTGCAGCGGGTGGAGGATCCGGGAGGCAGTTTGGGAGAGTGGTTTCCTATTGGTTTTGAGAGGGGCACAGAGCAGTGGGGCCAAAGTGTTCACTAGGGGAACGGGCAGAGAGATTGGTCTTGCCCGGAGCTGAGTCCTGTGTTCCTTCAGGTGGGAACCTGGACGGTGGATGGAGGGCGTAGGAGGGACCGATTTAAGGCCAGCTAAGGGGCTCCTTTGCAGGGCTCTTTGCAGATGAGTCAATGCAGGAGGGCTGTGGAAAACCAGGAACGTAAAGGGAGAGGCATTCTTCCAACGAAAGGAAGAGGAGTGCTTTATCAGCTGAGCTGCTGTGGCTCATAAACAACTCCATTAGAATCCCAACTTGCAGAGAAAATTACACCAAATACGGGACAAATGGTGCTTGACTTTGGGGGTTGTTTCTTAGAAACAGAGAATCAGAGCTGGAAGAGACCTCCAAGGCCATCCCTTCCAACCCACTTCTGCCATGCAGGAAGACACAATCAAAGCACCTCTGACAGATGGTCATCCAGCCTCTGTTTAAAAACCCCCAAAGAAGGAGACTCCACTGCACTCCAAGGCTGAGTTCCAGTATCAAACAGTTCATGCTCTCAGAAAGTTCTTCCCGAGGTTTAGCTAGAATCTCTTTCCCTGTAGTTTGCATCCATTGCACTGGGTCCTATTCTCTGGAGCTACAGAAAACAAACTGGTAGAGTTGTGTGCACAGACGGTTGACAGGGTGAGCATTCAGACTTCACAGAATTCCTCTCCCATTGAAGGTCTTTGTAGCAGAAGCCTCTTGTGTGGCAGCTACTTGTGTGCGGAAACTGGTGGCTTGTCTACTACTTTGTGGGCATTGAATTACAAACTCATAGCCTTGCTCAGACAGCAGGCAGCAAGAAAACTAAGGAAGAGGGAATGGCAAACTCCCCTTCTTAAGTAGTAATAATAATAATAATAATAATAAGTTTTATTTATAACCCGCTCCTCTCCTCGGCAATCGGGGCAGCTTACAGCCAGTTAAAAATGTACAATTAAAACATTCCATCATCCTACGCCCTCCACCCCCACCCCTTAAAACTAAATTAAACTATTGTAAAATTAAAATCAATTTAATCATAAAATACAAAACCAGTTGGCAAACATGTCGTGGCAGCCGGAGGGGTGAGAACAGCGGATTACCTCCATTTAGCCGGGCAGTTATTCCGGGAAGGCCTTTTGAGTTGGAATCGCCTTTTGTTCATCCAAGAAGAACTACGTAGTTCAGTCACAGTCTCATCTTACCAGCATTGCTGGAGGTAAAGGTGAGAAAATAGAATTATAAATTAGTAATCAGATTGTACCAGAGTATATCTATACCACTCAGGTTATGTGGTCAGAAGGCTTGGACCCTAGAAGGGGCTGTTTTATTGTTGAGCCTCCCTGGTTCAGTTGCCAGAAGGAGGAACACTGTCTTGGCTATTACTGAGATGCAATGATGTGATTCCTTATATTGCAGAAGTGGATTTCTGGATGTTTCTAGCTTTCCATTTTTCGCTTTTCGACAATTTTGGCAGATAGTGTGGCCCCCAGAGGGTCCCTGGACAGAAAATTGGCCCCCAGGCTCTACATTCTTGATGTAGACCAGGGGTAGGCAACCTTTTTGAGCCGGGGGCCGGGTTGCTGTCCCTCAGACAATTGGGGGGCCGAAGCACCAAAAATAAATAAATAAATAAATATTTTTTAAAAAATATGCATGCACACTCTCTCAGCCCCAGAAAAGCCATGGCAAAACCCCTGTGGAGATTTTGCCAAAAAACCCTCAAGAACAAGTAATAACAACAATAATCAATATCATCATGGCGGGTGGCGGGGGTGGCGGCAGGACTGGCCTGGGGCCGGTCCAAAGGCCTCGGGGGGCCAAATCCGGCCCCCGGGCCTTAGGTTGCCTACCCCTGATGTAGACAAACAGCATTTAAACCGATCAAGCTGATGCCAGAGGAAAAGTGGAAATTTTTGCTGACACTATGCCAGTTTTTATCATTTGCAGTGTGGTTTTTCCTTGAAGGAAACAAGAGCCAGTATGGTGTGGTGGTTTGAGTGCTGATCTAGGGGTGCATCTACACTGTGGAAATAATGCAGCTTGACACTAATTTAACTAAGATGGCTCCATCTTATCGAATCCTGGGATTTGTAGTTTGGTAAGGTACCAACAGTCTTTGTCTAAAGACCTTGTAAAACCACAACTCTCAGGTTTCCATAGGATAGAGCTACAGCACTTAAAAATGGTGTCATGCTGCATCATTTATACATTGTAGAAATGCACCCTATGACTTTGAGAAGGAAAGGTTCAAATCTTTTGCCATGGAAATCACCTGGGTGACCTTGACCAAGCCATATTCTCTCAGCCTAAGATGAAAGTAATGGCAAATTTGTCTTGCCAAGAAAACCCTAGGATAATGTCAGGATAAAGGATAAGGATAAAGTTGGTACAGTGGGCCCTTGGCATTTGCTGGGGTTTGGTTCCAGGACCTGCCATGGATAACAAAATCTGTGGATGCTCATGTCCCATTAAATACAATGGTGTAGTAAAACGGTGTCCCTTATATAAAATGTCAAAAGTCAAGATTTGCTTATTGGAATTTTTATATGTTTTGAATATTTTCAAGCTGTGGGTGGTTGAATCTATGGATAAAAAAAGTCTGTGGATGTGGCGGACTGACTATATCAACTCTCTGGAGGCTCTCCAAATTTGAACATAGTATGATGGTCCATCTTTGTGGATGTTTTGTGCATGACTGTTTGTGAAAAATTAAGGCAATTTCCAATCCCTTTACTCACAACAAATCCCTCTTACAGCATTTCCACACGAATCAGGAGTGGTTTCCTTTCTGGCAAGCCTTTGTCCTTTCGGACGGGAAGGCAAATCAGGAATATTAATAGAATTATGAATCTCACTGGTCTCAGGTTTATGTAGCCTGGCTCTTCTGGGTCAACTGAACAGATCAGTTGAGATAATCGCAGGATTGAGTGAGGAAGGAGGGGGACATTGACATGTGTGTATGTGTGTGTGTGTATGTTGCCTGTTTGTTTGTTTGTTTAAAAGATGTCCTTGAAACACCTATTGGAGAGGCGGCCATCATTCTTTATGAAATAATTAATGGAGAAAACCAGTGAAGCTTTGGCAGCACACTCCTTCCTCCCCCTGCACCCCGTATTCCCTGAAAGCGGGGGAAAGCAAATGTTCCTGGGCCAGTGCCCTGCAAGATCAGGGCCTTGCAATTAAGCGCTGGAGAAGGAAGGAGGGCCCATGTTTCCCGGGGAGCAAAGTGGGTGGCTAATTGAATGGAGGGGAAGAGCAGAGAGCGGGAATGGCCCTACAAGTTCCCTCTGTCGGTGGCTCCCCCCCCCCCGCTTTTGGAAAAAACTTTTCCCCACCCCATCCTAAATGAGAATAGCATTTATATGAACTATAATCGATAATTAATCTGGAATTGGCTCTGCCTCCCAGTCTGGTTCAAGTTGAGGTTGTGCCGGAATAGTGTGGCCTCCCAAAATGACGCAGCGGCCCGACTGGGGTTGGGGTGGGGACTGGGCTGTTCTGTCATCTGGTGTGGCACCGTCCTGGTCACTTCAGGCATCTGTGCATTTGCAGGTCAGCGCATCACCACAGACTCCGTCGTGTCTTGGCATTGGACGTTGGACAGGGTGGGCTCTGTGCATAGACGCTTCACTCCATGTATCTGAGGAAGTAGATCTAAGGCTACAAAAACTTATGCTACAACTTTTCTCACACAGTTAGTCTCAAAGGTGCTATGAAATCTCTTTGCATACTGTATCTCTGTATGTTCAACTGAAATTTTAAGTTATTACAATGGTACTGATTGGGGACCAAAGAAAAAATATTTCATTTGAGGGGGCAGAATAAATATTTAAAGGGGGAACATTCTCGTCTTCCTCTCTGTTGCTATATCCCTGCTGCCTCCTGAATAGCAGTCAGAGGAGACTCTCGTCTGTACTTGAATAAACGGTTTTCTGATGTCTTCAAATGCAATTGCCAGGCTGTGCGGTTGAAGCTGCTGAGTTGGCTGGAATGCCCATCGATTGATATTGCAGCAAAGGTGATATCTGTGAGCTGGAAGAGGGTTTGTGTCGGCATGTCCCTCTCTCTGCCCTTGAACTTGAATAGCAGACAGACCATTGCTGACGGAAGGGAGGGAAGAGACAGCCCTCGAAGCCTCGCTGAACTGGCTGTTAATTTAATCGGGCCAGAGGCCTAAGGCAGCTAGGCCTCGGAGTAGTTTCTTTTTCTGGGGTGTGAAATCTACCCTTGTGACAGACCAGACTGTGCCGTCCTTCGGCCAGAGGCCAGAGAGAATTCTGAAACACATGAATAACTCATTTTGATTTTGCGGACTGTGCTGAGGTTCTTCTGCTCTCCCTCCCAAACACATCATTGCTTTATTCCTCCCCACGTATCATCTGCTGATGGCTTGCATCCTTTTTCATAGCATCATAGAATCCTAGAGTTGGAAGAGGCTACAATGGCCATCCAGTCTATCCCCATTCTGCCATGCAGGAAGACACAACCGAAGTAAATGGCCATCCAGCCTCTGTTTAAAAACTTCTAAAGAAGGAGACTCCACCATCCTTGAAGGCAATGTATTCCACTGTCAAACAGCTCTTAATTGTCAGGAAGTTCTTCCTAATGTTTAAGTGGAATCTCTTTTCCTGTACCTTGCATCTGTTGTTCCAGGTCCTGTTCTCTAGAGCAGCAGAAAATAAGCTTGCCCCATCCTCAATATGACATCCTTTCAAATATTTAAACATGGCTCTTAACTTACTAACTTTCTCTTCCCAGAGCTAAACATTCTCAGCTCCCTAAGACACTCCTGATAGGGCTTCATGGTTTCCAGACCTTCCACCGTTTTGGTCACCCTCCTTTGGACATGCTCCAGCTTGTCAACATCCTTTTTGAATTGTGGTGCCCAGAACTTTGGAGAAGTTATTTTTTAAGACCACCACTGGCCTTGCTTGCTTGGGGAATGTGGAAGTGTTAGTCCCAAAAGGTAACTTTTCCCAAGTTCTTCCCCAGCCCTTCCTCTGCACCACTCCCAGCCAGGACTTATGTGAGTCCAGGCTATACCACAACATTGGGAAGAGACTACGAAAGAGCCCCTTCCTTCAAAAGGAGCCATCCTGGTGCTGTTCCTGAGGTTTCCATGTCAACCTTGAAGGTACTCCCACTTGCTTACTGTTTTTTCTTTCCCCTGACTTAATGAGTCCTTTCCATATCCATGATTTTGGACTGTTGAAAGGGAGGCCTTTTCCTCCATTCTCCCATAAGCTCCTGAAGCTTATCATGTGGAGGATGGAGCTGACTTGTTTTTTGCTGCTCCAGAGACTAGAACCTGAACCAATGGATTCAAATGACAGGAAAAGAGATTCTACCTAAACATAAGGAAGACCTTCTTGACTGTAGGAGATAGTAGAATGGACTGACTTGGAAGGTGTGGAACCTCCTTCTTTGAAGGTTTTTAAGTAGAGGTTGGATGGCATCACTCAGGAGTGCTTTAGTGGCGTGTTCTTGCATGGAAGAATGGGGTTGGACTGGAAGGCCCTTGTGTTTCTTCCATTTCTCCTGTATATGAAGAAGCAGACAGGTGCTTTCCAAGTGGGCCAGAATACTTACTTTCATATTTATGGATCTAATTTATGTCCTGCCTTTTTCCCAATATGGGTCCCACTTAACAGCATGCTTCGGCTGCAGACAAGGTCAGTGGGAGGACATTTTTTGTTCCTCTCATTTTACTTGCCCTCCACTACATTTGTCTCCTAATAATTGCATTCCTTCAGATTACTTGTATCTTGGGTACTATCTATTGGTTTCTTTACTCCAATCCCCACACTGCTATTGTAGACTCCTGGTAGAACCGGGTTGAAATTTTGCAAGAGCTGAGCTGCTGGACCTGTGAGTAACCCTTTTCAAAAGGGGATCAGCTCCTCTGCAGCCTAAAACTCTGCATGAGAGCTCACAGCATGTTGTTTGAGGTTAGAACTTAAAATAAAGTGAGGAAGCATCCAATGGTATGTGCAAAGAAAAATGGAGAGACATCTCAAGATGCTCAGAGAACGGCTGCTTTATTAGTTTACAAAGAGCCTTCCTTTTCTGTGAAAAGGACTAGGCATTTTTACTGATAAAACAACTATTTCATGAGCATTTTGAGACATGTTACCAGTTTATTCTGAAATCAAAACTCAGAAATGAATAAGGATTTAAGGAGCTTCAATGTGTTTAACCTTGGTGTACAGCACCCAAAAGGGCCCTTAGTGTGTTTGGCATTTGGCAATACTTTCTGACTGATTGTCTGTCTTACAACGTTTGGCTTTGCATTCAGCAGGACTTGCAGGGAATGGAGACTGCTGAGTCCAGTGGACTTTGAAATACCAATTGCAGAAATGCTACTCACCTTGTCATGGCTATGACTTCTTGGCAGATCGGCCCGCAACATATTGTGCAGTGTTATCACATGTACTTAACACTTTTCCTGTTCTGCTCCTTCCTGTTGTCTGCCTTCAGGCCATCTCTGACTTATGTCAACCCTCTCTCCTTGTGTTTTCTCAGCAAAATTTATTGAGAGGACATTTGCCATTCCCTTCCTCTGACACTGAGAGAGTGACCTTGGGATCACCCACTGGGTTTCCATGGCTGAGTAGAGACTTGAACCCTGTCCCAGGTTCTTAGTTTCACACTCAAACCACCACACCATGCTGGCTCCCACATTAAGCACCTTCAAGTCAACTCCAACTTATGCTGACTCCCTCCTAGGGTTTTCTTCAGAGGAGTGGGACATGCCCAGGGTCCCTCAGTGGGTTTACATGGCTGAGCTAGTCACTCAGAATCCTAGTCCCAATGTCAAGCTTCCTCATTATGCTGGTTCCCTAAAAGATTTGTTCAGAAGGGGCTTGCTTTTCCCTTACTCTGAGGCTGAGAGTGTGTTACCCAAGGTCACCCATTGGTTTTCCATGGCCAAGTGAGGATTCAAACCTTGGTCTCCTGGAGTCCTAGTCCAACCACTACACCACCCAGCCTTTCCCCTGCTCTGCTCTGTTACTTCGGTGAGAAATAGGAACAGAGCTTCTGGCTTGGGACCAAGACAGGCTTATATACGCAGATCAGAGGCTGAAAAGGGGGAGGCAGGGAAGGAAGTGTACATTCTGGATGCACCACTGTTTCTAGTCTGAGATGAACAGAAGTGTGTTTGCCTTCTATATATATATATATATATATAAAACACATGTAGACGTTTTCTCCCACTGTGATGGGAAGACTTTATCTTGGTGAAATGGGCACTGCTGCCTATAGCCCTCATTGTGCTCTTTGAGTTCTGCCTGCCTTCTGTCTCTGTCCTCCTCTTGCTGCCACACACTTTTTGCAAAAGACTTGTTGTGATGCTTGAAATCTAAGTCTATTTCCTCCCTTTTTGCTTTGGGCAGCAAAACCAGAAGAGGTGAAGCCAGCCACAGAGGTTGCCACAGCGAACGACATTGCCGCTCCACCCAGCAAGGAGCTTCCGCCCAGCCCAGACAAGAAAGCCAAGGTGAGGGTCCCCTCTCTGCCCTTTGAGCTGCAGACAGGTTTTGGGTCTCATTGCCTGCACCTGGCTGCTTCATTCTCCTCTTAAGCCAACAATGTTCTCTTCTTTGAGCTGATGGACACAAAGGGGAGCACCTCAGGTACCAGGCTTAGTTCCAGACAGCTCACGGCCACCGCTTCAAGCTAAACCCTGTTTCATGCTGGTTTGTGAGAGAATGTTGACCATATGTGGAAGTTTCTTGACATATATTGTTCTGCTTCTGTTATTGTATGTTATTATTATATATAAATATATTTACTAGTTCATTCTGCTGGAGGAATCCTCAGAACTGTCTCCTCTGTAGATTGACACCCTGTTTATTTTATTTTATTTTATTTAACTTATGCCTGCATCTGCACTGCAGAAATGATCTATTTTGACACCACTTTAACTGCCATGGCTCAGTGCTATGGAATTTGGGGAATGGTAGTTTGGTGAGATACTTATCTTTCTCTGTCAGAGACCTCTTGTGCCACAGCAAACTAGAATTCCCAGAATTCTCTAACATTGAGTCGTGGTAGTTAAACTGGTGTCAATTATGTCTGCTGTGTGGATGCTGCCTATAGCCTGTATTTCTCCACATGCAGGGCAACTTACGACTTAAGTTAAAACATAATACACTTGAAATAATTTATAGTATAAAAGTAAAAGACAAATAAGCAGCCCTGTTAAGAACACTGATTTAAAACAGTTCAAAAAGCATCTGAAGCATAGTAGTGAAGATTTAAAAACTATAGCATAGGAAGATGCTTTTGCGACAAGCCATTAACAACCAAAGGCCTGTCTTAATGGAAAGGCCTTTGCCTGCCAGGGAAAGAGAGCAGAGCGGATGCAGTTTCTCATGGAAGAGAATTCCTCATCCTGGGAGCATCCACCAGGAAGGCCTTCTCCCATGTTCTTCCTAAACATGACTGTGAGGATGGTGAGTCTGAGCGAAAGCCCTCCCCTGAAAATCTTAACACTGTTAAAATACAGGAAGAATTCTGCAAAAGTAAAACTGTTCTTATATGGTTTTACACCATTAATCTCACCCTCTACAAAGAAGATCAGCCACCCCCTACATCCTTTCATGGATTTTAGGCTTTAGTTGACATTGCTGATCTTTAAAGGGTCCTGGGATTGAGGACAAGGTGAGGCAGAGTCAGGAGAGCTAAAATGATTCTCTTCACTTTGCAAAGAACAAAGCAAATGGCATCCAGCATACCAGCAGCCATTCACAAACTTCTGCTTTTCTTCCTCTCCCTTCTTCCTCTAAATTTCTGGTCTTTCAGACAAAATAGCTCAGATGAAAAGGCGTGTGCTATATTTCCCTTCAGGTAAGGGCTGCAGCTCAGTGGCTGAGCATATGAGCCCTAACCCTTGGAGAGCCATGCCTGCCAGTGAGAGCAGACCATGCTGTCCAGATGGAGCAAGGGTCTGACTATTAAGCAGCTTCCTGTTCTCATGCCAAGAGCTTACCACTTCTGGGCATAAGTCAGACTGCTTTGTGCTTGTTGCCTGGTATTTGTCTACTCTGACTGGGAAAACCTTAAGCAAAGAGAGGCCTTTCCCATCCCTGGCTGACTGAGGCGTCTCACAGGCGGTTCCCTCAAACCCAGGCCCTTCTCCACATTAGGATTGCACTTAGCTGCTCAGCTAGGACTCAAAAAGGATATTGACAAGCTGGAAAGGGTCCCAGGAGGACGACCAAGATGGCCAAAGGTCTGGAACTGCCAAGTCCTATGTGGCATGGCTTAGGAGCTGCATTCATCTGGCTTAGAGAAGAGAAGATGGAGAGATGGCACAATGGTTGAAGGGATGTCATCTAGAAGAGGGAGTGAGCTTATTTTCGGAGGCTCCAGAGCAGGGGTAGGCAACCTTTTTGAGTCAGACAATTGGGGAGCCGAAGCACCAAAAATAAATAAATAAATAAATAAATAAAATAGAAAAATTTTAAAAAATTAAAAAAAATATGCATGCACACTCTTCCAGCCCCAGAAAAGCCATGGCAAAACCCCTGTGGAGATTTTGCCAATAAAACCCCAAGAACAAGTAATAACAACAATAATCAATATCATAATGGCGGGGGGCGGGGGGGGCGGCAGGACCGGCCTGGGGCCGGTCCAAAGGCCTTGGAAGGCCGCATCCAGCCCCCAGGCCTTAGGTTGCCTACCCCTGCTCCAGAGGGTAGAACCTGAAAGCATACATTCAAATTACCAGAAAGGAAAATTCTTTCTAAACAATGGGAAGAACTACTTGACTCTAAAGAGTTGTTGGATGGTGAAACAGGCTGTCTTGGAAGGTGGCAGACTCTCCTTCTTTGGAGGTCTTTAAACAAGGTAGATGGCCATCTCTCAAGAATGCTTTAATGTAGGAGTTGTGTATTTCTGCATGGCAGGGAGTTGGCCTGGATAGCCCTTGGGATTCATTCCTGCTGTATGATTCTAGGACCCAGGTACACAACTAAGTGTACTCTGTTTTCCCCAAGTTATTCTGTCCAAACTACCCCAAAGCTTAGCACAATTTAGTGGATACAGGGAAAGAAATTAGAGCAGTTAGAGAAATCCAAGGTATGATTAGAATGGTGTCCTGTCTTTCTCTTTGGAACAAATTACCGTAATAAAAGTTCTTCTCTCTTCCCTCCTCCATCCCCAGTTGCCATGGACATCATCAAAGAGGAATGTGGAGATAATAGGAGAAAACTTGGGGGACTGTTTTACCAATGAAGGTTTAATCATTGGCACGAGCTAACAATGACTATCCAGATTGTTGCACAGAGGCTGACTAGACAAAGTTTGTAAGGAAAACTAACAATTTCCAGGTGACATTCAGAGCAGATTGGGCCTTAAATTATCTAATTTGGCCTCCCTTCAACTTCCAACCATAGCCGTTTCTTTTCTTACACTCAAAGAATTGAACTCTGACATCTTTATTTTCATCATTATTTTATTTTCTGAATTGACTTGTTATTTTGCACTCAATTTTTTTTGCTGCTAAATATTTTGTTTACAGTGCGCTTCTTTTCTTTTTGTTACACGTCTCTGTGTGTGTGTCCTTTTCTTTTGCGTGTGTGTGTGTGTGTGTGTGTCTGTTGTGACATAAAGATTCCAGCCTCCACTCCAGTAGCAAAGCCTGCTGCAACAAAAACCAAGCCTGTGGGCACCACTGCCCCCACTGCCACCAAGCGGCCGGCTTCTGCCACACCAGGCCCAAACAAAAAAGCCACCAGCCCCACCGCCGGTCCGGCTGTGGCCACTAGCACCACCCCTAAACGCCCGGCGACCAGCACGGCACGACCCTCCAACTTAACTCCTAAAGACTCTAAACCAAAGGTAAGGAGGATGGTTGGACTTCGCTGGGAGGTTCCAAGGCTTCGCTTGTGAGACTGCGCACTACAGGAAGAATGGCGTGGCCTTGGAATGGATTGTTGGGTTTTACTAGTGATTTATGTCTCTGTAAATTTTGATCTCATAAGTAAGAAATAATGATTTTGTCATTTTTCTCCTTGCATGAAAACTGCACAACTTTTGAGAATTATTCACAGTTCAGGTTTAATTTTTGTTTAAAAGAAACCACACAGACAGTATGTGTTTTCTGTGCCGAAATGTTCTATTTTTTCATATTAAAAAAGTCCTGCAAAGGTTCTCATGCCTCCAGTATTCTCCATATCAGAGTTTTACAACTCTTAGGAAAGCCATTTTTTATCTGACATTTAAATGTTTTCAAATAATCTCCATTTCTCGTTTGATCATACTTGGTCGATTGCCCTATCCCACTTTCCCAGCTAAAATGGCCATAACTTTTATCTTTCTGTGGCAATTTCTGCAGGTCACTTATCCTGGAAGTACTTCGAGCATTCAAGGAAAGCACATAGCAATCTTTTTTTCAGGAATAGACCGCCTCAGGGTCAGTGTGATGTAGTGGTTTGAGTGTGAGATTACAACTCTGAGACCAGGTTTTGAATCCCTGCTCAGCCATAGAAGCCCACTGGGTGACCTTGGGCAAGTCCTACTCACTCAGCCACAGAGGAAGGCAAAATCAAAACCTCTCAGAACAAATTCTGCCAAGAAAACGACATAGTAGGTTCACCTTAGGGTTGCCATAAGTTAGAAACAACTTGAAAGCACACAACAACAACCTCGTAATGTAGGTTTGGGGTTGCAAATGTGAAAGTTTGTCTTGATTTTTTAATGTTAAAAATTAATATCCACTCATTTGCCAAGTTCATTTGCCAGAGAAAAAAGGTTCTAGCTTAGCTTCCTTGACTTGCTGGCTTTCCTTATGCAGGGTGTGTTTGTGAACTAGGTGATGATTCTCTCCACTTGTATTTCATCCAAGACGTACTTGCTCTGAACTTGTAAACCTCAAGAAGAGAGCCACATTTACCCAGCTTGCAGAGAATAACACTGGAAGATGGAGCCCAGAATAACAGGGGAAGAATGTGCATTCACCAGATGTCAGGAATGCTCCTGGTTTGGACTACAACTCCTAAAATTCTCCAGCCAGTTTGACCACTGGCCCTGTTGGCTGTAGGATTCTGGGGGCTGTAGTTGAAAATAAGAGTTCCAAGCTCTTATGTTTAGACCGGTTCAGTTACAGGTGCTAGCTTTGTTTCAGGAGGGCTTGATGATGTCTAAGCATCTGGCCATAGGCATTGCACAAAAAGATAGGCTTTGAGGAAGGCTTGGTTGAGGTATCTCTGTGTGTCAGAACCAAATAACTGGGATTGTGCTACTTCATGTTAAGACCAGAAATGTAGGCGAGAGGAGGTGAGCATCCCTAAGCAAAAACCACTTCTTCTTTTAGTGTGCTGCAAATACTACCTTTGGGATAAGAAGCCTCAGCTGGGCTCCCAGGTCCCATAGTTACTGGGCTTTAGATATTAAAATTCTAACACTTCTTCTAATTGACTTTGGATGTGTGTAAACCAAGCGGGCAGCGAGTGCAGAAGCATTTTTGGGTCTGCTCCAAGATGTGCTTTTGAATCTAGATATGTCAACACTCCTAAATGGGGCTGCTTAGCAATCGGTGGTGGATTTTAGCAGTTACAGATGGGAAGAAAGCCTGTCAAATCATCAGCCCTTCCCTGTCCTCAGTGTAAAATATTCCTGAAGCAAAGCCTCCCCCCCAAACCTTCCTGGAAAGGGATATTTCTCTTCTTTGCCTGCTGCGTCAGCTGTTCCTAGATTGATCAGCCGTTGCTCATGTTCCAGATGGTCTCGGACAAACGCCATCTAAGCCTGCAGAGCAATTTTCTCTTTCTGCCTGTAATTAAAGAGCTTCCTCTTGGCAGATGATGGCAGGGGGGAGTTGAGGGAACAGAGCGCTCCCAGGCCTAAAGGACCAATGGAGCCAAATAATAATAATAATAATAATAATAATAATAATAATAATAATAGGACATTTCATGAGTGATGACACCTTTTGGCCCATGGGCATACATGCCTTAACAGGGAATATCTGTTTTCTTGAAGATACTGTTCTCTGGTAGCTGCCTTCCAAACTAGGAACAACTTGATGGCTGAAGCAGGAGAATGATCATAAACATGGACATAACCTGGCTGGTGACACAATGAGATGTTGTTGTTGTTGTTGCAGCAGCATGCTTTCAAGTAATTTCTGACCTTACAATGGATCAATCAAACATCTGACTCGTCCTCCAGATTGAGTCTGACTTATGGCAAGCCTCTCCTGGAGTTTTCCTGGTGAGATTTATTCAAAGGAAGTTTGCCATCATTCCCTTCCTCTGAGGGTGAGAGAATGTGTGACTTGTCCAGGCTTACTCCCTGGGCATGGCTGAGTGAGGATTTGAACCCTGGTCTCCCAGAGTCCCAGTCCAACACTGAAACCCCTTAAAGTGGCTGTCATGTAGATACTTTAGTGCCATAAAAACCTAATGCAGCCTTCCCCACCCTGGTCTTCTCCAGATGAGTTAAATTTGCTGGGTAGCCAAGATGGGCACATTCGGTGCACTTTAGGCTGGTAAAAGCCGACTTGGG
Organism: Phrynosoma blainvillii; assembly: GCA_026167975.1. Lineage (NCBI taxonomy): Eukaryota > Metazoa > Chordata > Lepidosauria > Squamata > Phrynosomatidae > Phrynosoma > Phrynosoma blainvillii. Next base: position 1,466,742 of record JANUYF010000005.1, on the reverse strand, counting down.
TAAGTCACTCTCAGTCTCAGAGGAAGACAAAGGCAAGCTTCATCTAAATCTTGCCAAGAAAACCCCCTTGATAGGTTCACCTTCAGGTTTCCATAAGCTGGAAATGACTTGAAGTCAGGGTCTCATCTCTCATGTTGTCTGTACTCTCCCCCGATCCATTCCTTTCCAAGACCAACTAAAATGGGATGGTCTGTCAAATGAAAAAAAAGCACCAAAATGATGTTTTATTGATTGCATGCAAATAAATGTTAAGAAGGATGCAGCAAAAAAAAAAAAAAAACCTAAGGCAAAGGAAGGGTTAGCTCACTTCCTTTCAGCTGATTGAAGCTGACTTTCATCACAGCTGCCATTCATTTACTGGCATGTCCTTAATGCCCCTGGTGAAGCCGCTGCCCCATTCTAGCAAAGGGACCCTTTCCCAGGCATCCTGGAACAGAAAACCCCTTATCTGCCTCATGAGGTGAGCTTGCATGGCCAGTAAAGGATGAATGTGAAAGTGAACTTTTCAATCCTAGATAAATTCTTTTGGAAATTCCAAACTCACTATGGTGACATTTATCAATTTTCCTTGGGTTGGGGTTTTGAAACCACAGCTTTCTTTTCTGGTTTCTTGGAAAATACTGGAAACTTTGTGGCATTGACTCCTTGCAGATTTGGTTTGTTAAAAGCACCCACAATCCCGAGCTGGAGAAAGCATTTCCTGTTGACACATCAAGAACCTAGAGGTGTTTTCTTAAAAGTAGAAGGGTGAGGCTCTCTATTTGAAATGGGTCCATCTTTCTTTCTCTCTCATTATTAGGGGACAGACGTCAAAAGCCCAGAGAAGCGAACTTCTCCTTCGAAGCCACCGTCCGCTACAACCCCTCGGCCGAACACAAAAAGCAGCCCAGCCGCCTCCAGACCATCGACAGCTTCCCCACCCAAGAGACCCTCTAGTGAGCACAGTCAGCCCTCCGTATCCATGGATTCTGGATCTATGGATTCAACCATGCATGGCTCAAAAATATTTTAAAAATATATCAAATTCCCAAAAGCAAACCTTGATTTTGCCATTTTGTATAATTTATTTATTTACTTTATTTATATGCTGCCTTTCTCCCAGACTGGGACCCAAGACAGTTTAGGAGGGACACCATTGTATCACACAATTGTATATCATAGGACTTGAGCACCCACAGATTTTGGTATCCATGGGGTGGGGATCCTGGAACCAAACCCCAGGGGATACAAGGGCTCTCACTATGTTTCCAGACCCCAGCCACACTGGTAGAAGGATTCTGGTTTTGTTGCTGATTGTTACTTTGGGGGTTGTAATTTAGCTGTTTCTTTTATGCTTTTGAAAATAGCCTTGAGGTTGGCTGGTGAGAAGAAGAGCTTTGAAACCTTCCGTATTTTGAAGTGCAACTCCAGAATAACAGCCATTGGCTATATTTATAGGGATTCTGGGAACTCCAGTCCAAAATGTAAACTCTTCCAGTCTCTGGACAGAGACTTGTGTTTTGGTGGGCGAACTTCTATGCCATGTTGAAAGCTTAACCTCCCAAATTCTGGGAACCAAAACTGGCAAATTAATACTAATTAGACTCATTATAATTAATCAGTAGTGCCTTCTGACCCTCACGAGACACAGAAAGCACATTCTTGCTTTTACAAATGTTTTTAAAGCATCAGCAATGCCCGTGCCAGGGCTTCTTGTCCATTCCAGTGGCAAGTGAAAGCAAAAGAAATGATGAAGGGGAAAACATCCGCCCACACCATTATTATTTTTTCTACATAGTATGTTTATTGGGTCTCCGAATTTAGCTACACTCTGCCCGATATGTGAGTGTCTCAATGGCTGGCCAGTGCAGAGATGCTGAGCTATATGCTTCATTCCATCCAGCAAAGCTGTTTTCAGCAGCTCTTCATGCAAAAGCTTTGTTTACCCTGTCTCTGAATTGCTGAAAATGACATGTATTCTCGCTTAAAATCCATAGGAGCAAGGAATATGAAGTTTAAGAGCAAGGGGGGCATTTCACTTAAGGGCATTTGGTCCCCCTCTCTGCCCTTAAACTTCACATTCCTTGTTCCTATGGATTTATTGGCAACCAGTGCCAACACTAACAATTCTGTTGTAATACTTTGTCTCAGAACTCAGAAAAGTTGCTCTTTTGGACTGCAGCTGCCTGAATAAACTCCCATCCAGTGTAGGATTCTTGGAGTTATAGTCCAAAAAAGATACCTTTTCAAAGCTCTGATTTTGCCACATCTCAGATATGGGTCTTCTACCTTTGGTCCTAATTTTGGGAAGAAAAGCAGGATATGAATAAAGTTGATAATGATCTTCTGGTTAAGCCCTTGATTGGCTTTTTAAAAGTAGGCTTTAAATATCTAATTATTCTTAAGGAGGCTTCTTATTGGGGGGTGTGCTGTGTTTTTTTTTAACTTTTGTATTTTTTAAAATACAATTTTGTACTGTTTCAATGAAATGATGTGACTTGTTTTTGAAATTGGTAAGTTTTTAACCAATTTTATATGTGACCTGCCTTGAGTTCTACTCCATGAGAAAGGCATCATCATCATTAATCATCATTATCACAACAACAACAACCTGAAAATTGTGAAGTCTTTTAAACAGGGTTGGGAATCATGCAGCCCTCCAGATGTTGTTGGACCACAGCTCCCTTAGTCAGTATAGCCAATGGAGAAGAATGCTGGAAGTTGCAATCCAACAATATTTGGATGACTACATGAGTCCTACCTCTGCTTTAAAAGAATCTGGAAGGCACAATAAGAATAACACCATGATGGGGAGAACAGCACACTAAGACAAGAGGGGGAAACCTCATGACATCTCAGGCTCTGCTAGGATATCTTAAGGCAGGGGTAGGCAACCTTTCCCCTTTAAGGGCCAAGGGACTTCAGCTCCCAGAAGCCTCAGCCATGTTGGCCAATAGTCCCATGTTGGCCAATAGCTCCTGGGATTCTGGGAGCTGAAGTCCCTCGGCCCTTAAAGCGGAAAGGTTGCCTACCCCTGTCTTAAGGCATCTTAAGGCCAAGTCTAAGAACAGTGGCATGACTAAGGCTGGCGTCACCTGGTGCATTAAGTCATGATGTTGCACACACCCCGTTGACCTCCTCTAGTACAACACAGAATCCTTAGTAATGGTTTTTGTTCTAATGTTTCTCATAAATCATAATTTTCATATATCACTGAATGTAACGGCTGTCATCTTTGGTGGACTCGGATCTCAAAAATCAAGTCAGTATCATAGTGTAAAAAACCCTAAAGATTTATTTTGGATTTCAAGACAGCAGTTCACCACAGACTTGCATGTGTCAGATCTGATTTTCCCCCAAACAGTCTACCCTTTAAGAATTCCCCTCTTCTAGCCCCTCCTTCCCAAATCGCAGTCCATCTTTGATCTAGATCAAAGTGATTCTTTAAACTTTCCCCCTTTCCTCAACTCCCCATCTCCATTATCATTATATCTATCCCAGGAAGGAAGGTGTTCTTCGTTTACCATCAGTGTCCTGCAGCAGGAAATAAACAAGGCCATAAACTGCAAACCTTCCTGCCGCTGCCCGTTTGGTTCCCAGCCTTGCCTTCCCCCCTTCGATCTTTAGTTAGCTGTAGCGCTATTTCACCCTATCAGTTTATCCCTATATCAGCCAACCTATTCCCTATCATAATTGTAACATAGACAACTAGCAAAATTAAAATTATGCCGTTAAATTACAATAACATATTCACAGCCTAAATGTATTTTACATAGTTTCGTAGGGTTAAATTGAAAATTTGGTAAGGTGTGTTTTTTTTAGGAAAAATTAAAAATAATTTTTAAAAAATTATTTTTTAAAAAACAACAACAACTGAGGCCTCTTTCACCTTCCACTGAGCTTTGCCCCACTCACACCATTCCTTTTGCTGAGCTCCATTGTTTTAAAGGGATGCAGGCAAACCCATATCTGTCCAAAGGCAGATGTTTGGGGAGCAGTGGTATCACACACACTCTTAGGGTGTCACCTGGTGTGGCCTGCACCCCCTAGTGACTAGGAGCATAAAATAAATGAATGGATGATGGGAGGGACAGTGCAAAGACTCAGCTGGTTCTCTCTCTCTTCTGCAGCCATCAAGACAGACACAAAGCCCACTGATGCCAAGAAGACCATCACAAAATCACCGTCAGGTAATGCCCTCCTTGCTATGCTTCTTGGATGCCTTTTGGGATCACATAAGATTTGGTTCCATATGTTGTGCCCAGTGTGGGCCTTCTCACTGCTTTCTTCTTCTTCCTCCTCCTCCTCCTCCTCCTCCTCTCTTTTGCAGCTGACCTAAGCCGCCCGAAAAGCGCCCCAGCCTCCACCACTTCTTCTGCTGCTCCTGGTGGAGCCGGTACAACCACTGCTGCTGCTACTGGCCGGCCCAAGCCCAAGCCAGCTGTGCCCAAGGCCTCTGGGATGGCAAACGTGACAGCTGACGCCAAGAAGGCCTCCACGTTCAAAGCCGCACCCAAAACCAGCCCTGTTCCCAAACCCCCACGGCCCCCGACCAGCGTCTCCGCCCCTGACCTGAAGAACGTGCGTTCCAAGATTGGATCCACAGATAATATCAAGCACCAGCCTGGGGGTGGAAGGGTACGTTCCTCTTTCTAGATAACCATTCGCTTGGGGCATTGGAAAATGCCCTTCTTGGGGCCCTTTCATACTGCAGAATTAGTGCATTGTGATTCCACTGTAATTGCCATGGTTTTGTCCTATGGAATTCTGGGATTGGCAGTTTATGTATGTGAGTACGTGCTTCCAAGTTGCTCATCAAATTATAATCACCTCATGAATTTCGTAGGATTTTCTTAGGCAAGGAAGTCTTAGAGGTGGTTTTGCCAGTTCCTTGGGAGGTGTATTTTGAATTCTCAGCCATAGAGCTCCAATGTCTCACCAAACTACAAATCTCAGGATTTCATAGGCTCTAGGCTTGGCAGTTAAAGTGGAATCATAATACTATCATTCTTTCATATGAATGGACTGCCGCTCACAAGACCTGTACAATTTGCTTGGTTTAGTTCTTTGTACAACTCAGAGACAACTGCTTTCAGTCTGGGAAAGCCAGGTTATTAAGTCCTGGTGTTTATTTCCTTTTTGAGTAACAGATGTGAGCCATTTCACATGGGACTCCTAGTAGGATAGCCTTGTCCTCTCCAGAAATATTGAACTATAACTCCCATTGACCATAGTGGTAGAATTCAAAGATATAGCCATGTTAGTCTGTAGAATCAGTTTGTAGAGAGATCTTGTAGCACCTTTGAGGCTAACTGAAAGAAAGAATTTGGCAGCATGAGCTTTCATAAAAATAATATTATTTTTCATAATAAAAGCATCTGAGGGATGCTTAAGTCTAGGGAAGCTCATGCTGCCAACTTCTTTCTTTCAGTTAGTTTCAAAGGTGCTACAAGATCTCTCTACATACTGATCCCATTGACCATGTTGATAGAGAATGGTGAGAGTTGTATTCCATGGTAACAAGTTGAGGAAGACTGCAGTTGAGTTTTGGGGCAGGAAGGATCTGACTGGAGTTGTAGTTTGGGGAAAAGGAGTGTGTAAATAAAGCAGCGGAGGGAAGGATGGACCAACATAGTACCCCTGTGTCCCATCTGCATCAAAGGTGAAAATCATGCAATCTCCACAGATGTTGCAGCTTTCCCCATGAGATGCTAGCTTTCTGTGTGCAGGTGATGATAGTCTTTGTATAGTGTGCGGAAGCTGTGATCCTCCACATGTTGAAATACAGTCACTCCCATCAACTCTCACCACTGGCAAAGTTGGCTAAGGATGGTAAAATGCCAACAGATCACAAGAAAAAGGCAGAACTGCTCAATACCTATTTTGTTTCAGTTCCCCCCCCCCCCCCAAAGAGGACTGTGTTTCCATGCATCAGCATAGACCTTGGCAAGAAATCCAGGAATTCTGTGGATGTCATCAATCTAGATCTCAGGAAAGCATTTGTTAAAGTCACCCATAATATTTTTGTTAGCAAACTGATTAAATATGAAATAGATGGGAACACTGTCAGATGGATCCATAATTAGCTGGAAAACCATGTTCAAAGAATCGTCATCAATAGCTGTGCTTCAAACTCGAAGGTTGTCTCCAATGGAATGCATTAGGGTTCTGTCTTAGGGTCATTAATCTTCAACATTTTTATTAATGAATTAGATGACCGGGTGGACAGAATCCATATCAAGTTTGCAGATGATACAAAACTGGGAGGGATAGGTAGCACATCAGAAGATAGGAACAGAATTCAAAAGGACCTTAATAAACTAGAAAATTCATAGTGGAACCAACTGTGTAGAGAGGTGAAGGGGTCTCCTTCTCTGGACATCTTCCAAAAGTGGCTGGACAGCTTCCTGCTACGGATGGTTTAGCTGAAAATCCTGCACTGAACAGATGGTTCAGCGGCCATGAGGCCACTTCCAAGTCTAGGATGCTATGAAAAGAATGGACTGACTGTTGGGAATTATGGAGACAAGTTGACACTTGCAATCCTGCTTGAAAGCTTTGACATTGTAGGAGATCTGAAGAACATTCCAGCTTCCTCAGTTTAGAAGTTGGGTCTTAGAAATTCTTGAGGAGCTACTATCAAATTTGGCCCAAACCAGAATTTGGGAGTAAAAGGTAGTTCAGAAGAAATCACAGTATTTCCAAGTGGGCTTGTAGATCCCTTTCAAGTTCCCTGGTGTCTCCCCACCATGACACTGAAGCCAAGTTTGGAAAAGTTACTTTTTTTGGAATGCCCTAAGCTAGCGTGACCACTGGGAAACATTCCTGGAGTTGTATTCCAGAAAAGTAACTTCTCCAAGTCCAACATTTAATGCATGCTGCATCCTGAGGCTTTATCCACTCAGCATTAAACAGTGCCTGGAGCCATCATAAAGAAAAGAGCAGACATGGAAGGATTGTGGTGGCTACTTCATTGAAAAGGTTGGCTCATTGTGCTGTGAAAATGCCAAACCACTGGCTGGGAATAGTCATGGAGGGGTGGATGTCAGTCCCATAAAGCATTTATATAAATCTGCAGTGTTGATCATAGCTTATTTTATTGTGGACATTTTGGTTCGCCACATGTTGAAAAAGTTGAGATACTGCAGAGTTAGACAAAGTGCAGCCAGAATGAACAAGAGAATGGAGCATCTCCAAAAGTTAGAGTTCTTGGGGCTCTTGAGTTTTGAGAGGTGCAAGGGAGGCATGGTGTGGGGGCACGAAATTAGGCATGAGAATGGAGAATGTAACCCCCCTCTCCCTGCACTAGAGTCTGCTGGGGTTGTCTACTGAAGCAGACCAGTGAGGGTTCAGGACAGAGAAAAAGAAGGAGAGAACCAGTGTGGTGTAGTGGTTTGTGTGTGCAGCTAGGAAGAAGAGGATTCAAATCCTACTTAGCCATGGAAACCTCCTGGGTGACCTTGAGCAAGTCCTACTCTCTCAGTCTTGGAGGAAGGCAGTGGTGACAAACCTCTGAAGGAACCTTGCTAAGGAAACCCTAGGGTAAGGTGCTGGGATAACATCAAAAGGAGGGACTTCTTCACACAGTAAACATCCAGGAGTAGCTGTGTTGGCTGTATAACAAAGTACAGTAACATTCAAAATCCATAAAACAGTGATACCTTTATTGGGTCAACAAAAATACTCAATATGTAAGGGTTGGCCCAATAAAGGTATCACTGCCTTATCGATTTTGGATGTTACTGTACTTCTTCACAGTTAAACTGGAATTTGCTACCACAGGAAGTATTGATGGCCACCATCTTAGGCAACTTTGAAAGGAGATTGAACAGTTTCTTGGCTTCAGATGGTTTCAGAGAGGTAGCCCTTGTTAGTCTGTTTTTAGTATTGGAAAGGGAAGGGTGAAGTCTTATCTTGTGGCAGCTTTAGGAAGAACTAATATATGGTGAGATAAGGTCTTAGGGACTTTGGCCCACAGGGGCCTAATGCATTGCTCAAATGCATTGGTCACTCTGAAAGACAACTTTGGCCCTCCCTTTTGGGAGAGAACAAGGCTATCGATGGCTGCCAGTCCTGCTGGCTTTTTACTCCCTCTAGTACCAGAGACAGCCTGTCTCTAAATACAGCAGGCCCTTCACTTTTGCTGAGTTAGGACGCAGGACGCACATGAAAGTAATAAAATAAAGAAAAAGCACTGATTTTTTTAAACCTGAGAACATACCTCTCTAGGAATCTCTAGGTCTTCTGGCACAACTCTGTGGTCAACATCTGCTGGAGGTTGACCATAGAATTACAGTGTTTTCTCTAGGAATCTTTAAGTATAATTCTATGGTCCAGTATAATTCCAGTATAATTCTATGGTCAACTTCCAGAAAAGTCATGCTAGGGAACCTACAGAGAGAGAACATATTAATCAATCTATGAGTAATCAAAGCCACAAAAGTCAGAGCTGCAAATATGGAGGGCCAGCTGCACCAGTTTCCTAGGGAATTGGACTGGGAGGGTATGGTTGCTCTTGTCGCTTACTTGGGGCTTCCCTTTGTCCAGTGTGGGAACATAATGCTAGGCTAGGAAGGCTTTTGGTTTGACCCAACATAGATTTTCATATGGGAAGGATGAACACTAAGCCAGGAGGCCTTTTTGTCTGTTTTGCTTGAATCCAGCCCTCCCCACTTTCCATAGAGTAAGTGGGCTGAATCATTGCCTGGAGCTCCTCCAACCTGTCTTCCCCAAGGTCCCCCTCCATGGAGCCCACGTGAACATCCTGATTGTTGTTTTGACCCCCAGTCGCCTCTCCCCATCATTGCTGCTGCTTTTCATTTATTTATTTTTCCTTTTTAAAACTCTCATGATGTGAAAGTCATCCTCCATTTGTCTCCATTTAGGGCAAAGTAGAGAAAAAGGCAGATTCAGCCGGGGCTGCCCGAAAGCCTGAACTCAATGCAGTATCTAAAACGGCTCCCACTAAAACAGCTATTTCAAAAGAGGGTGCCCCAAAGCAGCCCAATGGGAAAGTGAGTTTCCGTTTCAGACTTCTATCACTCGGGAGAGGAAAGAACCGACTCTTCTGCTCTGTTCTGTTTTCCTTTTTTCCACTCCACCTCACCCATTCCGGCTTTGGTCGCTCAGTCCTTTCTCTTTTAACTCTGTCCACATTGGCACAGTTCCTGCTCTCCCTCCTTTTTGCACGCACTTTTCTTCACTGTGTGTCCCACTTCACCGTCAGTGGAAATGTCTTTCTCTAAACACACCTTGAGGTGGGGTCTCCCCGCACCCCAATCTCCTTTGTTTCAGAATGACAGGAGGATGCAAAGGTGGTGGTGGGGGCAGGATTACTTGTCTCTGATTTCCCACCCAGAATGGGGAGATGGGTCAATTCACCCTGCCTCCAAAACACAATTTACTTCTTTCTGCCCAGCCAAACTTCCTTGTGAGTTTTTCAGTTGTCTTCCATGTCCTATCAAGCTGGTTCATGGAATGTTTGAGAACTGGACTCTGACAGAGGGAAAGGATAGTCAGGCTGTTCTTTGTCTGCATAGAAACGTATGTCTTTGGAGGTGGAGGTCTAGGCTTTGTTCTCTTTGATCAGGCAGATTTGTTTCTTTGGTTGGTTTTGGTTTGCGACTATATACACCTCTGTACAAATGACAAATACATACAGCTTTTCCCTTGAGATGCTAGTATTCAGTGTGCAGGCAGCCATGATCTTTGTGTATCTGTGACCCTCCACGAAATGACAAACCACTATTCCCATCACCTCGCACAACTGGTAAGGTTGGAAATTGGAGTCTAGCAGCATCTAGACGACCACAGGTTCCCCCTCACTGGTATGTTTGGTTCTGAGAACACCCACCCACACTCTCCAGCACAGCTTGAAAAAGTTCCTTTTTTGGACAACAAACCCAAGAATTCCTCAGCCAGCATGGTCGTTGGCTCTGCTGGCTGAGGGATTTGAGGAGATAATCCAAACAAGGAATTTGTCTTTTAAGTTCTGGGGAGCCAAGACAAAGGCTGACCACTTGGCTGAGGAATAAAATGGTAAAAATTTATTTCTCTTAGACCCAGGAAAGCAAAATTTCCTGCTGAAAAGCTTTCCTGTACCTTGCCTTTAGACCCTTCCCCAGTTTGCAAGAGCCAAGTGTTTTTCTGGAATGGAATCTTTTGGTCATTGACCAGGGGGATCCCCATCTTCCTGCTTTTGCTGTTTCTGTGGTGGACAATGTGTCCAAATAGCTGTGAGTGACCTCTCCATACCTGACAGTTTCCTTGAAATTTCCCCCCACATGTTGTGAACTACACGGCTGTGGATGAAAATTGCTGCCCATGGAAGATCTCGTACTGTCCAGATACCCTCGAAGGCATAACAGGCCGGAGTTAGTGGCTCTACGTTGGCACTACCAGGAACTGAGCATTCCTTTTGGTCATCAGCAGTCTTGGCTTTTTGTCAGTTCAAGCTGGACCTTTCAACACTGCTGTTTTTGTGAGCCGTAATGGGCTCTGGGACCTGATTGAGCTTGCCCAGAACATACACAATGCCTTGGTCTGCCTGGCTTCGGAGCTGACCCCAATTAAGTTGAACTTTGGTGGCTTGTCAGGATGGAACCTACCCCCCCCCTTTCTTCCACAAGCTAGTCTCTGCTGGTCCAAAGGCATGGCAGCTTTGCTTCATGTGATGTGGGCCTGGCACACCCAGCCTCTAAAGGGCAAGTGGGTGGCTATCTCAGGGGTATATTTGCTAGAGGAGGGTGGTGGGATAAGGATGCATAGAATCATAGAGTTGGAAGAGACCACAAGGGGCATCCAGTCCAACCCCCGCATGTCCTGGTAGAAGCAGCCAAGAGGGTTTCTCTGTGGAAACAAAATGCAAGTGTTGTCTCCAAGGAGCGCATCTCTTCAATAGTTCATGCTCGTTTCTCCCAAGCATTGTGCCCACTCCCCGCTTTTCAAGCTCCTTCCAACCCATTTTAGGCACACATGGCAGCAGGGACATGATGCCCTGCTGGCTTCCATATCAGTAGGGCAAACGAATCCATCTGGGCCTTTAAAGAATCTTTCCTCAAACCAGGTTCAGCTTGGGTTGCTCCTTTAAAACCCGGATTGAGACCCGGATTCCCACTGACATGGGAGTCCCTGCGGTAGACTGCTTCTCCCTTTCATTTTGGAAATATTCACAACTCTCTTCACACTCTGGGCACTGGAGCCTGGTTCTCACAGCCCACTGGAGGCATGGATGGATGAGAAGGACCATGCCTGCTGCCACTTTCCCCTTTGGGCATTCAGTGGAGACCCCTACTCCAGGGGTGTAACTGGGTGGAGGGGGTGCAAAATGAAGGCATTGCCCCTCCAAATAGGAATTCTGCCCCCCTCCCATGATTTTTTCCTTCAGTCCCCTATATTCCTCGTAATGCAGTGATTTAAAATGTTAGTTCAGCATTTAGGAACAGAATTTAGAGCATTCAGAGAAAAGTGGAAGGCATGGAATGCAACCGCAAATAGAAGAGTTCTGGGTAGGAACCATTTTCAGTCTCTATAATACTTGAAATTTGGGGACAAGGAGTATTACATGAAGAGACAGGCCCAATAGATATCCCCTTACATCCAGGTGTAACTTCTAAATGGGATAGGTGTAAAAGCAACCACACTGAGGAATCTTGACAACTTAACAACAATTTCTTTGTGAGCTAGCTTGGTCCCACTCTGGGAGAAAGGTGGCATATCAATCAAATAGATAACATCAAGAACTAACAAAGTAGTTATATAACAGAAGTTTTCACGGGCTTATTTAAAAGATCCTTTATCTCCCATCAAGTTCAGGTTATTAAAGAAAAAGCAAAGTTTGAAGTGATGCAGCAAGGCTGGTGTTCACTCAGTAAAGCTGAGCTTCTTTTGGCTCAAAAGACAAGGGAAGTTTGAAGAGGGACAATTGAGTTACAGCTCACCAAGCCTTGCTTAGAGGAATAATGTCTCCAAACCTCAAACAGGATAGTACTACAGAGAGGGAAAGGAGAGAGACTTAGGTGTTGAGGAAAGGTAGGCCCAACAGTTGGTAGACCAAATAGTAGAATGTACTTGGGGGGGGGGTGCCACAGTGCTGTCGCCACTTACCACCGTTGCTTAGCTGCCTTGTTGGTTCATTTGCTTTCCTCTTTCTCCATTCTCTCTCTTTCTCTGTCCCTTCCCTGTCCGCGTTTGTTCACACGTAATCCCCTGGAGGCAGTTCAAATTCTAACACCAGCTCTCTTGTCTCCCTGTCTGTTCATCTGTCACACGTGTTGCTCCCTTGAGAGAGTTCTAACCAGCCCTTTTCCCTTGTGTTGTTTTCTCCATCTCTGTGACGCTCCAGGTCCAGATAGTCTCCAAAAAAGCCAACTACAGCCACGTCCAATCCAAGTGTGGGTCTAAGGACAATATTAAGCATGTCCCTGGAGGTGGGAATGTAAGTATGAGGGGTTCTGGACAGCTGTCTTTCTACTAACCCACTCCTTTTTCTTGTTCTGGTTTTGACTGGGGTGTGTTTGTGTGGTGTATGTGTTTCTGTGTGTCTCTTCCCCCCCCCCCCCCAATGCATTATTAAAGCATTTCATAAGCGACCTCCAGCCTCCAAATTAGAAGAAGGAGTGGGAGAATTTGACCAGAGTTAGCAACAGTTGGACTCAGGGCACCTTACAACAATAATGGCCAAAGTGGAAGATCATGGAATATGATGTTGGCCTCAGCAGCATTTTGTGGCAAACAGGGATGCTTTGTTAGGAACAAGGCATTCCCAAAAGATCTGTAATTTTAGAGGCATGAGCATCTTTTTCTAAAAGAATAACTGAGCTAGAGAAAAGGAGGGTTCTGGATCAAGGGCCATGTCCTGACAACCTCACCCTGACTCAATCAGGTATCTCTTGTGGTTTTGTTGTTGAGATAGGTTCCTACCTGTTGGGGTAGTTTCACGCTGCAGTGCCCCCATGAAGTGTAATGCCCAAATCAACTACTTGTACTTCTTTTCAACGAATGAACATCTGAATACCAGGCGAGTCCTTCTTGCCAGAAAAGTTACTTTTTTGGGACTACAACTCCTGGAAACAGCTAGAGTAGTCAACAGCTTTAAAAAGGAAGAAATAACTCTTCCAAACTCTACTTGCAGAATGCTTCCCTTTCCTTCCATTGGAGTCTTCTTGACATGAGGCCTCTTTTGGATGGTCCACCACAATTCTTTTATTGGGATTTCCTTTTCGTAGCCAACATTAAGTTTCAGGTGGTAGAGTTGCTAGTATTCAATGCTTCTTTTATCTGTGCATTTGGTCCAGTGGGTTGTGATATATTACAGACCCAATGATTCTGTCATGCTTCAAGGTCTAAAGAGAGAGATTTAACAACAACAAAATCCTTGCTGGCAGTGACGTTCGTCCAACCCATTTGCCCCGTTCTTGGCTGCATGACGAGGAGCATCCATCTGTTGATGGATGAAAGCCCAAATCTACAATTGGATGGCTACAATTGGCCATTACACTTGACCTAACAGAATCATAGCTGTTTTTAGCTGCTTCTTGGACAACAGTTCAACAAAGGCTCAACCTATGTTTGGAACTTGCCACTTCAGCCCTTGGATGGAGCTGCATGTAACTCAGTGTTCCTTCTCACAATTTATTAAAAATTAAATCCCCAAAGAATGCCAGCATGTCTAGGAGAAAAGGCTTCCACCCATACTTTTCTCCTTAGTAAGGGACCTCTTTAAAAAATATGAAGGAATGTCCATTAAAGTGAACTCTCCTCCCTGCTGCAGCCTGGTTTGGTGTAGCTGAGATAGTGACACCCAGTCATCTGCATTAGATAGTTTTCCTTAGCAATTTCATAAAATTAATTAGTAGTAACGGCTGGATGCCAGTACAATTGGAGACAAGTTTAGCTGTTTCCCTTCTCCCCAGCAAAAGAGAACGTGGTTTCATGCTAGCCACATGATGAGGGGGGTGGGTGGGTATTGGGTTCCCTTGGGATTTATATTGTATGTATTTTAATTGTTGTTAGCCGCCCTGATTGTTTTCAGAGGAGCGGGGTAATAATAATAATAATAATAATAATAATAATAGAATCAGATTTGTTTCAGTCTGAAATCACACTAAGTAGTGGAAGTGATCTTGTGGGAGTGAAATTGGGGGCACCTCAGTGAATATGGTGGAAACATGGGAAGCAGATGAATACATGACCACCGTGCCTTGTGCTGCTGAATTGTGTGCTTAGCACCTCATTGCTGCAAACATGCAGCCATGCATATCCCACTGTGGAATACCCAGCTAAAAACTCCATTCTAGATAGGATGTCAGTGTCAAAGAGAGGGTACCAGAAGGGGGAGTTGGTGTCTCAGAGAAATCACTGTAGTGGCGTGTGTGCATGTACCCTCCCAACCGCCACACCATACATTTCCAAAAACTCAGAGTACTCCTTATAAGGATTAAGAAAGCATGAAGCCTTGGACTCTTAGCTGCTTTCTAAGGGTGTCTTGTTCTTGAAGAGGCCATTACCCCTGTAGCTGTATTCTTGGCTGCCCCAAATACACACATGCTGAGATGCCCCCTAACTTTGAATATTCTGTGTGACACATAGAATCATAGATCATGGAATCAGATAATCCTGGAATCAGAGTTGGAAGAGAACCCAAGGGCAATCCTTCTGCCATGGAGGAGGACACAATCAAAGCACTCCCTGTGATAGATGGCCATCCAGCCTCTGTTTAAGAACCTCCAAAGAAGGACCAACCTCTGAGAGAGTGTGTTCCACTGTTGAACAGCTCTTACTGTCAGGAAGTTCTTCCTAATATTGAGGTGGCAAGATGGCTTTTTCCTATTATAAGGCAAGGGAACATAGATAGAGAGAATATCTCATTCTCCTCTTTGCATGTAGGCAAACCCAGTGGCAAGTGCTTAATGGTCCCAGCTTGATATTGCAAGTAGACAATCCAGGCAAGGGGAAGCCAGAGCCAGAAGGCAAAACAGTGATCAAATCAAACGTCTTACTAGCAAGTCAGGGAAAGCAAGGATCAGGGGACAGGATCCAGAGGAAGAGTCCAGCAGAAGCAGTCCAGGATCCAAAACAGACATAGTGAAATAGCAACGCGGCAAGGGTGGTCCCAAGAGCCAAATCAGCCACATCCCAAGACCAGGAGGCAAAACACACAGGCAGAGATGACCAGCAAGATCTGGCACTCAGGACAGAGGATGTTTCTAGCAGCTCATACATTAGCATTGAGGCTTTTGAAGCTGAGCTACTTCTCCCTGCCCCAGCTCAGCTAGAGGCACTTCCACAAAATGTCTCCCAAGAAGAGATCCCTTACAGCCAGTCTCCTTATTGCAGAGGAGATCCAAGGAGCCCTCTCTTGCAGATAGGCCCTTCCTTGGGGGGCTTCCAGCCTTGCTTCTGCCTTATCCCCAGACTCTTGGGCTGAACCTCGCTCTTCTAGGGAGCAGCAGACTTTGCCTTTAAGCCCAAAGGCACAGACTTCACAGTGGCAGCCTGTTTGAATTCTTGCTCATGGAGCTTGGACGCATCTTCACTGGAGGATCTCTTCAGTGGGGACATAGTGAGTCCAGGCCCCATCTTGCCCCTTGGGGAAATGAGTGTTGCTGTACCTGGCATTCACACAGGAAGCATGTGGCCTCATGTCACAGCCTGGTCATGGCTTTTGTGCCTCTTGTGGCTGCCTTGGTGATACATGATTTTGGATGTCACACAACCAGCCACTCATCCCTTGGCTGTGTCAGTGTTAGCAAGGCAGTTCCTGTGCCAAAACACCACCTGGCTGTCTGGAAGAGGAACCATATTCCAGCTAGTTTCAAGCTGCTTCTGAAACTAAAACTTATTTGATGGGGACTTTTTGCATGGGGCCAGCCAGCTCTAGGCAATGTGTGTTCCCTTCATGATTTAGGCCCCCTTTACCGTAAAGTTGTGAGCTGCACCTTAAACCATGGGTATGCAGAGGGATCTTGTAGTATGTTTGAGACTAACTGAGCGAAAGAAGTTGTAGCATAAGCTTTTGTAGACTTGTTCCACTTCCTCAGATGTACAAAAGGCTGAAGAGCAGTCTTTTTTCTGTAAAGATAAAGGAGTGTTAGCTCAGATTGCCCTGGCAATTTCTCTCTCCTTCCATGGGCTATTCAGCTTGTCCTTTGGAGTCAAAAGCCAGAATCCTTTTCGTGCCTTGTGCTGGTGGAGGTGGTGGCAAGGTGACAAGGGCAGCAGTGGCCATGATGGATGGAAGTGGTTTGGAGAAGAAGGCCACTTGGAGCTGGCAGCTTTAGTCCAATTTCTCTGGTTGCTGCTGCACAACCCTGGCAAAAGTGCCCCTCCAGGTGTAGGGCAGGAGCAGGAATCCAGTCATGGCTGATGCTCTGGAAAGCATTCTTGATTCCTCCACATCTGGAAGGTACAAAATTGTAGCATGTGTTCTCATCTTTGGTAGGGACACTTGTGATTGATTCTGTTTCTGTCTTGAAGATGGAGTGGGATTGAGGAAAGGGAGGGAGGGAGAGATCCGTGGGTTGGGCACAATTGCCAGCCTTTCTAGGCAAAAACACATCTAGCTCTGGTACCTGGCTGTTACCATTTGCTTACTTTTGGGAGCTGTAAACCTTGGGTTTCCATACAACTTTGTGGGTGTGGGTGTGCCTTCAAATTGCTTGTTGACTTATGGTGACCCCATTAATTTCATAGGGTTTTCTTAGGCAAAGATTACTCAGAGGTAGTTTTGCCATTGCCTTCCTCTGAAATACAGACCACAAACCTAGTATTTGTTGGTGCCCTCTCATCCAAGTACTAACCAGAGCTGATCCTGCTTAACTTCCAAAATCAGACATCATCTGGTGTCTTTGGGGTATGTAGGTGAGTTGAGGATCTTCTCCAGGATTGGGCAATTGTAATTGAAACCTTTGGGTTCTTTGGGGGTGGGGTGAGAGTGGCTCTGATATATAAAATGCTTCTTTTCTTCTACCTGCTGCTATTTACACTTATTTGTAGACAGACTCACTTCTCTTGTTTCTCAGATTCTCTTCCTTTTTCCCTGTCAGCAACTGCAACAAGACTCATTGGAAAACCAACCACTCGCAGAGATAAATTCTTGGTGATGCTCCAGCATTATGTGCTAAAAACTGTCCCTTTGCTTTCCAACTTTGCTGTCCTGTTCTCTCCACAGCCATCTGGCGCTTCAGAGAACTGGGATGGTGCCCACTCTGGTTTCTTTCTTTCTTTCTTTCTTTCTCTCTCTGTCTCTGTCTCTCTCTCCGTCTCTCTCTCTCTCTCAGAAAGGTCTCCGGCCTTCCCCTTCCCACACTGTCACCTCTTTCCTTTCATCTCCTTGGTCCGAAACTCCAGTCTCTCCAGCCGTGTAGTCCCGAGAGTAAAGTGCTTATCATTTTCAGGTTCCAAATGCCCCCAAGCCAGCCACGGGCAGCCACTCCCAGCCGTCCACCGCCCCCAAGCCCAGCCAGGGCAGTACCAATGTGAGTAAAACCACCACAGCGGCCAACCTGGCCTTTGAGTTTTCACCTTATTTGTTTTTTAAAGATTTCATGTTACCTTCTCTGGTCTAGGGCAAGAGTGACTTGCTCCCAGGGTGGCACTGGCCCTGTTTGGATGGAGCGTGTCTGTTGCAGTAGGCACTCCTGAGTCATTCTGCCTGTGCCAAGGACGTTTATTCTGGCAGTCCTGTGGCTTTCAAGATGTCTGTCGCCAGAGCACCTATGTCTGCTGTTGGCAGGAGCGTAGCTACTTGTAGAATCCCTCTACACTACTCCCCATACATCTCTGTTTGCTGTTTTGAAGGCAGGAGAATGTCGGCCTCTGCTAAGCAGTGGATTAGTATCTGAAATGGCCGCCTTTGCTGTCCCAGAATGTTGTTCTGACTTAATGCCCAGAAGATCTGGGGGAAGCAGGGACGAAGTGGGTTGTAAGTCTTAATTCCCTTCAACCACATGGCCTTACCCATCCGAGAGCAGGTTGCACTCACTGAGGAGGTAAAGGGAGGCCTTGGCCTGCCAGTGGTTGTAGTGAGCCTGACCTCTTTTTGCTGGTTTTACAAGCCCTAGTGCACTGATTTAACAAGATTGCTTTGCTACAAATAGAAAATACAGCTTGGAAACATTACACAAAGAAGCCACATGATATTTGTTTAGCCTTAATTTGATTTTTTGTTTTTAATGAGTAACACGTCGCTGGTGAGTAGGTGGCAACATAGTCCCATCTTGAGGCATTAATCTCAGATTTTAAAAACCAAACTAAACTTCCAAAGCACCACAAATGGCCCCTCTCCAAAAATCTTGCAAGTAACATTTTTGCAGCAACAAGTAAATATTACTTGTTATGGAGAAGGTTGTAATTCTTACATCATTCTTCTCAGAATGTTCCAACAAGAGCAACATTGACTCTTGTTAAGCTATTACTAGGAGTAATGCCATTAATGCTTGACCCCAGGCTCCTAGAAAGTGTTAATCAGGGCCAGAATTGCCTAACCCTAACCATGGTGCTTTCAAGAGGTCAGTGTCTATTCTGCTAGCTATTATGGGATCTGGGTTAAATTTGAGCAGATGGGGAATGCCAGGGGGAAGGCTGGTTCCCGAATGGGTCTGGGACAAACCTCCAACATGCAGCTTTCCCCCCATCCCACCCCACCACCCTTCAATTCCACCTAACCCCAGAGGGTCATCTTCAACCTCCCTCCCTTCTTTCCCTTCTGTCCACCCTGGTCCTTGCCTCCTCCCTGCCCTTCGCCCCTGTTCTTTGGAATAAATTATGCAGAGTTACTTGACTTTGCATAATACATTCTGGGCACATATATTCTGGACTCTTAAGCCCAGGATTTCTTTGTAAGCTGGTGCATGTCCTTGCATCCGCCACCTACCACTTTCTAGCATTTAAAACTGGCAGCTGTCTCACTGGACTGGAAGTATATTATTGATGTATTGTGCACTTACTGGTGCTCCACATAATGCCTGATGCCACCACTAAGACACTTGCCTATCTCCTTTGGCTGCGCTCCTGCCTCTGTTTTTATGCAGTATACTAACGTTTTAATGTGGATGGGACTTTGAGAAGCCCAGTCCGATGGCCGCTTGAGCATCCATCCTGCTACTCTGTTTTTTCCCAGCCCCTAGAATGGCAGCACCCTGGTCAGCCTGGAGGGAAGAGGGTGCTGGAACTGTAGAGGCACAAACATCCTGGCATTTTTAAACTTCTACCGTTTTACAGAGTGTCCGGCGCAGTGCTGGTATTACTTGTTCCTGAATCCCCCCCGCCCTTCCTCTTGTTCTGCAGGTACAGATCCTAAGCAAGAAAATTGATCTTTCTAAAGTGTCTTCAAAGTGTGGCTCAAAGGCAAATATCAAGCATAAGCCAGGTAAGTCATGGAGAGAGAGAGTAACTGTGGAGGTCTGAGGGATGAGGGTTCCCAGAGAGCAGCCTCTCCCTTCTGGCATCACCGGAGGCTCTTAAGGCCTGCTGGCTCTTGAAAGAAGGGATGGACAGTTGTCAGGCCTAGTCAGCCACATTCACTCTCCAGGGAACCTTGGAGGGCCACACACCCCAAATTCATTTTTAATCACAACACATTGTAGGTGAGCATTTTCACCATCCCCCCTTCCCCCCCCCCCTTTTTAACCATCTCTGGGCTCTTTTAGGCCCCAGGAAGACTTTTTTTTCCCAAAGGAAGTGACGTGAAAGTTGACTTGTGGTCACTTCCTGTTGTGAAAATGACCTTTCCTGGACCTAAAACATCCCCAGGCCTCTCAAAGCATGGCAAAATTGCTGCTACCCCCTCGCCACTGCCCAAATCTCATGCATGTGGCCCTTGCTTTCCCCAGCCTGGTTTGAAACTTGGGGCTCTTTTGTCAGGCAGTCTGTTCCTGTCAGTCACATGCTATACAGTCAGCCCTCCATATCCATGGATTTTTTATCCACAGATTCCAGCATCCACATCTTGAAAATTTTCTCTCTCTCTCTCTCTCTCTTTCTCTCTCTCTCTCATATTTATATATTAATTCCAAAAAGCAAAGCTTGATTTTGCCATTTTATATAAGGGACACAATTTTACTGTGCCATTATATCTAATGGTACTTGAGCATCCATGGATTTTGGTACCCACGGAGGGTCCTGGAACCAAATCCCAGCAGATACCAAGGGCCCACTGTAGTTGGCAGCCCACAAGTAGAATGTGAGCACAGTAGCATCCTTCCACTCTTGTTCCCCAGTATCTGGTGTTTGGGAGCATACTCACTCTCATCGCAAAGCCTATAAACATTTATAACCATCTGGACTCTTAGCCATCGATACCTGTGTTCTCAATCACATGCGGTCGGCAGCCACCAGTACAATATATATTTTAATCATGTGCAGTGTGATGAAATCCACCTCGTCATTGCATTTGTGTGTCTTCAAGTCATTTCTAACTTATGGCAACCCCAAAGTGACCCTATCCATGGGGTCTTCTTGGTAAGATTTGTGATTTGGAGGAAATCTGCCACTGCCTTCCTCTGAGGCTGAGAGAGTGAACTAGCCCAAGGTCACCCAGTGGGTTTCCATGGCTGAATGGGGATTTAAACCCTGGTGTCCAGAGTCATTGTCTACTGCTCTTTTTATCTGTCTCAGTTTCCTCACTGTCACAGAGTCTCCTCCCCAGGAAGTATATTTTTCCCTCTTGGTTTCAGGGGGCGGAGATGTAAAGATTGAAAACCAGAAGTTGAACTTCAAGGAGAAGGCCCAGGCGAAGGTGGGCTCCCTGGACAACGTGGGCCACGTCCCGGCTGGGGGCACAGTAAAGGTACATGTCAGGCAGGGTCCAGGCGTGGGTCCCCTCCGTGATCCCCCTGACCTTACCGTGTGTGGCCACTTGTCAGTCCTATCATCACCCATTGGCACCTCCATGTCCATTTCCATGGCGCCACATGAAGGAGGATTCTGAACGGAGTCTCCAGGCTGGGAAGGAGGAAAGGGAGTGGGACAGCCTCTTCTCCTCACTTGAAGGGCTGTATAAATATTAGAGTCTCTAGGAAATGGAAGACAACTAGCAGCAGTTTGGATACATGTTCCATTTCCCTCTGGTAGAACCATTTGTCTGTTCTAAAACCCTAAAAACAGGATTGAGAGGCTGGAATAATACCTTGAGAACTGCTTACCATGTATGCCTCTCCCTGCCCATCTTCCCCAACCAGTGCCAGAATTGCACACCTGAGCCAACTGATCTCTACGTAGTCACCATCCAGATTTACACATTTTCCCCAGCATTTCTTTACCCTCCGCATACCTGATATTGTAAAAGTCTGCAGATTGCGCCTTCAGTCACTTCTGGCACAACCTCTCACAAAAAGAAAGGACACAATGAACTGATTTTCTCAACATCATGCACTTAGGGACCAATGATGACACTGACAAAATGTCATCAATATACCATATGTTCGGGAGATAATTATTACTTTACAATACCTCCTCGTAAGGCACAATCTGCAGACTTTTACAATATCAGGCATTCGGAGGGTCAAGAAATGCTGGGGAAAATGTGTAAATCTGGATGGTGACTACATAGAGATAATTTAACAACTACAAATCAAAACAAACTTTCTGTCAATTTTTTAAAAAGGTGATAATTAAAACTTTACGATACCCCCTTGTAAAGCCACAGGCATGTCCCTGGGCAGAGCTGTATTAAAATTCTAGAATTGGAAGAGATCACAAGGACCATCCAGTCCAACCCTCTACCATGCAGGAAGACCCGTTGTTGAGGAATGTGGATCTTGAATAAGGTGGGAACACAAAGGGAAGGAGAGAAGTAGTCTCAGCACCAGCCCCCCATGGCATAGGTCCTGGTGCCACCTAAAAGCTGAATCCCTGGCAGGCTCTCACAAGTGGCCACATGGTGTGTGGCTGGAGAGAAGAGCTCTTTGCTGTGTGTTGTGGAGGATGCTGGACATGACTGATGTCCTCTGCAAAGGGATTCTTGCACACACAACCTCTTGGGTCCTGTGCACCACTTCCTTGGCATTCTTCAATACACTTGTGTTTCCCCATGTGGTCACGCAGGGAGCACTTGTGCCAGGTAGCCTTGGGCAGGCGGCGGTGTGGGATGTGAGGAAGAGGATCCAGACGCAGGCTAAGATGGCCTTGACTGTGTTGGAGGAAACAAGGGGGTGGTGGTTTGATCTGGGCACAAGGGAGGCTGGAAAGGTGGTTGAGGAGAGGAGGTTGAAACTGAAAGCTAGGGTCTTGACAGGAGACAGGGTTGAGCAAAGGCATCCTCCATTCATTGGAGTGAGGAAATGGCAGCACCAATAGCAATGCAGAAGGCTAGCAAGGAAGGGCTTGGTGTGGGCAGCAGGCTTTGGGGGCTGGAAGACCTGGGTGCAGATAAGCTACCTTATCTCAGGAAAGAGCCTCCTCTCTGTCACTGTGACGGTGTCTGGGTGGCTCTGAGGGTGCTTGTTTAGGAGTCACCCGGTCTCTTTGCTAGCCTGTCTCCACCTCATCCCATCCCATCCCATCCTTGTATTGACGCCTCATTGTCCTCCCCCACCCCATTGTTTCATTATAGACTGAGGGGGGTGAGGAGGCAGCCCCACAGAACGGAGCTGTGACCGCCCCCCCGCCAGGCAGCGGGGCCATGCAGGAGAATGGCGTAGGGCCAGCCGCGCCCGTTCAGGGCAGTGGTGACCAAAGGGAAATTCAGTGCTTCGACACTCACATACAAGAAACAAGTAAGTGTTGGAATCTTTGCTCCCCACCGGGCTTTGTAGCGGCTCTGGAGGGCTTGTGAGGGGGACGGGGGACGGGGAATGTGTGTATGGTTTGATGGGGAGGGAAGGAGGCCCAAAAGGTACCTTCCCAATGACAGGCAGTTGGAGGAAGAATGGGCAGGGGGCACATTGGTGTCTCTCTAGAGGGTCACCTCAAGGTGGGAGGGAAGCAGCCTCCATGTAAAGGACTTGTTGTATGAGAGAGCTAGAGAGCCACATCTCTCCTCCCCCTCTTTTAATTTTCTTTTTCATTTGATAATTCTAGATATTTGTTTGTTTGTTTTGGTTACTTCTTGCTAATTTTGTTAATGAAGCCAATTGCCTTTTATTTTCCAGGCATCTAACGATGACATTCTGGTATCGCCTTCCGTCCCTTTGTTCTCTCCCCCTGCCCCCCTGCTCCTCCGTCTTCCCGTTCCCCCCTGTGTGTCGCTGCAGATTGAGTCCCACAAGCTGAAGTTCCGTGAGAAGGCCAAGGCCCGCACGGACCACGGAGTGGACAGCACCGTAGTCTCCAACAACAACCCCCCCGTCTTTTCCGGCGGCACCTCCCCTCGGCGTAGCACCTCTGTCAGCGAGAGCCTGGGCTCTGTCGCCTCCTCGTCTTTGCCACCTCCGCTGCTGCCGCCGCCGTGGCAAGCTCCCCTCTCGGAAGATGAGACCTCCGCCACTCTGACTCAGCAAGGCTTGTGACTCTGTTCCTCTGCCCCCCATTCGCCTCCTGCCCCACACGCAAAGCTTGTCTCCCTTAGACTGGAGCCCAGCTTTGGCCCCTAAAAGGTGGGCCGAGTGACCTTCCTCCTGCACCCCATCCTGACTCCCCCTCGGTCTCCACAGCTTGATAGAGCTTTGAGACGGCACTGATGGAGAGCAGCCCAGCTGCCGTGGGCATCTCCTCTCTCATTGGGCACAGAAATGGCCGCCACAGCCCACGTTTCTCCTCACTTTTTCTTTTTATTGGTGGGCAGCGGGGGATCGAAGTATGAAATTTGAATGTTCCAGTTCCCCCCTCCCGCCACAAAGAAGGTTTTTTCTTGTCTAGCTGTGTGAGGAGGTCTGGTTTGTTATGCCCATGGCAGAGCCCAGCAGCGGCGGCGGCGGCAGCGGGTGGTGGTGGGGGTCAGCTTTGGCATCTTCTTTCCCTCTCAGTCCTCTTGAATCTCCGCTGCAGCATTTCCTGCTGCCTCCTCTTTAATGCTGGTCTGTATTCTTCTGACACATAACTTCATGCCCTTTTGGAACTCTTTTAACTCTTCATAACTTCCCCTCCATTTTTATTCCCCGTCTCCTTTCATCGTGATTTTAAAAAACAAAGTGTTTCTGATTGCTGTCGCTACATTGCAGGCTCACGCTTCCCTCCCGCACCCCTTGCCCCCCCCCATCTTCCCCCCTTGCCATAGGAGAATTAAAAGAACCATTAACCACTGCTGCTGGCATCTTATCAACATATCCAGCCATTTTAACTGTGTTCTTTTTCTTTTAATTTTATTTTTCCTCTTCTTTGTGTGTGTGTGGTGGTTATTTTTGTGCGTGTGTTAAATTTTTTCTTTTGAAATGATGGAGCAAAAGTACGTTAAGCCATGTCAATTTTAGGAATCTCTAAGGGTGTGTAGTAGGGAGGGAACATTTTTTTGGGGAAGGGTTACCTCTAGCTGCAACCGTGCATTGTCTTTGGTTGCCAAAGGAGCTCTGAGGTTTGTGGTTTTTTGAAGAAGGCTCTGTTGCAGACATCCCATAGGATTTTCTATGGAGGGCTAATTCCTCTTCCCCCCCCCCAACCCCACTCCAGGCTCTTGTCATTTGCTCCAGTAGAGTCAGTTGCTATAGAGTCAGGGCTGGGTAGGGGGGCGGCACGGAGGCATTTAGTTTAATCCATGTATCTGTGGATTTGGTTCAAGCATGTGAATTTTGTAGGAGAAGATGAACTGGAATGTGGTGTTTTAAGAAGTAAAACAGGGAAGCAATCTGGTTTGTGGGAGGGGGGAGTGTAAGGTTAGAACTTAGCAGCTGTGCCCCCCCCCCCTCCAACCCCAGAGAGACCAGGAGGGTCATTGGAAAGTGTCTGAGGGTGCGAAGAGGCAGAATCTGCATGAAGCTGGGCTAAATGTCTCAAGGAGAGAGAGTGCTTTTCCTTGGAGGATGCCCCCCCCGCCTGTCGCTTCTTTTCCTTCTTAAGGGAGGGGGCTGTGAGAGTTTGAGCTCCTTTGTTTCACATTGCAAAAATAAATATAAAAAAAATGACACTAAGATGGAAATGTAAATAAAACTTTTAAAATCGTGCATTGTGAGAGTCGTGAGGAATTCTCATTTAAAGCCTGGGAACCCAAACTGTAGGGAACCGAGGGCAGGGCGAGAGCCCCGCGGCCGAGCAAAATCCAGGGGTCTCCATTCACACACAAACACATATTGCACTTGTGGCTGGTTTTTTTATTTTATTTTATATATTATAAATATATATATTAAAGGTTGCATGATTTCTAATAAAATGGCTTTTTAAACTGTAAGAAGTTTTTTTGCATCAAAATGGTATTCTGAATCTCATGAGCACATCTTTGCCACCTTAGAACAGTATAAACCTGTAAGGAGGCCATTGCAGATTTGGCACCTGCAAAGGAAAAGATATAGATAGATAGATAGATAGATGGATAGATATCTATATATTTCCCTCACCACCTTTCCCTGCACCTCCACCATGCTACATTTGAGCCTGCTCCGCATCCTCTTGATGTTGTCAACCTGTTGATCATCAGCCTGGCTTGAAACCTACTAAGGCTGCCTAATCTCCATTTGTCTCTTCCCTTGACTCTTCCGTCCTCTGAACCTCAGGAAGTCCCATGTTGTTCCACCTTGTGCCGTGCAGCTTTCAGTGTCTCCAGCACCCACCATGTCCTGTTTCCCCTCTTCCTCCTGTCCTGACGCTTTTTCTCGTTCACAGGAGGCCATCAGGTGGCATGTCCCATCAGCAGTGAGGCGATGGATTTGGGGCCAGAGGGTGTGCCATCATGGGTCAAGACAGATATTTGGCTAGCAAGGCATTCTTCTGTGTGAACCTTGCAGGAATGCACCAAAGTCGTGAAACAGCACTTGTCGTGCTTTTGCGTACGGTTTCAAGTCTTATGGCCATTGTTAGATGGCACTGGGGCCGGTGTCCTCCTGTGCTTGTGGCCTGGAGGGAGACTTGTGAGCAACAACACTGCCATCGGCTTGGAAAGGTCCCTGTTGGCCAGTGGAAGCCTCAGTACTGGCCAACTCCAGCCTCCTATGAAGGGAAACAACGTCTCCTAATCCCAGACTTTTAAAATCGTGCATTGTGAGAGTCGTGAGGAATTCTCATTTAAAACCTGGGAACCCAAACTGTAGGGAATAGAGGGCAGGGTGAGAGCCCCACGGCTGAGCAAAATCCACGGGTCTCCATCTGCACCTCTCCCCTTGCATGCTCCCACCTCCTTGGTGTCTATCACTGCCCTGTGACAGGATCCTTCCTGCACTCTTGCCAAATTTTAAACACCAGCTTAGATCTTCTGGTCCGCTGACTTCGTCCCCTTAGACCAAGGATGGGGTGGGGGAGAAATCTTTGTTCAGATATCCCCTTTTAAATGGGGGGGGGGGGGGAGGAGAGAGAGAGAGAGAGAGAGACATGTCCCTCCCTGAAAGCAATAATGCAAGAAGGTCAAAGACCTCTTGAGAATTCGGGACACGAACAAAACCTGGATTCCATGTGGTCAGATGCAGCTGAGTCAAAAGAGGTTGGAGACCCTTTGCTTCGTTTGCCAGAAGGGTTACTTGGAGCTCAGATAACTGGCACAGGGTCCCACCATCTGGGCATACTTGTGACGTCCTTGTTTCCCTCTGTCCCAAAGTTGGGAGAGAGATCCTGGAGAGAATTGGACTCTTGTTTGCTGAAAGTTTTGATTCTCGCCACTGCGGGCTGCAGACAGATGGGTTTACCCTCTGTTAGCGGCTCTCAACGAAAAGTCAAGGAGTGTTTGCACTTTATCTTCTGTGATAGCAAACCAACGAAAAAGCTAAAGCATCTTGGGGAAGGGTTGTTGATGTCTTCTCCTTTGTTCCTGAACCAAATTATTGTGGGCTGCTTCTGCTGCTGCTGCTGCTAACAAACGCCATCCATCTGTATCTGGCAAGGGCACGGGCGTTTTCCCCTCTCTTTGCACCCAGTTCCAGCTGGGCACTCTGCCGTGTGTGCGCACTCCCTTCTGGGCCATGCACTCACTGGCATGCGTCGTGCCTCTGTTTTAGCTGTAGAGCTCCTGAGTAAGGAGGTTTGTAGCCTCCACCTTTGTGGTTTCTAATGAGGATTTTTTTAACAATGCAATTTTAGATTTCACAGTGCAATTCTGGGAAAGGGTTCAAAGCCCAGGGCTTGCCTCCTTCTCCATTGTGAGGAAGGATGAAGGCAGAGGTGGCGGGGCGTGTGCCTATGTGTGCTGATGGGAAGTTCTGCTGCTATTTTCTGTTGGGTACTGTGGAACATCATCCCCCCCAAAAATAGCTCCAAAGGGTCCCAAGGCAGTGTTTGAAAACCTAGTTTGGATCTTAACTCCAGACCTGTAGAGCTTAATGCCATAGAGCAGGGGTAGGCAACCTTTCCCCTTTAAGGGCCAAGGGACTTCAGCTCCCAGAAGCCTCAGCCATGTTGGCCTATAATAGTCCCATGTAGACTATTGTTGGCCAATAGTCCCATGTAGGCCAATAGCTCCTGGGATTCTGGGAGCTGAAGTCCCTCGGCCCTTAAAGGGGAAAGGTTGCCTACCCCTGCCATAGAGGCTTGTAAATATGATCATTTTGGGTGGCAAGTTTGGGAGTGGAAGATCTCGACTTTGTGGCCATGATCTACTGCAAAGTTCTCCAGCACACATCTCCATGGCCATACACAGTTGCTGTGCAGGAGCATAGAGACTGACTAGCATATTTGTCCATTCATTTAAGGAAAGGTTCTGAAGGAAAAGTCCCTGGTAGGATTCTGCCCCCTCCCATAAATAATTTTGCATAGAGGGATGGGTTTCTTTCAGGAAGGTTCACCTGGAACACCATTCTTGAGGAGAATTGCATCACCAACAGCATTCAGCATGGCCCAACAAGCCTTCCTTGTGGGTCCTGCATTGTACAACTTACAGGTTAGCTGTGCTGTGCACAAGATGGACAATTGATGTGTTCCACTTTGGCAAATATAGGCATAACTGGGCCCAGCGGAGGCAACCATAGTGTCTCCATCACAGCGGTTGTATGGAATACCGCTGAAGAGTTCAGGAGATGGTTTGCTTTACGTGAAGTATAGACTGTGTGGATCAGTGCTCTAGAACATGGATATGAGGAAAGGTCTTTGGTGCTGGGCATAGAAATCAGGCAACCGGCTTCAATGGTGGCGGCATTGATGGACCATGGGAAGAGGAATGGCGGTGGCAGGTGTGAGAACGGAGGAGGATTGGGCTGAGACTCTCCAGCCGAGGGGATGGTTGCCTTGTAGGATCCTTTTAGCTGTGACTTAGTCTGCTCTCTGGAAACCCCAGGGATTCTTCAGGAACAAAGTGGTAGCAGGACATTGGCTTTCAAACCCCACTCACTCTCCCAGCATGCCCTGGGTCATATTGGTGATGTTCCAGATCCCTCGAGGCAGATCCAGATCCCCCAGGATCCCAGAGGAAATTGGAGGTGACCAATGAGTAAGCACCTTTTCTGCTGTCTTCATCATAAGACTTCATAAGTTAAGCGCCAGGCTGGGATTTGATGCGGTCATACACAAGGAATGGCTGTCTTTTAGGTGGCTCTCCGGGGCTCAGCCTTCTTGTGTGGCATGCTTGCTGGCTGTGCTCTTTGGAGCAAACTTGGGGATGGAGGCCAGGTGCCAGGAGGCCTTTTAGTTTGGGCCCTTGGCCCCAAAAGGTTTGCCATCACTGCCCTCGCATCACATATCTATCTCTCAGTGGCACGCACAATAAGGAGGGCTGATTTCCTGCCAAGCAGAGGAAAGGTCTCTTGGGTCCGAAGGTGTGTGGACCTCTGGTTGTTGCGCTCACAGTGACTTTGGAGGCCGGGCTACATCCTGGACTCTCATCCCCAGGAGAAGTCTTGCTTTTTTCTGATGGATGAATGCAGTAAAAGAGCGAGGTCTGGTTTTCTTTTTTGAATTGCAGCATCCTTTTCACTTGCAGGGGAGGCTCAGCTCTGCAAATGGTGTTAGGTAGCTTTGCCAGCTGTGTCTTACCCCTTCCCCTTTTCTCAAGCCAGCCTCTTTTTATTTTAATTCTAAAGGCAGCATGTACACATTAATTCCCATCCTTTGCATGACCCTGCAAGGAATAAATACATCTCCAAGCATTTTTGGTTCAAGCTGAGAAATGACTTGAGGGTGGCGGATAGAGGCGGTCAGTGGCATTGTGACCCTTGGCCATCTACAACTCTCAGCTGCTGCCGCTTTGTCCCTTAAGCAGAATTCGTTTTAAAAAGACCCACCAAACTATTTATCTCAGCTCTTCCTCACTATCAGATTATCTCCTTCATTCTTTTAAGACTTTGAGTGTGGTTTTCTTGGCTTGACTTCAGGTTGTGTCCTGGCACTAGCAAGTCGCTTTCAGGTAGCACCTTGGATTTGTCTGGATAAAGTTGGCAGTTCCCAGATGTTGTCCTTTGGGCTCTTTGCTCAAGACCTTCCATCATCGGGCAGAAAGTGTCTCGGGCAGAAAGGATTGGGGAAGCCATGCCCCCTTTTTGTTTGGGGACGGCTTGATGGGTTAAACCACCCAAACATCCCCAGTAACTTCAAAGAGACACCAAGGAGGAACTTGGCTGGCCAGAGGTTGTGCCTGAATGCTCCCTTGTTGTGTTGGCTGTGAGAGGTTTCCAGTCCTGGGCTGTTAGACTGCAATGCTGTGCTGGGACTTTGTGTCCCTAGCCATGCCTCCCGCTGGTCTTTTGTCTCCGGACCGGATAGCATTTCCTCTGGTTTATCTGGGACAGTGGCAGAACCAGGCCCGGTAGTTCACAACACAACACTCAGATGGCATGGGAGGAAGAGACCTCACTGGGAGGATGGAAGGAATATGCAAAAAGAGTCCAAGGACGGTCAGAAAGTCCCTGATGAGGAGACGCCTGGGAGTTCAGAACTTACTCTGCACAAAATACACACAAAAAGCACATGCAGTTTTGTGCAGAATAAGTCCCCAACTGCAGCATTTCCCATACAGAAAATACTTGAAGCAGTATAATTGAAGATGATTATTTTATGTAGAGAGAATGCCGTTTCCTGTGCAAAAAAGAAAAGAAAAGAGTATTTTGCCAATTTTGCACAGGATTAGTCCCAAATTCTGACTAGTCTGTTTTGGAGGATTTTTCATGTAGCAGGAAGAAAAAGACCTGAAATGGCTTGTCCCCTTCAAGAACAAAATGAGCGAGGGATTACCTCCCTGCTCCACTTCCCAATGGCTTTTCTTCTTCCTCCTCCTCCTCCTCAGGGAAACTATCCATTGGCATATTCCCTGCAGGAATTTTGGAGTGTGTGACAGTGTGACCCATTGCATCTTCTGCCTCTTAATAAGAGAACGGGGAATGAGGACTAACCAGTACAGGGGTCCCTTTCCTTGCACTTACCTGTAGGCTTTTTCTTCTCCGTGGGTGTGATGATTGCTACGAAAAGGAGAGTTGTACAGTAGGTTGAGAGGATGGATTGACCTTGGGGGATTCTGGGAATGGTAGTCTGATGGCTCTGGAGGAAAGGTGACTATGGGCAAGAAACCTGGAGTTGGTGGGCTTGATGCTTTCAAGCATTTAACTGGGCTGTTTTTCCATTGGGTTTGGGAAACCGGCGTTTGAGCTGTGAGGTGTCCTGTGGCCGATGGGTGCCAAGAAGGGCTCTTTTGTCTGTGAAATGGATGGTTGTGGCTGTAGAGTTTCGCACGGGCATCTCCCATGGTCTTCTCCCTGGATGTGGCACCAAGGGGATGTCTGGAGGGAACGCCATGCGTGGCAGCCCCAGCCACCCAGCAGGGTTGGATTCAGCCACCGTTTCCCTGGCTGCATCTACACTGCAAAAACAATCCAGTTTGGCACCACTTTAACTGCCAGGGCTCAATGCTGTGGAATTCTAGGAATGGTAGTTCACAGCAAACTACTGCTCCCAGAATTCCATAGCATTGAGCCATGGCGGTCAACCAGGATTGGGTCGGCAACTGTCATCCATAGGTTGTTTTCTTCTTCAGCCGCCCCCGGATTGTGGAATGACCCGCCTGAGGAGGAGATTCGAGAGCTGAAGGCACTGCACTGAAGACCAGTTTCTCTCACTGAGCTACGGCAGTTAAAGTGGTGTCAAACCGGATGATTTCTGCAGTGCAGATGTACCCCCTATTAGCCTAGTGCCATTGGTGGTCTTGTTTTGGGGGGTGGGGGTGGGAGGGTGGGTTTTTGGGGGGCCATAAATGCATGGGTGGCAAGGGAGGCGGGTGAGGGTTGCTGTCCAGGTGGGAGCCGAGCGCCCATTGTTCCTCCGGGCCGGTTCTTCCCACGTTTGCTTCTGCCTTTGTGACCTCCCTCTCCCGCCCTTTGACTTGTAATAGTTTGACTGTCTCCGTTAGCAGCGTTTCCGGATTTGATGTTGTGATTCTTCTTACCTATTGTAAAGGGTTCAAATAAAGCTTCTAGATGTTCAACCTTGGTGGCTGCCCTGGCCTCAATTCCTTCATGGCTCTGGCTCCTCTTTTTTCTCCTCTCCTCTCTGCCGCTACTTCTGCCGATCAAACTTCACTCTCTTTGCCTTCTTGCTTCCTAAGTAGACCCTCGGAAATAAAACGGGGTTTTGGAATTTCAGGGAGATGGAAAGTTAACCACTGGCTTCAACTCCAGGCTCAGCATCCTCTCCCACGAACGGAGTGCTTACCCACAAAGACCAAGGAGGGTTTTGGAGGGGGCTGCGGTCATACATTGGTAAAAGAAGAGAGGCACAGAAAGCTTTGAGGACAGCAGGGACTCCGTTTCCAGCAAATAAAATGCTCACATCCCCTTAGGAAAAAGAAGGAACCGAGACTGGTTCCATGACGTTACTGGTAGAAGTTGCACACCTCCGCATGCATCTCACTATTGAACCCCTGTCCAGGAAGTCCAAAATAGTGACCCAGATGAGTGTCTGCGATCCTTAAATGCATGTCTGTCACGCAGCTATGTCTCTGTAGCTACATCTGGTGTGATTCCGTGGAAAACACTCACTGGGAAAACAACGCAACCCCACAGTATGGCCATTTCCATATGGCCAGAGAGATGAGGGGGATGCGTCCAGCTATTTCTCCAAAGCCGGACACCCTACAGCATCTTCAGAGACCTCTGGGAGATGTGGTGCCACATCCATTTACAGGGGGGGAAAGCTGGACACATCCCTGCTCATCCCTCTGCCTATTGCCAACGCAAAAATGGCCATATTAAGAGGGGCATGTGGTTGCACTCTTATGAAGAGATTTGGAGGGGCTTATTGTGGTGAGAGCAGAATCTTGACCTATGCAAGGATCACAAATGAGTACAGTTGGCCCTCCACATTTGTGGCTTTGACTTTTGCGGATTCGGTTATTTGTGCTCTTGATTAATATGTCGTCTCTAGGAATCTCTAGATCCTCCAGTGCAACTCCGCCAGAAGTTGACCATAGAGTTGTACTGGAGAGCCTAGTGGTTCCCAGAGAAAACACTTCTCTAGGCAATTGTAAGTCCTCCATGATTCTATGGTCAACTTCTGGCAGATGTTGATCATAGATAGCTTTTTGTGGGTTTTTCGGGCTGTGTGGCCATGTTCTAGAAGAGTTTCTTTCTGACGCTTCGCCAGCATCTGTGGCTGGCATCTTCAGAGAATGCTGGAATGGAAGAGAGTGGGTCCAGCGTAGTCCAAGGCTCTTAAATTATGGCTGCTCTGATCTGGTTCCCTTCCTTTGCCATTTGACGCTGTGTGTTTGTTTTCTAAGAACCACCAAGGAGGAGAAACTATTCTAATGTCAGAGGCAGTGGGATGAAATTTAGAGGAGGAGAGTGTGAGTTGGAGCTGAGTGTTCAGAGGTCGGTGATTCTACCTTCTGAAGCTGTTTATCCCCATCTGGGAGCATAACCAGGAACAGAAAATGTGAAATGGAGGCTGAAGACATAGAATCATAGAGTAGGAAGAAACCACAAGGGTCATCTAGTCCAAACCCTCCTACCATGCAGGAACTCACCATCAAAGCACACACCCCAAGAGATGGCCATCCAGCTTCTGTTTAAAGATCTCCAAAGGAGGAGACTCCACTACACACTACTCCACTGTCATACAGCTCTTACTGTCAGGAAGTTCTTCCAAATGTTGAGGTAGAATCTCTTTTCCTGTACCTTGACTCCATTGAGGCTCCATTGTGTCTTATTCTCTGGAGCAGCAGAAAACAAGCTTCCTCCCTCCTCAGTATGTAAAAGGTAAAGGTATTTCCAGTGGATCAGGTTGTCAAGTCGTGTCCGACCATAGGGTCCGGTGCTCCATCTCCATTATAAAGCCAAAGAGCCAGCATTGTCAGAGACTACTCTGATCCTGTGATTGCCAGCATGATTGCACAGAACAATGTTTACCTTCCCACCAAAGTGGTACCTGTTTATCTACTCGCATTTGCATGCTTTCAAACTGCTAGGTTTGCAGAGGCTGGGACTAGTGACAGGAGCTCACTCCATCATGCGATACCTGGGCCTCAAAATGCCAACCTTCCCATCTTGCCATCAACAGAGTCAGCCTCTTAACCACTTGAGCCACTGCATCCCTTCACGGCATCCTCAATATGACATCCCTTCAAATATTTAAACAGGGCTATCATCACCTCTTAACCGTCTCTTCTCCAGGCTAAACATCCCCAGCTCCCAAGTCTCTCCTCATAGGGCTTCATGGTTTCCAGAGCTTCCACCATTTTGGTGGCCCTCTGGACACGCTCCAGTTTCTCAATATCCTTTTTGAACTGTGGTGCTAGAACTGGACACAGGATTATTCCAGGTGAGGCCTGTCCAAAGCAGAATAGAAGGGAACTATTACTTTCCTTGAACTAGACACTATACTTCTGTTGATGCAGCATAGAATCACATTGGCCTTTTTAGCTGCTGCATTGCAGTGTTGACTCATGTTCATCTTGTGGTCTACTAGGACTCCTAGACCCCTTTCATCTTGTTAAGCCAGGTGCCCCCCATCCTATATCGGCATTTCATTTTTTTTCTGCCTAAGTTTTTCTGCCTGTTGGTACGCAGTCGCATTTACATTTATTTCTATATACCACTTTTCTTGGGAAGTTTCTTCGGAGCAGGTTTGCCATTGCCTTCCCCGGAGACTGAGAGAGTGTGACTTGCCCAAGGGTCACCCAGTGGGTTTCATGGCGGAGCAGGGAGTCCAATGCTCAAACCACTACACTACACTGCCTCTATTTTAGCCTGCCTGGATACCCCAAAAAGCACTATCAGAGCCTGCCTGGTCTTGGAAGCTAAGTGAGGTCAGCCCTGGTTAGTCCTTGGATGGGAGACTGCCAGCAAAGACCATAGGCTCTCTTTCAGAACTGGCAAACTGAATGTCCCTTGCCTAAGAAAAGCCCAATTTTGGAAGAAGGGTGGGATATAAATCCAATAAATAAAACAAGCAAACCCTGTGAAATTCATGGGGTCGCCATAGGACCAGCAGTACATATAAGATCTTGATCCCTTTCCCCCAAAATGCTGCAAGCTGGAACTTCCAGAGCATGAGTGCCTTTTTGGACTGCCACTCCCAGAATCCCCTGGCTGGGGGATTCTGGGAGTGACAGTCCAAAAAGAAGAACTTTCTCCAGACCCAGAAAGACTGCCAAGTGGATGGTGCTGCAGAGGAATAAAGTGTCAGAACCACCTCTGAGTCTTCCTCTCCTAAGAAAACCCCATTAAATCCATCCATTGTTGGGGGACTTGAAGGCACATTTCATGCACAAAGCAGAAGGGGAGCCCTTGGCAACGCTTGCAAAGCAGAAAGGGGTGGAAAGGCCCACACAGGCTTCTCCTCTGGGACAACAACTCCATCTCCCATCATCCCCCCCCTTCCCTTTGGCTGACAAAAAGCAAGCTTGCAAGTTGCAATTCTCAAAGGGTGCACCGAGCCGCGTCGGCCAGCAGGTGGCGCTGCAGGACATAGCGGCGGGAAACAAAAGAGCCTCGCGCGCGCCCCCTGGCGCCGTAATAACAATAGCACTTCTATTTCTATTTCTATATATTGCCATACATTTGTATACTGCTTTATAGTTCTAGGCACTCCCTAAGCGGTTTACAATGTATAAGCCTATTGCCCCCAACAAGATGGGGACTCATTTTCCCAACCAACAAAAGGATGGAAGGCTGAGTCAACCTTGGAGCCCTGCAGGAATCGAACTCACAGCCTTGTGTCTGTCAGTACTGGCATTTAACCCCCCTGTGGGCACAAACATTAGTTGAAACGCAATAATATTCCTTTTATACTGGCCTAATGGCTGTAATAAATGATCTATAATATTCCTTTTGCATTTTATTATTTGCAAGATAATCTTTCCATCTGTTTCCCAAATGAAATCATCAATATTCAGTCCATAGGCAATGAATGGATTTGGGAGAAAGGAAAATACTACTATAAAAGACTAGATAATGAGAAAGGAGCGCTCTGCGTCTCAAAGGGGGCTATTTGCATGGAAGAAATACTCCTAGCTATGCTAAGTAAGGTTCAGCAAAGCCTAGCAGGGGCGCTTCCTTCTGGATCTCTATATAGATATCTTGCCTGATAATGATGAAGAAGAAGAAGCCCATGGAGCTTCGAAAGCTTGCAACAAGCCTACGGTGCATTTGGGTTGGCCAAGAAAGGTATATATATCCCTGTTTGGTGGGTTTTGGTTTGGACTTGCTCAAGGGCCAACACAGCCCCCCCCCCCCCGAATGTCTTCTGTATTGGGAGATCCGGCATTGTAGCTGCAACAAGAGGACCCTAAAGAATGCGGCAGTAGACCGGGAACTTCAGCCAAGGTTAAACCAAACAAAAACCCACCAAACAGTGATGCCTTCCTTGGCCAACCGAAATGCACAATATCCTTCTTGTTGCAAGCTTTCGAAGCTCCATGGGCGTCTTCTTCTTCATCAGGCAAGACGTTACAAACCAAAGAGGAGGAAAACAATTGGAGACGTTAGTCAGATGCTGGCATGTTGTTTCAGTCTTTAATTAAGATGGTGGTAATAATAATAATAATATAATCCATCAGTGATGCCTTCCTTGGCCAACCGAAATGCACAATATCCTTCTTGTTGCAAGCTTTCGAAGCTCCATGGGCTTCTTCTTCTTCATCCGGCATGAAGTTACAAACCAAACAGGAGAAAAACCATGGGAGATGTTAGTAAGAAGCCTGCATTTTGATGTTTCTGCCCTTAGTTAAGATGACATTTAGGGGTAGCTGTCTTGGCCATTCAGCAAACTCAAACAAAAATCTAGTAGTAATGTCTTTATTTGCTGACCGAAATGCACAATATCCTTCTTGTTGCAAGCTTTCGAAGCTCCATGGACTTCTTCTTCTTCATCTGGCATGATGTTACAAACCAAACAGGAGAAAAACCATGGGAGATGTTAGTAAGAAGCCTGCATTTTGATGTTTCTGCCCTTAGTTAAGATGACATTTAGGGGTAGCTGTCTTGGCCATTCAGCAAACTCAAACAAAAATCTAGTAGTAATGTCTTTATTTGCTGACCGAAATGCACAATATCCTTCTTGTTGCAAGCTTTCGAAGCTCCATGGACTTCTTCTTCTTCATCTGGCATGATGTTACAAACCAAACAGGAGAAAAACCATGGGAGATGTTAGTAAGAAGCCTGCATTTTGATGTTTCTGCCCTTAGTTAAGATGACATTTAGGGGTAGCTGTCTTGGCCATTCAGCAAACTCAAACAAAAATCTAGTAGTAATGTCTTTATTTGCTGACCGAAATGCACAATATCCTTCTTGTTGCAAGCTTTCGAAGCTCCATGGGCTTCTTCTTCTTCATCAGGCAAGAGGTTACAAACCAAAGAGGAGGAAAA
This sequence comes from Phrynosoma blainvillii, assembly GCA_026167975.1. NCBI lineage: Eukaryota > Metazoa > Chordata > Lepidosauria > Squamata > Phrynosomatidae > Phrynosoma > Phrynosoma blainvillii. The sequence continues at coordinate 1,429,970 of JANUYF010000005.1, read as the reverse complement.
CAATTGGAGACATTAGTCAGATGCCTGCATGTTGTTTCAGTCTCTGATTGGGAGTTCCTGCATGCTTTGATTGGGAGTTCCTGCATGGCAGAATATGGGATTGGACCGGATGGCCCTTGGGGTCTCTTCCAACTCTATGATTCTATAATTCTAGGAACGACTTATGGAACTGGGGATGTTTAGCCTGGAGAAGAGACAGTCAAGAGGGGATATGATAGCGTTCTTTAAATATTTGAAGGGGTGTCATACTGCTGCTCCAGAGAATAGGACACAATGGAGCCTCAATGGATGGAAGCTCCAGGAAAAGAGATTCCTGTACCTCAACATTAGGAGGAACTTCCTGACAGTAAGGGTGGTTCGAGAGTGGAACACAATGTTCCCTCAATGGAGATTTTGGTGGAGTCTCCTTCCTTGGAGGTCTTTAAACAGAGGCTGGATGGCCATCTGTCAGGGATGCTTTGATTGAGAGTTCCTGCATGGCAGAAGGGGGTTGGACTGGATGGCCCTTGGGGGTCTCTTCCAACTCTTTCTTTTACAATACAATAGGAGCCCAGGTGGCTCAGTGGTCAAATGCCTGTCCTGCAGCCACTCAGTCACAAAAGACAAGGTTGCGAGTTCAATCCCAGCCAGGGGCTCAGGCTCTACTCAGCCTTGCATCCTTCCGAAGTCGTTAAAATGAGTCCCCAAATTTTTATTGGGGGCAATTCTCTTACAGTTAGTTGTAAACCTCTGAGAGAGTGCATAGCTTGCAGTATGAAGCGGCATATAAATGAAGCTGCTGTTGGTATTGCTATGGTGCTATGAAAGCCAATAAAACAGTGTCCAGACCTTGAATGCGAGAGATGCTGCAAAGGATCCCCAGGAAGCAAAGGGGATCCATCGGTCCACCCCGAGAGGCCTGGATCTGGAATCTACTGGAATCTCCTACGGACACACCACAAAACCCATGAGCACCTTCATTTCAGTCCCCCCATCTCTTCAGATTTATTTGCAAAAAGGCCCATCATCCCCAAGGGTTTGAAAGATGCCCCCCAATGCTTCAACCTCAGAGGAATAATAAAGCAAGGCCAATGTTGACCCCGCTGACCCCGATTCAAATGGGGTTTTCCTAGGCAAGGAAGGCTCAGAGGGGGTTTCGCCACCTCCTTCCTCCGAAACATGCTATGGAACCCTGGGATTTGTAGTTTTTCCACGAGGCACCAGCTCTCTTTGGCAGAGAGCGATCAAGGCCTTGCAAAACTACAAATCCCAGGATTCCATGCCACAGAGCCCTGGCACTCAAAGAAGGATCCAAACGGCACTGAATCTGCCAATGTGGATGCAGCCTAGGAACCGAATCCCTTTCTGGGGGATGATGGGAGACGTAGTCCTGCTTGAGAAAGAGGGCCAGGTTGAAGACCGTTGCCCTAAAAACCTGCTTTTGCAATATATATATATATATATAATATATAAAACTATAATTAAAACTATTATATTTATATTTATATTAAAAAACTATTGCCTTTACCTTTTTAAAAACCATTATGTCTGTCAAAACAGAGGAGGACTCATAGAAAGCAAGAAATGATAATAAAGTCAACAAGGCTTCAAAAAGGAAATGCGCTCCAGAGGCTGCATCTGCACTGCGGAAATAATGCAGCTTGGTCCCGCTTTAACACTCACGGCTCAATAACGCTCTGGAATCCTGGGATTTGTAGTTTTGTTGATCCACAGGATGCAGCCACGGCAGTTAAAGCGGTGTCAAACTGGATTGTTTCTGCAGTGTGGATGCAACCATCTCCACTTTCTTTTTTTTGCAAGAGCTGGGATAAGAGTTTTAAAAAGGCAGTCACTGCTTGCATCCACACTGCAGAAATAATCCGGTCTGAAAGTTCTTTAACTGCCTCTGGTTCAAGACTATGGAATTCTGGGAACTGAAGTTTGTGGTGGGCCCAGAGCAAAGCTCCAGTTCCCAGAATTCCATAGCCTTCAGCCAGAAAGTGTTAAACCTCCTCTCTGCTCTGAGCCCCACAACAATTTCCAGTTCCCAGAATTCCATAGTCTTGAGCCAGAGGCAGTTCAATCGGTGCCAAACCGGGTTATTTCTCCAGTGTGGATGGAGCCTCCCCTTTTCACTTCCTGGCAGAGTTTGGAACACGTTACATTTTTCGAAAATGGAGGTTGTAGTTTTTGCAAAAAAGTAACTTCCTCCGTTTTTAAAAAAGTAACTTCCTCCGCCAAGCAGCTGCGCCAAGCTTTCGCAAATCCTGGGGTGGCATCCTCCCTCCGGCCGGAAGGTGGCGCTGCCGCGCAATCCTCAACCTCGTCTAGGAAAGCGGAACCGGATGAGAGCTCCCTGTCCCCGCCCACTTCCGCTTCCGCCAGCCTCGTTTTCAGCCCCAAAGCCAGGGCTTAACCCCTTCTTGACCGGGAAGAATTGGAGCAGTTAAATTAAAAGAAGGGAAGGGAGTAACGTTTGGAAGTAACGCGGGGAGCGAAGTTACTCCTCCCTCAACCTGAGTCCTTATTATTGTCCTGGTGCCAAGAAACGTGGAAGACACAGCTTGGAGAAGTTACTTTTCAAAAAAAACCCTCACTCCCTATGTTGGCAGGGAGGGGGATGCTGGGAGTTGTAGTCCATGAAAGTAACTTTTCCAGGCTGGCAGAGATTGCAGTTTGCAGAGGCCTGTTCTCTTAAAATACAAAAAGAAGGGAAGGAAGGAAGGAAGGACTTTTGCAAAGAAATTAAAATGTCTGTAAATTGAGTTCTTTCTAGTTTATCAAGATTTTTACCCTTTCTGCCTTTTTTCTCCCCTCCTTTTAAATTCCAAAAAAGATGATTCCCTCAACTCTAATTCATGTTCCAAATCTCTAATATTATTATAATATTAATTGTATTATTATTATTATTATTATTATTATTATTAAATTATATATATAGATATATTTGGTATTTCATGGTTGGTATTTCATAGTTCATAATAATGAATTAAGAATTTGATATTTGTAATAAGAAATCTGATATTATTTCAGTAAGCTTGTAAATTTGTATAACAATATAATAAATATATGTTATTTCTTTAAAGAAAATCACAAAATCAGAGACATAGGGAATAGATGTAATTTTAATTGTATAATAATTAATTATGTATTATATGTGTAATTTTTAAAAAGGATTAAGGAATAAAAACATATGTACAAGGGAGGAGTTGGGTCCAGATGTAGTCCTGCTCAGAGTAGATTTGTTTAATAATAATAATAATAATAATAATAAACAATAACAGCAACAAATTATATAACTAATATATAATAATATAATTAATATACCAGTAATATAATATATATGTTATATATAATATAATATGGAGTATAATTATATAATAATTATATAATTAATATAATAATATATTATTTATAATATAATATATAATATAAATAACTATATATATATAATTATTATTATTTCTTTTCCGCCTCTTCTCAAGGCTCAAGGTAGAGCATATTAAAATACAAAAACACAATTAAAAACACACAAACCTACAGTTAAAATACTACAACACTATGAAACTATTAAAATATACTCACAATGATTTCATTCCACAGATTTTGAGAAAACCCATGGGACTTCCATCGTTGTAGTTCTGGGCCAGGAAGGATGCCGTCCGCACTGTAGAATTAATGCAGTTTGATACCCCTTCACCTGCCATGGCCCCAGCCTATGGAATCCGGGCGTCTGTAGTTTCTTGGAGCACCGGAGCTCTCTTAAGAGAGAAGGCTGAGTATCTCACAAAACTACAAATCCCATAATCTCATAGCATTGGGATCAATCCTATAATGCAGATGAGAGGTCAAGACAGGCGCAAATTGCATTTGTTTAATAAGTCTGCATTTATTTAATGAGTCTGTTCTATTGCGGAGACCTAATCTGCCGTGGCTCCTTGCTCTGGGATCCTGGGATTTGTAGTTTTGTGAGGTATTTAGCCTTCTCTGTCAGGGAGCCTCTGGTGCCATAACAAACTACAAATCCCAGGATTCCATTCTCAACCATAGAATCCTAGAGTTGGAAGAGACCTGCAAGGGCTGTCCAGTCCAAACCCCCCTGCCATGCAGGAACTCCCTGTCAAAGCACCCCTACGGCAGTTAATCTGGTGTCGAACCCTGGTCTCCAGAGTCGTAGTCCAACACTCTCAAACAACGACAGTATTTTAGCCACAGCAATAATTCAGGATAGACTGATAGATGGGAATTATATTATTATTATTATTATTATTAGAATGGGATCTGATTTTTAAAAAATATGGAATAAATTCATACATAGATAACACAGAGTAAGAGCAAGAATTTTATAATGAAACTTTGGTTACATTTAATACTCATTATTATTATTATTATTATTATTATTAATAAAAGGATGTATATATGAAGAAGAACTGGGGAAAAGATATAGTACTTCTCTTAGAAATTTTCACCTCAAAAAGAGACAAGGCAGAAAATGAAGTGAACTCAACTGGGAAGGAATTATTTACATTTATTTACAATAAAATTAGACGAACAATCGGGGTCGGTGTATGTATATGTTTGTACTTGTATTGTTATGTATGTTTATGGGGTTGTTTGTGTATGTGTATGGATGTATATATTTTAACTTAATAAAATGTAATTTTAAAAAAACAACAACAACAAGCAACCCACTACGTCACACCAAACTACAGATCCCAGGATTTAGGGTGGAGCCATGGCAGTTAAAGTGGGGTCAAACTGGATTATTATTATTATTATTTCTTCAGTGCGGACGGATGCAGCAGGCCCAGTCCTGCCGTGGACCATGGACTCCATCCCACTTTGGCTTTGGCCTCAGTGTTTGCACCTGGAAAATGGGGGCATCTGGGACCCACTGACCGCTCCAACAAAGGGAACCCAGGGTTCTGGGTCCAGAGGGTCGGCCCAAGAAGGATCCGGCCAGGATGCCCTTGCGCCAGTTCCGGTTCCAGTGGACGGGAAGGATCCCAGGAGAGGAAAATGGAGGGAAAATCAATATAGGAAGACATATGTTGGCCATCCAGTTAAGGGCAATAACACCCCAAATCCCCCAAACAGGGATACCTTGGCTGGACCCAAAATCATACAGAAGAAGGAAAGAAGTTATGATAAAGCTTGCAATGCCTTCTTTTCCTGATGAAGAAGAAGCCAGTGGAGCTCCCAAAGCTTGCAATGGGGATTTTGTGCCTTTTGGTTGCCCAGATAAAAGCATCCCTGTTTGGGGGATTCTGGATGCTACAGTACTCCATCCAATAACTAAAGATATATTTCCCAGAGACTGGAGGGGAAAGTGCCTTTATCTGGACTTCCAAAGAATGCAATAAGGAGGAACCTCTGATCCAAAAAGTAAACTTCTCCCCCAAAGTTACTCCAGCCTCACACAAACTCCCATTAACCCGCAAGGAACGAGGCTCTGGCCCTTCTACACGTGTTCAAGAACACGTGTCAGCCCTCCCATGAGCAACCAGGCTGGGGGACACCCCAGACTCCCCCCCATTGCCCCCTGAGGGGAGGGACACCCCTCCCATTGCTTCTGTCCTTGTACACGCGTCTCCCTGACCCGCGTCACGTGTGAACCCTCCTTCTCCTCCTCGGGGGAGCGGGTTGGAGACCCCATTCCTCCTCCCAAGGAAAGCCAGATGTGGGGGGGGGGAGCAAAGAGAGCGGGGGGGGGGCTTGCAGTTCCCGGGTGGCCCTGCAGGGGGCGCTCCTCCTCTTCCTCGGGAGCGGCGTGTGTGGTCTGCTGGGAACCAACTCGCTACAGTTGCGCTTGGCGCTTCTTCCCCCGATGTAGCCCTTGCTTCCGGCCCTTGGCCTTGCCTTGCCTCGCCTCGCCTGGGGGTCTTCGAGGGATTTGGGGCAGGGATCTTGGAGCGGGGGGCCATGGCGGAGTGGGCCCCGGCTCAGGTGAGATCCAAAATGGGGGGCCCTCTCCTTGGTGCAACTGGCGTAACAATGCCCCCCTTGGGAGCCCTCCCTCACCCCAGAGCCATCTGAATCAAGGGACTGGGGGCACTGGGGGCACTGGTTTCTCCCTCTCTCCCTCCAAGGCCAGCCTCCTTCTCTCTGGGACCCCCCCCTTTAAGGGCAGGGAGTTTTGGAAGACCCCCCCCCTTTTGGGAGGCATAAGAGTGGGCCTGCCCCCCCCCCAAAGTCCTGAGGGTGGTTCGGTGGATCGGGCCCCGATCCTGCCCCCCCTTCCCTTCCCTTCCCATTGGGGCTTCCTCTCCTGGGCATCGTTGCCCCAAAGGCCTCCCTCTCTTGCTGAGCCTCCCATGGGCCCATTGGGGGGGGGGCAACACGGGGGGGCTTCTCTGGGGGGGGGGCATCGGCCAGGAAGGAGGGGGGGCTGCTTGTGCAAAGAGGTGCCAGTTTTGCCAGAATGTGCAATTTTGCAAAGATTTTTTGCAACCATTTGCCAATGGAGGGATGGTTTTTCGTGGCTCTTGCTCCAGAGTCCTCCAGGTTCCTGCCGGACGGTCCTTTTTTGGGGGGGGGGCTGGGGAGGGAGGAGGCACTTTTGGGGGGCTCTCTGGGATGCCTCTGCACTGCAGGAAGAAGCGGGATGGACATCAAGGCCCTGGCTGCTCTGGGATTTGTAGTTTGGTGAGGCGTTTAGTCTTTGCTGGCTGCGTCTGTACTGCAGGAAGAATGCAGGTTGACATCGCTTTAAAGGCCATGGCTTCCTGGGATTCGTAGTTTGGGGGGAGAGGCAGCGTGGCATAGTGGTTTGAGCATTGGACGAGGATTCTGGAAAACCAGGGTTCAAATCCCAGCTCAGCCTTAAAACCTAGTGTGTGACCTTGGGCAAGTCCCACTCTCTCAGCCTCAGAGGATGGCAATGGCAGCCCCCCCCCCCGAAGAAACCTGCCAAGAGAAACCCTTTAGGGTTGCCATAAGTCATAAAAGACACAAAGGCTCACAACAACAACAACAACAACAACAAGAGATGAAGCTTTCTTTGGCTGCATCTGCACTGCAGAGTTAATGCAGTTTGACACCACTTTAATGGCCATGGTTCAATGCTAGGGAATTCTGGGATTTGTAGTTTGGTGAGCTGTTTCACCTTCTCTGTCCGAGAGCTCTGGTGCCACAACAAGCTACAAATCCCAGAGAGCAGCCGTGGCAGTTAAAGTGGTGTCAAACTGCATTACCTCTGCAATGTAGACAAGCCCTTAGAAGCCGCACAGCTTTCTGGAAAGGGATCCTGTCCTTTGCAGCCGCTTCCAGAGACAGGGATCCTTTGCATTTGGGATCCAAAGGCCTGCCAGATAGTTGGGAGTGGGAGAGATGGAAGATAGGAGACAGCGTGATGTTGTGGTTTGAGTGTTGGACTCTGGAGATCAGGGTTCGAATCCCTGCTCCACTGTGCAAACCCACTGGGTGACCTTGGGCAAGTCACACTCTCTCAGCCTCAGGGGAAAGCAGTGGCACGAACAAATCTTGCCAAGAAAAGCCATAATAGGTTTGCCTTAGTCAGAAGGTGACTCACTTACATCTGACTCAACTTAAGTCGGAAATGACTTGAAGGCACACAACAACAACAACCACAACCACAACAACAACAAGAGATGGAAGATGCAATGGAGAAAAGGAGGGAAGGTTGCAAGCAGAAGGCAGGACATCTTTAATTCTTTGCATGAGGCCCAGGGATTGCGCAGGAAAAGGACCGCAATGTCTCGGCTTTTCAGGCCTGTTGGAGGCAATTGCACACAGAACATTAATAATAATAATAATAATAATAATAATAAATAATGCCCTTTCCACCAGAGAGCAGAATATCAAACCTGTATAATCAAAACTGGATGACAAAACACAATACAGTACTATAAAATGCTAAAATCCTAAAATGATATACTAATATACTAAAACAAACTCCTTATTCCCAAAGCATCCACTTCAATGGTTGTCCCAGGCATCGCAGAAAGGGATGCTCACCTTCCATTGGAAGCATGGTTTTTGGGGGACTACAACTCCCAGACTTTCCCAGCCAGCAGAGTCCCAGGAGTTGTGATGGACATTGTCCCCAAAGGTGACCTTTTTCAGGCCTTAGGTCAGGAGGAGAAAGAGTTCCCTGAACTTTCTCTCGCTGGAGAAGGCATTGACTTAGCGCAGGGGTAGGCAACCTTCTTTCCCCTTTAAGGGCCAAGGAGGGACTTCAGCTCCCAGAATCCCAGGGGCCAACATGGCTGAGGCTTCTGGGAGCTGAAGTCCCTCCTTGGCCCTTAAAGGGGAAAAAAGGTTGCCTACCCCTGGCTTAGCCTTTGGCTAATAGATGGTTGCTGTCGTTGTGTGCCTTCAGGTCGTTTCCGTCTCATGGTGACCCTAAGGGTAACCTGTTATGGGGTTTTCTTGGCAAGGTTTGTTGAGTGGAAGTTTGCCATGACCCTCCTCTGAAGCTGAGAGAGTGTGACTTGCCCAAGGTCACCCATCTGGTTTCATGGCCAAGCCAGGAATCGAACCCTGGTCTCCAGATTCATTGTCCAACTTGCAAACCAAGTCAATAGAATAAGTAAGTAAATAAGTTTGCATAGCACCCAGGCTTCAAAATAGGCCCTTTCCGGCCATTTTGGAGATAAACTTGACCGCTTTATGACCTGTGCTGATTTACTTCAAAGAGTTTGTGTACTACACAGCTTTACGTTTTTGCGGCAGAGGGCCCACCGTCGTTTTCTGACTTTGCAAAACGTTATGATGAATTCCGCAGAATTTTGCCACTGCAGAACGTTATGGTTTTGCAGAATTTTGCAACGTTGCAGAAATGTTTGATTCCGCAGAATTTTGCGGCTCCGCTGGCGTTGCTCCGGCCGCTTGGCCGAAGGAAGGCTCCGGTCTCTCGAGGGCTTGTCCTCTTCTTTCTGCAGATCCAGGAATGGAACGTGGAAGCGCAGCACCTGATGCCCCTCCAGCCGCCCCTGGTCCCCGAACTCAGCCACATGCGGGAAGCCCAGCTGCATTCGGCGGAGGCCTCCCTCTGGAGCGTGGTGGCCACCGTCCAAGCCGTGGAGAGGAAGATCGACCTGCTGGCCACCCGGCTCCTCAGCCTGGAAGGGCGCTCCGGGAACGCCGAGAAGAAGCTGCTGGACTGCGAGAAGACCGCCATGGAGTTCGGGAACCAGCTGGAGAGCAAGTGGGCCGTGCTGGGGACCCTCATCCAGGAGTACGGGCTGCTCCAGAGGCGGCTGGAGAACATGGAGAACCTGCTCAAGAACCGGAACTTCTGGGTCCTGCGGCTGCCCCCCGGGGCCAAGGGAGAAACCCCCAAGGTACGGGGTTCGGGGCACGACGAGGGGGACCCCTGGCCTTCCACAGACCAGATTCACCGTGGGCCCTTGGTCTATTCCAGGATCCCCCATGGATGCCAGAATCCTTGGATGCTCAAGTCCTATTACATACAATGGGGTGGAATTATTATTATTATTATTATTATTATTATTATTATTATTATTACAGTGGGCGCTTGGTATCTGCTGAGGTTTGGTTCAAGGACCCTCTGTGGATCCCCAAATCCATGGATGCTCAAATCCCATTAAATACAATTGGTATCCACTGGGGTTTGGTTCCAGGACCCTCTGAGGATCCCAAAATCCTTGGATGCTCAAATCCCATTAAATACAATGGAGTATTATTATTATTATTATTATTATTATTATTATTACTACAATGGGGCCCTTGGTATCCACTGAGGTTTGCTTCCAGGACCCTCTGAGGACCCCAAAATCCTTGGATGCTCAAATCCCATTAAATACAATGGAGTATTATTATTATTATTATTATTATTATTATTACTACAATGGGGCCCTTGGTATCCACTGGGCTTTGGTTCCAGGACCCTCCGTGGATCCCAAAATCCATGGATGCTCAAGTCCTATTATATACAATGGAGTATTATTATTATTATTATTATTATTATTTACAGTGGGGCCCTTGGTATCCACCGAGGTTTGGTTCCAGGACCCTCTGAGGATCCCAAAATCCATGGATGCTCAAATCCCATTAAATACAATTCCATAGTTAAATGGTGCCACGTATATAAAACTGCAAAATCAAAATTTGCCTATTGGGATTTCTGTTTTTTTGGGGGCATTTCCAAACCTTGGATGTTTGAATCTATGGATTAAAAAAAAAATCCATGGCTACAAAGGGCCGACTGTATTTAATCCATATGGCAGCTTTCTCCCGGTATAGCAAAACAAATCTCAGTTAAAAACAAAATACATTTTAAACTAAGAATAATACAGCTGGCCCTTCGTATCCACGGATTCTTTATCCATGGATTCAATCATCCACAGCATGAAAATACTCCCCCCCTCCAATTCCCCCCCCCCAAAAAAGCAATTTTCCCATTGATTTGATTTTGCCATTTTCTATAAGGGACACTGCTTTACTGCTAAATGCACCAGATGTCTCCACCAAATGCATCTGAGGAAGTAGACTGGCGTCTACAAAAGCTCAGGCTGCCAACTTCTTTCTTCCAATTAGTCTCAAAGGTGCGACAAGGTTTCTTTACGTACCACTTTACTTTGCCATTGCCTATAATGAGGCTTGAGCATCTATGGATTTTGGTTTCCATGGAGGGGACCTGGACCAAACCCCAGCGGATACCAAGGGCCCACTATAAAGATGATGATGATGATGATGGTGGTGATGATGATGATGATGATGATGATGATAATTCTTTCACCCCATTGTATGTAATAGGACTTGAGCATCCACGGCTTTTGGTATCCATGGAGGTATTGGAAAAAAACTTCAGTGGATACCAAGGGCCCACTATAATAATAATAATAATAATAATAATAATAATAATAATAATAATAATAATAAAAAACAAACAACAACCCATTGTATGTAATAGGACTTGAGCATCCACGGATGTTGGTATCCATGGAGGTCCTGGAACCCCAGCGAATACCAAGGGCCAACTATTATTATTATTATTATTATTATTATTACTATTATTACTATTATTATTATTCCACCCTATTGTATGTAATAGGACTTGAGCATCCACGGCTTTTGGTATCCATGGAGGTATTGGAACCAAACTTCACTGTAATAAAATAATAATAATAATAATAATACCCCATTGTATGTAATAGGACTTGTGCATCCACAGATTTTGGTATCCATGGAGGTCCTGGAACTCCAGCGAATACCAAGGGCCCACTATTATTATTATTATTATTATTATTATTATTATTATTATTATTATTATTTCACCCTATTGTATGTAATAGGACTTGAGCATCCATGGCTTTTGGTATCCATGGAGGTATTGGAACCAAACTTCACTGTAATAAAATAATAATAATAATAATAATACCCCATTGTATGTAATAGGACTTGTGCATCCACAGATTTTGGTATCCATGGGTGTGTGTGTGTGTGTGTGTGTGTGTGTCCTGGAACCAAACCCCATCGGATACCGAGGGCCCATAGTAGTTATGGATGGGTAAATCGAGGTAATTGTTCTGTATTCACGATTGCTGCTTGGAGCACAGCCTCCTTTGAAGTTGGTTGTGGTTGTTGTGGTTGTTGTGAAAGCCCTGGCAGGCTCCCCGGGAGAGCAGACCCCTCGGAGACCCTGGGTCCCAATTGCAGGGGTCTTTTTCCCCGTTCCCGACCTGCCCTTTGGTTTTGTCTCGTTGCGTTTCCGTTTCCAGATGCCGGTGACATTTGTCGACATCGCTGTGTATTTCTCTGCCGAAGAATGGAAGAACTTGGCTGAGTGGCAGAAGGAGCTGTACAACAACCTTGTCAAGGAGAACTACGAATCCCTGCTAAGCCTAGGTATAAGAACAGCTTCTTTTCCTGTTGACGCTTGCAAGCTTTTGAAGGCTTCCGGGTGTATGGTTTTTGCAAACCTTATGGCAGCCCTATAAGGCCGGTGAGCGTTACTCCTCTTTAAATGCGGCTGGGCTAGCAACGGCACGATTGAGGCTAGCTGGTGAGTTCCTGGCAGAAGCAGGATTCGAACCGGGGACTGACGCTGCCGCCACACCGCAGATTAATAATAATATGATTTATTTCTATTTTAATGCAGCTTGGCACCGCTTTAGCTGCCGTGGCTCAATACTCTGGAATTCAGAGATTTGTAGTCTGCCGTGGCACCGGAGCTCTCTGATTGATAGAGAAGGCTAAAACATCTCACGGAACTACAAATCCCAGAACTCCGCAGCAGTTAAAGTGGCTTCAAATTTTGCAGTGTAGATGCAGCCTTAGAAAACACAGCTCTTCGTTTTACTGGGCATAAACCCACACCGTTTTGCTGGTCTATTGGGAATGGCCGAGTAATTTGGGATATTTATATCCGGGAAGAGCTCCGGACCTTAATGTTTATATTTGAGCTTTAATTGTCTCAGCGTGGATTTGGGATTGAAGATGCTCTTCCTAAGGGCCAGGTCTCTATGCTTTGATTGTGAGTTCCTGCATGGCAGACTGGGGTTGGATTGGATGGCCCTTGTGGTCTCTTCCAACTCTATGATTCTATAATTCTATTCTCTGGAGCAGCAGAAAACAAGCTTGCTTTGTCCTATGCTTTGATTGGGAGTTCCTGCATGGCAGGCTGGGGTTGGACTAGATGGCTCTTGTGGTCTCTTCCAACTCTATAATTCTATGATTCTATAATGTCCGGATGGTTGCTTGCATGGCGGAGGGTCTGTCCAAGGTAGTGGTCCTGGGACCATTTTATCGTTCTCGTTTTATTAGTTGGATTAATTAGATTACAAAAATGAGATGGGACTGCAGAGATTAGTCGGCGAAAGAGACGCTGCCCGGAGCATCCACGAATTTTGACCCAGTGGATCCCAGATTATCCGCTGTATTTCTGCTTTGCAGATGCACCCTGACTCTGTACGTTCCTTTTATCTCCTTTTTTGCTTTTCTCAGGAGCAGATGTTAACATTTCCAAGCCGGAATCACATTCCAGAGTCGAACGGGGAGTGGATCCGTGTGTGCCGGAGCAACAACAGATTACCACGAAAGAGCGAGAGATCTCCGCAGATCCTTGTCCAGGTGAGGCAACGGGTGTCAAAAGCGAAGGTGAGAGGGTTTGGCTTTGGAAACCTGGTCCATGCCAAATCCAAGCAATGCCAGTCTCCCAGGGTCCATAGAATCCTAGAGGTGGAAGAGACCCCAAGGGCCATCCAGTCCAACCCCCTTCTTCTGCCATGCAGGAACTCTCAATCGAAGCACCCCTTGTGTGACAGATGGCCGCCCAGCCTCTGTTTAAAGACCTCCAAAGAAGGATCTTCCACAATCTAACATCTCTTTTCCTCTAGTTTGCATCCATTGCTCCAATGTGTCCTGTTCTCTGGAGCAGCAGAAAACAAGCTTGCTCTATCCATTGTGTCCTATGCTTTGATTGGGAGTTCCTGCATGGCAGACTGGGGTTGGATTGGATGGCCCTTGTGGTCTCTTCCAACTCTATGATTCTGTAATTCTATTCTCTGGAGCAGCAGAAAACAAGCTTGCTTTGTCCTATGCTTTGATTGGGAGTTCCTGCATGGCAGACTGGGGTTGGACTAGATGACCCTTGGGGGTCTCTTCCAACTCTATGATTCTATGATTCTATTCTCTGGAGCAGCAGAAAACAATACTATTCTTCTCCCTCTTAATCTTCTAAATACCTCTTCTAACCTAAGAATTTACCCTGTTATTAACATTATTCCACATTCCATAGTTTACATAAATACAATTACTTAGCTGCCAAACCCTATCATACAAATATTGCCTTTTCATTGCGTGACAGAGGGGCGGGATATAAATAAAATTTATTATTATTATTATTATTATTATTATTATTATTATTATTACTATTATTAAATGGTTTCCAGTTTTGTATAAATAAATCTGTTTCTTTTCTCCTCACCAATGCAGTTGATTTATCGTCTCATTGGTCCGTTTCCATGACTTTTTCCAGCCAGTCCATACATAAATTGGGATTTTATGGGTTGAAAATAAACAAAAAAAGGGAAAAAATCTAGCCAATATCAAAGGGAAAAAAATTGCTGAAGGTTAGAGGTTATAAAATGTCACCCAGTCTATAAGTACATAAATAAATAATTGTGATATTATTGTTGATAGATTGAGTGATGTTTTATGACCCCCAATTTCAGCTCTCTTTGGAATTTTATTGGTTTTCGGTCCTTTGCAAATAAATAGGCAAGGACCCCGAAATGGAGCAGTTTTGCATTCCTGCCTTGCGTGGCATTGAACACGATTTGCATATCAACGAGATGAATGCAATCAAAAATGTTCTCTCAAGACGGAGGGGGAAAAATCTGGAAATTTTGTGAAAAATTTAAAAGCCTTTTCCCTCCTAAAATTACTGAAAGAAAAATGGATGGTGGAATATCTTCCTTTAAGCAAAACGTTTGAGACAAACTGTTCATATATTTTGTCGTTGTGAGCCTTCAAGACATTTTCGACTTCTTAGCAAGATTTGTTCAGAGGCGGTTGTTTGCCTTTGTCTTCCTCTGGGGCTGAGAGAGTGTGACTTGCCCAAGGTCACCCAGTGGGTTTGCATAGGATTCGAACCCTGGCCTATAGAGTCATAATCCAGCGCTCAATTCTGGATTATGAATACGTGAATGTCTCTCATTCACATATTTACTGCCCCAGGAACAGATAAATATAATAATAGGAATAGAGGTACAATTTAGCAAAGAAAATTGTTTAATTCTTAATTTAAGAGAATTGGGTCTGGTTAGTAATCAAAGACACGTAACGAAACAAATTTTAAAAGCCTCCCCTACAGTGGTTGCTTTAGGATGGAAAAAGAAATCTAAGTGGAATAAGTCTCATTTGTTTAAATATATATAAAGGAATATATATATATATATATATATATATATATATATATTGTTTGATTTCCTTCGAGAAAGAAGGCTTAAATATATTGGACAAAGCAATAAAGAATCATGGAAAGTTTATATATGAAGGGATCATATAATTTGTACTATGTACTATGTAAAAAATACATTTATTTAAAATAAAACATATCTACGGCCTCCAAATAATTTCTAAAAAAAAATAATTTCTAAAAATGTATAAAAGGCAGATTGGGCAACCATTGGGCGGTATAATAATAATAATAATAATAATAAAAATATAAATAATATTTTTATTTATATCCCGCCCCGATTGCTTGGCAGAGGGGCGGGATATAAATAATAATAATAATAATTATTATTATTATTATTATTATTATTATTATTATTATTATTATTATTATCATGTAAGACTGAACAATATCCGATCACTGTAATCCCCGATCTTGGTTTCCATTTTTCATTCCATTTTACGGAAACGAACGCATTACATCTGCTTGACATTATAGAGATCTTGTGGGAATAAAATAATTTCTTCTCTTTTAATAACGTCGTTGTTTTGTTCTTGGGCTGCAACTCTGGAGACCAGGGTTCGAATCCCTATTCGGCCGTGGAAACCCCCTGGGTGACCTTGAGCAAGTCACACTCTCTCAGCCTCAAAGGAAGGCAAAGGCAAAGGCAAACACACACCCTTGAACAAATCTTGCCAAGACAACCCCATGATAGGGTCGCCATGAGTCGGCACACGACAACAACTGCAATAGGCAGAATGGATCTTGTCCTTGGCCAGCAGATCCTTTTGGGAAGGATCCGCTAGATTCACTCCATGTAATCTTCTCTCCCCATCACAGAACCCATGATGTCCACACCTGACCTCTTGACCCGCATCAAGCAAGAGGAGCCTTTTGCCGGCGGAGGGCAGTTCCCGGAGGAAAGAGGGATCCCATCAGATCCTTGTGCAGGTGATCACAGGGTTGGATCATGGGAAGGGATCTCTTCTGTAACCCAACAGATCTGGAAAACTCCGTCCTGCATTCTGCGCACAGATAATGATAATGATGATGATAATGATAGGAACAACAGGAAGAACATAATAATAATAATAATAATAACAATAATAATAATAATAATAATAATAATAATAATAATAATAATAATAATAATGATTTTAAATAACAACTACTACTACTACTTTACTTTTATCCCACTTTTCTCCCAATATAGGGACTCACATTTGCGGCGAGCAGCAAATTTAAAACAATACAATTTAAAAACAATACAAAAGCATTAAAATGTATACCTAAATGTAAATTTTTGTATAAAAAATACCCCAATTACGCGAATTTTAAATTTTAAAATACTTATGCATTAAAATTTAAAAATACTCTGCGTTAAATGTGTTAAAGAATTAAAATGTACAGTGTGTTCGAAAGAATCCAGGTGCTGTCCGGTCGGTTGTGACTGGCAGCGTCCATGTCTTTGGGGTGGAAAATCCGCTCCGGCTTTTAGTCCAAACTTTAGGAGAACGGTCCAAAGGACAGGACCTGGTTTGGGGTCAAGAGTTTGGCAACCTGGCTTGGCTCCTTTAAAGGCTGGACCCAAT
Source organism: Phrynosoma blainvillii (assembly GCA_026167975.1). Classification (NCBI taxonomy): domain Eukaryota; kingdom Metazoa; phylum Chordata; class Lepidosauria; order Squamata; family Phrynosomatidae; genus Phrynosoma; species Phrynosoma blainvillii. The sequence continues at coordinate 1,413,515 of JANUYF010000005.1, read as the reverse complement.
TCATTGCTGCACTGACTTGGATTCTTTCTGTTCCATTTTTGCAAAATGTGGTCTGGTTTAGTTTAGTTTAGTTTAGTTTAGTTGAGTTGAGTTGTGGATTTACTTACCCAGAACTATGATAAACCTTTCCCAGGATATGGATCTACTTATCCAGAACTACTATGGGTCCTTGGTATCCGCTGGGGTTTGGTTCCAGGACCCCACCCCGCCATGGATATCAAAACCAGTGGATCCTCAAATCCCATTATATACAATAGGGCATTATTATTATTATTATTATTATTATTATTATTATTATTACTACTACTACAATGAGCCCTTGGTCCCCTCTGAGGTTTGGTTCCAGGACCCCTGTGGATACCTACATCCATGGATGCTGAAGTCCCATTACATGCAATAGCGTAGGAAAATGGTGTCCTATATATAAAATAGCAAAACCAATATTGGTTATATTGTAATTTTAATATATATATACACACACACACACACACACACATATACAGGTGGCTCTCCAGGCCCTGCATATATATATATATATATATATATATATATATATACACACACACATATATACAGGTGGCCCTCCAGACCCAGGAGGTCTCTATCCACGGCCTGGAAATATTCCCCCCAAAATATATGTGTTAAAGAATTAAAATGTACAGTGTGTTCGAGAGAATCCAGGTGCTCTCCAGTTGGGGGGGAATATTTCCAGGCCGTGGATAGAGAGCTCCTGGGTCTGGAGGGCCACCTGTATGTGTGTGTGTGTGTGTGTGTGTGTGTGTGTGTATGTATATATATGTATATATATATATTGGGGGGAATATTTCCAGGCCGTGGATAGAGAGCTCCTGGCTCTGGAGGGCCACCTGTGTGTGTGTGTGTGTGTATATATATATATATATATATATATATATATATTGGGGGGAATATTTCCAGGCCGTGGATAGAGAGCTCCTGGCTCTGGAGGGCCACCTGTATGTGTGTGTATGTGTGTGTGTGTGTGTGTGTGTGTGTGTGTGTGTGTGTATGTATATATATGTGTATATATATATTGGGGGGAATATTTCCAGGTCGTGGATAGAGAGCTCCTGGCTCTGGAGGGCCACCTGTATGTGTGTGTATGTGTGTGTGTGTGTGTGTGTGTGTGTGTATGTATATATATGTGTATATATATATTGGGGGGAATATTTCCAGGCCGTGGATAGAGAGCTCCTGGGTCTGGAGGGCCACCTGTATGTGTGTGTATGTGTGTATGTGTGTGTGTGTGTGTGTGTATGTATATATATGTATATATATATATTGGGGGGAATATTTCCAGGTCGTGGATAGAGAGCTCCTGGGTCTGGAGGGCCACCTGTCTAGCCAAGAGGTGAGCCTTTTTGGGGGTCCCCACGGAGTGGCTCTGCCTGCCTCCAACGGTGTCTGGGCCTCGTGTCGCTGTCTTTGCGCAGGTGCGGAAGCGCTGATGTCTGCCCACGACTTTCTGTCCTGGATTAAGCAAGAGGAGGAGCCCTGCGTCCGAGGGAATTGGGACTCGGCCGAGAGAGAGGTCCTGCCGGGCCCCGGCGCGGGTGAGTGGCCCAAGGACCCCCCGAGTAGCCCCTCTCTTCGATGGAAATGTCCGTCCCAAAAGGGAAAGGAGAGAGACCGGTTCCTACGGCACTAAAAAGAGGAGGAACGCAAGGTGTTTCTGCAAACGTTTCATCCAGGGCTAGCAATACGCGACTGGGAAATGAAACGAAACAACCTTGGCAGCCTCTGGACTGCAGAAACCATGCAGAAATCAGTTTTAAACCAGGGCGGATTTGATTTAAAGCCATTAAATCAGCCATGATTTAAAGCACTCCTCAGAACGACTGGATTTAATTATGTGTCATCCGTCGTCTCTCCCACCCAAAAGGACACTCTTCCTCGCTATAAGCTTGATGTATATTTTATATAACTCAAAGTTACTGAAGACCGTGGAAAAAATACAATTTAAAATTGTATTTAAATCTGGTTTTTTTATTTTTAAAATTTTTATGCAGTCTGAAGGGGTGCCAGAGCTCTCTTAACCGAGAAGGCTAAACATCTCACAAAACTACAAATCCCAGATTTGCATAGCATGGAGCCATGGCACCTAAAAGTGGTGTAAAACTGCAGTATTTCTGCAGTGCAGATGCAGCCTTTGTGTAAGTAAACATATTTGACCTTCTAAGAAGCGCTTGAAAGCTTCTTCCAAAATGTATCCAGGGCTGATATTTTTAATTTAGCAGCTTCCACTTTACTTACGATTTCCATTTTGGTGGCCACAGCTTATAGTACCATTGATCCACCAAAATGGAAATCGTAAGTAAAGTGGAAGCTACTAAATTAAAAATCCATTTTTTAAAATATGTTGGGGTACTAATAAGGCAGGCGTATCTGCCTCCATTTTTCGATTGCGACAACAGCTGCTGTTTACCTTACTTTACACCTAATGTTTTGTTGTGGTTGTGTGCCTGCAAGTCCTTCCCGACTAAAGGCAACCCCTGTAATGGGGTTTCCTTGGCAAGATTTGTTGGGAGGAGGTTTGCCATAGGTATGCACATCTGGGTTGGCATAAAAAGACTTCGTGAAAAGAAGCTTCTTTTTCTTTCTTCCCTCTCCCCCCAACAATATCCTTTATTCAACAATTTCTTGTCCACATGCAATACATATTTATATCACATTACTTTACACATAATGTTATATCATTCATTATTCTGCCTTCGTTCTTAACTTCATCTCTTGTCATGTGTCATATCCATTCATCTCTCACATTTCTTTTATCCGAAGGTATCTAGAGATTTTCTTTCTTTCTTTCTTTCTTTCTTTCTTTCTTTCTTTTTCTTTCTTTCTTCTATCTGCTTTCCTAATTCCTACTCATTATTTGCTACTAGGGTGTTTAATTCCCATAGCTCCCTTCAACTTTCTCCCTCTTCTCTCTTCCCTTTACTCTTTCCCCAACTCTTCCCTTTAATCTCTTTCCTTTTTTCCTCCTTTTATTTCACTATTATACCTTTCTTTCCCCTATCTTAATCCCATTTACACTCTCTTTTCCTTTTCATTCTCTTCTTTTCACTGTTATCTTTATTTATTTAATTTATTTGGGGTATTTATACCCCTCTCTTCAGCCACAAAGGCTCTCAGAGTGGCTTATCCTTTCTCCTTCACTTCCACTCATTCCTTCCTTTTGGTCTCTCACTTACCTTCTTACAACCCTCTTACTTCATCTCACCTCTCCTCATCTTTCACTTTCTCTATACATTTACTCACATACTTAGCCCTTCTTTCCCTCTTTTCTCCTTTCCCTCTCTTCCTTGCCTCCTTCCATCTTTTTTTCTTTCCTCCCCTATTTCTCCTATTTCTCTTCGTATCTCTGCCTAAAGAGGCTTCTAGATTAACTGAGGTATCTTTGTACTTCCAGTTGGCAGTGGGATGGCGGTCAAAGCGGAGCAGCCGCGTCCATGTCCAGAAGAACCACCGTCCAGGCCCAGGGAGTCGATGTTCCCGGGGGAACCCCCTCCGGCGGCCGGAGGAGCCATGGACGCCTACGCCGGCCACTGTGGCCCCGTCCCGCAGCCCCCGAGCCCTGCCAGGGCCAGACCGGGCAAACCCCTTGAATTAGAGAGTGAGCTGCAGAGCATCTTTGCCCCGCAGGTCCCTGCCGACCGGCCCCACGGCTGCAATGAGTGCGGGAAGATGTTTGGGGTGAAGAAAAGCCTCAAGGTCCACCAGCGGAGCCACCACGGCCAGGAGCGTCCGTACGAGTGTGCCGAGTGCCGGAAGAGCTTCAATTGCCACTCGGGGCTCGTGCGGCACCAGATGACCCACCGGGGAGAGCGGCCCTACAAGTGCGAGGAGTGCGGCAAATGCTACAGCCGCAAGGAGCACCTCCAGAACCACCAGCGGCTCCACACTGGAGAGCGGCCCTTCCAGTGTCCCGTCTGCGGGAAGCGCTTCATCCGGAAGCAGAACCTGCTGAAGCACCAGAGGATCCACACGGGCGAGCGGCCCTACCAGTGCGCCGAGTGCGGGCGCAGCTTCCGCTACAAGGAGTCCCTCAAGGACCACCTCAGGACTCACAGCACGGAGCCCCCCGCCCAGCGACTCCTGCCGCCCTTGGGTGGGGACACTGTCTCGTAACACGCAACAGGATACGGAAGCGGGGAGCTGTTGCTCGGTCTGTTGGTTCCCTGTCTCTATTAAAACTCATCCCTCGTGTCCCCCTCCAGGTCCAGCGTCTCCAATTCTGCCTGATGCTAAAAAGACAGCTGGAAATGTGTGCATGCAGGTGGTGTGGGGGAGAAGGTCGTAACTTGAACAGAAAGGCGGTTGCCTGGTCATCGTGTACCAAATATGTAGGACCAATGCAAGTTGCCATCAGTCCAGACATTGTGGCCCTGGGCAAAATGGGACCAGAGACTACAGCGGTTTTTCAGTGACATTGTTAGACTTGGGACGGACACTGCGAATTTTCTGATTTCACGAAAGAATGTTTCTGTCTCTTTTTCGAGGAGGGTGTGGAGGGGCGTGTTGGAAAGTGTGTGTTTATGTTTTAAAGGCTTACAAGCCATATTACTCCAATTTCACTCTCTCACCTTAGGTATATATGAAATGATCATGTTTTCTGGCCATTTCAGATGGAATAAATTTCAAGTTTGGGCAGGATGTACTTTGGTAACTGTGGAACGGCCAGCCTTGGAATGGACCCTGGCTAATAATGGCGCCTCTTTTGCACCGTGTACAAATAGGAATGCTTCATCTCCCTCCGCAGGCATCCTTTTTCTGTTGCTCCCCTCACACTCCACGGGACGTTTTTTGGCCGTTGCCCTCCGGCTTCCTCTTCGTTCCCTCCGTTCCTGGCCTCCAGACCGTTTTGACTGCAAGCACCTTCTCCGAATTCTCCTAATCTTGACCCCACTTCCAACAAACACACCTGAACCTTGCTTTTATTTCTACCTGTTGCAAATATATTTATTCATTCTCCTCCCCTATTTCCTCCCATGACACTACTATGGTTTTAAAATTCCTTTTATTTCATGGAGATGCAATCCAGCTCTGTTTTTAAAGATTAATTTTTTAAAAAAATAAAGACAAATTCTTTCCAGGTGTCGTTTTGTAACAAAGGTGCAGTGCAAATAAAAACAAAAGAAAAATGGGGGGGGGGGGAGAGGGGGAAACAGCAGTAGGTTTTTAAAAATTATTTCATTTTGGAATACACACTTTTGGTGTTAAAAAATACATAGAGTTTCATGGCTGTGCTTTTAACAGGATTTGTTATCAAGTTTTCTCATATCCAGACCCTCAGAAGCTTTCCTACACATTATGGTTTTCTTGGAATATTTTAGATGTGTGCCTAAGATCATGCTTCTCTTTGTTTTTTACTGTACCCCTAATAATAATAATAATAATAATAATAATTTTATTTATATCCCGCCCCTCTGCAGCGCAATCGGGGCGGCTTACGACAGTAAAATACATACAAAACCCAACCCCCCCTTAAAAATATATTAAACTTTAACAATTTAAAACATACTAAAAATTACAATCACAGTATAGCAATCAATGGCACAATCATAATGGCAACGGCTTAAAAAGGAGAGAAGTTGGCTAACTCTTGGGGCCAGGATAACTATTCAGGGAAGGCCTGCCGGAAGAGATCCGTCTTAACAGCCTTTTTGAAGCTCTCTAAGGTAGTAATAGGATCTCGTCCGGCAGGTCGTTCTATAATCTGGGAGCGGTAGCGGAGAAGGTCCTCTGGGCGGTTGCAGACAGCCTAGTTTTAATAGGCTGGAGCAAATTCCTCCCAGAAGACCTGAGTCCGTGGGGTGGATCATACGGAAGGAGGCAGTCCCGGAGATAGGTTGGGCCCAAGCCATGTAGGGCTTTAAAGGTAATAACCAACACCTTGTACTGTACCCGGAAACTAATAGGCAGCCAGTGGAGTGATTTCAACACAGGTGTAATATGGTCTCTCCTAGTTGTTCCCGAGACCAACCTGCCTGCCATATTCTGTACTAATTGAAGTTTCCGGGTGAGGCACAAGGGTAACCCCATGTAGAGCGCATTACAGAAGTCCAGACGGGAGGTTACCAGTGCATGTACCACAGTCTCAAGGTCCCTTCCAGGAATGGGCACAACTGGCATATCAGCCGAAGCTAACAGGCGCTCCTGACCGTCGCATTTACCTGATTTGACATCTGGAGCGACGGATCTAGGAGTACCCCCAAACTGCAAACACAGTCCTTGGAGGAGAGTGTGGCCCCATCTAGGACTGGAAGTTGGATTCCCAAAACTGGTTTCGGGCCCGAGACCGTTAGTACCTCCTTTTTATCTGGATTCAGTCTCAATCTGTTTTTCCTCATCCCTAAGACTGTCATTGCCTTCTTCTTACTATGACTGGGCCCAATGGAGCTGGCCTGCCCTTCTCTCCCTCTGGATGATGATGGATTAAAGAGACCGTGAATAAGAGTTTGCAGGAACTGGGCAGAGCAGTAAAGGACAATAGAGGGGGCCTGGAGAGTCTCATCCATAGGGTCACTGCTATGGGTCCAGACCCACACAAAGGCAGTTAACAACAAAAGGACAATGCAGCTGATATCTAGGCAGCAGGAGTCTTCCTTCCAATTCCAGAAGAGGCCACCAGACGGCGCTGTGGCCCCATCTTGGGCACCAATGCTGAGCTATGAAACTCCAATTAAATTTATTGGGCTTTTGAAAAGGACTTAAAAAACAGACAAACAGTTGAAGCACAATAAGACGCATTCATTATAAATTCTGCAGAATTTTGCAATCAATCAGCTTTTTGAAAAAAAGCAGAGAGAGAGAGAGAGAGAACAAGTTTCCAGAGATTTCATGTATTATATATATATATATATATATATATATATATATATGACCTATAAAAGTCCCTTCTGACTTATGGTGACCCTAAGAGGAAACAGCTGTAGGGTTTTCTTGGCAAGGTTTATTTGCCCGGAGAAGGGTTGCCATGGCCTTCCCCTGAGGAGGCTGAGAGAGTGTGACATGTGTTCATGTCAATCAGGCTTAATTTATTCAGAGGTGAGGTACAAATGAGTATAGACCTAATTAAGCATGCTCACAAAGGAATATTTGTTGGTCTTTTAGGTAATTTTTTAAAATGTAATTAGTCTTTCCTGGCGGCCAAGTCTACTGAAATGGTTACAGGATTTATTCACTATATATTTTAAACAGAATAACCGGTCATCCTAACGCTTGAGGGAACTGGGGATGTTTAGCCTGGAGAAGAGACGGTTAACAGGTAAAATGATAGCCCTGTTTAAATGATTTAAACATGGTTTAAATGGTTTAAACCTGATTTGAAAGGATGTCATATTGAGATTGGAGGAGAATAGGACCCAGAGCAATGGATGCAAACTACAGGAAAGGAGATTCCAGCTCAACATTAGAAGGAACTTCCTGACAGTAAGGGCGGTTCGACAGTGGAATATCTCCCTTGGATATTTTGGTGGAGTCTCCTTCTTTGGAGGTCTTTAAGCAGAGGCTGGATGGCCATCTGTCAGGGATGCTTTGATTGGGAGTTCCTGCATGGCAGAATGGGGTTGGACTGGATGTCCCTTGGGGTCTCTTCCAACTCTAGGATTCTGTGCTTTCACAGATGAAAACCGGAATGTATGTAGCCAAAGAGTGTCCAAATGTGTCTAAGAGGGCAAAAGTAATGAATGAAGACAAGGAAGGGCAAGACCTCTCCGCCAAATACTTTTGCACTTTGAACTCAGTTTGCAGCAAGTGACATAAGCCAAAGGCAAGGAAGGAGAGACAAACTAGGACATTCAGTCTTGTGGTAATTTCATTCGGCAATATTGCATCATAACAAGAGGGCTTCCAAAACTTCCAAGACTTCTGCTGGCGATCCTTATTATTGTGAAGTCGTAGGCTTTCATGGCCGGCATCCATAGTTTTTTGTGGGTTTTTCGGGCTGTGATGCCATGTTCTAGAAGAGTTTCTTTCTGACGTTTCGCCAGCATCTGTGGCTGGCATCTTCAGAGAATGATGGCATGGAGGTGTGTAGGGGTATATATACTGTGTGACCCATGGTTGAGAGGATTAGCATGTAAATCTGTGTATTGTTCACAAAGGTCACACCGTATATATACCCCACACACCTCCATGCCACCATTCTCTGAAGATGCCAGCCACAGATGCTGGCGAAACGTCAGAAAGGAACTCTTCTAGAACATGGCCACACAGCCCGAAAAACGATGATGATGATGATGATGATGATGATGATTTTCATCATTATACTTATTTATTTCCTGCTTCCCCCCCCCCCCCCAATTGGGACACAAAGTGGCTTACCAATTAAAAACACACACCAATACAATTAAAAACATACAAAAATGGGCATTAAAATAGAGTTAAACTAGTATGGTATTAAAGTGCATCTCACTCATTAAAAGAATAAAAGGCAATTTAAAATATCAAAGTGCTTAAAAACAGTAGATGTTAAACCAGTTAAAAATATTAAAACATTAAAATGAAACTTCAGTGGGCCCTTCACCTTGGCTGGGGTTAGGGGCACAGGACCCCCATGAAAATGTGGAAAATAGCAAATTAAAATAACACTTTTTTTTTCTAATTAAAAAGCAAACACCTCTCTAGGAATCTCTAGGTCCTCCAGTGCAACTCTATGATCAACACCTGCCTGGAGTTGACCATAGAATTGCGCTGGAGGACCAACAAATGCCTAGAAAAGTGTCCTCTCTAGGAATCTTTAGGTCCTCCAGCACAATTTCTGGCAGACGTTGCCCATAGAGTCACACTGGGGAACTTGGGATTCCTAGAGAGTACTACGTATTACTCAAATCTGTGAATAATCAAATCCGCAAAAGTCAAAGCCACAAATACGGAGGGATTTACAGACCTGCAAATCTTCATATCCAGTACCATAGAGTATTAAGAGCCCAGCCTGAAATGTCTGTAAAGGTTTGGTGGCACAAAAATGCTTTAACTTGCCAGTGAAAGGAAAGCAACGATGGCACCATCCTGGTCTCTCTGGAGAAGAAGCTTCATTTCCAGGAATGTGGTGTACGCCGCCCCGATTGCGTGGCAGAGGGGTGGGATATAAATAAAAATAATTGTAATCATTATAATTATTATTATTCAAAGTCTGGGAGAAGTGGTCACCAAGAAGGCTCTGTCATCTCCCTTGTTTCCACCAAAAGAGCATGAGAAGGTGGAGGGACAGAGAGAAGGTCCTCTCCAGGCGATCATGAAACCCTAATGGGCTCAGAATCATAGGGCTGGAAGAGACCCCAAGGGCCACCCCCTTCTGCCATGCAGGAACTCCCAATCAAAGCATCCCCGACAGATGGCCATCCAGCCTCTGCTTAAAGACCTCCAAGGAAGGAGACTCCACTACTCTCCGAGGGAGTGTGTTCCACTGTCGAACAGCCCTTACTGTCAGGAAGTTCCTCCTAATGTTGAGGTGGAATCTCTTTTCTTGCAGCTTGCATCCATTGTTTCGGGTCCTAGTCTCTGGAGCAGCAGAAAACAAGCTTGTTCCCTCCTCGATATGACATCCCTTCAAATATTTAAACACGGCTATCATCTCACCTCTCAGCCTTCTCTTCTCCAGGCTAAACATCCCCAGCTCCCTAAGTCGTTCCTCATAGGGATTCATGGTTTCCAGACCCTTCACCATTTTAGTTGCCCTCCTTTGGACACGCTCCATCTTCTCAGCATCCATTTTCAATTGTGGTGCCCAGAACTGGACACAGGATTATTCCAGGTGGGGTCTGACCAAAGCAGAACAGAGAAGCACTATTACTTCTCTTGATCTAGACACTATACTTCTACTGATGCAGCCTAAAATTGCATTGGCCTTTTTAGCTGCTGCATCGCACTGTTGACTCATGTTCAACTTGTGGTCCACCTGGATTCCTAGATCCCTTTCACACGTAGAAATCTCATTCAGCCAGGTGTCCCCCATCGTATATCTGTACTTTTCGTTTTTCCGCCCTAAGTGCAGTACCTTACATTTCTCCGTGTTGAATTTCATTTTGTTAGCTTTGGCCCAGCTTCCTAATTTCTTAAGGTCATTTTGAATATTGATCCTCTCCTCTGGGGTATTAGCTACTCCTCCCAATTTGGTGTCACCCACAAATCTGATAAGCATGCCCTCTCTGCCTCTGTTCATACAGGGAGATGCAGTCCTTCAAATAGCCTGGATTCAAGCCGTATAGGACTTTACAGGTCACTTTGAATTGTGACCAGAAAGAGACTGGAAGACTGGAGCTGTTGCGTATGGAGAGAAGAGTCTTTTATTAGTACAGTCGGCCCTCCGTTTTTGCAGGGGATCCGTTCCGGACCCCCCCTTGTGAAAACACTTGCCAATATTCACGCCCCATAGGCTTCAATGGGGCACGCTCCCGTTGGTGCGTGCCCCATTGATTTTAACCGAGGTCGCCCCTCCGTGAATATGCAAAAATGAGAACGGAGGGGCGACTGTACGTAAATGAAAATGATTTCTACCATAAATGTGTGACCATGTCTTCTTTCTCAGAGGCCTTAACAGATTTTAGGTTAACTCTGCTGCCGATTGCAAGAACCTAAACCCAATTAATAGAAACTAAGCTTGGCCAGAGGTTTCAACTGGCATGGCATTTCCAACCAATATAGCCAATAATTCAAATGGTTTCAAGACTCCTCCATTCATCTCCGTTTAATTCGCTAACGCTAGTCAATTCTAAGGGAGATTGCAACAGGAATGTATAGATTGGTAGGATTAGGCTTACAAAATTTCTAGATTTGAAGTCATGGGGGGAAAACACACACATTTTTTCAGAGTCTCGTTATAAAAGGAAAATTGTTATATTTATTTGTACCCCTCCCTTCCCCCACCCCCACCCCAAATTGGGACTCAAGGCGGCTATTTTCTCAGTTTTGGAAACATTTAGAAAATGTAGTATTAACTGGCCTTTGCAGACTGAAAGTTGTTTTGTTACCCCAGGAACAGAAAACTCATTATATATCAACTTTGGCATAAAACTATCATGTCTGATATACTTTTATTCAAATTATAATTACAAAGTAAACTTTAAAAAAATGTTTTGCTCTGGCCCTAAACTGTAAGAAACACCTGAGCTATAAGGAACCTCTTTTCTTTTGCCAGTTTGAGCAGCAGACAAAACTAAAATTAAAAAGAAAAAAAAATCCAATGATAGAAGACATCATTATTAGTAAAACAGAAAATTACAGTTGTCCCACCACAGTTGCGGATTTGATTATTCACAGATTGTGTTACTATGTTCTCTCTAGGAATATCTAAGTCCTCCAATGCAACTCTATGGTAAACTATAACCCAAAGTTGCACTGAGGGAGCTAGAGATTCCTAGAGAGAACCCTTCTCTAGGCATTTCTAGCTCCTCCAGCACAACTCTATGGTCAATGTCTGGCAGATGTTGACCACAGAGTTGCGCTGGAGGACCTAGAGATTCCTAGAGAGGTGTTTTTCCCCACATGCACGGGGGTCCAGTGCCCATAGCCCAAGCAAATGTCAAGGGACCAGTGTATTTTGTCTCCATTATTTTGTTCTCCACACTGTTGACATAAAGCACTTATTCTCATACAATGAACGGAAAGGAAGGAAGCCTGTCTAGGAATTGTAATGATGATTTTAGGGGCAGTAAATATGTAGATGCTTTTCTTATACACTTCATTTCTTATTCTAATAGAAACTATTCCATAATGCATTTCTGGGGGAAATGGTTTAAGAGAAAGAAAGAAAAAATGCCCAGGCCTTCACATTTCTAGGAAGGGTACACAACAAACACACTATGCAAAAAGATCTTTTTAGTACCATCTTTTGAGACTAATAGGCTGCATCCACACTGCAGGAATAACCCTGTTTGACACCACTTTAACCGCCATGGCTCAATGCTATGCTATTCTGGGGTCTGTAGTTTGTTGTGGCACCAGAGCTCTCTGACAGAGAAGGCTAAATGTCTCACAAAGTACAATTCCATATCACTGAGCCATGGCAGTTTAAATCGTGTCAAACTGGGTTATTTCTGCAGTGTGGATGCAGCCTAGGTCTATGAAAGCTTATGCCGCCAACTTCTTTCTTTCATTGAGTCTCAAAGATCTCTCTACATAATGATTCTACAGACTAATGCAGCTACGTCTTTGAATTCTACCACAATGGAAAACAAGAAACACAGGTACACACTGTTGGGGTGAACTGTACATGAGATCTGAGGTTTCCAAGAAGGTACGCTTGTAAAAGACTGAATAGATGGGTTGGAATGTACCATATATGTACCAAACTCATGCTGGTGAAATGTCAGGAATAAACTCCACATAGCCCGAAAAGCCCACGAAAAATTAGGTACCATATATATTTGACAATAAGTCAACCACATGTATAGGTCAAAGGCAGGTTTTGGAGCCAAAATTTGGATTTTGATATGAACCATGGATAAATCGAGGGTAAAACCTAGGGGCACGTAACAAAGGATACTGTAAAGGATGAAGCAAAGGAAAACGATGCCAAAGAACTTACAAAATCTCAGCAGGGATAACTGTTTGAGCTCACCGCAAAGGATGGATGGATAAGGAGGGAACTATGGTAGAAGCCTTGCTTTTGGGAATGAAATAATAATAATAATAATAATAATAATAATAATAATAATAATAATAATTTATATTTCCCGCCTCTCCCTGCAGATCGAGGCAGGATTACAATCCAACCCCCCCAATCTATGGATTCTTGAATCTGAAGATAAAGAATCCATGGTGCCATTTTCCTACCCAGGCATTTAAAAAGGCCAGAAGCGGCACCACAATGGACAGTAGGGTGTATGTGTGTGGGAGTACATCTTTTAGGCATTACAGGGATGGACTAAGTCAGGGGTAGGCAACCTTTCCCCTTTAAGGGCCAAGGGACTTCAGCTCCCAGAATCCCAGGAGCTATTGGCCAACATGGGACTATTGGCCAACATGGCTGAGGCTTCTGGGAGCTGAAGTCCCTCGGCCCTTAAAGGGGAAAGGTTGCCTACCCCTGCCATAGAGAATCATTGGAGAATACTTGACCATAGGAAAACATAGAGGAGTACTTGACCATAGGGAAACATTGGAGAATACTTGCCCAGTGGGAAACATAGAGGGATACTTGACCATAGAGAATCGTTGGAGAATACTTGCCCATAGGGAAACATTGGAGAATACCATAGACCAGGGGGAGGCAACCTTTCCCCTTTAAGGGCCGAGGGACTTCAGCTCCCAGAATCCCAGGAGCTATTGGCCAACATGGGGCTACTGGCCAACATGGCTGAGGCTTCTGGGAGCTGAAGTCCCTCGGCCCTTAAAGGGGAAAGGTTGCCTACCCCTGGACTAAGTTCTTGTCTTCCACCACTATACCCAGAGAAGGTGGTGGTTCCTTTTTTATAAGAGTTAAGGTACAGTATTTACATTGATCCATGGATAAGGCAACCCAGATATTTTGGGTCAATTTTTTTGTGTAAAATTTCTAGACACATACATGAGTATATACAGTATCATCCAAAATCTACAAGGCCATTATACAGAGGGCTCTTGGTATCCGCTGGGCTTTGGTTTCAGGACCCCTTGCGGATACCAAAATACATGAATGCTCAAATTCCATTAAATACAATGGCGTAGTAAAATGGCGTCCCTTATATAAAATGGCAAAATCAAGGTTTGCTTTTGGGAATTTATATATCTTTGGAATATTTTCAAGCCATGGATGCTTGAATCTGTGGACAAAAAAAATCTGAGGATACAGAGGGTGAGTGTATCTTTATTGGGTCAACCAAAATGTGACCCACACTCTTTGGGTCATTTTGTGTATGTAAAATTTCTAGACTTATACCTGAGTATATACAGTATATCCAAAATCCACAAGAGAGAGTGATACCTTTATTGGGCCAACCAAAATGTACATTATACACATTGCAAGCTTTTGAAGCTCCACTGGCTTCTTCATCAGGCAAAGGTGTTAAAAATGAGAAAAGAGGGAAAATGAAAAAATTATGTTATTCATAGCTCTGCATTTAGTTAAGTCGCTGTAGTTGTAGTCCTTAGTTCAGATGGCACAGAGGGGTATTCATGCAGGTGAGCCCCTTTTCCTTCTGGCCATGTGGGTGCTGGGAGATTCAGTCCAGGAAACAAAGGTTAAACTCCATTTGCAAGACAAAAAGCTACTGCCTTTGAGATCAAAAGCTTGCAACATGTATAAGGTGCATTTTGGCTGGCCCAATAAAGATATCACTGTCTTGTGGATTTTGGATGGTATTGTACTTTGCTATATGGCCAACATGGCTATCCTTGACTATGAATATATACAGTAAGTCTGAGGAGAGCCACTCATGTTTTTTGGAATGTTTTTTCCAGTGCACTTTGAGATAACCTCTGTGAATGAAGTTCCTGCCACATTCAGCACATTGGAAAAGAAGTCCACTCATTTATCCTTTCCGCATGTGAAGGGGAGAATATTCTGAAATGGTTTGTCTTCCAGTTTCCAATGGGAGTTCTGATTCTCTGCCCCAGAGCGCTGCTTCTCTCCCAAGCGGACATGCCACCTGACATTTAGACGATTTGTGGCAGATGTTCTCTTGCTACACTTTGTATGTAGACTCATTCCTTAGCCATCTGATGCTTCAAGCCCCGGAGCAATGCGGATCTTTTGTATCCTGCAGAGACAGTCTCTAGATGGAAACCCACCACTCCCCTTACATTTGGGGCAGGTGGAAAAATCCCCCTTCACTTTGTGGTGCTTGAGGTGTGAAAGTGCTCCGCTCTTAAAGTTGAACAGCTTCCCACAAAAAAGGCACTTGTATCTCACTCCCTCATGAAACGCCCGATGGTCACGCATGTATGACTTGGTAAAGCTTCTGCCACATTTGACACATGGATAAAGAGTCTTCTCTTTGTCCATTCTACGACTGGCAGCTGGGACAAGCTTCTTCTGACCATTTTCCTTTTTATATGATGCTTCCCCCTGGTGTGTCCGGCGGTGGTTCCAAAGACTACTTTTACACACAAAGCCTTTCCCCATGCCGTGGCCTTTCAGGTGACCAGCCAGCTGCCACTTAAAAACAAACGTCTTCCCACAGTTGTGGCATTTGTGAAGCTTCTTTGTTGCAGAAGATTTTGGGGGGCCACCAGAACTGTCTGCTGAAGGAACAACTGGGTTGTGCTTGGCACTATCTTGCTGCTTGCCTCCTTTCTGATGATGCCTGTGGGAAATGGACTTGCCAGGACCTGGGCAAGAGTGCTGAGCAGATGTCTGTGAGGGATGCTGAGAATGAAAGAGGTTGCTGTTTCCTTGTCCAGCTCGAACCTTTAGGCCCTGAGGGGTGCCATTTGCTCCCTGCTTCAGCTTCTTCCCCATAGGGCAGTATCTGTAATGCATTCCCAAATTCACTTCTAATTGGAACTGTGACCCACAGTGAACACATGAGTAGGGTTTTCCCTCTTTGCCATAAAATTTCCGGGGCAGCTGCTTGTGATCTTCCAAGCCAACCTTGCTTCCGTCAGTCTGGGATGCGAAATGCAGCTGAAGGGAAGACTCACAGATACAGTTCTGGCCACATGCAACAAGGTCACGCATCGCTTCTTCAAAATGGCTCTCCTCATGCATCGCAACATCATTCTGGGACATGAAAAGAACCCCACACTGAGCACACAGCCAGGGTTCTGCCACCTCATGGCTTTTTTTGTGCTGAAGGAGGTCGAAGTATCTATGGAAGCCCTGTCTGCAATCCCTGCACCAGTGCAGCTTCTCCAGAGTGCGGTGGTTCTTACGCTGCACACTCAGCTGATTCTCCCAAAGATGGCTTTTCTCTTTCCCTCTACAACCCTGAAAGTGGGTCCTCCGGTGCACCCTTAGATGTGAGGAGGTAAAAAGGCACATATTGCACTCAGGGCAAGGAAAGGATGCCTTCTTTGCTTTGGTCTCTTGGTGTATTTGAAACATGATTTTCAACCGGAACTCCTTGCCACATTCTCCACATTCATACTGTTTGGGTGGTTCAGCTATACTTTGGCGATGGCTTCTCCGGATGCCATTACATGGGTCTGGGTCGGCCTTGGATCTATCATAGATCCCCTGAGTAGATCCTGTCTGTTTGATACTTTCTTTGTGGCACATCTGCGCATGTCTCTCATTTGCTGGAATAAACAGATAATATGAATTTATTAGTGATCGAAAAGGAACGGCACAAGGATGACAACCCAATAGGAAATTGTGAAAGGCAAAGCCCCACGGGCTCATGCTGATTAAACCTCTATTCCAGGAACCTGAATTTCTGCTAAGTGTGGTGCGAAATAGGTGCACAGTTGGCCCTCCACATTTGCAGCTTTGATTTTTGTAGCTTTGATTATTCATGGATTTGATTAATATGTTCTCTCTAGGGATCTCTAGGTCTTCCAGTACAACTCTATGGTCAACTTCCGCCAGAGGTTGACCATAGAGTCATGCTGAAGAACCTAGAGATGCCTAAGAGAACACTTTTCTACGCATTTGTAGGGTCCCTCCAGCATGATCCTATGGTTAACTTCTGGCAGGATCAACCATACAGTTGTACTCAAGGACCAAGAGATGTTTTTTCAGGTTAAAAAAATATGTTTTTTAATTTGCAACTTTCCCACTTCTACCGGGGTGTGTGTGTATGTGTGTGTGTCTGTACTTCCACATGTCTAACAGAGAGGGAAAGAGTTAAAGTATTACAAGAACCACCTATCAAACCTCTGACCAGAGTATTTGCCTTTTATCAGCTGCGCATCTGCACAATCCTATTAAGAAAGGAAGAACACGGTGGAACATAAACAGCTATATATTCTTACAAATTAGATGAATGGCTAGCAGTGGGTTGTTGTTTTTTAGTACTTAAAGTACTTTACTAAGTGTTTCCTGATATATTTCTTCAGAACTTTCTCTGTTGTGGCACCCCAATTATAAAATATCCTCTCTTCAGAGGCTCAACTCTTGCCAACATAAGCATCATTCCAGAGCCAAGTCAAATCATGACTCATTATTAAAGCCCCCAGGTCCTAATTAATTGTATCTAATTTCTACATGTACTACTGTCAGTGCTATTTAAAAATTAATTTAACTGGTTTTAAATTGTCTGGTTTTTATTAACTGCTTTTTTATTTGTTGTGCCTTCAAGTTGTTTCAGACTTATGGCAACCTTAAGGCAACTGTATCAGGGGTTTTCTTGGCAAGATTTGTTCAGAGGTTTGCTATTGCTTTCCCTTGAGGCTGAGAGAATGTGACTTGTCCATGGTCACCCAGTAGGTTTCATGGCCAAGTGGGGAATCGAACCCTGTTCTCCAGAGTCAAAGGCCAACACTCAAACCACAGCACCACACTGGATCTTTAAGTGCTGTGTGGTTTAATATATTTCTAGGGTTTTTTAAAAAATAATTGCTATTGTTATTGTACTAAATTGGATATAGGATGAGATATAAATATTTTATTAACGTGTGTGTGTGTGTGTATAATCTAGTCCTGTAGATAGGGAGGGTCAGATTCTCAGTCTTCTTCCCCCTCACATACCCAGCATCTCTTCCAGGACTCTCCCTCCTAACCTTTTATCACAACTGGTACTCAAGAAATATTAAAATTAAAACAAGATACAGGTTAAAAGCCCATACAGGTAAAAACATACAATGGTATTAAAATACATTTATATCAACAGAACTGAGAAATGTATTAAAGTAAATCGATTTAAAAGGCAAGGAACAAAACAACTGTTCAGCACACTGTTAAAAGCTCTTTTCTAGTAAACAAACAACTTTCCAAAATCTGTCTGAATAAAGAATAGCTCCATTCCATGGAATCCTGGGATTTGTAGTTTCGCAAGGTCTTTAGCCTTCTCTGCCTTGTCAAACTACAAACCACTGTAGGATTGAGCTGTGGTAGTTAAAGCGGTGTCAAACTGCGTTATTTCTACAGTGTGGATGCAGTCAAAGAAGGCCCTCACCTTCATTTGCAACCAGACATACTTGTGAAGGTGGCGAAACTGGGAAAAGAGATCGCGGATCACAAATTTCAGGCTAACGTGGTCCTCCAAAGAAATCCAGTCTATCTATTTTTACTCACATGAACAAAGAAATCCAGAAGAGGTACTAGCTTTGGAAGGCTGAGCTCCATTGCCATTTTGACTTTCATGCTGTTCAATCCATGTGAGGACATCTGCTTTGGTGACTGGATGTCCTGCTCACAAGGAAAGAGACGCACAGAACACATTATGTGAGGAACAAAGCAAACACTGTGATGCCAAAAAGGGCTTAGATATTGATGTGCTGCAGTAGTTCCAATGATTGCCATTCCCCATGTCTTTCTTCTCCAGTTCTTCTTTCAGAAACACAATGATTTCTGGATGATTTACTACGATAATTGCTGACACACACTGCAACCCCACCGTCTTATTTGTTAACGCCAGATAGATATGTTTGGAACTGGAAAATATAAGTTAATGTTGGTTGGAAGTGAAAAGCAGATTTCTGCCTATTTGATTGAAAACAAAATTCTAAGTAGAGTTCCCTAGTCCAGGTTTTGGTATCAAAAACTTCTGCCTTCAGATGGAATATCAGGAATATTAGTAAGCTGGAGGATATCCAGAGGAAGGTGACCAAGATGGACAAAGGTGTGGAAATCAAGTCCTATGAGTCCTTATACTGGGGAGAAAGGTGGGATATAGGTCCGTGATGGCAAACCTATGGCACATGTGCTGGAGATGGCACACAAAGCCATTTTCCCTGGTACATGGAGGGCAGGGAGGAGGAAGAGGCGTGCGCCTGTTCCTCCTCCTTCCCAGCCATCACAGGCCTTCAGCTGAAACCCAGGGATGGTGAGGAGGAAGAGGCGTGCCCCTGTCCTCTTCTTCCTCCCTTGCCCCCCCCCCCCCCCCGGGCCTTCAGCTGTCTCTGAAAGGCAGCCGAGGGACCAGGAGAGCGGGGGGAGAAGTCCCGTCCCCGGCACCAGGTAACACCCCGTGCCAGAAGGGCTTTTAGTTTGGGCACTCAGCCCCTAAAAGCTTCACCATCACCAGTATAGGTGAATAAAATGTGATGGAGTCACTGGGCAGATTGGGGTTCCTGACATCTAATCCTGGTTTGGGCTGACTATGCTGAGGAAGGAGTAGATATAAAAGAGAGGCGTGAGTGACTGGGAAGTCTGCTAAGTTGAGATAAGGGAGTTAAGTTCAGCTTCGGTATGCTCCCAGACTCAGCTCAGATTTCAGCCACGGCCAGGAGTTCACCTGCACAGCCCAAACTAGTGCACCAGCTGCACCCACTCCTTGAGAAGTTGGATCTGGCTATGGTGACACAGGCCTGGATTGCATCCTGCTTGGACTACTGTAACACACTCTACATAGGGCTTCCTTTGGAAACTGTTTGGAAACTTCAGTGGGTTCAAATTACCACGCTAGAATGCTGACCAGGGCCAGTTACAGGGAGCATATCACTCCCTCACTGAAACAGCTTCACTGGCTACCGGTTCGTTTCTGGGCACAATTCAAAGTGCTGGTTATGACCTATATAGCCCTGTACGGCTTAGATCCAGACTATCTGAAAGACTGTATCTGCCCATACGAATCCGCTAGAGCCCTAAGATCTTCCAGGGAAGGCTTTCTCTCATCGTAAGCTTGCTTGGTGAGGAGACAGGAAAGAGCCTTCTTGCTGGCTGCTCTCACCTTCTGGAACTCACTTGCACAGGAAGCTAGGCTGGCTCCCTCCTGCTTTCCTTTTGCTGGCAAGCAAAAACATTTTTATTTAGGGAGGCATTTAATGTGTAATCATAGGATGGCTTTTTATATGGGGTGTTTGCTATATGGGGTGGGTATCGTGGTTTTATTGTGGTTGTAATGTTTGTAATTTTATATTGTTTGTATGTGATGTTTTAATTGTTTTATTGTAATAAGTTTTTAAATGAGTTTATTTCTGAACCGCCTTGGGACCCTTTTTGCAAGAAAGGCAGCATAGAAATTAAATAAATAAATTTTATTTGATTATTTGATTATATATTATGATGCAGTGGCTCAAGTGGTTAAAAGGCTGACTCTGTTGACTGCAAGATTGGCAGGTTGGCAGTTCGAGGCCCTGGTGAGCTCCTGTCACTAGTCCCAGCTTCTGCCAACCTAGCAGTTCAAAAGCATGCAAAGGCAAGTAGATAAACAGGTACCACTTTGGTGGGAAGGTAACAGCATTCTGTGCAATCATGCTGGCAATCACAGGATCACAGAGTAGTCTCTGGCAATGCTGGCTCTTTGGCTTAGGAACGGAGATGGAGCACCACTCCCGACAGTCGGATACAACTTGACAACCTTGTCAACGGGGAATACCTTTACCTTTACTAAATAAGTTCAGCCGAGTTGCATTCTGCTCAAGAGAGTTCAGTAAGGAGCAGCTGAGTAAGTTTAAAAGAGGTGAAGAGAAGTGAAAGGAGCTGAAGGGAATTGAGGGGGGTTGCAGACTGCCAGAAATAGTGCAAATTCAGTCCACTTTTAGGGTTAGGGTTAGGATTAGGGAATCATGGGAACTGTATTTTATTGTGGCACCAGAGCTCTCTGATCGAGAAGGCTCAATGTCTCAGAAAAAAAAAAATTCCCATGATTCCCTAGCACTAACCCTAACCCTTAAAGTGGACTCAATTTGCTCTATTTCTGGCAGTCTGCAACCCCCCTGAGTTGACAAAAGGATACTGAATGGGGGAGAAAGTGCATTGGAGGATGGAAAGAGGAAACTGAGAAATGCCTGCAACTGTAATATTTATGTAAACATACCACCTTGGAACATTTCTAACTAAATTACATTCTTGCTAAATGTTATTCAACAAAGTCTATTTTTATTTGATACAACAGAAGCCTCTGCCTATGTGAATCCTAAACTATACAGGCATATAAAAACATACTACCGAAAGATATTACACTTGTAAGAGGAAGACACTTGGGACTCTAGCCCTTATCGATCTAGGGAAAGTTTATACCGTATTTTCCGGCGCATAAGACAACCCCCCCCCCATTTTTCCAGCCAAAATATAGTTTTAGCACCTCTATCCTCATTATCCTTATATCCGGCGCATAAGACGACCCCCCACTTTAGCCACAGATTTTTGCAGGTAAAAAAGTAGTCTTATACGCAGGAAAATAAGGTAAATGGTGAAATCAGGGCAGTGTCAATGACCAGAGGGGCCTTCTAATAAGTAAGAGGTAAAAGGTAACCTCAAGGCATAGAGAGGTCTCATATAATAATAATAATAATAATAATAATAATAATAATAATAATAATAATAGGAACAATTTAAGGAGCTGGGTTGCGAGTTCAATACTAGCCAGGGCTCAGGCTCGACTCAGGCTTGCATCCTTCCGAGGTCCCTAAAATGAGTACCCAGCTTGTTGGGGGGTAATCAGGTTACAGTTGTAAACTGTTAGACACTGCGTAGCGCTGTATGAAGCGGTATATAAATGAAGCTGCTTTGCTTTGTAGGGTATATGTTGGCATCACTGAATTGGTTTCTTCTCTATCTGTGTTGAAGGGTTTTAAGCTGCCTGAAGTCTTTTGAAAGGAGTTCGACAGTGGAACACACTCCTTCCTCGGAGTGTGGTGAAGTCTCCTTCCTTGGAAATCTTTAAGCAGAGGCTGGATGGCCATCTGTCAGGGATGCTTTGATTGGGAGTTCCTGCATGGCAGGGGGTTGGACTGGATGGCCCTTGGGGTCTCTTCCAACTCTATGATTCTATGATTCTTGACTGAGAGGTGATAATGATAGCCATCTTTAAATACTGAATGGATGCCATTTAGAAAATGGAACAATCTTGTTTTCTGCTGCTCCAGTGACTACAAACCAATGCATTCAAAAGGTAGAAAAGAGATTCTACCTAAATATTAGGAAGAACTTCTTTACCGTAAGAACTGTACACTTCTTTTTAAGAGCCAGTGTGACGTAGTGGTTTGAGCGTTGGACTATGGCTCTGAAGACCAGGGTTCAAACGCCAGTTTAGCCATGAAACCCACTGAGTGATCTTGGGCAAGTCATGCTCTCTCAGCCTCAGGGGATGGCAATGGCAACCCCCCTCTGAGGAAACTTGCCAAGGACACCCCCATGATAGGTCTGCCTTAGGTTCGCCATGACTTGAAGGCACACAACATCAACAACAACCACACTTCTTTACAGTCTAACAGACTGCCTCAGAGAATGGCGGATTCTCCATCTTGGGAGGTCTTTACACAAAGACTGGAGGATGGCCATCTTCCAGAAGGGTTTTAGTTGTGGGTTCCTGCATGGCAGTATCACTGGCCCTTAAGGGTCCATTCCAAAACAGTGAGTCCTCCTGAGGACCGAGAGGATTTGCATTTCCCATTTACAGGAAGAAAGAGGATTTTGAAGGCATTCTTTCTCAGCCATAGGATGGACCCTCCTTACCCATAAGGACCAAGGCTTCATAGTTATCCTTCAGCACCGTCCAGTAGAGATCCTTCTGCCACTTTTCCAGCATCTTCCATTCGTCTCTGAAGAAATAAACGACGACATCCTCAAACTTCACCGGTGCCTGAAATAGGAAATGCCTCATTTTAAAAAGCGGAATAAATAATTTGCAAACATTTGATGAGCGAACTTACACATGGATTTTAAGACAACGGTCCAAAGCACACTGCAGAAATAATCCGGTGTGAGACCGCTTTAACTGCCCTGGCTCAATGCTAGAGAATCCTAGGATCCATTGTTTTGTGAGACATTTAGAGAGCTCCGGTGCAAACTACAATTTCCAGGACTCCCTAGGACCGGTTAAAGCAATCTCAAACTGGATTATTTCTGCAGTGTGTTTGGGACCAATATGTCCACAATGCAAAGGGGGAATTGAATGTCCACAGAGTTGTGTTGCTTTCGTAACACATGCATACATCTTATGGCGCACCCGCACTGCAAAAATAATCCACTTTGACACCTCTTTAAGGAGATATCTTGCTTTAAGGAGATAACTAGGAGATATTTAAGGCGATATCTAGTTCTCCTTGGGATAAGAAGTCCCCAAATCCCCACCTCCACACAGCCCAATTGGTCGGGAGAGTGATTCTGGGAGTTGTAGGTTGCGTCTGCACTGCAGAAATAATCCAGTTTGAGACTGCTTTAAGTGCCCTGGCTCAGTGCTAGGAAAACCTGGAAATTGTAGTTTATTGTGGCACCTGAACTCTCTAACAGAGCAAGCTAAATGTCTCACAAAACTACAATTCCCAGGAGTTCATAGCATTGAGCCACACAGTTAAAGAGGTGTCAAACTGGATTATTTCTGCAGTGCAGACACAGCCTACAACTCCCAGAATCACTCTCCCAGGTGCCTTGGCTGTGTGGAGGTGGGGATTTTGGGAGTTGTTATCCCAAAGAGAGCTAGATATCTCATTGCAGGAAGCAAGCCCACTTCTCCAAAAAGACTGGCAGCGCTGACACTTTTATGTTTGAAAATCCAAAGTAATTATGTGTACAGCAGTTCGTTTATCCACGTGGCCATAGAAACCCACTTTTTACAAGAAACAATCATACAATTCAAATGGGAAGTATAAAATAAGAAACAAACAAAAGGAAAAGGAGGAGGAGAAGAAACAGCAATATGTAAAAAGTAGAAAGTTTATTGACTAATGTAAATAACAGGATGATAAGTATAATAGTATGTAAGATAAGAACATTAATCTGTTTATATGTGTGTGTGTGTGTATATATATTGGTTTTTTGTAAATTTATTCCACTTCCGTTTATTATTTATTGTTAGTCCTTGACTAACTTTAGTATTACCTATTGTTTCCTTAATTTCTTTTTGGACTTATTATTTATTTCATCGTCCTTTCTTTAATCTTATTTCCATTTGTTCTGGTCTGCAAATATTTATATATATATATATATATATATATGTATATGTATATATATATTAAAAAAAGAAAACACAACATGAAAAAGAGTAGACACTTTTATGTTTGAAAATCCAAACTAATTATATGTATAGTAATTCACACAAATGTACATATACATAAAAGTATATTAATAAAAAATAAGTGTTTATAAAAATATTTTTGCAGACCCTTGGAAGGATCCAGTCTCCCCAAAAAGGAGACCCCCCCATAAAACCAAATCCCCTGAGAAACGTTTTTCCCGCGCTTTTCCACAGAGAGGCATTTAGCCTTCCTGAGGAGAAGTTTGGGCGGGAAAAAGGAAGCGGCCGCCGCCATTATTTACCTCAGGAACGGCTCCTCCGCCGGCGTTGGCGGCCATGATGGGCGAGTGCTAGCCTGGCCTCAGTCGCCTGGCTAGGGGCGGGACTTTTTTGGCTTCCACGCGGCTTCCAGGCCTTTTCGGGCCCTGTTTCTGAGGGAGCACCAGGACCGTCCCCACGTTACCTCAGACACGTGTCTTTTTTATTTTTGCTTTTAAAAAGCGTGTTTTTAAAAGTTTCCTGAAGGGCGAGGAGTAGCTCAGATGGAAGCCCGGCTGAGGGGGTTTCCCATTCTAGTCTGTGAAGCGGTTTCATCATCTCCTTTTAGCTCCGAAACGCACTGCAGAAATAATCCAGTTTGAGACCGCGTTATCCCCCTACGGCTCAGTGCTTGGGAATCCTGGGAATTGTAGTTTATTGTGGCGCCAGAGTTCAGCGCCTCACAAAACTGCAGTTCCCAGAATTTCCTAGCACTGAGCCAGGGGTTAAAACGGTCTCAAACTGGATCATTTATGCAGTGTGTTTTGGAACAGTCTCTTTAGGGATGTGTCTGCACCGCAGAAAGAATGCGGGTTGGCGCCGCATTAATTGCCACGGCTGCATCATGTGGAATTCTGGGATTTGTAGTTTGTTGTGGCACTAGAGCTCTCTCACAGAAGTCTAAATGCCTCAGAAGACTACAATTCCCAGAATTCCGTAGCATTGAGCCAAGGGAGTGGTGTCGAACTGGATTACGTATTGCCTCAATGGATCTGCACTGTAGGAAAAAAGTGCGGATTAACAACATTTTAACTGCCATGGCTGCATCCTGTGGAATTCTGGGATTTGTAGTTTGTTGTGGCACTAGAGCTCCATGACTGAAACGTCCCACAAAACTACAAATCCCGGTGTCCCACAGCTTGGAACCGTGGCCGTTAAAGCGGATTAATTCTGCAGTGCGGAGGCAGCCTCTAAACACCCAGCACATTGCAGGTCTCCATTTAAGCGAAAAGGTGGGGAAGAGTAAAAACATACACAACATCGTTTTGTTTTGAACTGATACTTTAATCTGCGGGAATCACTTTTATTTACAGGCCAACTTCAGATCTCGTCATAAAGGGAATTGGGGGAATATTTTAATTTACGAAAAACCAGCCCGACCGAGACGGCCACCTTCCGAGGCTCCTCTTCAGGTCGAAGGAGGCGGAAGCCACGCCCACCGACCAAGGAGAACGCCCCCACTTCCGGAAACCTACTCAGCCTCCCTCCGCTCCCAGCACGTGACCCAGGCCTGATACAGCCCCGGCACGTGACGCGAGGAATATGAAAAAGGAGTCTCTGAAGAGAAGAGAAGGGCTGGATTCGGAGTGTGCGGGAGATGTAGCTTCTCCCTGCTCCCGCTCTTCGGATCAGGCAGCGCCGAGGGCAGCCCCTGTAGAGAAGGCCCCGCGGAAGGGGAGGGAGGAGAGAGCGCATGCGCCCCTCTGCATGTTATGCATACGCAGGCATCTCCTTCACTCTTCGCGCTGGGCCAATGGGAGCGGGAGGGTGGGTGATGACGTAAGCCAATAGGCAGAGGGAAGAAAGGAGGGAAACGCCCCTTTTCGGCGCACGCGCCGAGAGGCCGTTTTGCGGTGACGTGCGCATGCGTAGAATATACAGGTGGCGGAAAGACTACCTTTATTCTCCCAAATTAAAGTGGCGTATTAAGCCTTGTGCGAAAAGGAGAATAAACGAGAGGCAAAACCTGAGTAGGAGTAATGATGGGGGACGGAAAGAAGCAAAAACGTATTCTCTTTATATGAGTAAATTATCCACCTGAAAAGTTGCATCCACACTGCAGAAATAACCCAGTTTGAGACTGCTTTAAGTGCCCTGGCTCAGTGCTAGGGAATAATGGGATTTGTAGTTTATTGTGGCCCCAGAGCTCTCTGACAGAGAAGGCTTAATGCCCCACAAAACTACAGTTCCCAGAATCCCCTAGCATTGAACTAGGGCAATTAAAGGGCTCTCAAACCGGATTACTTCTGCAGTGCAGATGCAGCCAGACTCTTCATAGTAGAGGAGGGGAGGAGGAGAACAGCACCTCTTGGTGGCTGCCCCAAAATACACAGAAATACCTCACTCCATCTATATGTACCCAGAAGCCCATGCTACCCCCAAATGCTTCTGTTTTCCTTTGTAGTCCTTCTCAAAATGGCGACAGCATGGCTTCCTCTTGTCATTATGAGAGAGACTGTAGGGGAAACCGCATTTGCGCTTGTTCTCGCTCTGCGTGTGCGTATGTGGGAGTTTCAGCTCCTAAGAGCAGCTACTTTTTATTTATTTCTTTATGTCCTGCCTTTCTTCCAAGAGAAGGACTTGAGGCAGGCCTCTCTAGGGCAGTGATTCCCAAGCCTTGACCCTCCAAATCCCAGAAGCCCCAGCCAGGTTGGCCAGCTGTCAGGAATTCTGGGAGCTGGAGTCGCAAACTTCTGGAGAACCAGAGGCCAGGTGATAAAGTGATAAGGTATGAAAGAGGGCACAACTGTAATGGGGAGCCCCTTAGCGTGGAATTATTTCAGTGTACTATGTTTTTCCCATACAAAATGGAGGGAGGTCTTTTGTACATGATGCGTCCTCCAGATGGGAATCCCCCGGGCCAAGTGTTCGCTAATATTTAATTGTATTAAATATATCAGTTATGTATATATATATATTGATAGAGAGCCAGCATGGCATAGTGGTTTGAGTGTTGGACTACGACTCTGGAGACCAGGGTTCGATTCCCAGCTCGGCCATGAAACCCACTGGGTGACCTTGGGCAAGTCACACTCTCTCAGAAGATGGGAATGGTGGCATCTGAGCAAATATGGCCAAAAAGCCCCAAGGTAAGTTCACCTTAGGGTCACCATAAGTCAGAAGTGACTTGAAGGCACAAAACAACTACATATATTTAAAATGTGCCAGTGTTGTGGGTAAACAGGAACAGAGACCCTTTGGAAGTCAGGAAAATAGAGTTTATTTTACAAAGGTCAGCCCTGTGACTTGAGAGCCCCTCCTTCTGCTAATCAACATCCTTATATACCATCTTACACAGCTAGTTTATAATTACATTAACACATACATAATTCAACATTTTTGTTGGTTACAAGAGATAATCCCCAAACCCCTCCTTTCCTGATTACATGACACATCCACTTGTCATGCGTGAACAAATTTGGCTTTCTTCCTTTACTGTCAGTTCATACCTTTTACAAACTGCTCTGCAAATGCAGTTTTAAACATACAAAATGAGACCCCAAGGGTCATCCAATCCAGCCCCGAATTAACTATGAGCTTTGTAGTTTCTTTTATATTATTTCATCTTCTACACCAGCCTGGTGTAGTGGTTTGAACATTGGACTATGACTCTATAAATCACAGTTTGATTCTGTGCTCAGTCATGAAACCCACTGTGTGACCTTGGGCAAGTTACACTCTCTCAGCCTCAGGCGAAGCCCATACAAACCTCCTCTGAACAAACCTTGCCAAGAAAACCCCACAATAGGTTTGCCTTAGGATCACCATAAGTCAGAAATACCTTGAAGACATGCAACAACAATATTACTATGATTACCACAATATACAATGCAATATAGTATAATACATTAATTTAATTGTAATTAAACATCATTGTTATTTTATTCACTTGTATTCATTTACAGTATTTTGCGCATGTATACATTCATTCCAAGGTGAGGAAAGAAGCCAAGAGGAACTGGGTCTCTCTCCTCAAACTCTTCCAAGTCCAACAAAGACCACACGCCATCCCTGGAAAAGTCCTCTGTGTCTGTGGAGTGGATTCGGATCATGAACTGTATTGCAGGAATCTCTCCTTGCCTGTCTTTCCTTTTGGCCGTTGCTTGAGGCTTTGAGTAAAAAGGTAAGTCCTGTCCCTTGCTTTACTGCTTTCTACACAGAATCATAGTCCTGGCCAAGGGAGGCGATGCAGAAAAATAATGATAGGATGCAGCACAGGCTTTGGTCACCTGTTCAAAGAAAGACAAGAGGTCATAAGCACCAGAACAACCCTGGTCCAAAAGCGGTGTTCGCTCCTCCTTGCCCCAATTCTGTCTGTTTGGAAGCAGAGGTCTGGATGGTGTCATAGACAGAGTGACCAGATGCCTTCCCTTTCCAAGACTTGACCTACATTTCAGCCTTTGGTCCAGGAGGAATTCCAAAATGTCCTCCATTGTGAGCATGGCAAAGGAGCATGGATTTATATTTATACTAGTACTTCTAGCTCTTACAGTCGGCCTTCCATATCCATGGATTCTTTTTTTTATCCACGTATTCAAGCAATTTTTAAAATATATAAATTCTAAAAAGCAAACCTTGATTTTGCCATTCTCTATAAAGGACACTATTTTACTGTGACATTGCTTTTATTGGGACTTGAGCATCCAAGGATTTTGGTATCTGGAATCAAACCTCAGCGGATACCAAGGGCCCGGTGTA
This sequence comes from Phrynosoma blainvillii, assembly GCA_026167975.1. NCBI lineage: Eukaryota > Metazoa > Chordata > Lepidosauria > Squamata > Phrynosomatidae > Phrynosoma > Phrynosoma blainvillii. The sequence continues at coordinate 1,384,839 of JANUYF010000005.1, read as the reverse complement.
TTTTGCAATGTTTTACATTTTTCTTGAATGTCCTATATTTTGTCGTGCCTTGTCCTCCTTTGCAGTTGGGACATCTGGTCACCCTAGTCACAGGGTAACTTCTCATGCCGACATGGACCTCTCATAAGAATGCTTGGTGCTATGTTTGCAAAATGTAACCGAATAGAGCTGTGAACATATGGCTGTTAAACAAGAACAACAGCTATGGATGCTCATGATAGTCATTCCCAGAATGATATTTCCCATAATCTCTCCCCCACCATTAGATCACTCCTTTATAATCAGAGTGCCCTGTTTAATCATTTTGATTTTGTACTTTTGTTTTAAGTTAAATTTTAAGGTTGTTATGAATTTAATATATTTTTAGGGGGGTGAATGTTTTTGTATTGTATGGGATTGTGCTTTTAGATTATAAGCCACCTTGATAGCATCGGCTAAAGGCAGGATATAAATAAAATATTATTATTATTATTATTGTTATTGTTATTATTATGATAAGGTAGAAAGAGGGGCGAAAAAGGTTATACAGGTAGAGTCTCCCTTATATGAAATGCTTGGCATCAAAAGTGTTTTGGATTTCAGAGTTATTCAGATTTTGAAATATTTGTATATATATTTACAGGCAGGATGATGGTGGTGGTCTTCTTACCCCTTTTTCTTTGTAGTCACATGCGGCCACATCATCCTTCTCAGGATTCCCCTTGCAAACCGTCTCTCGGAGTGTGAGGGAAAAGGACTGGATTTTATCAGAGGTAGCATTCTGTGGAGACATCAAGCCGAAGGTAGCAATTCTGGTTATGGTCTGGCACTGAATCAGGACCCCCACCTGTGGTTCCCAGATCTCAGGATCTTGCCCCTCTTCTCCAATCATTAGGGTAATGGTTCCCAAACTGTTTTGGACTTCAGCTTCCAGAAGCCCCAACCAGCTTGACGAACTGTCAGGAGTTCTGTGAATTGAAGTCCAAAACACCTGGAGGATCAATGTTTAGGAACCACTGCATTATAGGAAGGAGGAGAATTCTGAGGGTGCAATAGCCCCATAAAAGTGTCATCTATCTGCTTGTCCATCCATCCATCCATCCATCCTAGGCTGTCGCCTGTAAGGTGAATATGAGAACTATCAGTCAGTCAGTCAGTCATCATCAACATATCCACCATCAACAACATATAGAGTGAGTCCTTGGTATCCACTGGGGTTTGGCTTAAGGACCCCACATGGATACCAAAATCCATGGCTTTTCAAGTCCCATTATATACAATGGCATAGTAAAATAGTGACCCTTATATAAAATGGCAAAATCAAGGTTTGCTTTTTGGAATTTTGATCTTTTTTGAATATTTTCAAGCCATGGATGCTTGAATCTGTGGATAAGGAATCTGTGGATATGGAGGGCCAATTGTATCTGTATTTTATTACTATCACAGACAAGACCCAAGCCAGATTTTATTTTAGTTGTTTACTTCATTTGTATGCTGCCTTTCTCTCAAAGTGGGACCCAAGGCAGCTTCCTAAAACAACAAATTAAAAAATTTTTACAATTAAAAAAAATCTGACTTTAAACACTATAAAATCATTTAAAAGCTGTACATTATTTAAAGATGAATAAAACACAAATAAATAAAAACAACAGATGGTTGCAAAGCAAGAAGAAATTAAGGAGAAAAAAAAGGCAGTTCACAGGTACAAAGATTCCTGTGTATATACAGTGTTTTAAACAGAGCTGGGGCAAAATGGTCTTCCTTCCCTTCTTTCTCATGGAAAACTTAATCTTCAACCTGAGAAATATTTTCTTGCTTGTTAATGTGGCATTTGTTGTTTGAATTACATGGTATGAACAACACTACGATTCCACTTTCTCAGCTGTTTTTGAAATGGACTGAGTTCAAAATGAATATACAGCAGAGGGGAAAAGAGAAAAGGGTGGTGGTGGGGAATCTTGCCATTTGGTTCAGGCAAAAGCAAACTGCTGCAGGCTCTCTAGGCTTGTAAAGGTTGGATGGCCATCTCTTGGCAGTGCTTTCATTGTGGATTCCTACATGGCAATGGCAAACCTCCTCTGAACAAATCTTGCTAAGAAAACCCCATTTTTAGATTTGCATTAGGGTCACCATAAGTTGGAAATGACCTGAAGCCACACAACAACAAACATGACAGTGGGTTGGACTAGAATTCAGTGCTTCCCAAACTCTGGCCTTCCAGGTATATTTGACCTTGGCGCCCAGAATCCTAAGCCATTGGCCAAGATAGCTGCGGCTTCTGGGAACTGAAGTCCAAAACTTCTGGAAGATCAGAGTTTGGGAATCACTGGACTAGATTTGTCTCTGAGGTGTCTTCCAACTTAATGATTCTGCGATCCTGTTTCAAACTGTTCTGAGCTGATTCTGTGATATTTCCCCCCCCGAGATCCACAGATATAAGGGGTAGGGTGACTAGATGTCCTCCTTTTCAAGGACATGTCCTACATTTCAGTCTTCTTTTCAGGAGGAATTCCACAATGTCCTCCATTTTGAGCATGACTAAGAAGCGTGAATTTACATGTATATGAGTGTTTTTCAGCTTTTATTTGGTGATGCCCTACATTTTTCTTGAATGTCCTAAATTTTGTGGTGCCTTATCTTTCTTTGCGATTACAACACCTGGTCAACCTGATAAGGGGGATAGAAATATTCGAATGAACCCATCAATCAATCAATCAATCAATCATGTCACGAGGCCACCGTCCTGACGCTACTCACCCAATTTGGCTGGGTATCAGCAGACACCATCCGAAAGAGGAACTCACTGCGGGATTCCATGTTGTATTGTTGGACCACAAAATCGCGCACCTTGTCGTAGTCGATCGGGGGAGTCTCTCGGAGGGAAGCAGCCATGACCGTCCCAAGAAACAGCATTCCTACCCAGCCTCTCGCCATGTTGTCTTCTCCAGGTGGGCAGTGTCTTGAGATGTCTGGAGCAGGTGTCATGGTGGCTACTTCTTTTATGTCCCACTAGCCCTTCCCTTTTGGAGAGGAGGTTTGGACTTCCTTTCCCCCCGGGAGTCTTTGGGGCTGCCTGTTTTCTAAAACCTAAATGTAATCCATTTTGCCTAGGTCTTGCAAAACCTCAATCCAGGAAAGCGGGTGAGGTCAGGACACAGTGGCTGCCCCTTTTCTAAGGAAAGGTTAGGACAACAAAGTCCTCTTTGTCTTCTTGCCATCCATCAGCCATGCCGTATCCTCCTTTTGGTACCCATTTCCCAAAAGAGGAAGACGGACATCTCAAGGATGTGAACAAGGTGTCTGGAACAGTGCAGTCCGGCCTTTCTTTCAAACCCTTCCCTTCAGGGCTGATCAAATCAGCTAACTGGGGCTAATGCCCAGCGAAGGGAGGCCATAAAAGCTTCTTTGTGGGATAGGGCTTCTTAAAGCAGTTTCTTCAAGAGAAACCTTTCCCTGAGCCAGGAGTTTTTTGGCCAACTATATGAACAAATTTGCCAGAAAACCCCATAATAAGTTTGCCTTGTTGTCGTTGTTATTGTGTGCCTTCAAGGCATTTCTGACTTATGGCAACCCTAAGGTGAAGCTGTCATGGGGATTTCTTGGCAAGATTTGTTCTGAGGAGGCTTGCCATTGCCTTACCCTGAAGCTGAGAGAGTGTGGCTTGCCCAAGATCACCCAGTGGTTTTCCATGGCAGAGCTGGGATTATTGTTGTTGTTGAATTTGCAGGACTTAAGGAAAGCAGTGGAGGATAGAGAGTCTTGGGGATATCTCATCCACAGGATCACTGGGCCTTTGCAGACTGCTAGAAATAGTGCAAATTGAGTCTACTTTAAGGGTTAGGGAATCATGGGAGCTGGTATTTTATTGTGGCACCAGAGCTCTCTGACAGAGAAGGCTCAATGTCTCAGAAAAAACAACAACAATTCCCATGATTCCCTAGCACTAACCCTAACCCTAAAAGTGGACTCAATTTGCACTTGTAGGGTGGTCATCATCATCATCAGTAGTAGTAGTTTAAGATGAATGTTTGCACCAACTGTCTGCAAATTCCACACAAGGTGAGCTCTTCGCGGGAGAAGATGTTGGCACTGTGACTCCAGATGTTCATGGATGATGTGGCTCATCTGGACCCATTGCATTCTGAGGTTTGGAAGGGATGTGAACTTTGTAGGTGGCCAGTAGTGTCTCAGCTGCTTTTGATGGAGGACCTTACTCTGTTAGTGCAGAGGCCTGTGTTTGCCCTTCCACCCAGAGGAATGCACTGTAGTCAAAATTAGAGAACTGTGTGTTTCCCTATTTCCCCCCCTGTGATGTATTTTGGAATAAAAAAAAAGATAGCCCTGGGTAGGAATAATATGTTTTGCCCCCCCCCCCCCCAGCAGACTCAAGCTAAGACAAATATCTCCCACTTCTCCCAGCTTGCTTATTTCCCCCCATAAATACCGTACCTTTTGCCATCTTGACCACACGCTGATGTTGTTGAGCCACAGGTGTCCCCATTTTCATCTGTGAAATGTTTGTGGGTGTGTAGTTCCTCCCAGAAAAAGTGTTTCAGGCAAATAGCCATGCCAGCTGGGGGATTTTACGGGTTGTGGTCAAAATGAATAATTTCCCAAGCTCTGACCTAAGCCTAACTCAAGAATTGAAAGAAGTAGATGCATTCAAATGTTGGAATATTGTTTTATATTCTATTGGAAGTGCAACTGAACATGAGAGGTAGTCACAAGGCAAGGAAAAGTAAAGCGTATAAAGCAGAAGCGTATCTAAGGCTTGCTTCTTTCTTAGGCTCTTAGGTCTCCAGGATCATTTTGTTTTGATTCTTCACGGATGCGTTTTGAAATTACTGGTTGGAACCCCAGAAATTTAATCCTCTTCTGAATCCTCTCAGGAGACCTCCAAGCGCTCGGAATCTGGTGACGCGGGTCGGCTGTTGGGAAGAGGCAGGGCATTAAGGGAGGCCTTGAGACACAGAACCATAGAACCATAGAGTTGGAAGAGACCCCCAAGGGCCATCCAGTCTAACCCCATTCTGCCATGCAGGAACTCATAATCAAACCACCCCCAAGAGATGGCCAGCCTGCCTCTGTTCAAAAACCTCCAAAGAAGGAGACTCCACCAAAATCTCCGAGGGAATGTGTTCCACTGTCGAACAGCTCTCACTGTCAGGAAGTGCCTCCTAATATTGAGGTGGAATCTCTTTTCTTGCAGCTTGCATCCATTGTTCTGGGTCCTATTCTCTGGAGAAGCAGAAAACAAGCTTGCTCCATCCTCAATATGACACCCCTTAAAATATTTAAACAGGGCAATCATATCCCCTCTTAACCATCTCTTCTCCAGGCTAAACATACCCAGTTCCCTAAGGCGTTCCTCATAGGGCTTCATGGTTTCCAGACCCTTCACCATTTTAGTTGTCCTCCTCTGGACACACTCCATTTTCTCCACATCCTTTTTGAATTGTGGTGCCCAGAACTGGACACAGGATTATTCCAGGTGAGGTCTGACCAATGCAGAATAGGGTAGCACTATTCCTTCCCTTGATCTAGATTCTATACTTCTATTAACGTAGCCTAAAATTGCATTGGCCTTTTTAGCTGCTGCATCACACTATTGACTCATGTTCATCTTGTGATCTACTAGGACTCCTAGATCCTAGGAGACAACCTGGAATGGCTAAACATTTGTTCCCCTGGTGGCTCAAACTATAACTACTGTTAGAAGGGCCCAGGAATGTGTCTGAATTACACAGAATTTGGTCATAAACTCATCTGAGTGGCCGAGGTAAGGCTGCCAGGTCAGGACAAGCCCAGTCCCTGAAATTTCACTAAACGCTCACTAGAAACCAAAGTAACTACACCGAGGCTGTCATACTTGAGATGACGAGACTCATAGGAAAGACAATAACACTGGAGCAAGCAAGTGGAAGGCAGCAGGAGAAGAGCCAAGCTCCATTACAAGCAGATGGACTCAATCAAGGAGTTTGCAAGACCTGAGGAAGGCTGCTAATAATGGGGTCCTTTGGAGAGTTCTCATTTAGAAGGTCGCTATAAGTCAAAGCCAATTTGATGGCACATAACAATCATGCTAATATCCATCCCATCTCTGTGCAAACTTTAGTGACACATTCAGTGACACAGTCTCATAGTGACACATGCAATTGCAAGTCTGGCTTACGCCTGTACAGTGGGCCCTTGGTATCTAAGCTGTTTGACAGTGCGACACACTCCCTTAATGGAGATTTTGGTGGAGTCTCCTTTGAAGGTCTTTAAACAGAGGCCATCTGTCACAGGGGATGCTTTGATTGGGAGTTCCTGCATGGCAGAAAGGGGTTGGACTGGATGGCCCTTGGGAGCTCTTCCAACTCTAGGATTCTATGATTCTATCTGCTGGGATTTGATCCAGGACCCCCTATGGATACCAAAATCCATGGATGCTCAAGTCCTGTTAAATACAGTAGCATAGTAAAATGGTGTCCCTTACACGAAATGGCAAAATCAAGGTTTGGTACTTAGAATTTATATTTTTTTGGAATATTTTTCAAGCCATGGATGCTTGAATCCATGGATAAAGAATTCATGGATATGGAGGACTGACTGTATAATAGCATTTAACATTTACATTTCTGTATTGCTTCACTCTGTATGCGGTTTACAATCTATAAGCCAATTGTTCCCACCAAGCTGGGTACTTATTTTAGCAACCTACAAAAGAATGCAAGGCTGACTCAACGTGGGATTGAATTTACAACTTTCTGGCTGCAGTACTGGCATTTAACTACTGTGCCATCGGGGCCCCCGTATATGACTTTTTTTTGGTAATTGCAAAGGTTGGTATACTCTTCCACTCTCTGCAATGACCAGACTCACTGTTTAGCCACTAAAGCCGCCTCTGCCCCTTCCTTTGCTGGTGACGAATGAGGGAGGGAAGACTCAGAGAAGCAGATTCAGATCAGACGCAGAGGGAGGACCTCATCTGCGGAGGCCTCTGGAGCATCTTATTAGGTCTCAGCTGATGACTACAGGGACATAATAGCCAGACACTTCTCTGAACCCCTTATATAGGGCTGTCTTATCAACGAAGGGGGCAGGAGTGTCTGTAGTGAGTAAATGGAGATTCCTGGGGAAGGGTTTGGGAGCATTGATCTTCCACCCTGTCGTGCCATACAGGATTTTTGGCTTTTAGTAGCAGGCTAGCCAGGCTAGGCTAGCTAGGAAAGGGACAGAGGAGCACCTTCCACCATTGCTTTGCAACGTCTGTGGGCATTGCAGTCTAACCAGGGAGGAAGCCAAGGGGCCGTGGGGGTCCAAAAGGATGGGAAATGGCTGTGGCTCGCCTCCCCCTCGGCATTATGAGAATAGAAGAGGTACCTCTGGAGCTTGAGCTTCACAGGTGATGGCAATCAGGGAGCTTTCTTGCTCAGTGGAGAAGTAGGCAGAACAGTCTTTCACCAGCTGCCAAGTTGAAAAGGGGAAACAATTATTACCCTTTGATTTCATTATATCTCATTCCTCTCCCAGACCTAAGACACAAATACAGTGGGCCCTCCATATTTGCTGAAGTTAGGGGTGCAGTTTTCCCCGTGAAAGTGGAAAAACTGCAAATAAAAAACCCCTAGTATTTCTTTTTACCTGAGAGAACACTTCTCTAGGGATTTCTGGGTCTTCCGGCACAACTCTTAAGGTCAGCATCTGCTGGAGGTTGACCATAGAATTGCACTGGAGGACCTAAATAATTGTTCTCTATAGGAATTTCTTGGTCATCCAGTGCACCTCTAAGGTCAGCATCTGATGGAGGTTGACCATAGAATTGCACTGGAGGACCTAAATAATTGTTCTCTATAGGAATTTCTTGGTTATCCAGTGCACCTCTAAGGTCAGCATCTGATGGAGGTTGACCATAGAATTGCACTGGAGGACCTAAATAATTGTTCTCTATAGGAATTTCTTGGTCATCCAGTGCACCTCTAAGGTCAGCATCTGATGGAGGTTGACCATGGAATTGCACTGGAGGACCTACCAATGCCTAAATAATTGTTCTCCATAGGAATTTCTTGGTCATCCAGTACACCTCTAAGGTCAACATCTGCTGGAGGTTGACCACCGAATTGCGCTGCAGGACCTACCAATGCCTACCTAGATAACTGTTCTCTCTAGGAATTTCAAGGTCCTCCAGAGCAACTTAAAGTCAACATCGGGAAGCTGACCATAGAAATGCACTGGAGAACCTACAAAATGCCTATAGAAGTGTTCTCTCCAGGGACCTCTAGGTCCTCCAGTGCAACATCTGGCAGACGTTGACCATAGAGTCATTCCGGAGGACTGAGAGAGAGAACTTATTAATCAAATCCATGAATAATCAATTCTGCAAAAGTCAAAGCTGCAAATGTGGAGGGATGACTGTACACAGACAAACGGTGGTAAAAACACTAAGAGGGTTTGACCTCTGATTTATTTCCCTGTTCCTCAAAAAGACTGAGGCCTCCCTTGTGGAACGAGGGGCTATCTATCAGTCAACCAACTCTGGACAGAAAGCTTAGTTAGAAAGGTCATGGCTGGCAAAACGGAAAGGCACAGTTCCTTCGTTCAGAGCTGAAATCTTTGTACAGGACATAGCATTATTGTTTTAATTACTAGTTTCCAAAAAGGGTCTTAACTGGACAACCAGCTAGTAGCCAGCTATTTTTCCCTTTTTCCTCACCCAACCAGAATTTCATCCAGCTCTAGTAAGCAGCTGGCTGGGAGATAAAGATGTAAAGTTAGGGGATAATTAGGGCTCCCCGCCCCTATTTTCATAGTTATTTACCTAAAGATGGACTTAAAAAATAGGTGGGGAAGGACTCTGCACATGCTCCGAGACTCACTCATCATTTCCACTGTTCTCTCCCACAAACTCAATGTAATTTTAACACCTGCTTTCTTTGAGAAGGAAAATTATTTAATGGCTGTGGGTGAAACTATGATTGCAGGATTCGGAGCAGCGGTGGATGAAAAGACTGGCTTTTTGACTAGTAGAACAACCATCTTGAGAACATCTGGAGGTGGGTCTCCAAACAGAACAACCATCTTGAGAACATCTGGAGGTGGGTTTCCATATTTTCCTGAATGTGCGCCAGTGTTGATATGCAGATGGGGCTTAGACCCAGAACCTGTTTGAAAAACGAAGGCTCATCTTTGAAACACACGGAGCCATTATGAAGACAGTGTCGCCCTTGAGCATGTGCAGAGTGTGGTCACCTCACCAGCCTCCTCCCCTCCCCAAACGCACCGACTGACGATGGAGGGAAGAAGAGGGTGCGATTTTGTTGAGGGTTCAAGCCCCAGCAAAGATGACTGAGCAGAGGCTGTCATTCTTTGGACACATCATGAGACGCCGTTGCTCATTGGAAAAGGTATTAATGCTGTGGAAAAGTGGAAGGCAGTAGGAACAAAGGAAGAATGTGTTTCAGGTGGAGGGACTCAATGCATTTGCAAGACAGAGCTGTTGGGGACCGGAGGTCTTGGAGACCTCTCATTCATAGGGTAGCCATAAGACAAGGTCAGCTTGACAACAAATCACAAGAAGTCCCAGCGTGCTTTTGCTCGCCTCCCCTTGGTGTCTTACACGCTTCCAGTTTCTCCTGTGGAAGTGGTTGGACATTTTTTGGCTAATGAAACATGGCTGTATTCAACACAAGGTTGCAGAAGCAGAGTTGTGCATGCAATGCCAGTGAGCGTCTATGTACACTGGTGTGCACCGTGCAATGCACATGGATGTTCACTGTGCCTTGTGCATGCAGATGCCCATACTTATTTGGCAGTGCAATTAATTAATTAATTTACAACGCGGTGTGTGTGTGTGTGTGTGTGTGTCACTGTGTTACTCCATGAGCGTAAAGTCACGCTCCGTCTCCTCAGTGCAGCATCTTGGCCCTTGTTTTAGAAACGGAGGGTGCAAAGGACTTTGCAAAAGGATATTGTTTCTTACCCCATCAGGTTTGAATTCGCACTCCTCCGCGTTGACGTTTTTTGATGCTGGGCAGACAGTCTCTTGTATGGTAAAGTTCAGCTGCTGAAGAATCACAGAGCTGGAATTCTTAATGGGGAAAAAAAGTCAAACAAAGGATCAAAGGTCAGGGACTGGCATTGATTTAATTCATTTTAATTTAATTAAAAAAAACACCACCACTTTGAATCATGAGCCGGTCCATAAAACATCCAATACATAAAAGCCTAAAACTTTCCTGCACAATCAAGAGATGCATTTGCACCGTAGAAATAATGCAATGTGAACCCACTTTAAGTGCTGTAGCTCCCTCCCTTGCAATCCTGGGATTTGTAGTTTCAAGGTCTTGAGCCTTCTCTTTGCCAAAGAGTGAGTGCCTCACAAAACTACAAATCCCAGTGTTCTGTAGGATGGAGCCAGGGCAATTAAAGTGGTGTCAAACTGCATTATTTCTACAATGTGGATGCACCCCACAGCCTCGTAGGCGTTGCTCTGTACTACCCTTTCCTCTCAAATATGTCTAACGTTGTACTACGTGTGCCTTATTTATTGCTGTATTATTGGATAAAAGTTCAGCTGCAAAACCTTTTCCACTTGGGAAAAATAAATAGATTCTGCATCATAGGATCCTGTGCGTTTGCCTGTCATAGAAGACCTTAGATCCAGGGAAAGAACTATATATCTCCAGGGCAACATTCCAACTTCACTAAACTACAAACCATTAGATTCTATAGGATGGAGCCAAGGTAAAGTCGCATCCGAGTGTTATAACTCTCTGTATCATCGGGGCCCTTTTGCGCATCTATGACTTCTACATCCATACTGTCCAACTTTCCTAATTTGGATTAATTCTCTGCCGTCTCACTTTTCCAGCTGCTTTTAAAATGTCCCAGTTTCTCTCTCATTCTTCTGCTTTCCCCCTTTACCCTCAGCTTAATTCCATTGCTCCAAACTGAGTTCAAAGTGTAAATAAAAGTAGTTTGCGCTCCATTAACTCAGTAAGGTGAGAGGAAAAACAAAATCCTACCCTTCCCAATCAGTTTAGGCAAAAGCAAGCTCCTGCAGCACCTTCTAGCTTGTGTTTTCTTCCTCATTAATAATGTTCGCCCTCTTGACCATGCTCTGATGTTGCTTTTCCACATATGTCTGAGTTTCCATCTCTGAAATATTGGAAGGTATACCTTAAAGGCACCAGATGGGGGCTGATCTTGGAAGCTAAGCAGGGACAGCCCTGGTTAGTACTTGGATGGGATACCGTCAACAAATACCAGTTGCTGTAGGCTGCATTTCACAGCAAGGAACTGACAAACCACCTCTAAGTATTCCTTGATGAAGAAAATCCTATTAAATTCATGGGGGCACCGTAAGTCACACACACACCCACACACACACACACGGGGTAATTAAAATGGGTATCAGAGTGCTACAACAATGTAGTGTGAATACATACACAATACATTGGCTTGATAGCACCCTGGATGATGAAAGTGATTTCTAGAGCCAGTGTGGTGTAGTGGTTTGAGCATTGGACTATGACTGGAGAGCAGCATTCGAATCCCTGCTGGGCCATGGAAATCCACTGGGTGACTCTGTGCAGGTCACAGACTCTCAGCCTCATGGGAAGGTAATGGCAAACCTCTGAACAAATCTTGCCTCATAAGTCGGAAATGACTTGGAGGCACACAACAGTTTGAAGTGACATTCTCACACACCAATGGCATATATGGGTCTGTCCCTGGCTTTCCCCTCCACCAAATGCATCTGAGGAAGTAGACTAGGACTAAGTCTAGGAACGCTCATGCTGCCAACTTCTTTCTTTCATTGAGTCTCAAAGGTGCTGCAAGATCTCCCTATGTACTGATTCTACAGACCAACACAGCTATGAACAACCATTTGATGGCAAGATGCTGAGGATGGATCGCAGATGCACACAGGCAAGCGATTAGCAAATATCAGCACACCTTCCAAGAACATCACAAATCCAGAAGAGGTCTTGGAAGAAATGATTGTACCGGTGGAAAACATGCCATTTCCTGGTCCGAACACTGAAATTCTGATGTGCGGCAGATTTGGCTAACGGTTGCCCCTCGCCGGCCCACCCGCATCCTCTTTTGGACTTACCTGTGCAGGTAGAGGGGTTGCTTCCAGAACCCGGAAAGCATTCTGGACCTTGGGGCCTTGGTTGTAGATGGCCACCACCTGCGGAAGAGTGTCCTGGATGTTTTGGGGGGGCTCCAAGGGGACCGCAGTCGCCAGGCTGAGCAGGAACAACACTCCCCCAAGGCGGTCCATGGCTGTGTTCTCCATAGGCTGGGAGCGGAGAGGCTCTCTCTGGGCCTTATATGCTCTGGGGCTGGCCATGGCCATTGCGTCTGGGGCTATTGGCTCATAGGGGCCCCGAAGGCAGGGGTTGCCTCATGCCTGTGGCTTTCCCTTTGGTCTCCTGAGGGCTTGACCAATACCCAGCAGACTTAGCTTGCAAATGGCACCATCATCATCATCATCATCATCATCCTCACCGCAAGTGTCTGCTGCAGAACGGAAGCGGTTGTCTGCGTCTGTGAAATGTACGGGGAATTAAATACTTAATACATAAAATATCCTAAACAATATCAATAGTCACGTCACATACTTTTCAAATATACATATTTACCATTGACTTCCCATGTACATCCAGTTTGCATTAAATCTTGCTGGCTTCACTTCAAGTGCAATATTTATATCAGATCCTCTGTGTGTTAAACCAACAATATTATATTATTTTTGATCATTTCTACTGAGTTGTTGAAGTCATTACAAAATAAAACTTTCTTTCTTACAGTATTGCAGTATTGGGGTCCAATCCTGTTCAAATGCACGGGGGATTTCAAAGGTCTCTTGACCTTACGATTCAAGGCAGCGGATTTTGGGTGGCACTTGCTATTTTAATTCAGCCCGAGTCTCCCTTATCCGGAATTCCAAACTATTCCAGAATTGTCTGCATGGGTGGCTGAGACAGTGACACCTTTGCTTTCTGGTGCTTCAATGTACAGGCAGCCCTCTGTATCCACGGATTTATTTATCCACAGGTTCAAGCATCTACGGCTTAGAAAATGTTTTTAAAAATATAAATTCTATTTATATATTTATACATATAACTACATTATACATGGGTCCTTCCACATTTGCTGGTGTTGGGGGTGAAGAACCCCTGGGAATGTGGAAAAATCACAAATAATTTTTAAAAATCTTTTTACTTAAGGGAAGACCTCTCTAGGAATCTCCAGAAGCTGACCATAGAACTATGCTGGAGGACCTACAAATGCCTAGAGAGGTGTTTTCTCTAGGAACTTCTAGGTTCTGCAACACAACTCTATGGTCAACCTCTGGCAAAATTGCGCTGGAGGACTTAGAGATTCCTAGAGAGGACATATTAATCAAAAGCGCAAATAATCAAATCCCCAAAAGTCATAGCCACAAATGTGGAGGGCCAGATGTATATGTGTATATGTGTGTTTATAAATATATATACGGTATATAATAATATTGATATATACATTTATATATATAAATATATACAGAGCTGGCATGGCGTAGTGGTTTGAGGATTGGACTATGACTCTGCAGACTAGGGTTCGACTCCCAGCTCAGTCATGAAACCCACTGGGTGACCTTGGGCAAGTCACACTCTCTCAGCCTCAGAGGAAGACAAAGACAAACCACCTCTGGACAAATCTTGCCAAGAAAAGCCCATGATAGGTTCGCCTTAGCATCACCATAAGTCGGAAACAACTTGGCAGCCGTCTCAGGCCAGAGTCTTTCCTCGCTTTATGGCCGGAGACCCCTGGTCCTCCCTCCTGGTGGTCTCTCATTCAAGTATTGACCTGGTTAACTTCTGAAATCAGACCAGATCAGGAGCATACGAACATGGGAAGATGCCTTTCTTCTACTCATTTAGAATCACATCCCTCCGAAAATGTTTGGGGGCAAACATATGAATTCTTTTTTCAGGAGTGTGGCCCTCCAAGGTCTCCCAAGGGACCAATGTAGACCCCCAGCCTTTGACAGCAGCCCACCCCAGTTGTCCTTTTTACCTGGCTCAATGCTCCAGGAATCTGGGATTTGTAGTTTTTGTGAGCTATTTAGCCTTCTCTGCCATAGCACCCTGATGCCACAACAAACCACAAATCCCAGGATTGTATAGGATGGAGCCACGACAGTTAAAGCCTAATTTCTGCAATGCAGATGCATCCATAGAAGATGGAGCAAGGACACGAACCAGTGGATTCACATTAAAAGAGAAGAGATCCCACCTAAACATCAGGGAGAACCTTCTGGTGATAAGAGCAGTTTGAGAGAGGGTCGGGTGGGCGCTCCTTCTTAAAAAACATGTTGGGTCATAATTCTCAGGAGTGTTAGAATCCTAGAGTTGGAAGAGACCCCAAGGGCCATCCAGTCCAACCCCATATTCTGCCATGCAGGAACTCACAAAGCACCCTGGACAGATGGCCACCCAGCCTCTGCTTACAATCCTCCAAAGAAGGAGGCTCCAGCACCCTCCAAGGGAGCAATGTCTTCCACTTCAACAGCTCTTGCCATCAAAAAGTTCCTCCTAATATTGAGCTGGAATCTCTTTTCCTGTAGCTTCCATCCATTGAGGCTCCATTGTGTCCTATTCTCTGGAGCAGCAGAAAACAAGCTCCCTCCATCTTCAATATGATGACATCCCTTCAAATATTTAAACAGGGCTATCATCTCTCCTCTTAACCATCCCTTCTCCAGGCTGAACATCCCCAGTTCCCTAAGTCTCTCCTCATAGGGCTTTATGGTTTCCAGACCCTTCACCATTTTAATCGCCCTCCTTTGGACACGCTCCATCTTCTCAACATCCTTCTTGAATTGTGTTTTAGTTGTATCCTGCATAGCACTGCTGGGGCAGCATCTAGACTATGGAAATAATGCAGCATGACACCACTTTAACTGTCATGGCTCCATTCTGGGATTTCTAGTTCAGGGGTGCGACCAGTCTAAAGACCCTGCAAAACTGCAAATCCCAGGATTCTAGGAAGAATATCTGAAACAGGATAAGAAAATTTCTCTGGAACATTCAAAGTTTAGTTAGATAGAGATGTTAAATTTTTTTTTGGATAATGAGTTTATGTAAAAATATAATAATTTAATGCAAATATGTAATAAAAAAATATGGGTGGATAGCAAATACACTCAGGAGGAACAGATGAGAAATATTTAAGAGACCTAAATATTAAGATGTCTGTGCTATAGAAGGAGATGCACCTTCTCTCTCTATAACTTTATATAATTTAAGAAGCTAATAATATATGATTGGAAATTCTTAAAGACTAAGTTGAAGTAAAGATGTTAAGGAGTTATTTAAAGTGACAAACTGCATGGAAGTTTACATGAAGAGAATATTTACTTTTATTTGCTTTTGATAGGTCTTACATTTTAACACTAATGAAAGAATAAAAATAATGGGAGGGGGGGTAAAACGCCCTACGAATCCCAGGCTTCCATAGGATGAAGCTACATCTCTCAAAGCGGTGTCAAACTGCATTATTTCTACAGTGCAGATGCACCCATAGAAGGCGAAAGACCTTGCAAAACTACAAGTGCCAGGATTCTCATAGGATGGAGCTACAGCACTTAAAGCGGTGTTAAACTGCATTATTTCTAAGGTGTAGATGCACCCAGGGAAGGTAAAACTACAGATCCCCATGTTCCATAGGATGGAGCTACAGCACATAAAAGCACCACAGTTTATTATTTCTACAGTACAGATGCATCCTGGGTTAGTTTTTGGCTCTGACAGTTGGAAGCTCCTGTCCTTGGGAGATCAAGCAATCTGTCGTCGGTTTTTTCCATCAGGTCTCCTGCGGCCAGAGAGAGGGAGCTGTCCCAACTTTTGGTTTGTGGGTCTATCCCACAAGTGTCCAGAGGTGAATGGTTCTCCTTTCCCCGCTTTGTGACGGTTGGGACGGGAGCCAACCTCCCTTCCTCTTTGTGAGCTTCTGCAAAGTTACTGACAAGGGATTGCTCTGCAAAGACCCTTGCCACACAATTGCAAGGGAACCATTGTGCAAAAGGACAAGCCCCAGGGACAGAAAGACCCCTGGCCTTTTGCAATAGAGGGGTCCCATTGCTTGTAAGGTGTGCTTTTCCATCCCTTCCTTCTTTTTAGAGCAATGGCTTTCTGAGCAAGAGGATACAGTACAGCAGTAGCTCCCAAACTTTGGTCCTCCAGATGTTTGGGACTTTGGCCCCCAGAATCCCATATCACTGGCCAAGCTGTCTGGGGCTTCTGGAAGCTGAAGTCCAAAACTCCTGGAGGAGCAAAGTTTGGGAATACAGATTAAAGGCTGGGCACCTTCCATGGCCATGGGGACCAATTATTTGCCCTGGCCACCTTTGCAGGCCACAGGAGCTATGAATTAGAAAATTAAAAAGTCTTTCTGTTAAGCAAATATTAAACAGTGCAAGGGGAAATCTATCTAAAAGGTGAATCTCCACTCTTGGGATGCCTACGAACTGAAGAAATAATGCACTTTGGCACCGCTTTAACTACCATGGCTCCATACTATGGGAACCTGGGATTTGTAGTTTGCTGTGGCCCCAGAGCTGTCTCTGACAGAAGGCTGAATATCTGACAAATATACAAGTCCCAGGATTCTATAGTATGGAGCCAAGCCTGTTAAAGTGGTATCAAACTGCATTAAATGTGCAGTGCAGAAGTTAATCCCATACACACAGCCTACATGTGCGCTGCAGAAATAATGCAGTTTGGCACCACTTTAACTGCCATAGCTCCATGCTATGCAAATCTGGGATCTGTACTTTTGTGAGATATTTAGCTCTTTCTGCCAGAGAGCTCTGGTGTCTTAACAAACTACAAATCCCAGGATTCCATAGCATGGACCATGGCGGTGTCAAACTGCATTAATTCAGCTGTGCAGATGCAGCCTTAGTTTCTTTTAGCACAGAAAGGCATAAAGCAACACCTTTGAGATTCAGGGCCCTTTCGCACTACATGATTCCCACTTGAACCACCACAGGAACATCCAGTCGAAGCCTGGGATTTGTAGTTTGAGGAGGTGCATTATAAATCTCAGCCAGAGTGCTCCCTGACTCCTCAAACAAAGGGGTACGGACATTTCCAAAACCTATGGCAGCTGAGCTTTTCCATATTGTTGGGTGGCCTGGGCTTTTTGTTGACCATGTCCAGTAGTTTTGCATGTGATAATCTGGGATATTTTGCGCCCTACAAGCGAGCGCAGCGTGAGATCTGAAATTTCTCCTTATGGTGGAATAGAAGGGCAGCTTAAGAAGGGGTGTGTGTAGGTAGAAAACATTGCCATTTGTTCCTCTTTGGCAAAGCCAAACCCTTAGATTTGATCAAAACAGGGATTGCCAAGGGTTGGCGGCAAGTGGATGTTGTTGTCACATTTCGGGAACGAAACTCACACAGTAGAAGGGATTTCAGCCAGTGGGGCTTCTTACCTGGTTGTTTTGTGACAAGCAAGACCTGCCCAAATCCCCTCTTCTACACTTCCATTACAGGTACAGGAGCATTCCCTGACCTGGTGTCCTCCAACTGTATGGAATTACAACTCCCAGAATCCCCCAGCCTGGTATTCCGTCTGGGAGATTCTGGAAGCTGAGTCCCGCTCGCCTGGAGCTTGGGAGAAGGTGTTGGTTTAAGAATATGAGGCTCTCTTTACTAGTTCATTATGTGGCAGAATTGACACCAGTGCAAAAAAAAAAAAAAAGAATTGGGAAGCATTAGCGAGATGCAATCTTTGCCTTAATATTTTATTTGCCGAGGACTTTGAGTTGACAGGGCTTGTAATCTTGTTAAGCAGGATGCAAAAGCAAAGTTAGAGAAGGTGAAAGGAGATGATTCCCCCCTCCCCCTTCAACAATCCTCCATATGTCACTGGACTATCGACTCTATCACATGAGGCTAAAAAGTGGAATTGTAATCGGATAAAAGTGTCTAATTGCATGCTGTCATATCCATCCTGCTGCCGCCTTGCATTCAATTCGTGACTGTAGTGCACCTTTGCATTAACAGGCAAAACCCATGCAGTGTTTCTCATTTTGTTTTGGACTTCATTCCCAGAAGTCCCAGCCTGCTTGGCCAACAATCAGGACTTAGGGGAGCTGAAGTCCAAAATGTCAGGAGGACCAAAAGTTGGGAACCACAGCATTGCTATCTTTGTGCGATAGGTCCCTTCTGCTGCAGTTCTGCTTCTCAGGCATTTGTGTGATGTGAGCGGCCGTGATTCTGCTCCTCTCCCCTTCTTTCTTGCAGTGATTGCAGCCACCAACACCTTCCCAAAACCGGCTGCTGTGTGCACATTCACACAACAGCTGGCTTCGGGAAGTGGTCAGTGGCCCAGATCACTTCTTTCTGGAAGGTGGCATTTGGAAATGCAGAAAACAGATCCCGCGACCATGCATCGGCGAAGTGTTATCGTGGAGCAAAAGTGTGATTAACGAAGATGCCAAATTGGCATGCTTCCATTCTTAAACTAGTGTGATTGTGGTGGGATTGTGGCTTTTGTGATTTTGTGGGATAAGCCCTAGGAAACATGGCTAGGGGTGCTGGAAGCTGCAATTCAGCAACATCTGGAGGGATCCATGAGTCCCACTCCTGTCATATAGTGATTTGAGAGAAGCAGAAGGAGAGAAGAATCCCAGGAGGAGGGAAAAGTGATGCTGAGAAGGTTTCTTTGGAGAAGAAGAAAGAAGCCAACTGGACAGATGTGAATTCCAGACTTTTAGGTGTCACAAAAGAAAGATTGGGAGGAGAAAGAGGCACAGGATGCAAGAGGAACAGAGAGCTGGTCAGATTCCAAACTAGAGAAACTAAGGATGGAAGGACGAAGGAGGAGACCAAGAAACCCAAAGATGGTTCCTATCGCTTCTCCGCATTATCTTTTCCCAATTGCTGGGACTGTTTTGGCCACAATGAGCTTCCCGGCCACCATAACAATCTCCTTTGTGATAATCTTGCGGATGGTTTTCCCGAGACGCTTGCGTACACGTCGCCCGGCCTTCTTCAACCGCTTTTTCAGCTTCTTGATCCGCTTCTTCAACTTCTTGAACCGCTTCACACGCCTGGGATGCTTGGGCTAGAGAGGAAGAGAAAAGAAGAGAAGAAAATAGAAAAGAAGAGAAAGGCCCCTGGGGATGGTCTCATTCTTCAATGGGGAGCTTGGGGCAATAGCTCCCATAATCCTCAGGCAGCAGCTCCCAAAATTCCTCAGCCAACATGGCTTCTGGGAATTGCCATCCAACAAGCCTCTTTCCCCAAGAGAAATACTGGGCCCATGGGTTACAGTATTTCTCCTCCTGGCTCCTAGGTTTTGCTTTATTGGAAACTGACCGGTTCAGAGCCTTATTGCATTATTAAACAAACCTGGCGGGCAAACAAACAAAGTGAGTGAACATCCTTCATCTATTCACATTCTAGGTCAGGCCTGCTGGACCTTTGGATCATTAGAAAGTTTGGACCACAATTCCACCCTCCATTTCCTTCACGTGACTCTCTTTCCCTTCCCTTCACGTGACTCTCATTTTCTTCAGATTGTAAAAGTGGAGAATGTTGTAACAGCATCATTTTTGCCAAACGGGTTATTTCAACTCGGCAAATGGGACACTTTTACGACCATCGCCTAGGTTTTTACAATAGTAAGAGAACAACATCATGCATAGGGAGATTTTTTTTCTCCCTATGCATGATGTTGTTCTCTTACTATTGTAAAACCCTGGGAGAGGGTTATAAGAGTGTCGTAAAAGTCTCCCATTTGCCAAGCTGAGATGCGTCTTTTCGTTTGCCTTCCAGGTTTGTTTAATAATGCAGTAAGGCTCAAAGTCAGGCCAAGGCTCCAGGCTGAACAGCATATCTGGAGGAGTTACTTTCCAGTATCAAAATTATTTATATGACTAATATTTTAAAGGTACAGTTCATAGAAGAGAGTGAACATCCTTCATCTATTCACATTCTAGGTCAGGCCTGCTGGACCTTTGGATCATTAGAAAGTTTGGACCACAATTCCACCCTCCCTTTCCTCTTAGCCGTGCCGGTTGGGGCTTTTGGGAACTGACGTCCACCGAAATTTGGAAATGTGTGTCTTTTTGAGTTGCTGGAATAGATTCCTTGTCCCATCTCCCATGTTGCAAGAGCTCCACTGGCTGCCAGTCCCTTTCAAAATGCTGCAAAATGCTGGTGATGGTCTATAAAGCCCTATATATGGCTCAGGGCCAGGTAGTAACCTGGAAGATGGTGTGTGTGTATATTTGGCTGTATCTATTTTAAACCTTGAGTCCCAGATAGAGGAAAGGCAGGCTATAAATAAATATAAACAACAACAACAAGAAGAAGGGCATCTGAGAATTCTAACAAAAAGGAGCACACAAAAGGTAAGAGATCCATGCAAACCACACCGATAACAAATCTGTCATGTTTACAAAATTGATGCTAAAGCATTTCTTCTGTTTTTCTCCATTTTTTGTGGGTTGTCTCCAGGTGGGAGAGGAGGATGCAAATTCTCCAGTTTTGGTGAGCTCAGCTCCAGGCAAGAGGGAAAAGCTGGGTGCAAATTTCCAATTCCTCGAGGCTGGCTGCATCTGCACTGCAGAAATAATCCAGTTTGACACCACTTTAACTGCCATGACTCGATGCTATGGAATTCTGGGATTTGCTGTGTGGTGGGGCACCAGAGCTCTTTGACAGGGAAGGCTAAATATCTCACAAAACTACAGATCCCAGAATTCCATAGCTTCATAGAGTCTGGATGCAGAGCTAGTAAAGCAGCAAGCTTGCTACAGTTTGCAAAGATTCTTGCCTGCTTGCTGCAACTTGCAAAGACTCTCCAAGGGAGCCTGTATATTTAATGAAAGAGACAAAGAGGTGCTGATGCCTCACCAAACTACAAATCCCAGGGTTTTGTAGGATGGAGCTATGGCAGTTAAAGTGGTATCAAACTGCATTATTTCCACAGTGTAGGTAGGAGCTCTCCAAGGTGCTGAATTACATGCTCCAGATAGGTTCAGCACCTCGGACTGCTCCTTTAGAGATATAAAAATCCCAGCATGGATTCACCATCCACCCGATCTGGGACAGCAATGCATCCCTGATTATGGCTGCATCTGCACAGCAGAAATAATCCCGTTTGGCAGCACTTTGGCTCCATGCTACGGAATCCTGGGATTTGTAGTTTGTTGCAGCACCAGTGCTCTCTGACAGAGAAGGCTTGGTATCTCACAAAATTCAGATCCCAGAATTCCATAGCATGGAGCCGAGGCAGTTAAAGTGGTGCCTAACTGGATTATTTCTGCAGTGCGGATGCACTCTATGTCCCAGGCTGATGAAAGAGTACCAAGGAACATAAGCTCCTTCCTACGTGAGAAGCCTTCGTACCTTTTCCTCATCGATGACACTGCAGGTAAGGACAGCTGCAGGCGGCTCTTCGTTGAGAAAGGTGTAGCCAAAGCACCTTTTGAACAGCTGAAAAAGAGAAAAGGAGGGGATTAAATCTTTTTCTTTTTGCTCCAGTTTCATCACACTTCATTTCTTAAATTCCAGTCATAGACTAGAAACTGATTGCATGCAACCAAAGAATCGTCTCTTCTCTCCTCTGTGTCTGACAGAAAGTGCATCATACTCTCCACAGTTAAGTTCTATCCAGTTTTTACCACTTAATTGTCGTGGCTTCATCCTATGGGATGCTGGGATCCTTTGGCGAGAGACTTTCCCTCTTCCAGGGAAGGGCAGCAAGGAGGGAGATCTCCTAACCTTCTTGCCGAGGGAGATTTAGAGCTTGGGAGCCACCACCAAGAAGGCCCTTTCTCCTTTCCCACTGAACATGGCTGGGAAGATACCAAGGACGGCACGGTCCCTTACCCCATGGGCTTTGAAGCGACACTCTTCCTCCTCTCCGTTGTTCTCTTCCAAGTGGGTTGGATTGCTCTCTGGCGGCAGGCACACCGCCTCCTTCAGGGTGAAGTCCAGCTCTTGGGCATTTACCGAATTTGCATCCTGAGACAGAAAGTAGCCAAAGCCGTTAATGTATAAGGAATATCCATCCACACTGCAAAATTATAGCAGTTTGGCATCACATTTACTTGTCATGGCGCTAACCTGGCAATCTTTGATGGGGGTGGTTTGCAGAGGAAAAGAACTCAGACTTCTCTACCAAAGTCCCCAGGAATACAGCATTGGCGCTTTCTGGCAGAGGAGACCAAGTACCGTGCAAACTATAAACCCCAGGTTTCTGTAGGCTGGAGCCATGGACGTTAAAGTGGGATTCAAGTACTGAAACTACGTAGGATAGATGCACCCCTGGCCCCATCCACAAGTCTATGGGAAACATGGTTAAGTGTCAATCACTCTGTGCTGGTCTGCTTGCACCCCTGTTTAAATATCTGAACGGATGTCGTACTGAAGATGGAGCAAATTTATTTTTTGCAGCTCCAGAGAATAGGAGACGGACCCATGGCTTCAAACTACAGGAAAATAGGACTATCCCAGGCAAAAATCCGAGGGTCCTGCCCTTATGATGCCACAAGGGTAGGGTTGCCATATTCCAGTCCCTCATTTCCAGGCATCTCTTTTTACACCAATTATTATAATTATGAATATTATTAATTTGCATTCTGATTATGCAAAGTCAACACATTAATCATTGCATTTTTTCTACCATTATGTTTCAACCTTAGTGCCAGTACCAAACGAAGGGCTCTTTTTTCCTTCATTCCCCCCCACCCAACTTATAGGAAGAGAGGGAGGCTTCCAAGCAGCCCCAGAGATTAAAGGGGCTCCTTTACTCTCTCGAGGCTGTTGGGAAGCAAAGTTCCACCATCGTTTTTTGTGGGGTTTTCGGGCTATGTGGCCATGTTCTGGAAGAGTTTATTCCTGATGTTTCGCCAGCATCTGTGGCTGGCATCCTCAGAGAATGATGGCATGGAAGTGAGTGGGGTATATATATATATATACACACTCACCCCTCTGTTTTCACAGATTTGAAGTCCGCAGTCTTGATTATTCATGGAGGGGCGAGCTCCATTAAATTAAATGCCGTGTGTGCATGTGGCCATTCAAGCCAAATGAGACTTGATTATTAGCGAGTGTGTGTGTGTGTGTGTGTGTGTCCAGAACGGATCCCCAGCGAAAATGGAGGGGCTACTGTATTATGTGACCCTTCATTGAAAGAAGATGATTCACATGTTAATCTGTGTATTTTCTGTTGTTGAATGGCAAGGCCTCAGGGTGGGAGGATATGTGAGGAGGATTTGTGTCTATTTAACTAATGGTCCATTGTCTGCTGGGAATTAGCATGTAAATTAGCATGTAAATCTTTGTATCGTTCTCTTGAGGGAAGGCCTCAGGGTGGAAGGCTATATAAGGAGGATTACTGTCTATTTAATTAATGGGCCATTGTCTGCTGGTAATTAGCATGTAATTAGTATGTTAATTTGTGTATTGTTCTGTTGTTGAATGACAAGGCCTTAAGGTGGGAGGATATGTGAGGAGGATTTGTGTCTATTTAACTAATGGTCCATTGTCTGCTACAAAGTTTGCTACTAGTCCTGAAAAATACCAAAATCAAAACCCAGCAAGTGCAAATGAAAACCACCCAGGCTCAGGGGTTTTCGCAGCAGATAATGGATCTCTAATTAAATAGCCCCCCTGAGGCCTTGCCATTCAACCACAGAAGAACACACAGATTAACATGTAAACCACTTCTCCCAACACAGTATATATAGACCCCACTCACTTCCATGCCAGCATTCTCTGAAGATGTCAGCCACAGGTGCAGGTGAAACGTTGGGAATAAACTCTTCTAGAACACAGCCACATAGGCTGAAAAACTGACAAAAATCTATGCTGCTTAGCCCTAGGCACAAGCCACCAACACAAGCACCACACAATACAAGGCCATCTTTGCTTGCCAGTTGAATGGCTTCAGCTGGCCCAGCCAGCCAGGACTTTTTTAAGTCCCTTCAATCCAGGATTTTCCAGGTTTTCCAGGACAAATGGCAACCCGACACAAGAGACGAGTGCTAATGTTATCACAAGCATTTTTCTATGATGTGCAGTCTCTGGTGGTCATTAAACATCACCCCTTAAGCATCAGCCACAGTTGCACAGAAAGTGCCATCGATGTGAGTCTGAAAAATGAGGACATTATATACATTATATACTCTCCACATTTGTGGCTTTGACTTTGGTGGCTTTGATTAACATGTTCTCTCCTGGAATCTCTTTGTCATCCAGCGTGATTCTGCCAGATTCACACTGGAGGACCTAGAGATTCCTACTAGGCATTTGTAGGTCCTCCAGCATGATTCCATAGTCAACTTCTGCCAGGTGTTGACCATAGAGTTGCACTGAAGGACTTACAGATTCCTGGAGAGGTATTCTCTCAGATAACCCCCCCAATAAAAACCCAGGTTTTTCTTTAATTTGCGGGACCCCACTTTCATGGGGGTCCTGCACCCATAATCCCAGAAAATGTGGCGGGACCATTGTATACCCATTTTTTCAAGGCAGCGCTTTTCTGCTAAGATTCCTCTCTCTGGCTCTGAGGATCACAGAAGAGAGGCCAGGCTCCCCAAATCTGGGAACAAGGAGTAGCTGTCCTTACTTACCCACTCAGGGTGAGGAATAGCTTTGTAAAGCAGGAATGTGGCATTATCCCCTGAGTGTTGGTTGTAGAGGTCAACGGAGAGCTTCACCGCCATCTTGTAGCTCAGCGATGTTGTCCTCCGCCAAGACCGGTCGGCAATGGTTGCCGAAGCCGCCCCGACCACTAGTACGACTCCCCAGAAACCGTTTGCCATCTTTGGCCCCGATGGCATCCTCACTCAGTTCACCTACTTGGGGCTGAGGCAGTTCTACCTGGTGCAAGAGACCTCCTTTTATGCACACCTGTTCTGGTGCATGAAACTACCTGGAAGGGATGCTGACTGGCTCTCCCCTTGGAAATGGCAATGGCCAATGATCCCAGGATCCCTGTCTCTGCAAAGCGGTCGATGCAGCTCTCTGACATGGGACAGGGAAGAAAAGGTGCATCTTTAATGGCCCAGAGCAGGAACTCGGTGGGCCCACGGCCAGGAGGAAGCCGATGCCGAACAAGGGACAGAGGCTGAACAATGGAAGGACTGTCCTTTGGGAAATGATCCAGGGGTCTGGCTAGGGACCAAGGCCCTTGAGGGCATTTATTCAGTGTTTTTGTTTCCAAAAGGTAAAGAAAGGGCTCTTCTTGGGCCCAACTTTTGGAGAGCCTCAGGGAGCAGAGAGCGATGGGCAAAGACTGGAGAAGCGGCTGGTCTTGGACGATATTTGCCAGGATCAGAACTTGGAACGGTCTGGAGAAGGACAACTCTCTCTGTCCATCGGTGGTTGTTGTTGTTGTTGTTGTTGTTGTGTGCATTCATCTTATGGGGACCCTAAAGGTCCAAAACACACTGCAGAAATCATCCAGTTTGAGACCGCTTTAACCACCCTGGCTCAATGCTAAGGAATCCTGGGATCAGAATTCTGGCTGCATTCTGTGGGATCCTGATTTTTTTTTGGTTGGTGACGCATTGACAGTCTCCGGCAAAAACAAACAAACTGTAAATTCCCCATGAAACTATAAATCCCAAGACTCCACATTCCATGAAACTATAAATCCCAAGATTCCACATTCCATGGGGGTAGCCATGATGGTTCAAGAGGCATCATCCCAGTGCTATTAAGTGTATAGTGAGAGGCTGCACCTGCACTGCAGAATTAATGCGGTTTGACACCATTTTAGCTACCGTGACTCAATGCTATAGAATTCTGTGATTTGTAGTCTTCTAGGTTATGTAGGCTTCTCTGTCAAAGCACTCCAGTGCCACAATAAACTACAATTCCCAGGATTCCCTAGTACTGAGCCAGGGCAGTTGACGCGGTCTCAAGATGGATGATTTCTGCAATGTGTTTGGGACCCAAGGTGACCGTATCATGGGGTTTTCTTGGCAAGACTTGTTCAAAGAAGGCTTGAACATTCTCTTCCACTGAGGCTGAGAGAGTGTGACTCACCCAAGGTCACTCAGTGGCAGGGCAGCCAGATGCCCTAACTGCAAAGGAGGACAAGTTACCACAAAATGTAGGGCATTCAAGAAAAATGTAGGAAACAACATATTGACATATACTGTATGTTATTAAAAAGACCTATACTGTATTTTTCTGATGAACTTCTCTTTGTTAAAATGCCTTTTTGGCTAGCAGCAGACTTACAGAACCTTGGCCAAGACAAAGGCTGAGTATTGGACTTTACCAGCAACGAACCCTTGACCGAACCTGCATTTAAAATTTAAATTATTGCTTTCCTTTGTCCATTCTGCTGAAATTAAGGGTTAAAAAACCTTCCAGCATTTGCACGGTGTCCTCAAGCAGCCCATTGCCTAAGATGTAGTATTACTCCATGGGCTTCTTAGCCATTTGCAAAATGGAAGGACATTTTGGGATTCCTCCTGGACAGAAGGTTGAAATGTAGGACATGTCCTGGAAAAGGTCACCCTGCCCAGTGGGTTTCCATGGCTGAGCGGAGATTCGAATTTTGGTCTCCAGAGTCATAGTCAGTGCTCAAAACATGATTATACCTCTCTGGCTGGTGGCCATCTGCTACTTACTCATATATATTAACTCAGGGCACTTTACAAGATAAAACTTTCTTGAAATAATGTTTTTGACCATCTTCCAGATATTTTTGAAAATTCTTTCCATATTTGCACACACACACACACACACACACCCATCAAGTGCACACTAAAATCCTCCTCGGTCTGATTCTCTCTCGTCCCTCCTAGCATTGTAGAAAAGGAACAATCAGAGCAATAAACCTAATGCCAAATGCTTGCATCGCTGGAGAAGAAAGTTCGCCCCGAGTTCAAGAGAGCGCAGACGTTACCCAAAATGCTGGGAGGGCACCCTCAAATTAATATGTTCATCGGGGAATTTTAATAACAGCTCAAAGAGAAGAGACTATGGACGGGACGATAGTGGCTCAACCAATACCAGGTCCAAATCACCCAGGACTCCAGAGGCGAACCCAAATTAGTTGACCCTCATTGTACAAAAGGTCTGCCTGGATTGACCCTTACGGTCCTTCCAAAGTGGACAGGACACTCTCCTTTTCCTTGACGTTTCCTGATCCAAGGCGGGCGCGTGCAGGAACTTTCCTCTTCCACCTTTCGCAATCTCTTCTCGTGACACGACAGGATCAAGCTGGAATGGAGTGAAAAGAGAAAGAAGGGCAAGAGTGAAGCTTTCCTTACCCGAAAATAAACTCAGGCATCTGTCCTGTGACCCTGGTGCTTTGAACACAATGCAGTTCTTCCTATTAATGACCCTGCATCCGCATTGCAGAAATAATCCAGTTTGACACTACTTGAACTTCTATGGCTCAATGCCATGGAAGTCTAGGTATTGTAGTGTTGTGAGACATTTAGCCTTCTATTTTGGAGAGCTCTGGTGCCACAACAAACTACAAATCCCAGGATTTCATAGCATTGAGCCAGGGACGTTAAAGAAACTACAAATCCCAGGATTTCATAGCATTGGGCCAGGGAAGTTAAAGTGGCGTCAAACTGGGTGATCTCTGCAGTGTGGATTCAGCCTGAATCACAACCAGAATAGACGAAGGATGGTAAGAGCTTTGAAAAATATTTGGAAAATGGTCAAAAACATGTTTCTCAAGAGTGAGGAAAGTGTGCCAAGGAGATTCCTGAGCTGACAAAAACTTTCATGGTTCAGGACTTATCCTTAGCAAAATTTATACATGGGTTTTTGGTGTAGAAAAACTGTTGTCTGTGTAAAACAAGAACAATAACAACAACCACACAATGAATTTTGCACAGAATAAGTTCCCAACTGCAGCAATTTTCTGCACAGAAAATACAATTTCTGTATAGTAAGAATATTTTATGTGCACAAAATTGTGTAAATTTTGCACAGAATGAGTCCTGAACTGAAACTAGTCTTTAAAAACTGTGCAGTTTTCAAAGACTTTCTTGCAATGGGGAAAAAAAATCTTGAAATTGCAAATTTTGCACAGAATGAATCCTGAACCGAAACTAATCTTCAAAAAGAGTGCAGTTCTCGAAGAGTAGTTTCAGTTCAGGACTTCTTATATGCAAATTTTGCAATTTCATAAAAGTTCCCCCACTGCAAGAAAGCACAGTTTTTGAACACTTTCTTGCAGCGGGAGGAAAAAAAAAATCTTGAAATTGCAAATTTTGCACATAAGAAGTCCTAAACTGAAATTAGTCAAAGACTTTCTTGCAGCAGGAAAATTTAAGAATTTCTTAAAACTGCCCCTTAAGTCTTTTGCGGACATAATTAGGGAATAATTATCCTCTGAACACAGGCCTTTAGGGTTGGTTCTTGAATGGTGAATCAATGCTTATCCAAATCCCCTGGATTCAATGGATCGACTTTATTGGGACTCACAGTCGGATTCTGGAAGGGACAACGGCTCTTGCAAGTTAATAGGGAGAAGCATTGATGGCTGTTTCCCAAGTAAATGGGGCACTGGATCCGACCCAGGATTTAGTCTCAACCGGATTTTCCACCCCATTGGACTATCCTTGCTCCCATATTGGGGAAAAGGCAGGATGTAAAATAAACACGTAAGCACACAAGCAAACAAACATTTTTGGAACCATTAGAGTCCGGACCCTAATCCAGAATGGATTCACCTCCTTCCCCGAAAGGGTCTTATCTATAATAAAAGTCGGCATGATCACGATGCAAAATTATATATTGTGGCTCTTTTTTTGGAGACTTATACAGACTTGATCAGAACCAACGGGACCCGAATTGCTGATTTTCAAAGACAAATTGGGGATATATTTCAGCCAAGGAATTCCCTGGACTCCACTTTGGGACCTTGGGCTCCCACTAGAGGCCAGAACAGGAATGTCCTTTGCATCTCTGGCTGCATCCGCACTGCAGAATTAATGCGGTTTGACACCACTTTAACTGCCGTGGCTCCATCCTATGGAATCCTGGGATTTGTAGTTTGTTGGGGTCCCCAGAGCTCTATGAGAGAGAAGCCTACATAACTTAGAAAATTACAAATCACAGAATTCTATAGCATTGAGTCACGGTAGCTAAAACAGTATCAAACTGCATTAATTCTTCCGTGCAGTGTAGGTGCAGCCTCTCACTATATATACAGTTAATAGCACCATCGTGGCTACCCCTGTCCTAGGGAATCTTGGGATTTATAGTTTCATGAGGAATTTACAGTTTGTTTGTTTTTGCCAGAGACCAACCCAAAAAAAGGTCAGGATTCCACAGAATTGCAGCCATGGTTGTTATAGAGGAGTAATAGCGCTGTCTATCATTGTGGAGGCTGCATCTGCACTGCAGAAATATTACAGTTTGGCACCACTTTAACTGCCCTGGCTCAATGCTAGGGGATTCTGGGAACTGTAGTTTTGTGAGACGTTTAGTAAACTACAATCCCAAGGATTTCCCTAGCACTGAGTCTCAAACCGGATTATTTCTGCAGTGTGTTTTGGACCTATGACTCTGGAGACCAGGGTTCAGTTCAACACTCATCCATGGAAGCCATTGGGTGACCTTGGGCAAGTCACACTCTCTCAGCCTCAGGGGAAGGCAACGGCAAACCCCCTCTGGACAATTCTTTCCAAGAAGACCCCATGATAGCTCCCCCTTAGGGTTGCCATGTGTTGGAAAATACTTGATGGCACACGGTGACGGCGACGACGACGAAAAGATGCACCCCAAATTTCCCTCTGAACCTTTGGTCCCCTTGATGCCCTGTTGATGCCAAGGCTTCCTCTTCCCTGACTTTTGCTTCATGCCTTTTGGAAACCTTGCATGCGGCGGGTGCCAACGGCCGAAGGGAAATGCCAGTTTGTGGGCCAATCTGCCAAGGTGGAGGTCAGTTGGAGCAGAGGACCCAGCGGGTGAAATCTGTGGTCTTTCTTGCAAAACTGTCCCCACGAAGGAACAACAGGCAGAGAGAGAGAAAGAAAGAGGGAAGAGAGGATGGAAAGATGGAGTCAACAGGAGAGTCTCTTTAAAATGGGCCTCTGCACAGATATCCGGATTAATCCTTCACCATCCCACTGTCTCCTTTGCTTTTAGAATAGCCCGGTTTCTCCCTCTTCTCCCTCCATCTTGCTCCAGTGGCTGCAAACTGATTTCAAAGTGCAAAAGATACAGTTGTCCCTCCACATTTGCGGCTTCGATTTTTCCGGATTTGATTATTCTCTGCTTTGATTATTACGTTCTCTCTAGGAATCTCTAAGTCCTCTAGCACAACTCTGCTAGAAGCTGACCATAGAGTTGTTCTGGAGGACCTAGAAGTTCCTAGAGAAAACACCTCTCTAGACATTTGTAGGTCCTCCAGTGTGATTCTATGATCAACGTCTGGCTGGCATTGACCATAGAGTTGCAGTGAAGGACCTGGAGATCCCTCCAGTAAAAAGAATAGTGGTTTTTATTTTAATTTGTGGTTTTCCCACATTCATGGAGGCCCTTCACCCTTAAACCCAGAAAATGTGGAGGGACCACTGTATTTGCACTCATCTCAGCAATGAAAGGGGAGCAATCCTGCTTTTCTTCCCAGTCTGCTCAGGCAAAAGCAGTCTGCTGCAGCCTCTCCTTGCTGCCATGTTCTTCCTCATGGATGCCTTTATTGCCGTCTTGACCATGCTCTGACGTCGTTTGGAGACATGTGCCCCAGTTTTCATCCATGAAATATTGGAGAGTATGATTCTCAGCTCAGCCATGGAAACCCATTGGGTGACCTTGGGCAAGTCACACTCTCTCAGCCTCAGGGGAAGACCATGCTTCTGAACAAATCTTGCCAAGAAAACCCCATGATAGGTTCTCCTTAGGGTCCCCCGAGTCAGAAATGACCTGAAAGTACACAACACACGCATGATCTTAGCTTCTTTGGAGGAGACCAGGGCCTCAATCTTGCAGGAGTAGACCCACTAAATCCATGGGATTTACCTATGTGTTGACTCATTGTTCTGCAATTGATTTGGTGGACCTGCTCTAACCGATTGGATCTGGGCTCAGGATTTTGAGGCCAAATTGAGTGTCTTTGGGGGCTAATTGCTGTCAGCTGATCTTCTTAGCCTACCCTACAGGGTTGTTATGAAGGTCAAGGGGATGGATAAAGGTTGGAGTGCAGATATGATGGACAATGTTTAAAAATGGAACTGACCCCTAAGTGTGGCCCCAGAAGCCTCCAGACCCTTTTGTTGTTGTTGTTCTGTGCCTTCAAGTCATTTCTGGCTTATGCTGACCCTAAAGCAAACCTATCTTGGGGTTTTCTTGGCAAAATTAGTTCAGAGAGGGTTTGCCATTGTCTTCCCCTGAGGCTGAGAGAGTGTGACTTGCCCAAGGCCACCCATTGGGTTTCCTGGCTGAACAGGGATTCGAACGCTGGGACCCTCCAGAGGCCTAGTCCAACGCTGAAACTGCAATGCCACATTGGCTCTCTTTGGCCGCACCAGAATGTGACAGTGTGACCCGAGAGGTTTGAGCAGGTTGGACGAATGGCCCCTTCCCCTTGCACAGTTGTCCACCTTGGCCTACATCCAGGAAACAGAATGTAGATTTACCCCCCGAGGGAGTGATGTGGTAGTTGTGCAACCTTGCATTGTTAGTGAACTGAGATGTTGTACAACCGTATGCGTGAGCAAATGTGCGTGCGCCATGTGCAAATGGGCACAGGAGGACCCCCGGACCCCCATGCACCGTGGTACCGCATACTCAACTTCACTTCTCCAACCTTGACATGAAAGTTGATTTTTTGCATTGGGGAAAACATGTCAGACCACTTCTGTAGGGGAACCTCCATGTGCGTAAGACCCCCAGCCAGCCAGCCAGCCATGTGGTGGAGTGGTTGGATGAGGAAGGACTCCATGGGCACAGGGTTCGAATCCCCACTCACTCTCTCAGTTTCAGGGGAAGGCAATGGCAAACCTCCTCTGAGTAAATCTGGCCCAGGAATCCCAGGGAGAAGGTTACCCTAAGCTGGAGTTGACCGGAAGGCACACAACAACAACAACAACAACAACAACAACTCCATGAACAGCAAAAGGATTCTGGGCCTCTCTCAGTGGCTTTGCTGGCTGGCAGATTTCAGGAGCCGTAGTGGTTTGAGTCTTGGACTATGGCACTGGAGATCAGGGTTCGATTCCCCGCTTGGCCACGAAATCCATGGGTGACCCTCCTTCAGCCTCAGGGCCAGGCAATGGCAACTCCTCTCTGAGGAAACACTCCAAGAAAACCCCGTGAGAGTTTGGCTTTAGGGTTGCCATAAGTCCGGAAAGATTTGAAGGCACACGCAACACGTACAGATGTTATAAGATAATATATAAATATTCATCCAGCGTGGTCTAGTAGTGCTTTGGGCATTGGACTAAAGGGAGCTTTCTTGTGCTCCCTTTGAATGACCCAAATGGACACTCCACTTTGGAGAGTCCTCTGGTTTTGTGGCTTGCTTTGGGGAGGGGGGCATGTGCTCCAGTTTGCTTTTGGGGGAAATGCATCACGCAAGGGTTCTTTCTCTCATCCCAGAAGAGACAAGCCTCCATCCTTGGTGGCTTTGGTCTTTCCCAACCGAGGAGCCACCTGGGTGGTTTTGCAAGGAGGGCTTCCTCCGTTTCCTCTGCCCACATCCATCTGTTATCCCTCTGTTCGGTTGGAAGGAAACCACTTGGGCAGGAGGACGTTGGCCCGCAGGAGAAAGAGGAGGGCCAAGGAGGGTCCGGGGGCCATAAATGAGGCAGCCCCACACCTCCAGGGTCCAGGTTTGTGCCACGGTCCAGCTCCACCCAAGAGACAGCGGAGACAATGGCCAGGGCCTGGGCATGGATGCTGTTCCTGGGGGTGGCCACGGCCGCCCCTTCGCCACAGACGCCCACCAGCTATGACCAGGCAGTGGCCGCCGCTGTGGACACCTACAACCAGCAGCAAAAGCCGGAGTATGCCTTCCGCCTCCTGGAAGCCGAGCCTCAGCCGGATTGGGTGAGTAGGACCCCCCGACATCTCCCAGAGGACCCCCCTCCGGGTCAAGCGACCTCCGGGTCAAGGTGGCCAAAGCTATCCTTCCTCAGTCACCCGCCCCTAAACGGTGGAATGACCTGCCGGAAGAGATCCGACGGCTGAATGCGCTGTCCAAATTTAAAAGGGATTTTAGTGTAAGCTGTCATTTTAATTGGGTATTTTTTTAATTGTAAATTTGTAATGGTCTGTAGACTAATCCAATAAACCATTCATTCATTCATTCATTCAAATTAAAAAGGGCATTAAAGACCAGTCTCTTTCAGCAGGTTTTCAAATTGTGAATTTTAAATGACGTATCTTAAATGTGGATAGTTTTAATATGTGTATAACGTGTCTTTTTAAGTTGGTGTGTACTTTAACTGATGGGTTGTATCTGATCTTGTTTGTTAATTGTTCTTGATCCATGGGGAGAAGTGGAGAAGAAATAATAATGATAATGATAACAACAACAACAACAACAACAACAATTTATTCTCCTCTTCTCCCTGTGGATTGAGGCAGGGAACAACAACAATTAATGAACAACATCAGTTAAAACACATTGGTTAAATTATTATTATTATTATTATTATTATTATTATTATTATTGAAACTGCAAGCCAGGAGAAGCTGCAGCAACTGGCTTTAATCTGCAGTTGCAGCCACATTGCCGGGGTGACCAGATGCCCTCACCACAAAGGAGGACAAAGCACTGCAAAATGTAGGACATTCAAGAAAATTGGAGGGCATGACCAAAAGAGACAAGCTAAAAACACTCCTATAAATGTAAATGCTTGCTTCTTAGGCATGCTCAAAATAGCAGACTTTTTGGAATTGCTCCTGGACAGGAGGTTGAAATGGAGGACAGGTCTTGGGAAAGGAGGACATCCGGTCACCCCGCACATTGCAGAATTAATAGTTTGATATCACTTTAACTGCCATGGCTCTCATTGCATCTGCACTGCAGAATTAATGCAGCCCAATGCTATGAATTTCTGGGATTTGTAGTTTTGTGAGATGTTTAGCCTTCTGTGCCAGACAGAGCTCTGGGGCCACTGCAAACTAGAGTGGGCCCTTTGTATATGTGGGGGATCCTTTCTGGACCCCTCTATGTATGGCAAAAATCGCAGGGCCTCAAGTCTTGTTGATTCCTATGGCCGCATGTTCCCATGTGCGGCGCAAAGTGCGCTCCATTTAAATCCCTGGGCTTGCCATGCGCAGAAGCATCCATGCTCTGGAGTCATAGGCTACCATTCATCCAGGGAGGTACTAATCCATCCCTTCTCCCACAACCCTTGGATGTCTGTCTCCCCAGCAATCCTCAGGTGAGCAAACCCAGCCTTTGAAATTCTCCATCAAAGAGACCGAGTGCCGCTCCACAGAGAAGTCCGACATCGCCCAGTGCAACTACAAGGAAAACGGGGTAAGGGTTCTCTTCTTGCGGGGAATGGTTGCCTTAGAATAGAACCAGGGAATCATAGAGTTGGAAGAGACCCCCAAGGGCCATCCAGTCCAACCCCATTCTGCCATGCAGGGACTCTCCATCAAAGCACCCCTGAGAGATGGCCATCTGGCCTCTGCTAAAAGATCTCCAAAGAAGGAGGCTCCACCACAATCTCCGAGGTGCAATGTCTTTCATTTTTCCTAATTTTTCCACAGGCCTTCACATCTCTAGTTCCACTGCTGAAAAGCTCTTATGTCAGGAAGTTCCTCCTAATGTTGAGCTGGAATCTCTTTTCCTGGAGTTTCCATCCATTGAGGCTCCATTGGGTCCTAGTCTCTGGAGCAGCAGAAAACAAGCTTGCTCCCTCCTCAGCATGACATCCCTTCAAATACTTAAACAGGGCTATCATGTCACTTCTTGACCGTCTCTTCTCCAGGCTAAACATACCCAGCTCTTTAAAGTCTCTCCTCATAGGTTTCCAGACCTTTTACCATTTTGGTCACTCTCCTTGAGACATGCTCCATCTTGCCCACCTCCTTCCTGGTGGCCATCCTTGTACTCTTCCTCCGCCTTGACCCATACCTTGTCTGCACTTGCCAGGGTCAGGCTGGGTATCCTGGTCCTGGGGTGGCCCCAATCCTCCTCCTCCGTTACAAAAGGCCGTCCATTTAGATGCCATGGGGCTGTTTGAAACATGTCTCATGCCTGGAGCACCTGCTGAGGCCATGGGCTGCTTTGTGCTGAGGTCAGAAGGAGATGTCCATCAACAATCCCATGGCTGACCCTAACCCTAACCTTAACCCTAACCCTAACCCTTGTTCTGACCTAATCCATCACCCTTTGCTCTGGATCTTCCAGATGGATCCAGGGATCTCTGTTCTGGCGCTGGCTGCCTGACCCATCTGCCATAGCCGGACATTGTGGCATTTGCCTGCATCCCTTTACAATGCTCAGCGGAAGAGAAGGTGCGAGTGGAGTAAGGCTCAGTGGGAGGAGCGATATACAGAGAAGACAATTTAGGAGTAACATGAGCACGAAAAACACGGCTAAGGGCTCTGTATGGTCTGGTACGGGAGGAGGTCAATGGGGTTTGTGTGACCCCAATAGATGCTGCCAAGCCTTGTGACGCCACAGTCCCTTGTGCTCAAAGCCTGCTTCTCCTCCGCTTGCTGACCACTCTTCCTCTCTCCTTGGACAGGTGGACAAGGACTGCTCCGGCTTCTACTCCACTCAGCAAAGCCCACCGGCCATCATTGTCCAGTGCGAAGACGTGGAGCAAGAGGTACCGCCTTTGCCTTCTGTCTCTTCTCTTTGCCCCCAGAGGTGGTCAAATGCCAGGGGTCTGGGGTGGGCATGGCCAGACCTCTTCCCATCCCACAGCTAGCCCCACGGGGGATAACCCTAAACGGCTGCCCCCTTCTTTGTACCCCCATCTTAAAGGCTCTGCAGGGCCACCGGTTCCTCCAACCTGGAGGCAGAGGATTGGGGCCATGCCCAAGGTGACCAGGTGTCCTCACCGCAAAGGAGGACAAGGCACTGCGAAATGTCGGACATTCAAGAAAAATGTAGGCCATTCCCAAATAAAAGCACATATAAATCCATGCTTCTTAGTCATGCTCAAAATGGAGGGCATTTTGGACATTCCTCCTGGACACAAGGCTGAAATATAGGGCATGTCCTGGAAAAGGAGGATGCCTGGTCCCCTGTCCATGCCAAGCTGCTGGACTTCAGCAAGTAATGGAAATCGTCAATTGCGATTCCAAAGATAGCTTACAATGGGAAAGCACCAGGAGCTCTTAGATGAGAAAGGTATTAAAACCTGCTTATCCTGATGGACAACATTTCCAACTTATGGTGACGCTAAGAGAACTCTATTATGGGTTTTTCTTGGCAGGTTTCTTCAGAGGAGGTTTGCTTTGCTTTCCCCTGAGGCTGAGAGAGTGTGACTTGCCCAAGGTCACCCAGTGGGTTTCCATGTTCGAGCAGGGAATTAAACCTTGGTGTCCAAAGTCCTATGTCCAGTGCTCAAACTGCTACATCACATTGGCATATGACTGTGGAGACCCGGGTTCAAATCCCAACTCGGCCATGTTCACCCCACTGAGTGATCTTGAGCAGGTCACACTCTCTCATCCTCAGAGGATGGCAATGGCAAAGCTCCCTCTGAACAAATCTTGCCAAGAAAAACAAGTGACAGGTTCATCTTAGGGCTGTGACAAACAAATTGAGGACATACAACAACAACAGCAACAACAACAACAAGAAGAAGGGGCCCCATATTTGGCAGAGAAGGCTAAAGTTCTTGCAAAAACTACAAATCCCAGGATGCCATAGGATGGAGCTAGAGCCCTTAAACTGGTGCCAAACTGCATTATTTAACCATCTCTCAGTCTCTGTCTCTGTCTCTATCTGGGGACAGTATTACTACATACATACCATAATAGTACATATTAATAATACATATCATGTATGTAATTACATACATGATAGTATGGCCATTGAGAGAAATAAATTTGAATTAAACATAAGAAGGATGATCAAAAGTCATATAATATATAGATATACGCATGTATATGTATGACTTCCACACATTCACATGCCAGATGGATGGACTTTATTAAAATAGAGAGAGACCAGGAATAGGAGTTTGCAAGAGCTGGACGGAGCTGGACAGTCGAGGGGCCTGGAGATCTCTCATCCAAAGGGTCACCGCCGTGGGTCAAGATTGACGCAAAGGCAATTAACCTCAAATAAAAATGTCTATGTAGATGGGTGACGCTAGTGAAAATAAAGTGAAGAGTTTGGATAAGGCCCCTTAAATAAAATAAAATAAAAGACAGGGATGGTTTTTGGAATAGACTCCACACTCACATCCCTTGTAAGGAATTTTAGGCTCCAGGGTCCCTTTTTCGGAGTGAAAAAGGAGGCTGGCTATCTTTTGAATTCCACAGAAACGTCGTAGAGCAGGAAGAACGCTCCTTAGCTTAGGTAGACATATAATAGTCATCTTTTGGCAGAGAAGCTTTTTGTAGTTAATGAGGAAGACGAAGGATAATGCAAACTTGAAAGGAAGGATGGAGAGTTGTTCATCATGAGGCTTGGCTAAAGAGTTTCGCTTTTGTTGAAAATCACGCCAGAGATAGACCCTAAAAGGAGATCTGTAAATACGGGCGAGGGGCTTCTGAATTTGAGCAGAAGGCAGAGGGAAACAGGGGCGGAGATAATATATTCATTTTAGGCATTTGTGATGTGTTATATACTTTAATGACATTGGCCAATAATGTTGTAACGGGGGGTGGAAGAATACTGCCGGGGAAAGGAAATAAAACCACGCTGCGTCAAGTTTGGGGATATGTGCCTATTTGCCTAAGACACCCCTTCCTTCTTGCAAGATTGCAAATGAACAAATTGGAAATTGCTTTGTCCCGATTAATTTGATTTTGGTACTTTGGTACTTACAAAAACTATATCCCACAGCCATTGTTGATCCTTGTAGGGTCGTGGTTTCATTCCTTTGGGGCGTTGTTGTAATAGAGCAGGGGTTGGCAACCTACGGCCCGTGGGCTGCACCCGGCCCGCCGAGGCCCGCCGACTGGCCCCCCGCCAGCCCCTGCCGCCGCCGCCGCAAGCATCACGGCCGCCATTTTGTTTTTCAAAATGACGGCCGCGACTCGTTTGCGCATGCACAGTACTTCTGCGCATGCGCGAACGAGCCGCGGCCACCATTTTGGAAAACAAAATGGCGGCTGTGACTCGGCGCATGCGCAAACGAGTTGTGGCCGCCATTTTGTTTTCCAAAATAGTGGCCGCGACTCGTTCGCGCGCGCCTCCATTCCCCCCCCCCCACACACACACACCATCGGCCCGCAGAAGACCCGGGGATCCCCAGACCGGCCCCAGGTAAGGGGAACTTGCCGACCCCTGTAATAGAGTGTTATTATATTGTTCGTTTCTCCCTAGCCATTTGTGTGTTTTGTGTTTCCTAAACGGCATCATTTCTACACTCCCAGCTTATAAGGAAAGGAGCCTGAACTTGTTTGATTCCTGAT
The DNA here is from genome assembly GCA_026167975.1 of Phrynosoma blainvillii. NCBI lineage: Eukaryota > Metazoa > Chordata > Lepidosauria > Squamata > Phrynosomatidae > Phrynosoma > Phrynosoma blainvillii. The sequence goes on along the minus strand of JANUYF010000005.1, from coordinate 1,346,317 downwards.
CCTTTTTTCCTGGTGTGCCGTGCCTTAAGTTCCTTTGCAAGCCTTGGGGCAGGGGCTTGCTTCCAGGAGACTTGGGCTAAGGGTCAGATATTAAGAAATATATGCACAAATCAACGACTTCCTTGGTTCATTGACTTTTCTCTCTGTCCTTTCACCTGTTCCAGCTGAGTCGGATCACTCGGGGCCGCTGGGGAAGATTCTGGGGGAAAGCAAAGCGTTTTGGGAAGAAACATGGCGTGAGCATTGCCTTAGGAGCCCTGCGATTTTTCGGCTAAGAGAATTCCAGACCGAAAGGATGCCCAAAATGATCTCTGACATCCAGACAGCAAAGAGAACGAGAAGCTCAGCTTTGGAAATAACCACATTCCTCTTTTTCTGCAATTTCTCCTCTTGCCTAGATATGTGCCAACGAAATGTGTAATAAAACCCTCCATCTCCCACCAAAAATCTCTCCAGCGGTTTTCTTCTGACCTTGAGAGATTTGCTATCAAGAGTCGCCAAACGGATAGGAAAATACAACCAAATCCAAAGCCCACGAAACAGCAATAAAACAGCACTTAAATATCATGCAACTAAAAAAAATCACCAAAAGCATCATGCAAGCTTTTGAAGCTCCATTGGCTTCTTTGAAACTGATAGGAAGCTGCGTTCTCTCCAAATAAGTTGCTGCCACACTGCAGAATTAATGCAGTTTGAGACCACTTTAACTGCCCTGGCTCAGTGCTAGGGAATCCTGGGATTTGTAGTTTGTGGTGGCCCCAGGGCTCTATGAGAGAGAAGTCTAAACATCTCACAAAACTACAAATCCCACAATTCCAGGGCATCTAAAGTGATGCCAAACTGCAGAAGCCAAGAAAAGCAGGAAAGAAAAAAATTCTGAGAAGAGTTATTATTTGTGATATCACCCATCCCTAGAGATTTATTATGCACTCAATGACTTTGTATACATTTCACATTGGTTTTACAGTTTTGTCATTTTGCTATGCCTTTTTTGGAGAGCTTTCTTGCAGAATCGCCAAACGCTTCATCAAAATTCAGGGCAGACTGGTTCTGCATTTGTTGCTGCAGAAACTGGGACAAATTGGTCACCCTTCCGTAGAAATTGTTGCTTTGTGTGCCTTGAAGTTGTTCCCGACTTTCGGCGACCCTAAGGATAACTTATCACAGGGTTGCCTTTGCAAGATTTGTTCAGAGGAGGTTTGCTATTACCTTCCCCTGAGGCTGAGAGAGTGTGAGTTGCCCAAGGTCACCCAATGGGTTTCATGGCCAAGAGGGGAATCGAACCCTGGTCTTCAGACTCATAATTCAATACTCAGTCCACTGTATTACACACTTATATTAATTTTTCCTTCTTTATGGAAGGGATGCAAGTGAGCATGTCTCTCAGCCATCCCTTCTGGGTCAGGGGAGGTCATTTTCATGGGAATGGTTCTACTGCAGAACCCAGCATCCACAAGGTTTGATCAGTTAAACAGATACGTGAGAACCATCTTAATATAAACCATTTATAAATCACAATATTATTCTACTTGCTCCATTTCCTTATGAGGTTCAAGGAGGAAGTGACCCTTGCATGGCTTGGATTTTTTGGGGACGGGTGGAAGGACACCCTCCTGTCCATCAGGGACTACAAAAACAGGTGGGGGCCATATATGGCCTATCATCCACATTGCTCATGCTGGATCTAAGCTAGACCTCTGCCCAGCCATTATATGTGCAAATGAATCCAATGATCACAAAGAGCAAAAGGCATCCAGTTACCTCTTTCCAAAAGAAACGACACCCAAATTAAGCTCTGCACCCCTGGAACTTTGCACCATTTACAAAATAAGGGTAAATGTTGAGTCTCCCTTATCCAAAACGCTTGGAACCAAAGGTCTTTTGGATTTTGGGATATATATATATATATATATATATATATATTTGGATTTTTGGATTTTGGACTTTCTTGTGGGGGTCTCATCTACAAAAACGTAAAACCATGTACACAAACAGTTCGGAATAATTGGTCCCAAGCCAATGTTTGGGAAGCACTGCTCAATAGTGACGATACCGTCTCCTCTCTTTGTGTGTGCGTTCTGTAAAAATTAAAACAAAATTTTACAAAAAGGGGGGAATGGATGGTAGTTGAGTAATAAGGCCCAGGTGGGCGATGGGGCTCAATCCCTTGAGCGTGGGCAGAAGCAGAACTCGACTTGGTGCGGGATGTTCCCAAATCCACTGACATCGGGGACAAGGCTGATTTGGGCGACTCCCGGGGGGTACTTGAGTCGGAAACTCTGCAGGATGGTCGTGATATAGATGAAGAGCTGCATCCGGGCCAGACCTTCCCCAAGACAGTTCCTCTTGCCTGGAGAGGAGAAGGAAGCAGAAGGGCCTGTTATTTCAGGGGGGAAACTGGGTCCTTCCAACCGAGATTTCAAGCATGATATTTCCTGGCCCCATTTTGGGGAAACGGAGCCATTGGGGGGTTGTAAGGGGTGCTGGTGCATTTGTGAGGGATGAGCTAGGGGTATCTGCACACGTCTTTTTCACACATTGGAGGGGATGGCATGGTTTGCAGGCAGGTTGCCCAAAAACCCAGCTGGTTTTTATGTTAACATTTGGGAACGTTGGGGAGACTGGTTCAAGGGCCATAAGATGGAAACCGGGATTGGGTTTGCAACTTTGGGGGCAAATTTGCCCCAGCCCCGTGTTATCAAAGCAAAGGGCTCCGGACCAGGCAGTGGTTAGACTCCCTGATCATCTGCCTCTGGTTGCAAACAGTGCTGACCTCCATTTTCAGAAAAGCAAGAGAGCCCAAAATAGGAAATGGAAAGGCAACCACCTGCAGGGAACCTATTTACCACCGTTTATGGGATAGAGAAGGAACGTAGGGATGCGAGGCCCACGGTTTGCATGCAGCATCCAACACACCCTTTTGCAACCCCTATAGCAGGGGTCCCCAAACTTTTTGATCTGGGGACCAGTTTGCTGGCCCCCAGATCTCCAGAGGGCCAGAGGCGTGCGTGTGCATGCGCATGACTCGGGCGCCATTTTGGAAGACAAAATGGCGTCCAGCAGTGCGCAAGAGCGGTGGCGGTGGCAGGACTGGCCATGGGCCGCTAAGAAGGCCTCGACGGGCCGGGGCCAGCCCATGGGCCATAGTTTGGAGACCCCTGGCCTATAGCCTCTTGACACCCCATGTTTTTGGAGTGCGTAATCTTTTGCTGATTTTCTTTCACCCCAACACACACACACACACACACACACACACACACGTGAAAATTAAAAAAAGGTTGCATTTACACTGCAGAATTAATGCAATTCAACCCTGCTATAATTGCCATGGCTCAGTTCTATGGAATCCTAAGATTTGTAGTTTTGTGAGATATTTAGCCTTCGGTGTCAGAGAGGCTCTGGTGCAAACTGCAAATCCCAAGCATCCCATAGCATGGTAAATGGCAGTATCAAAGTGCATTAATTCTGCAGTGTAGATGCAGCCATAGATATGGCAATTAGGTGTGCCCCAGAACTCCCAATCTGTGATGTTTGGTTTCAGGTTGGCTGAAAACAGGAACAGGAGGGATGTGAGGTTACTTTCTGGGCAGCACAACGGGTCATTGGTGTGGACAACAGGGCGGACATTCATCTAGGTCCTAAGTCCAGTTGTCCACCCTAAAGATGTCCACCCATCCAATCCCCAGACCTGCAGAGAAAGGCATGTCGGCTCCGTTCCTCTTGAATTCTCCCTTTTCATCCAGGAAATGTGCCGGGTCAAACTGGTACGGATTTTTATATTGCTTGGGGTCATTCAGTGCAGAGCTCAGGATGGGATAGAGAGTAGCTCCCTGTGGGAAGAAGGCAAAGGGATTTATTTGCAAATGACAATTTCACTACTCATTTCTAAGCCCTAGGAAGGCTTTAAATTCTCTTTCTACTCTTTGAGCATCCCTTCTCCGAAATGCTTGGGATCAGAAGTCTTGCTCATATTTTCCTGTTTTGGAATATGTGCATATACATAATGCAATATCTTGGAGACAGGACCCAAGTCTAAACATGAAATTCATTTATGTTCCATATACACATCCATGGCTTGGAGGCAATTTTATACAAAATATTTTCAATGATTTTGTGCATGGAACAAAGTTTGTGTACATTGAGCCGTTAGAAAGCAAAGGTGTCACATTCTCAGCCATCCATGTGGACCATTTTGGATTTTGGAATATTTTGGATTTTGGAATATTTCAGATTTGGGAATACAGCTGGAAGCTTATTTAGCAGAATAACTTCTGATAAACTGATTTGGGTCTCTTTAAAAAAAAAGAATTGCAGAGTTTAAAGAAGTGTGATGTTGATAACACTTAAGAGTTCAAAAACTACTAGTCGTTTGGTTTTGGTGGCAAACAATAACATTTGGGCAAGTGAAAGATTATTTATCTATATGATTTATATTCTGCCTTTCTCCTAGAATGGGACCCAAAGTAGAACAGAAGTTTATACAAAATGTGGAGGACAGTTTAAAAGGCATTAAATGACTTTTGTTTGTTTGTTGTATGCCTTCAAATTGTTTCAGATTTATGGCAACTCTAAGGCAAACCTTCTTGGAAGGTTTCTTCAGAGGAGGTTGCCATCCTCCGAGGCTGAGAGAGTGTGTCTTGCCCATGGTCACCCAGTGGGTTTCCATGGCTGAGCTGGGATTCGAACCCTGTGCTCCAGAGTCACAGTCCAATGCTTAAACTACTACTAGCTTTCTATTAAATGACCTAGCCAATTAAAATGTTTAATTTGAAATAATTAAAAACGTATTCAACACTTATTGGGGGAAAAATGCAGTCAGCATGGGGTAGTGGTTTGAGTATTGAACTAGGACTCTGGACTTTGAATCCCAGCTTGGCCTTGGAAACCCACTGTATGACCTTGGACAAGTCACACTCTCTCAGCCTCAGAGGAAGGCAAGGGCAAACCTCCTCTGAGCAGATCTTGCCAAGAAAACCCTGTGTCAGGTTTACCTTAGGGCCACCATAAGTTGGAAATGGCTTGAAGGCACGCACCACCAGCAGGTACCTTTGGGATGTTAAATCCTCCCAGCTCCATGTCCTTTTTGACCAGCCGAGTGAATCCTAAAGGGATGAGGGAGAGGAACCTCTGAGCTTCATGGAGGGCAGCTTCTGTGTAGGGCATCTGGAGGCGATCCTTCATGGCTGGCGGCCGTTCCCGTCCGATCACACGATCGATTTCCTCATGGATCTTGGCTGGAAGTGGAGTCAAAGGCAAGGCATTAAATGCATCCAGCAAATGAAGAAATGAAGAAATCCAGCAAACCTGAAGAGGAAAGGCAAATCTCTTCTCTTCCCTCTTTCCCACATCAATATTAGGAATACAAAGGATATTAGCAAATTTTCTCATCGGTGCTGAGAAATCATGAAAAATACACAAATCCTCTTGTACTCTCACCCAGCATAGAGAAAACTTTGCTTTCTAAGAGAGGCTTATAGATGTGTGGATAGACCCTTTCTTGTCGAAGATGAATAAAGCATCAGCATTATTATTTTTTGAATGAGGCATATTTTTGTCATGAGTGAGAGTGCAAATATTCAGGTATTTTCCCCACTTCCGTTTGCCCCTATAGTTTTGGCACAAAATGTTGTATTTTCATAGAATCATAGAATCATAGAGTTGGAAGAGACCCCAAGGGCCATCCAGTCCAACCCCAGTCTGCCATGCAGGGACTCACAATCAAAGCATCCCTGACATTGTGCAAAATGCAACGGTTGAGATTGTACATGGAGGAAATGGAGTGAAAAGTTAAAAAGGTAAAGGCAAAGGTAGTCCCTTGACATGAATGTCCAGTCGTAACCGACTGTAGGGAGTGATGCTCATCTCGGTTACGAAGCCAAAGGGCCAGCGTTGTCCGAGGATTACTCCATGGGGCCAGAATGACTGCACCAAATGCTGTTACCTTCCCACCTAAGTGGTACCTATTTATCTACTTGCATTTGCATGCTTTTCTCCATGAGCAACAAACACACACCGACCATGCACAAAGTGCCTGCACCTTTGCACCTCTTGGGCACTTCCATCTCCACAGTTGTATATTGAATATAGATCTTTCACGTCCGACAGAAATGCCCAACCTCTTCTGTAGCCAACATATGCTTGTGTAAGACAATAGCAAGATTCTGCTGATTTTTGTACAAAGGAAAATTTTCACAAAAACATGTGAAAAATCACGAAAAATACACAAAACCTCTCGTACTCTCACCCAGCATAGAGAAAACTTTGCTTTCTAAGAGAGGCATGTGGATGTGTTGAGAGACCCTTTCTTCTTGAAGATGAACAAAGTTTTGAATATTCCTTTATTGAGTCCTTGTGGAGGGAATATTCTGTGCTTTGACGGTGTCTTCCTGCAGGGCAGAATGGGGTTGGATTGGATGGCCCTTGGGGTCTTCTCCAATTCTATGTGATTCTTTATATCCCCATTTGGGGGGATGGAGTCCCGGCTGGGCTGGTAGGGTGGCCCTAAAGCCCCCCAGGTTGACACCAGTTCCACCCCATAGAAAATTAAGCTATGGCCCAGATACTCCTTAGGGGACGGAGTGTAAAGGTGCACCCAGTTAGGACTCCCCTCTGTCTCTCCCTTTCCTCCTGTTGTTGCCCATGGGAGGCGGGGGGGGGGGGGTTCCCTGACACAGCCATTATGTGGATGATGGTGGTGGTAGTAAGGTTGATGGAGTTTCCAGCTCAGCCGTGGGCAACTGAGTGAGAGCGAAGGGCTATTATTTCCCCTCTACATGGACCCTACATGGCATCCCTAGGGCTGCTGTCACCCGCTGCGGTCACTCACGGTGTCACCCCCCCCATTGACCTCCTCCTCCTTCTCCCATTTCACACCGTACAGAACCCCCAGTCATGCTTTTTTGTACTAAAGTTACTCTTAAAATCATAATTCCCATGTACCACTAGCAAAAAACAATATAGCAAAATTAAAAATAATACCTTCGAATTACAATATCATATGCACAACCTAAATGTATGTATGTACACATAGTGAAGATTTGGTTAAAATGTGATGGTTTTAAAGAAAATTAAAGAAATTGTAAAAGAATACAATTAAAAAAAATATTTTTTTAAAAAAAATCTTTAAAATGTAAAAATTTGAAATTTGAAAATTTAATTTTAAAAACATCCTGGAGCCTCTCCTCCCACTGAGCTTCACCCTACTCCTACTTTAAAGCATTTTAAAGGGAAGCAGGTGAATGCCACAGCCCCTTTCTGTCAAAAAGGAGGTGTTTGAGGAGAAGTGGGGTCACCTCCTTTTTAGGGTGCCTCTTGCACACACCCCGCACCCCCCTAGTGACACCACTGCATGGACCACCACCCCACAGCAAGCCCACATACCTTTGCTGTTCTCTGCAGTCCTTCTCAAAATGGCCGCAGGGAGTGATGCTTTGTCACCTCCTGTGGCCATTTTGAGAGGGACTGCAGAGGTCAACGCAGGCATCTGAGGAGTAGCACGGGGCTCTGGGGTGTTTGCAGAGGTGTGCTGTGTCTTCATCCTTGGGGGTGTGTGGTTTGGGGGCACAATTTGACTTAAAATTGCACCCATTTTTAGGTGTTTGGAGGCCCTGGTGGAGGGCTTCAGAGTCTACAAAACACAGGGTGACCAGATGTCGTAACTGCGAAGGAGGACTGGGCACCACCAAATGTAGGTCATTCAAGAAAAATGGAAGACATGACCAAGGAAAAGCTTGAAACGCTCATATAAATATAAATCTGTGATTTTTAGTCTGGATCAAAATGGAGGCAATTTTGGAATTCCTCTTGGACAGGAGGCTGAAATGTAGGACATGTCTGGGAAAAGGAGGACGTCTGGTCATCCTGTACAGAACAGGGATTCGTTACCCTTGTGGGGCTTGTGGGCCACACTTTCCCCACCCCTGCAATGGGCTGATGCACAACAACAAAGGCATCCCCAGGGACTTCCAGGGGCTTTTCCAGAGGTCCCAGGGGACATTGTTGTCATTGTGCCTCTTTCCAGATGCTTCTCTGTCTCCCTCCATTTTCCCTGGGCCACTAAATATTCCTATCTGGAGATGGTTCACATACAACAGGTTAGCTTCACAGGGGAAAAGGTTGTTGCAAGAGGGAGGCAGTGAATTCTTTCCTCCACAAGGACCAAAAAACAAAGACACACACCAACAACAGGCTGGCATATGTATTTGGTAATTTGGGTATTTTCAGATGCCAAATTCCTAGTCCAAACTGGTTATCATGCATGAAAAATTCCCCATTCATTGGTTATCTCATGGGGTGGTTTTCAGAATACAATGAGAGATAGGTATATTGTCCAGGAGCTCCAGGAGAAGATGATAAAGTAGAATCATATCATATCATAGAACAATAGAGCTGGAAGAGACTCCAAGGGCTATCCAGTCCAACTCCGTTCTGCCATGCAGGAACTCACAATCAAAGCCTTCCCTGTGACAGGTGGCCATCCAAAGAAGGAGACTCCATCACACTCCTGGACAGCGTCTTCCATGGTTGAACAGCTCTTGCTGACAGGATGTTGGGTGGCCATTTGTTGGGAGTGCTTGGGTTGTGTCTTCCTGAATGGCAGAATGAGGATGGACTGGATGGATGGCTCAGGGGGTTTCTTCCAATTCTAGGATTCTAGGATTTCATAAAGACCAGGTTGACTCAATGGGCGACCCACCTTCCACGGCCGGGTGTTCAAGCAGGATCATGAGAGTGTATCTCAGGCTGGTGCTGGTGGTCTCCGTCGCAGCAAAGAAGATGTCATAAACAGTCATCATCAGATTGTCTCTTGTGAATTCTGTCTTGGGATTGTTCTTCTCCTAGGAATGGGGAGAGCACAAGTGAATCATATAAGTTTATTGCATGGCACATGCAGGAATGGGAACTAAATGGAATGGCACGAAACGGGGCAAGAACGTATGTTACCACACAGGGGAACGCCGACCATGCCGCCGATGCTGCTGGAAGTCTCCAAGCCATTCCCCATCCATGCCATGGCAGCCAATTTTGAAGAACGATTTTGGACCATTCTTCAAAATTGGCTGCCAGGAATGGCTGGGGAATGGCTTGGGGACTCTTGGCGGCATCGATGGCATTCTCCCATGCGGTAACTTGCATTCTCGCCCTGTTCTGTGCTGTTCCGTTCTGTTCAGTTCCCGTTCTTGAAAGCGGCATGCAATAAACTTAATAGAATCATATAAGCCTAGAGCTGGAAGAGACTCCAAGAGTCATCCAGTCCAGCTCCATTTTGCCATGCAGGAAGACACAATCAAAGCATTCCCTGTGACACATGGCCATCCATGCCTCTGCTCAGAAACCTCCAGAGAAGGAGATGCCACCACTTTCTCAGGCAGCATCTTCTTCCACAACATCTGGGGATGTCTGGAATGACCAGAAGTGGGAAACATCACTTTTTTTGGAATACAGCTCCCAGAATCCCCCTGTCAATATGTGCACAGGCCATGCTAGCTGGGGGACTTGTGAGCACTTAGCCCCCAAAACAAGCAGCGACAGATCCTAGCAGTAGTAGGTTCTTCCATAGGGTTGCCAGATTGAAAAATGGAGAGGGCTTCTGCACTTTTAGTGGTTGTGCAGAAGAGGGAATTTCAGCCAGTGTGGTCACAAGCAATGCCTGCTGAAATTCCCTCTTCTATTCAACCAGTTAAATGGAGAGGAGCCTCTTCCAGTTTTCACTCTGGCAACCATACTCCACAGGCACTGCCTGATTTGTAACTGCCACCCCCATCATTGCGTTGGGCCTATGGAAGCAAGAAACGCACGGCCACAATTGATGGGTCAGGACCCCTTCATTTGTGCTGTTTTATCCCATGGTGCTTGCTGTTCTTGTGTGCCTTCAAACTGACTTGGACTTATGGAAATGCTCTCCTAGTGTTTTCTTGTCAGCATTTATTTATTCCAAGAAGGTTTCCCATGGCCTTTGTGTGAATCTGAGAGAGAATGAGACTTGCCCAAGGTCACCCAATGGGTTTCCATGGCTGAGCAAGGATTTGAACATCAGTCTCCTGGAGCCTTAGTTTAATGCTCTAACTAGGATTTCCAGATCATGAGGCTTGGCCCTGAGTCTCCACTTTTCATGACTCCTCTCCTGGACACGATTTCTCCAGTTTTGGTGGTCTCAGCTCCAGACAAGAGGAAAAGGCTAGGTGCAAATCTCCAGCTAGCTGAGACTTCTGTCTAAATTTCTCAACAGCAAAATGTGTTCATTGTGAGTGAGCGTGCTTAATTGCATCACCAAGGAGTGTCTTGTCTCTGGTTTTATCCCAGAAAGTCTGAAGGTTGGTAAATCATACTCTAACCATTATGCCACATTGGCTCCTCTGTGCCTCACCTGCTCCATTTTGAAAAGGAAGGAGTCTATGAAGTCCCTTGGGCCACTGCTGGGATCCAGGGTCTTCTCGTGATTTCTTATCTTCCGGGCAACAAAGGCTTGGACGTCCGCGAGGTTTGTGAAGAATGTCTGGTGAGGTCCGGGCAAGTGGTCCATGATGCGGGGGAAGATGTTGTAGAGCTGATGGGGAAAGAGAAAGAGAGGAATGGAAGATGTTTGTGATACACACGATGGTGGAGTTTGCAAGACTGCTTTTCTTTGGAAACTGACACCCTAATTGCCAGTTATGCTTAATAAATATGAATATTAGACTTTGATGCATGAGGCGGGAAAGCTGTCTGTTGTCAGAATCTGCACAAATTATTAAGAAAGCATACTGGGCAGGGCAGGCTGATGGTGGCCTGGACCCTGTCCATCTTGGGGGTGGGGAAGCCAAGCCTTATCCTAAAAGTACAAACTGGACATTCCCTCATCCCCACCCTCCTCCTGCTTGCAAGGAAATGGCTTCATTGACAGAGTGTTTAACTGGCTTGTCTACCTCCACTGAATGGCGACCTGCCAAACTGGCTTGTTCTCTTGAATCACCAGGGAACTCACTATCACAAAAGGGACCCAACTCTCCAACCTTTGGTTCATAACACCACTGGCTCCCTATCATCCCATCTCCTTATTTCTTTGCACAGATCCATTTCTGAGGATCCTTCTCCTGCTCACCTTCCCGGCTGCTCCTCACCCACCTGTCCTGCGATGGAGCTCTCCAACCGTAAGCTCTCAATGAGCAAGCGGACAATCCTGCGGTACTCCTGGTCCTCATAATCGAAGCGTTCTCCCAGGAGGATGTGGCTGATCACGTTGGCAGTTGCACAGCTGAGAATCATGGCTGGGTTGAAGGGCTGGCCTAGCAAAGGAAAGGAAGGAGCTTCAGGGACATGCCTCGGTTGAGAAGAAGAGTGGGCAGCCACTGGAGATCAGGGTTGTTTACCTCAAATATTTGATGTTTGCAGTTTGCTACTTGGCAGGCATGAATCTCTGGCTAACCATGAGTGAAACTGGGGGTGGTAGTCATGTGTCCCTCCAAATATGGATGGACTGCAACTCCCAGTATTCCTCTCTAGTGGCTATGCTGTCTAGGGATGCTGGAATGTCCAATCCAACCACGTCTGGAGGGCTGAAGGATTCCCACCTCTGAGCTCAACTAACATACAGAGCCTTCTCTTCCAGAACTGGGTGTAGTCCCTTCAAGAGTTCATTCAGACACAGATTACTGCTACAGGATAATATTTACTGGTGCAGCAGATAGTACACATAGCAAAAAGCATCCCAGCACTTTTGCTGATGGGGCCTAGCATCCCCTCACAGTCCTTGGGTTCCCAGACAAATTCTACCCAGACTTATCCCTTGGCTGGCAATCAAATCAAATCAAATCCTCATCATTGGCCATACAGCACTGGGCCCAAACCAAAGCTGATGGAAGATGGACTCCCAAGGGTTATACAGTGAAGATGCAAACAAAGGAAACCAAATCCAAAAGCATGACCAATCTCCCTGTCTCCAAGTAGCGATGAGAAATGTACAAGGAGGATAGCAACACAGGAAAACGTACTCCTTCATTATGTTCCCAGCTTCCATATTGTCTCCCAGGTCTAAAGTGTCATGTAGTGGCGTCACTAGGGTTGGTGTCAATCCGGTGCAGCAACTCATCCTGTCACTCCCAGAGTGCCTGGCACAAATCCCAGCCACCGCTTCTGCCAGCCAGCCAGCCAGGCTTCCTCTGCCGTGATGGGAGTACGGTGTTGCTTTTCTGAGTCTAGAAGGGCTGTTGGGTGGGAAGGAAAGGGAAAGGGAGGCAACTTGCTCTCTTGCCTGGCCAGCAGAACCACAGACCTGGAAGGAGCTGCTGGTCAGCAGAAGCACTCCATCCCCATTGGCCACAACTGATGGATTGCAGAGGGACCTTGGCTGGAGGTTTCTTGGGATGGATGGGAGTGATTGCCCCACCGGAGGTTCACCCCCCTGGTGAGGTCCGCATCCACTGCACTCCCCTATTGGCACCCCTGCTGTAACGTCAAGGCAAAAAGGATATTTCAAGTTCACTAATATAAATTAACTTTTTCATGCCACTGGATAGTGGTTAATGTTTGGCCATGATGCTAACAAGGACTCCCATCTGTCTGGTCACACAGGCTCAGTTCGCTACAGAGGGATAGTTGCCACTATGGAGACATAATAAAGCAATTGAACATGTATATGTACATACCTTTTGTGGCTCTGAGCTCTTTCATGAGGAACTCTGCCTCTTCCTGGATCCGTTCCTCGATGCTTTTCTTCCCCATCCCAAAGTTCCTCAAGGTTGTGAGGGAGAAGCGCCGGATCTGGAGCCAACGCTCACCGTTGGCCATGAGAATACCTGGGGAAGGCAGTTGGGATATTTGGCATCCCCTGAAAATCTTTGCCACTCTTCAGTTTCAGTTTTGTAGCCTTCTGTGTCACAAAACTTGGATTTTATAGAGTCAAAGCTTGCTTGCTCCATCCACAATATGACATCCCTTCAGATATTTCAACAGGGCCATCATGTCACATTTTAATCTTCTATTCTCCAGCTTAAACATATCTAGCTCCCTAAGTTGCTTTTCAAAGGGCTTGGGGAGTTCCAGACCTTTCACCATTTTGGTCGGCCTCCTCATAAAACATTCCTACCTGGATTGTGGTGCCCAAAACTGGACACAGTATTATTCCAGGTGAGGCCTGACCAAAGCAGAACAGAGCAGCGCTATTACTTCCCTCAGTCAAGAAGACACTATACTCCTATTGATGCTTCCTAGAATCACATTGCTTTTTTAAGCTGCTCCATCACAGTAGTTCACAGGGACATGGTGGCTCAGTGGTCAAGACATGGACTCTGACAATTGCAAGGTTGGCAGGTTGGCAGTTCGAGGCCCAAGTGCCATGTGATGAAGTGACCTCCTGTCACTAGTCCCAGCTTCTGCCAACCTAGCAGTTTGAAAGCATGTAAAAGTCCAAGTAGATAAATAGGTACCTCTTTGGTGGGAAGGTAACAGCGTTCTGTGCAGTCATGCTGGCCACAGGATCACAGAGTCATCTTTGACAAAGCTGGCTCTTCTTACTAATGGAGATGAGCACAGTCAGATATGACTTGACAGTCATTTCAAAGGGGAAACCTTGACCTTGATCTTTATCACACTGTTGACTCATGTTCAGCTTGTGGTCTACTAAGAACCCTTGATCCTTTTCACATGTACTGTTATCAAGTCAGGTGACACCCATCCAATATTTGTACATTTAATTTATCTTAAAGGTAAAGGTATTCCCTGTGGACCAGGTTGTCAAGTGTCCGACCGTAGGGTCGGTGCTCACCTCCGTTACGAAGCCAAAGAGCCAGCATTGTCAGAGACTACTCTGTGATCCTATGGCCAGCATGGTTGCATAGAACAATGTTTACCTTCCCACCAAAGTGGTACCTATTTATCTACTTGCATTTGCATGCTTTCAAACTGCTAGGTTGGCAGAAGCTGGGACTAGTGACAGGAGTTAACTCCATCACGCAGCACCCGGGCCTGGAAATGCCAACCTTCCCATCTTGCCATCAACAGAGTCAGCCTCTTAACCACTTGAGCCACTGCATCCCATTAATTTATCTTGTTCAAGTATAATACCTTACATTTCTCTCTATGGAAATTCACAGTTTTGGCTCAGCTTTCTAATCTGCTAAGATCATGTTGAATTCTGATCCTGTCCTCTGTCGTATTAGCTACCCCTCCTAATTTAGTGTCATCTGTTAATTTAATATTTATGCCCTCTATTCTGTCAACCAAATAATGAATAAATATGTGGAACAACAACTGGTCCAGAACTGAGCCCTGTGACACCCCAATAGTCATTTCTCTCAAAGAAGAAGATGAACCATTGGTGAGAATAGTACGACCCCATTATTCATTGGGGTTATGTTCCAAGAGCCCCTGTGGATACCTGATACTGTGGATAATGGGGAAGCCCATTATTTTCAATGAGACAAACAACGTCCAGCCCAAGGATACCATAGAATCAGTAGAGGAACTAGAAATGCCTAGAGACAACATATTTTTTCAGATATGGATAACTGAAACCAAAGATATGAAATCTGTGAATATGGGGAGCCGTACTGTACTCTTTGGGTTTGTCTTTATCCAGCTCATTACTTTTATAATTTTTTTTTATTAAATATCATATTAAATTTATAAAATATAACAAACAAAAACCCCTAACAAACACCCAAACATTACATAACAATTATAACACAATTATTCCAAATACAATTAACTAAAAATAGACTTTGAAGTATCTAAATCATGAATTATATTTGTCTATACTATTGACTTTAGATTCTATATTTACAGTTATTCACATCTCATATTAATGTTATTACTTTCTACATTTGCACACTTCCTGAAAGAAAAACAATTAAAAGTAGTTCAATATTTCTTACATTTGATACTTGTTCATTTTTTTCTTTTTCTTTTTCTTTTTTCATTTTTTCCTTTTACTTTTGTTTCAACTACATTGTAACAGTTTAGCTTATTTTTTCCGGTACTTCCATCCATTCTTGATTAAATCTTTTATCTGATTTAATTTTAATTAGACAGCTCAACTTGTCCATTTTTATGTATTCCAATTCTTTCCAATACCAATTGATTATTGTAGGTACATCATCTTTTTTTCCACGCCTACTGACAAGTAATGTCCTTGATGCCGTTAACATGAAAAAGATTATCTTCCCATATTCTTTTTCAGTTTCTTTATTTATTATTCCTAGAAGATATACTTTAGGTTCCATTTTGAATTTCAATTGAAGGATATCCTGTATTCCCTTATGGATTTGGAACCAGAATCTCTTTGCTATTGGGCAAACCCAACACATACGGAAGAGTGTCCCCTTCTCCTTCCAACAGTTGTTATTATTTTTCTTCTTCATTTTAGCCAATCTGCCCAGAGTAAGATACCAATGAAACTGTATTTTATTAAAAAAACCCTTTTATGCTATAATTTAATGTGTATTTCAGTTTCTTTTTCCATATTTCCCCCCACTTCTCCATATATATTGGGCTACCTAGATCTTGAGCCCAATGGATCATACATTCCTTAACTTCCTCATCCTCTGTTTCCAATTTCAACAAAATCTTATAAATCTTCCCAACCAGATGATCTGATTCTTTAAATAAAATCTTTTCTATTTCTGTTTCTTGAGTTGTTATTCCAAATATTTTTTGATCCGTAGTCTATCTTTCCTTAATTTACATGTAAAGAAACCAATTACATTTTATACCATCAGTTTGTAATTCCTCTCTTGTTTTTAGTCTTAATTTATTATGCTCTTCTATAAGCAATTCATTGTAAATTAACCACTTATTTTTCATCATTTCATCATTTCGATGTAGAGCTTCATTTGGTGACATGGTTTTTGGAATGTTTCTGTCTACCTTATTTCTGTATTTTCCCCAAATTCTCCACAGAGCTCTCCTTATATAGTGACTTTTAAAATCACTGTTTGCTTTCACTTTACCATAATATAGTTATGCGTGCCAACCGTAAACATTATCTATTCCAAATACAATAATCTTCTATTATCTAATCTCAGCCATTCCTTCAGACACTCTAAAACACATGCATCATAATACAATTTTATATTAGGTAAATTTAATCCTTGGTAATATCATCTTGAAGATCTTTTACTTTGATTCTTGGTTTTCATCCGGCCCAGATGAAATTTGTGATGTTTTGTTGACAATTTTTGAAAGGAATGTCATTTACTATTATAGGAATAGCTTGAAATAAGAAAAGCAGTTTTAGTAATACATGCATTTTTATTACCGATATGTGTCCGAGTAAAGACAAGTGTAATTTGTTCCACTTCTCTAGATTAATCTTAATCTTTTCCCATGTTTCTTCATAATTAATTTTATATAAATCTGAGTTTTTGGTTGTAATTGTCACTCCAAGGAATCTTACTTTAGTTTCTATTTTGAAGCCCAATCTTAAAGTAAACAGCTCTTTTTCTTTGAGTGTCATATTCATAGTCAGCACTTTTGTCTTGTCTTTATTTATTTTGAACCCTGAATGGAACCTATATTCTTTTAATGAATCTAATAGCGTTGTATAGTTTCTAAGGGTGCAGATAAATAGATGACCATGTCATCAACATAAACTCTCAGTTTAGTTTAATAGTTGTTGTTTTTTTTAAATCCCTAAGATTTCTTTATCAGCTCTAATGGTGTTACACAAAATCTCTAGAGTTAAATTAAATAGGAGAGGAGATAAGGGACAGCCTTGGTGTGTTTCTCTTTGTATTTTGCAACATTTTATTCTTTCTCCATTAATTATCACTTGTGCTTTTTGTTCTTTATACAATGCCAAAACCCAGTGTAAAAGCTTCCTTCCCCTGCTGTTCTTGAGATAATATCTAACATAAATCTCCATCTTATGTTGTCGAAAGCTTTCTCCACATTGAGGAATATTAACGCAACATGCTTCTCCAGTTTTCATCCAGTTCATTACTGGCTACACATCGGTTTAATATGGAAACTGCTTCCCTGGAGTTAGTTGGATAGGAGTTGGATGTCATCAGCGTATGGGTGGCACCCAACTCCAAATCTCCAGGCAACCTCTTCCACAGGTTTCAAGTAAATATTAAACAGCATGGGCAACAAGACAGAGACTAACAGCACCTTCCTTTCTATGGGCTGATGCAGAACGGCCATTTGGGGTGGCATAAAACTGCCCCGGGAAGTAGTGGATCAGGGCTGCGGCAACCCCATGCCATGGTCCCGATCCTCCCTTTTGCCACCCTGAAAAGAGCAGCAAAATGCCCCTCCTTAGGGGCAGCAAAAGGCCACCCTAAGAGCTGGCCCTGCGGCTCTTCAGCGCCCTTTCTGTGCAGTGTGTTTAAACGCTGCACCGGAAGCGTGTCCTGAAGCCGCGCTCCATGTGTACAGCTGTGCAGCATCAGGACACCGTTGGGGTGGGGTTGGGGTGGCCGGCGTCTGCAACAGCCCTAAGACAGACAATACCTAGTCCTCTGTTGGTCTTATCTGCTGATGGGAAGCTGCCTCTGTCAAGGAATTCATCTCCGCTGTCCACCAGAATCTTCTTTACTACGTCGTAGCCATAGAGGACCACCACCTGGTCTGAGCCGAAATACACCGTAAACACCGGTCCATATTTTTCACTCATCTGCAAAGTCAGAGCAGAAAGAAAAGGGTGAAGAAGAGGCAATATGAGAGGATGAGTTCGGGGGGCAAGGTGCCTGTCTCTGGACATTCCCCCTGGAGCCAATATGGTTTTGGTAGAGCCATTATGGTCTAGTGCGCTGATTCCCAAACTTTGCTCTTCCAGGTGTTTTGGACTCCAACTCCCAGAAGCCCCAGCCAGCTTGGCCAACAGTCAGGAATTCTGGGATCTGAAGTCCAAAACATCTGGAGGATCAAAGTGTGAGAATCACTGGTCAAGTGGTTGGACTGTTGGATTAGGACACCAGGAGACTGGGGTTTGAATCCCAGTTTGGCCTCCATTGGTTTCAATTGGTTCATCCTCATCCAATCCATTACAGATGACAGGCATTGGTTTAGCAGAGAAGCAACTTCCCTGGATTTAAGTGGAAAAGAGAGCGTACTAGAATATTGTAGGGTAAAAATTAGAATTAGGGGATATTTTATGGCCAAAATAAGCTCATGTGGATAAAAAACTAAACTGGGATCATTTTATTGGGCCCAGTCCTGGGCCCAGTGCTATTCAATATCTTTATTAATGACTTGGATGATGGTATTGGGGGCATAGTTATCAAATTTGCAGACGACACCAAATTAGGAGGAGTAGCTAATACCCCAGAGGACAGGATCAAAATTCAAAATGACTTGAACAGACTAGAAAGTTGGGCCAAAGCTAACAAAATGAAATTCAACACGGAGAAATGTAAGGTACTGCACTTAGGGCAGAAAACGAAAAGTACAGATATACGATGGGGGACACCTGGCTGAATGAGATTTCTACGTGTGAAAGGGATCTAGGAATCCAGGTGGACCACAAGTTGAACATGAGTCAACAGTGCGATGCAGCAGCTAAAAAGGCCAATACAATTTTAGGCTGCATCAGTAGAAGTATAGTGTCTAGATCAAGAGAAGTAATAGTGCCACTCTATTCTGCTTTGGTCAGGCCTCACCTGGAATAATACTGTGTCCAGTTCTGGGCCCCACAATTCAAAAAGGATGTGGAGAAACTGGAGCGTGTCCAAAGGAGGGCAACTAAAATGGTGAAGGGTCTGGAAAGCAAGCCCTATGAGGAACGACTTAGGGAGCTGGGGATGTTTAGCCTGGAGAAGAGAAGGCTGAGAGGGGATATGATAGCCGTGTTTAAATATTTGAAGGGATGTCATATCGAGGAGGGAACAAGCTTGTTTTCTGCTGCTCCAGAGACTAGGACCCGAAACAACGGATGCAAGCTGCAAGAAAAGAGATTCCACCTCAACATTAGGAGGAACTTCCTGACAGTAAGGGCGGTTCGAGAGTGGAACACACTCCCTCGGAGAGTAGTGGAGTCTCCTTCCTTGGAGGTCTTTAAGCAGAGGCTGGATGGCCATCTGTCAGGGATGCTTTGATTGGGAGTTCCTGCATGGCAGAATGGGGTTGGACTGGATGGCCCTTGTGGTCTCTTCCAACTCTATGATTCTATGATTCTATGATTCTATTTATGCTGCCAGCTACATAAGTGACCTCTCTCACCCCATTCTCTGGCCACATCCCTTTCAGACTGAAGTCTTTAGCTCTTCTCCTGTTTCTCTAACCAATATCCTTTGATCCAGCCTGTCTCCTCCCCAAAACGTTTTCTCTTTTATTCTTTTGCTTCCAAATGCCTGGAATGTGGTTTCTCCTCCTCTTGTCTTCACTTTTCTTCCAAGCCTTTTCTCTTGAGTTTTAACCTCTTGCAATTTGGCAGTGCCTCTGGGCTGTGGAGCTGTTGCAAAAAACCCAAGTTATTGCCAAACCCAAAGCTGTATTCTGTCCTTATTCCACCTTTTTGCTGGCAAAAGGGTAGCTGTACTCTTGCAGCAACTACAGCAAAACACTTGATGACTCACTCCTTCAAGATTAGCAGATTGATTGAAGGGTGAGCTTTCATGGACTACAGAAGTAATCCAGAGTTGGGAGATGTCTGTCTTACAATGACAAGTCCTTGAGTCTCCCTGGCTTGATTTAGATGATGTTCTGTTTTAATTTATACTGTAAGCTGCTTTGAGTCCTATTCAAGATAAAAGCAAGATAGGAATCAAATCAAATCAATTAATAGAATCATAGAGTTGGAGGAGACCCCAAGGGCCATCCAGTCCAACCCCATTCTGCCATGCAGGAACTCAAAATCAAAGCATCCTCAACCGATGGCCATCCAGCCTCTGTTTAAAGTCAGGGGTAGGCAACCTGTCTTCTTTAAGGGCCGAGGGACTTCAGCTCCCAGAAGCCTCAGCCATGTTGGCCAATAGTCCCATGTTGGCCAATAGCTCCTGGGATTCTGAGAGCTGAAGTCCCTTAAAGTGGAAAGGTTGCCTACCCCTGGTTTAAAGTCCTCCAAAGAAGGTGGCTGGGGGATTCTGGGAGCTGTAGTAAAGCAAACTTGTTGACTGTATGTACATTGCAAAATTCATGTAGTTTGATCCCCCATCTCTCCATCTTATAGATTGCTGGGATTTGTAGTAATATGAGTTACTTAGAACTCTTTGTGAGGGAGCTCTAGTGCTGGATTCCAGGGAAATGGACCACAGCTTTCTAGCACAGTCCTTCCTCAAACTACATATCCCAGGATTCCATGGGATGGATCCATGACAGTTAAAGCAACATCAAACCTTTCTAAATTTGTAGTATAGGCTGCATCTGCACTGTAAAATGAATTCAGGGGGGTTGCAGACTGCCAGAAATAGTGTGAATTCAGTCCACTTTTAGGGTTAGGGTTAGAGTTAGGGAACCATGGGAACTGTATTTTATTGTGGCATCAGAATTGTCTGACAGAGAAGGCTCAATGTCTCAGAAAAATAACACTTCCCATGATTCCCTAGCACTAACCCTAACCCTAAAAGTGGACTGAATTCACACTATTTCTGGCAGTCTGCAACCCCCCTCAGTTTGACACCACTTTAACTGCCATGGTTCAATAATGTTATGGAATTCTGGGAATTGTAGTTCCATGAGATATTTTGGCGTCTCTGTCAGAGAGTCCTGATGCCACAACAAACTACAAATCCCAGAATTCTATAGGATGGAGCCATGACAGTTAAAGTGGTGTCAAACTGCATTATTTCTGCAGTGTGGACGCAGCCATAGATGCACCTGCTCCTTACCTGTCTGTGCATCCTCACTCGGAGGCAGGAAGCTACAATTGTGGCTCCTGAAGGATGAGATGGGATATGTCCAGCGCTGCTAGAAGAAACGGGGGCCAACAGTGGAAGGAAGGGCCATGGCTCCTTACCTTCTTCAGCCGTCCTGCCACATTGCTGGCCTTCAGCTGCAGGAGGTTCCCAATGAGCGGGAGAGGCGTTGGACCCGGGGGCAAGTTCTTCCTCTTGGCCTCCACTTTCCTCCAGGCCATGAAGAGGACCAGGGAGATGACCAAGAAGATGGTGGTGCTCCCCAGGAGATCCATTGCAGCTCAGCCTCCCTCTCCCACTCTCTTCCTTCGGCCGTGGAAAGACTGAAGCTCATAGTCCTTCTCCAAGGGATGCCATCGGAGTCAACAGTTAAACCAGTAGATGATGTTCAACCACCGTCTGTTCAATGATTGTTATAGAAGTGTTGGAATGGAGCCTGGCTTTGTGTTTTTCAGCACCTTCTCTCCTCCAGCATTTCATGGCTTGGGGCCAAAGTTGCGTTGTTTTCTCGCCTGGCTCCACTACCCAAGGGCAGATATCTCACCTTATTAACCAATATGGATCTCTGTCACACCAGCCTGCTGTCTTGTCACAATCACGCTAGTTTAAGAATGGAAGCAGGCTGGTTTGGCATCATTTCTTATCATACTTTCCTACACTTTCCTTGTTTTGGGTACCTGACACCCATGATGATATCTTGATGAAGTTTTGTCCCAAACTTTGGCCCTCCCAGAAAACCACCCCTTTCAGGGCCTTTGCCCCCTACTCTCCTCCCCAGTCCTGAAGCAGAGCTCTTGAGCCGAAAGCTATCGAAGAGGAAGCGCACCATTCGGCAGTACTCCAGATCTTCGTAACCAAACCGTTCCCCAAAGAGGATGTGGCTGACCACATTCCCAGAAGCGCAGCTGAAAAGGGTGGCTGGCTCACAGGGCTGGCTGAGAAAAGGAAGGGAAGTCTGTTCATGAAAAGTCCAAGTCTGTCCAAGAAGGATGTTGACCTCCTGGAGCATGTCCAGAGGAGGGTGACCAAAATGGAGAAAGGTCTAGAAACCCCCAAGAACTAGGAGGAGCGGCTCAGGGAGCTGGGTTTGTTTAGCCTGGAGAAGAGATGGTCAAGGGGTGATATGACAGCCCTGTTTAAATATTTGAAGGGATGTTATATTGAGGAGGGAACAAGCTTGTTTTCTGCTGCTCCAGAGAATAGACACAATGGAGCCTCAATGGATGCAAAAGACAGGAAAAGAGATTCCACCTCAACGTTAGGAAGAACTTCTTGGGGGTAAGACCCACTTAGACTCCTGTGTCCAGTTCTGGGCACCACAATTCAAAAAGGATGTGGACAAGCTGGACTGTGTCCAGAGGAGAATGACCAAAATGGTGAAGGCTCTGTTTAGCCTGGAGAAGAGGCGGTTAAGAGGGGATATGATAGCCCTTTTTAAATATTTGAAGGGAGGTCATATCGAGGATGGAACAAGCTTGTTTTCTGCTGCTCCAGAGAATAGGACCTGGAATAACAGATGCAATCTACAGGAAAGGAAATTCCAGATCAACATTAGGAGGCACTTCCTGACAGTAAGAGCTATTTGACCATGGAAGAAGCTGCCTTGGAGAGTGTTAGCATTTCCTTCCTTGGAGGTTTTAAAAGAGAGGTTGGATGGCCATCTGTCACAGGAAGGCTTGGATGCTGTCTTCCTGCATGGCAGAATGGGGATGGAGTGGATGGTCCTTGGAGCCCCTTCTAACTTTAGGATTCTGTGATTCTTATGCCAATCAAGGGCAAAGATAGCTGGGCAACTCTGCAACAGGGAATATGCCATGTCTGTCTATGCAATCCCAGTGAATAAAGTGGTACATAGAAGGCAATGGGGAAAAAGTTACCTGCCATTCGAGAGTGAGCAAATGCAGGGAAGAAACACATCGAATCAGCTGTTGAATGGAGAGTGGACATGCAGGGAAATCCAATGGATTCAGTGACTTTCTTCTAGTCAGGACTAACATTTAGGTCCATGTGAAATGGTTCCAATTTTGGAATTCCACTTTGACAACCATGAACTGAATACGTCTGTTGCAAAACTGTCAAAGGACTTGTGCAAAGGACATACACAGGTGTAGGAGGCCAGCAGGTGTCCAGCCTGGGGAGGCTTTAATTCTTAATTAAGGGCCTAAGCAGACGGCTTAATAGGCCGTCCTCGGCGCAGGGAAGGGGAGGGGCAGCCGCACGCTCAGCGCCCGCTCCTCCTCCCGAGGTCGTCCTCGGAGCCACTGGCCCTCCGCACGGCCAGCGCTCCGAGGAGGACCTCCCGCCACAGTGTCCGGACACGCTGTGGCAGAAGGGTCGCCAAAAGTACGCCGCAATGTTTTGCGTAGCACTTTCGGCAACGTATGAAAGGAGCGCTATTTTAGCGCTCCTTTCCAGGGGCGCCGACGGTGCGCCACTGTATCGAGGCATGGGGATGCCTCAGTCCCACGGCGCACCTTCCCAGGGCGGCCCACGGCCGCCCATCTGCTTAGGCCCTAAGTCATAAGTGAATGAGTTTTGGGGGAAGATCCTCCTTCCAGACCAGAGGTGGGCAAACTGAAGCCTGTGAGATGCATGAGACCCTTGGATCCCACTTTTGTGCTCCCTGAAGCTCCCACCAGTCCCCCAAAGCCTTTCTTTAGGGGAGACAGAAGGAATTGACCTTTGGCTCCCATGCAGTTGCCCACTCTACCCTAGATAGTTTTGTGTGTTCTGGGGAAATTTTGCCACAAATAACTGCAAAAAGCTCTCTCAAAGCATGTACAAATACCCCCACAAACACCCCAGAGGCGTGTACTACACCCAAATACATTCATGTTCCTCTGCAGTCCCTCTCAAAATGGCGACAGGAAGGGACACAACATCCCTTCCAGTCACCCTATTGTACTGTGTTTAACGTACTGCTTTTTCTTATTTTCCTTTGTTATGGTCTCACATTGTTTTAACATATAGTTTAATTGTATTTCCATGTTGACCTCTTGTGTGCATTTTAGCTGTCTTGTACTCATTTTAATTTGTATGCCAGTCTGAGTCCCAGTTTTGGCCAAAAGAGAGGTTTGGAATAAGAAGGATAATATCCATTTGGGACTAACCAACTGGACTCCAACTAAAGTAAATCATTAAAAGTGAGGGTCATTCTGTGGCCAAAACACATTTTGTTGGGTAAAAAATCAAACCAATCAAGTAAAGCATTAAAATGAGATACTCCGTAGAGTCCTTGCCAGTTATGTATTCAAGTCTTTTACTCCAAATCTCAAGTCAAGTCTTACGTCTCTACTTTCAAGTTTCAAGTCCAGGCTAGATAATTTCAAGTCAAATCTCAAGTCCAGGGGCCAACTTTAATAGGAAAAAGAAGGAGGAGGTGGTTGTGTGTGTGTGTTTGCATGAGGGAATGGTTGCCAATAACTAGAAAATCAAGAAGTGGTTGTCAATAACTAGAAAATCATTGCACAAAGTTAGGTTAAAACAATTCTCGCAGGGACCAGCAAACATGTTAGGCAATGGGCTTGAGGCAGAAGGATCCCTCTAAGCTTTTCAAAAGCTTTGCTCCTCTAATGTTCATCAGGGGCAGACAACTCAACCTCACCTCAAGACATGATTTGCCTAATGCATTTGCTGTTTCTGGATGAAGTTAGACTAGCAAGTTGGTTGCTAAAAATATACAAGACTTGAGTCAAGCCTCTGCATTGTTTATTGACAAGTTGAGTCCAAGTCATGTAATTGAAGAGTCCTGAGTCTGAGTCAATCAGCTCAAGTCTGCAATCACTCGCTTCTGCACATATAACAAAAAAGAGTCTCCTAGAGATGGTTTTGACTCCCAGGAAATTGACTTTTGGTAAGCATATTTATTGCTTTCACACATCAATATTAACTGAGCACAAAAAATACCCCAGCATACCCCATGAAAAGACCCTTCTGCCACACCCAATTAAAAACTAGAGGCCTGTTTAAATAAAAAAGTTTTTTTTCCCTAAAGGCAAAAAAAGATGGAAGTGGGTGCCACTCTTGCCTAGGGTTGCCATACTCCCCGGTTGGCCGGGTTTTTCCCGGATTCTAAGCATGCTATCTGGTGCTCCTTTGGAACATCCTGGTCCAACCAGACAAATTTTCAGATGAACAAAGTCATTTTTTGGTTCAAGAACAAGTTTTCAAGAACTCTTGGAGGGGATATGATTTTGTTTTAGGGGGCTCCACAACTTTCCCCAGAAGCCTTGAAAGGCAGATGGAAGTGACAGTTTATCTCCACTATTATTGATATCCCCCATCCACCTCCCCCCAAAAAGACTGTTCGCCCTCCCGGGGGTGGTGGACCAATTAGAATGGTCCGCCCTCGAAGGCTAATGAATCCAATTGGTTTCCAGAAAGCCTTAGAGGGTTTAATGGTGAGTAATGCCGGTGATTCTGCCGAAGCTTTGGTTAATACGTGGAACACTGATCTTACCAAGGCTATCGACACGATCGCTCCCAAGCGTCCTTTCCAACCCGCTTCGAATCGTAAACCATGGTATACAGAAGATCTCAGAAGGATGAAGCGGGTTGGACAACGACTAGAGTGTGAATGGCGAAAGACTCGTCTCTTATCCGACAGAACTCGCCTTAGGAAGCATCTTGACTCCTATAGGGAGGCTTTACATGCAGCGCAGAAATCTTTCTGTTCTGCATGTATTGCGTCTGCAGAGTCTCGCCCGGCAGAGCTGTTTAGGGTGGTGGGGGATTTGACGCGGATATCTTCTGCGCCAAACCCTCTACTTAACCCAACGACAGCCTGCTGTGAGGCATTTAATATCCACTTTGCAGATAAAATCTCTCGGATAAGAGCCGACTTGGACACCAATATTTTGGCAGGATCTGTGGACGAGGCGTCCAGTAACTCCGTTGATGGCATTTTACTGGATCAATTCCAATTTGTGAGTACCGAGGACGTGGACAAGTTGCTTGGTAGGATGAGGAAGACAACTTGCCCTCTCGATCCTTGTCCATCATGGCTGGTCGTCCAGGGTGGGGACGCGTTCCTCCGAGACACAATCAACGCGTCCCTCAGGGAAGGCAGTATACCATCTTGCTTAAAAGAGGCGGCAGTTAGGCCACTCTTAAAAAAGCCTTCCCTGGATCCCCTGGACAGAAACAACTACAGACCAGTCTCCTTGCTGCCATTTTTAAGCAAGGTGATCGAGAGGGCAGTTGCCTCCCAGCTCCAAGCTATCTTGGATGAAACCGATTATCTCGATCCATTTCAAACTGGCTTCAGGACAGGATTTGGGGTTGAGACTGCCTTGGTTGCTCTGACCGATGACCTCCGCTTGAGCACCGACAGGGATAGTGTGACCCTGCTGGTGCTCTTGGACCTCTCAGCGGCCTTTGACACTATAGATCACACCATTCTCTTGGATCGGCTGAGAGAGCTAGGAATTGGAGGCACTACTTTGCAGTGGTTCCGTTCCTTCCTCTCTGGCAGATCCCAGAGAGTGAGGCTCGGGGACAGTTGCTCTTCTAAAATAGAGCTTAATTGTGGCGTCCCCCAGGGCGCCATCCTGTCTCCGATGTTATTTAACATTTATATGAAACCGCTGGGAGAGATCATTCGGAGGCATGGAGCGCGGTGTCTTCAGTACGCTGACGACACCCAGATTTATTTCTCCATGACCAAATCATCGTCTCAGACCTCTGACGGCATCTCTCCTCTCAATGACTGCCTTGGAGCGGTAATGGATTGGATGAGGAAAAACAAATTGAAGTTGAATCCAGACAAAACGGAGGTGCTCATGGTTACAGGTCCGAATCCGGGTCCGGGATTACAGCCCCCAGTCCTGGATGGGGTCACACTCTCCTCCAAGGACTGTGTGCGCAGTCTGGGGGTACTTCTTGACTCGTCGCTTCATATGACTAGTCAGGTGAATGCGACAGTCAGGAGTTCCTGCTATCAGCTTCAGCTGATACGCCAGCTGCGCCCATACCTGGATAAGAAAGACCTGGAAACCGTTGTGCACGCACTGGTAACCTCACGTCTAGATTACTGCAACGCACTCTACATGGGGCTACCCTTGTGCCTAACTCGGAAACTTCAGTTGGTGCAAAATATGGCAGCCAGATTAATCACCGGAACATCGAGGAGGGAGCATATTACACCAGTGCTGAAATCCCTCCACTGGCTGCCAATTAGTTTCCGGGCGCAGTACAAGGTGTTGGTTTTGACCTTTAAAGCCCTACATGGCTTGGGTCCATCTTATCTCAGGGACCGCCTCTCCCCATATGAGCCCCCCCGTGCCCTTCGGTCAGCTGGAAAGAACCTACTGCAACAACCGAAGTCGAAGTCGACACAGACTTCGCAGAGGGCATTTTCCGCCATTGCCCCTAAATTATGGAATGGCCTGTCGGATGAGATCCGTCTTATTACAACACTTACTGCTTTTAAGAAAGCAGTTAAGACGGATCTCTTCCAGCAGGCCTTCCCGGAATAACCCTCCTCAGAGAATGAATACTGAACTCTCCTCATCAAGCCTTTTGCTATTTTGTTGTTTTTACTTTTTATTGTTATATAGTTATATAGTTATTCTTTTAATATATTCTCAAGTTTAATTCTGTTTTAAGGAGTGTGGGAGGGATGTGGGTGGAGGGATTGGGATATTGGATTGTCTTTTAATTATTGTATTTTAATTGCTGTAAGCCGCCCCGATTGCGCTGCAGAGGGGCGGGTTAAAAATAAAACATTATTATTATTATTATTATAATGTCTCGCCTCTAACTACCTCTAATTTTAGCTAATTTGTTATTTCTTTTGCTTTTAATTAGTATTTTATATTGTTATTCATTTTATATTGTTATTGTTTTTTAGTTTGCTTCATTTTCTTTTTATGATTGGGAGGGGGGTTGGGGTTAGGGGTTATTTAGAAATTTGGTTTTAATTGTATATTGTCTTTTATTGTTATTCCTATTTGTTGTAACCCGCCTCGATCCGCAGATAGAGGCAGGCTATAAATACAATTTATTATTATTATTATTATTATTATTATTATTTCCAGAGATCTTGTAGCACCTTTGAGTTGTCATGTCCACTCATCCAAACTGGCCACCACAGCCAAATCCTGCAACCCTTTCAGTCTCCATATTATATTATAATCTTATAATAATATTATATTATTATAATATTATAATAATGTAATATTATTATAATATTATTCTCTGTCTCTGAAGGAAATCACACTCTGCTTTTTTCCTTCAATTGCTGCTGTCTGTCCTTCTGTTCCTTTTCATTTTGTTCTGTAGATCAGATGGAAGGCTCTCGCTGGAATCTTCTTGATAATTTTCATGGGTTTGTGCCTTTTTACTGATGGCTCAAAAATATACAGTGATCTGAAGGGAATACAACTCGAAATGCCTTTGCATGAGATAATGTTAATATAACCATTACTATTTTATCTATACTATCCCAGGAATGCATATGGCCACTTTGCATGTTCCTTCTCTCCCTATTAAGCTCCAAAGGGCAGATTGGCTCAAAGGTAAGGACAGCCCAAAGTCACGTAGCAAACTGCATTATGCGTACTTGTGTCTCCCTGCTCAATGTCCAGCACTTTAAACATTACGGCCCAGGCATACGTCTGTTTACAAAGTGCAAGTATACCTACCTAATGAAGTCAATGTGTTTCTGGACATGACTTCTTTGACAGGCAATTTGGTGTCAGAAGCAGACATAACACTGAAGAAAAGGGAGAGGTTCCTGAACCAAGCACAAAAAGACAAGGGCAGGTAAACATGTTTCAGCAAAGCTTTTATTGAAAAGGAGGGAAAATGAGGTTCTTTTTGCTTATCCTGGAGAGCAAGACCAAAAATGACCCAAGACTGTCTCATGATTATTTTATATAAAAAATTACAGCAGAAAAACAACAACAGCAAATGTCTTTCAGACAGCCAATGATGGAATGGGCTAGATGAGAGATATTGAGGAAGATGAGAAAATATTTGTAGGAAAAATATTACCAAGAGGAACAATTATTACATGCAAGCTACATTCTTAAAATCTAAGAATCATAGAATCATAGGGTTGGAAGGTACCGCAAGGGTCATCCAGTCCAACCCCTTGCCATGCAGGAACTCAAAATCAAAGCATCCCCTGGGACAGATAGCCATCAAGCCTGTGTTTAAAGACCTCCAAAGAAGGAGACTCCATTGCTTTCTGAGGGAGTGTGTTCCACTGTCAAACAGCTCTCACTGTCAGGAAGTGCCTCCTAATACTGAGCTGGAATCTCTTTTCCTGTAGCTTCCATCCATTGAGGCTCCATTGTGTCCTAATCTCTGGAGCAGCAGAAAACAAGCTTCCTCCCTCCTCAATATGACCTCCCTTCAAATATTTAAAGAGGGCTATCATATCTCCTCTTAACCATCTCTTCTCCAGGCTAAACATACCCAGCTCCCTAAGACGCTTCTCATAAGGCTTCATGGTTTCCAGACCCTTCACCATTTTAGTCGCCCTCTTTTGGACACGCTCCAGTTTCTCCACATCCTTTTTGAATTATGGTGCCCAGAACTGGACACAGGATTATTTCAGGTGAGGCCTGACCAAAGCAGAATAGAGTGGTATTATTACTTCCCTTGATCTAGATTCTATACTTCTATTGATGCAGCCTAGAACTGCATGCATCACACTGTTGGCTCATGCTGAACTTGTGGTCTACTAGGACTCCTAGATCCCTTTAATATGTCATCTTGCTAAACCAGGTGCTCCCCATCCTATAGCTATGCATTTCATTTTTTTTGCCCTAAGTGCAGTACCTTACACTTCTCTGTGTTGAAATTCATTTTGTTAGCTTCGGCCCAGCTTTCTGATCTATTAAGATCATTTTGAATTTTCATCCTGTCCTCTGGGATATTCGCTATTCTTCCTAATTTGGTGTCATCTGCAAATTTGAGAAGCATGCCTTCTCTTCTTTCATCCAAGTCACTGATAAAGATGTTGAATAGCACTGGGCCCAGGACAGAACCCCACTGGACACCCCACTGGTCACTTCTCTCCAGGATGAAGAAGAGGAGCCATTGCTGAGCACCCTTTGGGTTTGGTCAGTCAACCAGTTACTAATCCACCTAACAGCTGTATTGTCTAGCCCACATTTTACTATCTTGTTCGCAAGAATATCATGGGGGACCTTGTCAAAAGCCTTACTGAAATCAAGATATGCTATGTCTACCGCATTCCCTCCATCTACCAAACTAGTAATGTTATCAAAAAAGGAGATCAGATTAGTCTGGCATGACTTGTTTTTGAGAAACCCATGTTGACTTTTAGTGATTATGGCATTCCCTTCTAAATGTTCATGGACTTTCTGCTTAATGAACAGTTCTAGAATCTTTCCTGGTATTGAGGTCAGACTAACTGGGCGATAGTTGTTAGGATCTTCTTTCCCCCCTTTTTGAAGATGGGGCGATGTTTGCCCTCCTCCAGTCTGCTGGGACTTCTCCTGTTCTCCAGGAGTTCTCAAAGAATCATTGCCAGTGGCTCTTTTAATATTCTTGGATGTAGTTCATCTGGTCCTGGAAACTTAAATTCATTTAAGTTAACCAGGTATCCCTGTACCTCCTCTTTACTTATTCTGTGCTGCATTTCCCCTATTGTGTCCTCTGCTTCATTTTCCTCAGTTTGAGCACCCTTTTCTTTTTCTGAGAAGACTGAGGCAAAGAAGGTGTTGAGTAGTTCTGCCTTTTCTCTGTCCCCTGTTAGAATTTCTCCATCTTCTCTGCACAGTGGTCCTACCATTTCCTTCTTCTTTCTTTTGCTACGAATATACCCAAAAAAGCCCTTTTTATTGTCCTTAACCCCTGTAGCAAGGTCATTCTGTGCTTTGGCTTTCCTGACTTTAGCCCTACATGTGCTAGCTATTTGTTTGAATTCCTCTTTAGTGATTTTGTCCCTTTTCCATTTCTTATACATCTCCTGTTTAAAACTTAGTCTAGTTGAAAGCTCTTTTGTCATCCAACCCGGTTTCTTGAGACATCTCCTATTTTTCCTTCTCATTGGAACAGTTTGAGATTGTGCCTTCAGTTTATATATGTTTATGTCATAATGAGTACAGGTAAAGCATCAATTTTTAATAGAGCTAGGCAATTAGAAATCAAAATGAGATTAGACAGATCCTGTATATTAAGAATAGGAACTGTTAGATAAGAAATCAATGTGTGTCTTATTTTATGTCATATGTACCCTTTATTATATATGATATGTTCTGTAAATTATGTGTTGTTGTTGTATGTTGTTGAACAGTTTTTGTTGATAATTGTATAAACATCATTTGTGAAAATGGGAAAAGGGGAAACTCTGGATGTCTATCTATTCTGCAGCAGAGATCCAAAAGGCAGGCTTCTGTGGATCAAGACAAAGTTCAGGAGGGGCTTCTCCTTAGAGCCCAAACGCATGAGGTCCAAAGAGCAAGAAAACCAGGCCAGCTTGCGAACCAAAGTTTTGCTTCATTAACAATGCATGGCTTCCCAAGTTAGCCTTCTCTTCCTGACACCTGAATGTCCTGAAATATGCTCTGACTAATGGCTCCGATCCAGAATGTCTTGATTTGTTCAGAGTGGGCACCAGCCATGCTTCCAGCAGGACACCTCCAAGCCTTAGCAAAATTTGGTACACCCAACAGGATAACCCCATTAAGGAGGCCATTTGGGTGCATACTACATGTGCAATGGCTGCCCAGTCTTGCCACTCTCATCCCCATGGGCAACTGGAAGGGAAGCCCCCAAAGCTCCTGGGATGTTTTCCAGATCTATAGCAACGTCTCTCTCTCTCTCTCTCTCTCTCCTTTTGGTCTGCATACTTTTGCCTCTTCAAGGGGGCTGAGCATAGTATAGTGCCCCCCCCCACATTTGATTGAGTTAGGGGCACAGGACCCCCATGAAAGTGGAAAAAACAAATAAAATGACCACTGAGAATTTTTTTTAACCTGAAAGAATACCTCTCTAGGAACTGCTATGTCCTCCGCCACAACTCTATGGTCAACATCAGCTGGAAGTTGACCATAGAATCATGCTGGAGGAGTTCCAAATGCCTAGAGAAGTGTTTTTTTCTAGGAATCTCTAGGTCTTGTAACTTGACTCTATAGTCAACTTCCAGCAGAGTCACACTGGGGAACCTAGAGATTTCTAGAGAATGCATTGATTTTAGTGGCCGAATAAATGAATAAATAAATAAATAAATAAAATGAATATTGAGTAGGTTTTTAGAGGTTGGAATAGGAAGTAATGAAAATTTAAAAGGAAAAAAAGAACCCAGAGAAGGCAGGAGGAAAGTTGTTATGAGTGCCTATGTTAGTTAGGTAAGTGAGAGAAAGGCTAGGGGAATGCTTGAAGGGAGACGGATGTGAGGAGGGAAAGAGAAAGTGGAAGAAGGGGAAAGAAAGTTGGATGAGAGGATAGTGTTCAGAGAGGAGTGAAGAGGAAGAGATGAGGAGAAAGAAGGGATGAGTTAGGGCCTGTACAGACCGGCCAAAAGAGCTGGCCGGGGGGGAGTTGGG
The DNA here is from genome assembly GCA_026167975.1 of Phrynosoma blainvillii. Classification (NCBI taxonomy): domain Eukaryota; kingdom Metazoa; phylum Chordata; class Lepidosauria; order Squamata; family Phrynosomatidae; genus Phrynosoma; species Phrynosoma blainvillii. The sequence goes on along the minus strand of JANUYF010000005.1, from coordinate 1,314,027 downwards.
GTGTGGTGACCGCACGCCGGCTGCCCCAACTTTGCCCCAATGCCACTGTCATGACGTGTGCCCCATCATCACAATGCATGGTGTCAGGGTGCTCTCTTGGCACAGCATACAAACACGTTGCACCAAAAGTGCGCAGAAGAGCCACGGCGGCGGCAAAGTGCCAGATTGGGGCTGTGGCATGCAGTTGCCGTGGCCCCGATCCAGCGCTTCCAGGAGCAGCACAGAGCCGACCCTTATGGGCCATCTCTATAGCCCCTAAGCGAAAGGTTAAAGGAAGGGAGAGAGTAGAAAGTGGATGGAAGAGCTTGAAATAAGAAAGAAGATGGAAGAAGGGTTAGAAGGTTAAGGAAAGTATAGTGGGTTAAAGATAGAGGAGTATGTTAGTAGGAATATAAACATTTGAGTAGTATTTTAGATGTGACTGTGATTAGAAGACTAAGGAGATTATTACATGCCTTAAATCAGGTGTCAGCAAGATTTTCAGACCTGGGGCCGGTTGCTGGTCCCCAGGTCTTCCACCGGGCTGAGGGGGGAAATGGCAGCGTATGCGCAAGCGAGTTGCGGCCGCCATTTTGTTTTCCAAAATTGCAGCTGCGGCTCATTTGCGAATGCGCAGGAGTACATTTTGAAAAACAAAATGGCGGCCACGACATGCATGTCAACAGCATTGCAGTGGCGGCTGGGGGTGGCGGGGGGGCAGCGGCCAGTCCAGAGGCCTCGGGGGGCCACACCCGGCCCCTGGGCCGTAGGTTGCTGACCCCTGTCTTAAATTATACTCCTTTCCCCTCCCGAATTTAACTCTTCGCGCTGCAGCTGTGTTTTATCACATGGCTTTTGCAGCAGAATCCGACTTCCCAGTAGATCCCCACTCCAAAGTGAATTGGGAAACATGCTCCGGCGGCCATTTTTCCAAGTCAGAACCTTCCAACTTGGAAAAATGGCCGCCAGGGTGTGTTTTCGAATACGTATTGGAACAGGGATCTACTGTGAAGTCGGATTCTACTGCAAAAGCCGTGCACTAAAACATGGCTGCAGTGTGGATTAGAGTTAAATTTGGGAGAGGGTAGGAGTATTATTTAAGGCATGTGATAATCTCCTAAGAGATTAGATTCTAGATGTGGATGTGATTTAGGAGATTAAGTTAATAGTTAAACAGACGGGAATGATACAAAAGGAATCATATGATGGGATATGGATCGTTGGAATGAAGGATTTTCTTTTATGGATGTTTATCATTTGTTGTAAGATTTTATGTATTCGTTTTATGGGGTGTGGTTGGGGGTTGCTTTTTTTTTGAATAAAGGTAACTGATTTTTTAAAAAATGAACACATCAATTAAATCCATGAATAATCAAATCAACAAAAGTCAAAGCCACAAATGTGGGGGGGGGGGGACTGAGTGCATTTGAAAGCAATACCAGCAAGGACACAAAGGAGACAAGGGGGTTAGAACATTGCTTTCCCTGATCAGGTCACTCCCCAGTTCCCATGTATTTTTTTTTCCTAAGCAAGAACAAGAAATAGATGAAAGTCCAGTGATCCCCTTCTGAGAGAAGAACCTGGTCCACCGGACACTGCTTAGTGTAGCCAAAAGTCTACCTAAGAGAATTTTATTTAGCTCAAATCGAGAAGGGGTCCGCTACAAAGAGCCTGCAAGACCGTCTCCCACATGTATACCAAGAGCATAAAAATTGATGCAGGGACAGAATTCTTCAATTAAAGTATTATTTATTAAAGGGGGAAAATCACATAGCAATTCACATACACACACACACTCACTCAAGGCTCAGGAAGTCAGGAGTTAGCTTGGAAGACATGTTGAGGCAGAACTAAGGGTGATATTTACTACAGATGAGGCTTCCAATTGGGTGAAGTGGCATGAGACACAACCATTCTGAGAGCGTTGGTTTGAATGGAGGTGCCAGTAACTAGACTAGAGAGCACAGTGACATAGTGTCCCCATGATCTCCAACTAGTGACACTGAGGGGAGAAATCCAGGGGGTTTTAAGGGCTAAAACTAGCTGCAGGGCAAAAGTGTGAGATTGCATGGGTGGGGTAATCCGGTCTGGCAATATTCAAGGTGAATGGGAGAGGATTAAGTCATTAGCTGGCCCATCAGGTGAGACATCTAGGACCTTGTTGCCCATTCCTCTGATTATGGAGGTGATGATGGTCCATTTTTAACTCCCACACTATCTGACTGGCATTGGGAAGTGGGGACCTAAGCATGGGGTCCTTTGCAGGGTACATCTGGGGTGATGTGGAATTCATACACACACCAAAATTCAGTAAAAATGCACTTTGGGTAACATTAGCGTGGAGAGAAGCAGAAGGAGACCTGGCGTGGGATGTTCCCAAAACCACTGACCTCAGGAGTGAGATCAATTTTGGTGACTCCGGGGGGATACTTGAGGCAGAAACTCTGCAGGATGGTGGAGAGGTATAGGAAGAGCTGCATCCGGGCCAGTCCTTCGCCAAGGCAGTTCCTCTTTCCTATAGGAGAAGGATGCAGAAGGTGCCATCAATAGACTGTTTAATTTTATAGCATGGGGAAAAGGCACCTTGGGACTACAGCTCCCAGGAGCTTTTAGCCAGAAGGCCACTTGCATGCTGCTGGGGGATTCTGGGAGTTTCAGTCCAGAAAGGTAACTTTCCCAAGCTCTTTGTATTTCATGGAGACCTCAGGAATGCCAAAATGGTTAGCATTCTCCTTTGCTTTAAGCGACTTGCATTAATATCCTCCAGTTAAAAGAAGAAGACTAAATTAGATATGTAGGTAGGAACAAATTTTTGGGTTGTGTAATCACCAGTTAGGCTTAAATTACAATTGGCCCTTGGTATTCACTGGGGTTTGGTTCCAGGCCCCCCCGTGGAAATCAAAATTCGTGGATGCTCAAGTCCATGATTATATGAGGGATACCACTAAATAAAATGGTATTCCCAATATAAAATGGCAAGATCAAGGTTTGCTTTTGGGAATATATATATATATATATATATATATATATATATATATTCAAACTGTGGATGGTTGAACCTATGGATAAAGAAACCATGGCTATGGAGGGCCGACTGTACTTTTCAAGGCATTTGGGGGAAGGAGGAGCCCCCTGAAACAGTATCACGCTCCCCAAGAGTTCTTGAGAGAGTTCTTCACCCCAAAAATTATTTGTTCATCTAAAAATCTGTCTTGTTTTTGTTTTCCTTTTGTGCCAGGGCTCAACATTTCATAGATGAAAATGGGCACGTGTGTCCAAGCAACATCAGCACATGATCAATATGGCAAAGAAGAAGAAAAGACAAGCTGGAAGAGGCTGCAGCGGTTTGCTTTTGCCTGAGCTGACATTGAAGGGCAAGACTCTGTCCCCTTCTACCTCTTCCCCTTCATTAAATTAATGGAGCACAAACTGCTTTTGCACTTGCAACTCCATTTGCAGCAAGTGAAGTAAGCTGAGGGCAAAAGGGGAAAGCAGAGAGAGAAGCCAGGACATTTTAAAACCAGCAGGGAAAAAATGGGATGGCAGAAGATTAATTGGGACTGTCCCTGCCAAATTGGGCCAGTTGGAGGATATGGTCTAGGCTTGAGTGTCAATGGGGGTCCCAAGGGCCACACTGGGCTCCTCAAAGGACTACTCATGGCCTGTGGGCCACAGGAGTGCCACCTGTGAGCTAGATATCCCCAAGGGATGGCCATTCAGAAATGCCTACCAGCAGAGAAAGGCATATCAGCTCCGTTCTTCTTGAAGCGGCCGTCTTTGTCCAGGAAGTGTTCTGGGTTAAACCTATATGGATTTGTATATTGCTTAGGATCATGCAGCGCAGAGCTCAGGATTGGGTAAAGAGTGGCGCCCTGTTAGGAGAAAACAGAAGAGACAACTAGGTAAGCATCCACACACGCAACTACGAAGAGAGTCAACTGTTCCCTTTGGGGGGGAATGGCAGCCAGCGTGGCATAGTGGTTGGAGCACTGGACTAGGACCCTGGAGACCAGGATTTGAATCTCAGCTAAGCCATGGAAACCCACTGGGTGATCTTGTGCAAGTCACACTCTCTCAACCTCAGAGGATACTCTGGAGAAACTTGCCAAGAAAACTGCATGATAGGTTCACCTTAGGGTCGCCATAAATCAGAAATGACTTGAAAGCACACAACAACAACAAACAAGCAAAGGCCTTACAACAGAGTTGTGGGTGCAGCATGGTCCACAAGTGGCCCTCAGGCCCCAGTTTTGTGGCTCCTGAAATGCCCCACCAGTCCCTCAAGCCTCCTAACTCCCCCATTTTTAAAATCAATTAGTGTGATGTTTAGGCAATTTGGGCTCCCAAAACATATAGAAATCCCCCCACCACCACATATAATGAAAACATGTGAAAATCATCCTACCCCCATGAGCCCTCCAAGAACACCGTAATTCTGAGATCTTACATCAACCGTGCGTGACAAAAGCTTGTATCTGCATGGTTGATGTCAGATCTCAGTCCAAGTCTGCCATGTTGACTGGATTTGGTACCTTTGGGATGGTAAAGCCTTCCAGTTCCATGTTCCTCTTTGCCATGCGGACAACTCCCATGGGGATGAGGTCAATGAATCGCTGGGCTTCGTGGATGACGGCTTCAGTGTAGGGCATCTCGGGCCGGTCCTTCATGGCGGGGGGCCGTTCCCGCCCGATCACTCGGTCTATTTCTTCCTGGATCTTTCCTGGAAAGACGAAGGGCATTCAGAGAGGAAACTAGTTTCATTTCCCCTCCATTTGGTCTCTTTCCCCCCATCACAATGTCTTTTGGCAGCGGAATGGAATAGTGAAAGGGATTTGCCTCCAGGTTTTCTTGCAGACTTGAAAGGAGCTCTCCAAGGTATTGGACCTGTTACAATAATTGGTTTGATATAAAGACCCCTTTGGGTCTCTGTCGGAGCCCTAGGCTGGAAGGAGCCTTCATCACCATGAGCTCAAAGCAAGCACATCACGTAGGGACTGCAAACAAGAGTCACATCTGCATTTACAACCATTTGCAGATCAAAAAGGCCAGACTTAGGAGCTGCAGAGCAGGACATTCACACTTAGAAGATATATGAGTGCCAGCCAGGATGTGTCTGGCTGAAGATGAGATAACATCAGCGTCCTCTCTCCCCTCTTTTGGAAACTGTCTACTTCAAAGCATAGCAATTGGAATCCTTTGATATACAATAGCAACTCTTTGCCTCAGGCTAGGATTAAGGGTATAAATGCTCCCCAAAATCTCAGGCACATCGGGGTCTGGATAGATTTCATGGTGACCCTGTGCCACTGTGATCTATGACTAAAGTCCCCGGATCTATCTGGTGTCCTTTCCCTTTCATAATGGTTGTGCCTATCCCTCTTCATTCATCATTGGAGCAGGTAATTATCACCATTAGAAAGTCTTGTGTTCCTATCCAAGCTAACTACTTTATTCCTGAGTTCTTGTGTGTGTGCATGTATGTTAGGGTGCCTTTGTATGTTTGAATCTCCAAATAAATTACAGTTCATTGGAAAGCTTTGTCTCTATCAGTCTCTTCCCTAGCCACCTCCATATACAAAGGATAAAAGATCCCATAGAAGACTTGGACTTTACTAATTCCCCAAGTTCAAGGTCTTCATTACAGAGATAGGGATCAGGTCCTTTGGAGGATTCCTTGTGAAATACATAGAATCATAGAGTTGGAAGAGACTTTAAGGGCCACCCAGTCCAATCCCATTCTGCCATGCAGTTAGACGCCATCAAAGCTCAGAACAGGTCCATTGCACCCCTACTATGGAAGCCACCACCTGATAGCAGTGAGCAAAGCTATACCTGATGCTAAATGGTCATATTCACTTTGGAAATGATGGATGGTAGGAAAGGGACTGAAGCATAATTTGTTGTTTGTTGTTGTGTGCCTTCAAGTCATTTCTGACTTATGGAGACTCTAAGGCAAACCTGTCACAGTGCCTATGTAAATCCCATTGATCAAGTGGGTCTACAAATGAGACTACAATGGAATTTGGGGCTAAGTCAGAGGGTCTGTCTAAGTGTGAACAGACATGACGGAGGAGACAATTTAGGAAACCTGGGGAGATCTCTTTCTTTCCTCCTTCCCAGGAGGAGATCCGCCAGCTGCAACTGCTTATGAGGCAGCTGGCAGAGAAACACAGTTCAATGGCTAAAGTGAGTGAGTGTGTGCATGTGCCTTCAAGTTGCCTGTTGACTTATGGTGACCCCATGAATTTCATAGGCTTTTCTTAGGCAAGGACTATCCAGAAGTGGTTTTGCCAGTTCCTTCCTCTGAAATAGAGTCTACAGCACCTGGTATTCCTTGATGGTCTCCCATTCAAGTCCTAACCAGGGCTGACCCAGCTTAGCTTCCAAGACCAAATGTGATCTGCTGCCTTTAGGGTAACGTACTTATTTAAAAATCCAAGCAAAGGCAAACATAGCTAATCCACTATTGGGAAATACCTTCCACTTCTGGGTGCTCAAGCAGAGTCATCAGGATGTATCTCAGGCTAGTGCTGGTGGTTTCCGTCCCAGCAATAAATAAATCATACATTGTCATCTTCAGATTTTCTTTAGTAAATTCTGTCTTGAGGTTGTTCTTCTCCTGCAAAAGGGGCCAGTAAAGTAAAGACACGCACATGTTAGGGAACGTACGTACACAGGTGCATGGCACCACAACAATTCTGCCCTTAATGTTTAGCGTGTTGTGCATTTGCGCATTTTTGGTGTGTTGTGCAAGGGCTAATATGTGTTATTTGCAGATGAGTCAAGACTGCCTCTGACATGCATTTCACTTTTTGGCCTCATTATGTCTCTGGCTGCATCTGCACTGGAGGAATAAAGCAGTTTGGCACAGCTTTAACTGTCATGGCTCCATCTTATGGAATCCTGGGGTTTGTAGTTTTGTGAGATATTTCTCCTTCTCTGCTAGAGAGCTCTGGTGCCACAACAAATTACAAATCCCAGGATTCCATAGGATGGAGCCATGATGGTTGAAGTGGTGTCAAACTACATTAATTCTGCAGTGTGGCTGCAGCCTTTTCTACCTTCTACCGGTCCGTCTCTCTTGAGTTGAAGAAGCACATGGCGCTTTCAACAGTGTGGCTCTGTAGTTTGGTGCTGTTCAGATCCTTCTTCTGACTGGTACTTAGGTTCTTGACAAATTCCTTCTCTATTTGCCTCACCACTGGATTGGAAATGGTTGTTTTGCGCATGGCCTCGCTCACCCATGGCAGCCATTTTGTGACTTGCCAAGTCCTCACTTGGCAGCTGTTTTGCAAAAAAGCCTGTGCTGCTCTTTAAAAAATTCCAGATGTCCCCACTGTCCCCTAAACATTGGGCACTTTTCTGGTGTGATCCTTCCCCCCGTCCATGTCCCACCTGCTCCATTTTGAGGAGGAAGGCGTCTAAAAAGTCTTGGGGTTCACTTGTGGGATCGAAGGTCCTCTCCCGATCTTCTACCTTCTGGACTATGAAGTCCTGGATGCCAAACAAGTTTGTGAAGAAGGTTTGGTGAGAGCCAGGCAAATAGTCCATGATCCTGGGGAAGATGTTGTAGAGCTGAAGGAGAAAGAAAGAAAGAAAGAAAGAAAGAAAGAAAGAAAGAAAGAAAGAGAAAGAGAATGAGGTGGATCCCCAGATAGGTGGACCAGGAGATCAGTGGGTGAGTTTGAATCTGTTCAGTGAGTTAAATCCAGCTGCTTAGTGAATGTGATCCAACTCTTTAGTGAATTACATCCAACAGGAGCCAACGGTTTAATGCACTGGTTCCCACCTTTTGTCCTCCATTTGTTTTGGACTACAGCCCCAGTCAACTTGGTCAACGTTCAGGAATTATGGGAGCTGAAGTCCAAATCATCTGGAGGACCAAAGACTGGGAACCACTGGTTTATTGAATTAAATCTGCCAGAAACCATGGTCCACTCAGCCTGTCCTGAAATGTCCTGGCCAAATTGGACCACCAAGACCACTTATGTAGTTGAGCTTCCTCAGGAATTATCAATCAGGGTTAAGAAATATTGACATCCCAAATTTATGAAGCACCAGGACAACCAAAATTCACAAAATACGTCATGCAAGCTTTTGAAGTTCCACTGGCTTCTTCATCAGGCAAAGGTGTTAAAAAACAACATAGGAAAATTTAAATGCCTTTTAAAACACTGTTTTGTCACAGTTTTGTGAATTTTGGATGTTGTTGTACAATAGGCCCTTGGTGTCTGCTGGGGGTTTGGTTCCAGGACCCCCCATGGATACCAAAATCCATGAGTGCTCAAGTCCCATTGAATACAATGGATAGTACAATGGTGACCTATACACAAAATGGCAAAATCAAGGTTTTCTTTTTTGGAATTTGTATATTTTTTGGAAATTTCTAAGCCACGGATGCTTGAATCTGTGAATAAAGAATCCATGGATGCAGAGGGCTGGCTGTATTTTGCTGTATGGCCACCACATTTTTTTCAAACAAGGTATTTTCAAAAAAGAAATATTAAGGGAATGTTTGTTGTTGAGCCCTCCCAGGAATATGAAAGGCTTCCTGCAATCCATCCTATATGGGCTTTGTTGTTCTTGTGTGTCTTGAAGTCATTTCCGACTTATGGTGATCCTAAACTGGAGCTATCATAGGTTTTCTTGGCAAGATTTGTTCAGAGGAGGTTTGCCTTTGCCTTCCTCTGGGGCTGAGAAAATTTGATTTACCGAATTCACAAACCATTTGCGAATGAATGGGCAAGAATGTCCATTTGACATTTGATGTTCTGGATGGTTTTATGGTTTTATTGCTTCAAGTACTAAATTGAGCCGTTAAGAAATTCCCACCTGCAACTGGAACGGGTGAGCATTGCCCTTCACTTGCAGGGAGAATGGTGAATCTATTTCCTGTCCTTCTCCCAGGACAAGAAGCATTTTGACAGCAATCTACATCTCCTACACAAGCGTTTGTATATTTATGCATGTTAGAATGACAATGGATGGGGAAAGTAACTTTACTCTTCCCCCTGCAACTACCTGCAAGGAGACAAATTTAATATCAGCCCACCTACCAATGATGAGCTACCCACTATGTAAAAACCATTCCCTGCCAGAAGCCATGGCCAAAAATGGAAAGAAAGTGGGACGACAGAGGATTCTTTGGGACTGTCCCTGGCAAATTGGGGCATTTGGAGGGTCTGGCTAAGGGCTCCTCGGCTGGTACCTGTTGGGCAGGACTTTGTTAGGTTTGGTTTCAGAGAAAGGCCTGCTCTGCCAAAAGCAAGGGAGGTTTGCTATCCCAGCAGGCTTTTGTCTTTCTGGGTTCTTGTCAAGAGGGAAGGCACCCAATTCCTGAACAATTCCACCATTCAGACCTCTATTGTTCAGGGATGTTAGCTTTTATGGACTGCAAGCTGCTCAGTCCTCCAGCTAGGACAGTCATCCTGGGGACTGTGGAACTTGCAGTCCAAAGAACAATCTTTCTGCTCTGCAACCCTGCATCTCCCAACTCGGAGCTGCTTTCTGTCCCTTTGGTGATTCCTCGCTTCTCGTCCTCCTCCTCACCTGTCCAGAGACAGAACTCTCCAGCCGGAAGCTATCCATGAGCTGGCGGAGGATTCGCCCAAAGTCCTTGTCCTGGTAATCGAACCGCTCTCCCAGGAGGATGTGGCTGACCACGTTCCCCGTAGCGCAGCTGAAAAGGGTGCCTGGGTTGATGGCCTGGCCTGGCAGGGCGGAGAACAGAGATGGTAGTGGACGCTCATGGCAGGAGTTGCAGTCTTGGTCTCGGGCTGCATCTGCACTGCAGAGTTAACACAGTTTGACACCACTTTCACTGCCATGGCTCCATGCGATGGAATCCTGGGATCTGAATTTTGTGAGACAACAGCGCTGGTGCTGCAACAAACTACAAATCCCAGGATTCCATAGCATGGAGCCATGGCAGTCAAAGTGGTGTCAAAATGCATTAATTCAGCAATGTGGCAGCAGCTTAAGACTCTTGAGTCCAGGGCTTGAATCCCCACATGGCCCTGGAAACCCACTGGGTGACTTGGGCAAGTCACATCCTCTCAGCCTGGAGGACGGCCATGGAGGACGGCCAACCTTGCTGAGAAAAACCCATGGTAGGGTCGCCTTAGGATCGCCATGACTTGGGGGCACGTGAAAACATTTTGTGAATCCTATGATTCTATGATTCTATGTCCAGAGGAGGGCAACCAAAATGGTGAAAGGTCTGGAAACCACCAAGCCCTATCATGAGCAACTTAGGGAGCTGCTGGGTATGTTTAGCCTGGAGAAGAGATGGTTAGGAGGTGATATCATAGCCCTGTTTATGTCTTTGAAAGGATGCCATATTCAGGATGGAGCAAGCTTGTTTTCTGCTGCTCCAGAGAACAGGACCCGGAACAATTGATGCAAGCTACAGGAAAAGAGATTCCAGCTCAACATTTGGAAGAACATCCTGACAGTAAGAGCTATTTGACCATGGAAGAAGCTGCCTTGGAGCCTCCTTCTTTAAAGGTTTTTCAACAGAGTCTGGATGGCCATCTCTTGGCAGTGCTTTGATGGTGTCTCCCTGCATGGTCAAAGGAGTTTGGACTAGATGTGGTCTCTTCCAACCCAACTCTATGATTCTATGGTTCTATGATTGAATAAGGCTTTGGTCCAATATGGCCAAGGGTCACACACTGCCCATCCCTGCATTAAAGGGAATGCTTATTGCCTCCAACAAGCTTGATAAAAACATTTTTTCTTCTCCAGCCATCAGACTTTAAGCCCATGTTTACCTTCCTGAAACCAAGCTAAAAGAGAAGTACGTAGGTGAGGACAATCCTGTGCTATTGCAAGCTGACATCTTTCACTACTTATCTTTATTTTGTCTTTACCTCTTGTCTCTTCTAGATGCATGTCATGACTGCTAGATTTATGCTTTCTTCCTCCCCATGCCCTGACATAAACCCTACTTTCTCTTTTCCCCATCTAGAGAGAAGCAGGAATCACATTATCCTAAAGGATGCCAGAGCAGACCTCCATACATAGAAGCTAGCTTTAGATGCTTCTGTCACCAACTCTGGATTCCACAATCCACTGGGGGGAAAACCCTTATTTTTCAAAAGATTTCCTGAAACAGCAAACAAAGTTTTCCATTTACTTTAGAAGAAGCACCCTCTTTAATAGCCCTGACTTCACAACACTAAGCCAGTCAGCTCTGGTAATGTAAATACTAACCAAATTTCCAAAATCCAGGATAGTTTTGCAGCAATGACTGGGGCTGCATCTGTACTACAGAAATAATGCAGTTTGACACTGCTTTAACCGCCATGGCTTCATCCTAGGGAATCCTGGGGTTTGTAGTTTGTTGGGCACCAGACCTCTCTGAGAGAGAAGGCTAAATATCTCACAAAATGTCAGATCCTAGGATTGTGTAGGATGAAGCCATGGCAGTCAAAGTGGTGTCAAACTGCTCTGTTTCTGCAGCGTAGATGCATCCTAGGAAACAGATATTTCACCCTACAGTCTCCTCAACCAAAAGGCAACAGAAAAGATGGGGGCTATATTCCTTGGATATTTTATTTCCATGACTTGATTTTGTATTTTTTAAGGGCAAGATATCAAGGCATCGGCACGTACCCTTTGTGGCTCTGAGCTGTTTTATGAGGAACTCTGCCTCCTCCTGGATCCGTTCCTCGATGCTTTTCTTCCCCATCCCAAAGTTCCTCAAGGTCATGAGGGAGAAGCGGCGGAGCTGGATCCAACGCTCGCCGTTGGACATGAGAATACCTGCAAGATGGCAGCCAGAGAAACTGAATGAGAACTGGGCCCATCTCACCACAAGTAGAAGTGAACTGACTCTGCATTGGTGATGTAGGGTCTACCGTAGAACCAGAGAATCCTACAGTTGGAAGGGGACACATGGACCATTGAGTCCAGCCCAGGACCTCAGTCCCAGGACCTCCAGATTGTGATGGTTCCCAAACTTTCTGGCCCTCCAGATGTTTTGGACTTCAGCTCCCAGAATTCCTGACCATTGACCAAGCTGTCTGGGGCTTCTGGGAGATGATGTCCAAAACAGTTGGAAGACCAAAATTTGGGAAGCCCTGAGCATCCCCAGCAGCAGGAGCTGTTTTGCCCTTTTTTGAAGAGGTCCAGAGAAAAAGACCCCCCTCCCCATCAATTTAGGCCATCGGTTCCATTGCTGAACTGCTCTCACTGTCAAGAAATTCCTTCAGACGTTCAGTTGAAATTTACTCTCCTGTAACTTAAAACCATTAGACGCAGGGTGCATCTACACTGTAGAAATAATGCACCACTTTCAGTGCTGCTGCTCCATCCTATGGAAACCTGGGATTGGTAGTTTTACAAGACCTTTAAGCAGGGGTAGGCAACCTTTCCCCTTTAAGGGCCGAGGGACTTCAGCTCCCAGAATCCCAGGAGCTATTGGCCAACATGGGACTATGGGACAAGATGGCTGAGGCTTCTGGGAGCTGAAGTCCCTCGGCCCTTAAAGGGGAAAGGTTGCCTACCCCTGCCTTTAAGCCTCCTCTGCCAAAGAGTGCTGGTGCCTCACCAAACTACAAATCCCAGGCTTCTGTAGGATGGAGCTAGGGCAGTTAAAGTGGTGTCAAACTGCATTAATTCTGCAGTGTAGATGCACCCCTAGTTTGACCCTCTGGGGCAGCAGAGAACAAGCCTGCCACCTCCTCCTCCTCTCTGGAGCAACACTTGAGGAATTTAATCAGGGCAATCCTGTCCCTCTTCAGTCTTCTCTTCACCAAGATGAGCATGCCCAGCTCCTTCAACCTTTCCTCATAGGTTTTGCTTTCCATCCTTCTCATCCTCCTCCTTGCCCTTTTCTGAACTTGAGCAGCATGCATGACCTGTGGCTGTATTCCCCTGGACAAAGGACAACAGTCCTCTATGCCGGCATGGAAAGGAAGCAGGACTATTGGACCCACATCTCCTCCCTGGTGCATGAAGCCCAGCAGCAGGAATGGGGGCCACAAGTGCAGCGGGAAGGCCTGTCACCTGGCATGCAAAAGGCTTCCCATGCGGGTTTCACTGATTGTAACAAGGCTACCCACTGGACCGGAGAGTCCTGGGGAAATTTCGACCCAGAACCTCCATCCCTTAAGGACACCTGGCTTAAGGAGACTCAGACATGTGAAAGGGATCTAGGAGTCTTAGTAGACCACAAGTTGAACATGAGTCAAAAGTGTGATGCCGCAGCTAAAAAGGCCAATGCAATTTTAGGCTGCATTAATAGAAGTATAGTATCTAGATCAAGGGAAGTAATAGTGCCACTGTATTTTGCTTTGGTCAGGCCCCACCTGGAATAATACTATGTCCAGATCTGGGCACCACAATTAAAAAAGGATGTTGAAAAACTGGAGTGTGTCCAAAGGAGGGCAACTAAAATGGTGGAGGGTCTAGAAAGCATGAATCCCTATGAGGAACACCTTAGGGAACTGGGTCTGTTTAGCCTGGAGAAGAGATGGTTAAGAGGGGATATGATAGCCCTCTTTAAATATTTGAAGGGAGGTCATATTGAGGACGGAGCAAGCTTGTTTTCTGCTGCTCCAGAGAATAGGACACAATGGAGCCTCAATGGATGCAAACTGCAGGAAAAGAGATTCCATCTGAACATTAGGAGGAACTTCCTGACAGTGAGAGCGGTTCGACAGTGGAAGACATTCCCTCAGAGATTTTGGTGGTCTCCTTCTTTGGAGGCTGTCTTTAAAGAAAGGCTGGATGGCCATCTGTCCAGGGTGCTTTGTGTATGTATTCCTGCATGGCAGAATAGTCTTGGACTGGCTGACCCTTGGAGCCTCTTCCAACTCTAGGATTCTATGGCGTGTGGCGGAGTCTCCTTCCTTGGAGGTTTTTAAACAGAGTTTGGATGGTCATCTGCGTGTCCAGAGGAGGGCAGACAAAATGGTGAAGGGTCTGGAAACCATGAAGCCCTATGAGAGGAAAGACTTAGGGAACTGGGTATGTTTAGCTTGGAGAAGAGACGGTCAAGGGGTGATATGAGAGCCCTGTTTAAGTATTTGAAGGGATGTCATATTGAGGATGGAGTAAGCTTGTTTTCTGCTGCTCCAGAGAATAAGACACAATGGAGCCTCAATGGGTGCAAGCTCCGGGAAAAGAGATTCCACCTCAACCTTAGGATGAATCTCTTGAGTAAGGGCTGTCCAACAGTGGAAGATGCTCCCTTGGAGATTGGTGGAGTCTCCTTCTTTGGAGATTTTTCAGCAGAGTGTGGATGGCCATCTGTCAGAGGGAGGGCTTGCATGGTGTCTTCCTGCATGGACTGGATGACCCTTGGGGTCCCTTCCAACTCGATGCTTCTTCAGACAGTGTGTTTAAAGGGAAACAAGCACTTTCTACACTACCACCATTTGAAAAACAGGTTCAGTGATGGTGGTGGTGGTGGAAAGTGCAGCCCCCCCCCCAGATTGTTGTAGACCTTATTGACCTTTGCATAATGGCTCTTCTTTCTCTATGCCACTGGTGCCTTGCCTTTTTATGTGAATGATGTGGTGTTTGCATGTTGGACCAGAAATCCAGGGAACCAGGGTTCAGATCCCTGCTCAGCCCTGATGATCTACTGCAGGGGTAGGCAACCTTTTTGAGCCGGGGGTCGGGTTGCTGTCCCTCAGACAATTGGGGGGCCGAAGCACCAAAAATAAATAAATAAATAAATAAATAAATAAATACATTTTAAAAAAATTAAAAAATATGCATGCACTCTCTCTCAGCCCCAGAAAAGCCATGGCAAAACCCCTGTGGAGATTTTGCCAAGAAAACCCCAAGAACAAGTAATAACAACAATAATCAATATCATCATGGCAGGGGGCGACGGCGGCGGGGGGCAGCAGGGGGTGGCGGTGGCAGGACCGGCCTGGGGCTGGTCCAAAGGCCTCGGGGGGGCCGCATCCGGCCCCCGGGCCTTAGGTTGCCTACCCCTGATCTACTGGGTGACCTTGGCCAGGTCACACACTTTCTGTTTCAGAGGAAGGCAATGGTAAACCTCCTCTGAATAGATTTGGCCCAAAAAACCTTGAGCCAGCTTGGTGTAGTGTTGTGAGTGTTGGACCAGGATCCAAGAAGACCAGGGCTTGAATCCCAGATCATTCATGGAAAGCCATGTGGGCAAGGCACTCTCTTCTTTCAGCCTCAGAGGAAGGGCATGGCAAACCTCCTCTGAATAAATCCTGCCACAAAAACCACGAGAGTGCCACCGTAACTTGAAGGCACACAACAACAATAACGACAAACCTAATCCTTTGTTGGTCTTATCTGCGGATGGGAAGCTGCCTCTGTCGAGGAATTCATCTCCGCTGTCCACCAGAACCTTCTTCACTACATCGTAGCCATAGAGGACCACCACTTGGTCTGAACCGAAATACACCGTAAACACCGGTCCGTATTTTTCACTCATCTGCCAATATATAAGAAGCAGAAAAATGTTAAAATGGGTCAGAGCTAAGAGAGTTAAATTAATTTTATTTTGCAATACAGGCCGTGAAAAAACAAGCTCATTGCACAGAAAGTCTGGAATCCACTTGGTTAGTCCCAACGAGGTTTGGCCCATTGAATCAGTTGCTGGATATTGATTCAATGGGCCAGAACTAGTTGGGACTATCCAATAAGCAACAGTAAGGAAACCCAACAATAAATATATAAACAATAAGTCAATGTGTAACCAAGTCCAACTGAATGAATAAGTCTTTTCCAGTTACAAGCTGTGAAAGAATTTAAGCCAAGATTTTGTTAGTGGAAAGTAGTCTGGAATTGTTAGGTATTATGCTAGTGTAAAAATAGGTTCACAAGCAACTGTGCTTTCTCTGATGTTGGGAATGGGTTGGGAATGGGTTGTTGGATGTGTTTTAACTTGTGATGTTGTTTTAATTTGCTGTACGCCGCCCCGATTGCACTGCAGAGGGGCGGGATAAAAATAAAAATTATTATTATTATTATTATTATTATTATTATTATTATTATTGTAAGCAAGGTCCTTAGTGCAGCCAATGGATCCACAAGCACACACATGGACTATGCTAAGCAACAAAGAAACCCAATAATAAATGTATAAACAATAAGTATGACTAGTATGGCTCATATATACAATTGTGTAGTTTACACTGGCCATTAGACTTTATGTAATTGTGAGTCTCTGGCTATTGTTATACCAGGATTGTTATTGTTTGTACAAGCACACAACCAATTCTTCCTTCTCTCTGTTGGCTTGGGAGCTGGGGAGCTTTTGACCCTTGGGAGGTGGACGGCCTCAAAGCTGGTTTTGTCTCAATGCAAAACATATTTCTGCTTTATAGTTGTGTAGTGCTCAAAGTGTGTAAGATCTCGGCCAATATCAAACTCTTTGTCTCTGTCTCTCTTTGTCTCCCTCTCCTCCTCCACCGCATTGAGTCCATCTCTTGATCCTTCTTATCTCTCCACCTACCATCTCTCTCTTTGGCTCTTTGATCTCTCTCTTTGGCTCTTTGTCCCAAATAACTACAACAGCAAAAAAGTCTCTTGGAAGTCAGAATCATAGAACCGTCGAGTTGGAAGAGACCACAAGGGCTATGAAGTCCAACCCCTTTCTGTCATGCAGGAAGAGACAATCAAAGCACCCCACGAGAGAAGGCCATCCAGCCTCTGTTTAAAGGCCTCCAAAGAAGGAGCCTCCACCAGCCTTCCACTAGTAGCATCTTCCACTGGCAAACAGCTCTTACTGTTTTAGGTGAAATCTCTTTTCCTGTAATTTGAATCCACTGCTTCATGTCCTATTCTCTGGAGCAGCAGAAAACAAGCTTGCTCCCTCCTCAATATATATCCCTTCAAATCCTTAAACAGGGCTATCATATCCCCTCTTAATCGTCTCTTCTCCAGGCTAAACATTCCCAGCTCCCTAAGTCTCTCCTCATAGGGATTTATGGTTTCCAGACCCTTCATCATTTTAGTTGCCCTCCTTTGGACATGCTCCAGTTTCTCCACATCTTTTTTGAATTGTGGTGCCCAGAACCGGACACAGGATTATTCCAGGTGGGGCCTGGCCAAAGCAGAACACAGTGGCACTATTATTTCCCTTGATCTAGATACTATACTTCTATTGATGAAGCTGGAAATTGCACTGGCTTTTTTAGCTGCTGCATCACACTGTCTTCCTCTCTCATTCTCCCCTCCCCTCCCTGCACTGAGTCTATCTCTTGACCCTTCCTATCTCTCCACCTCCCATTGATTTATCCCTTTTAATCTTTGCCTGTAAATAACTGTGATACCAAAGTGCTCTGGCTTTCTGCCTAGAACTCTCTTGACCTCCTGCAATCTGGCCGCTGTCCTGGGCACTCTGTGGACACGTCCACCACTAACACCGCCCAGTTCCCTCTGCTGGAGCCAAAGATCTCTCTCTCACCTCCTCTGCTCTCTCGTCCACCTTGGCACTCTCTTGCAGCAGGACTCCCTTTGCGCCAGGGGTGGGCAAGGGCTGTGGGCCTGGGGCCAGTTTTCCAACCTTTTGGGGAGATCACGCCAGCCCCACCCTCCCATCAGAAAGGGAAAAACAAATGCAAAAGTAGAAGGAGATCCAGCCATTAAATACTTTAAAAAACTTTCTAAATATGTGCAATAGAAACCTCCAGGGGTAGGAATTTACCCCTCTTTCTTTTTTACGAACACACACACTTACGCATGGCGTAGTGGTTTGAGCATCGAGCTTCAACTGTGGAGACCAGGGTTCAAATCCCTGCTCAGCCATGAAGCAAGTCACACTCCACCACACTCCAAGGAAGAATATTCCACCGCTGAACAGCTCTTACTCTCAGGACGTTCTTTCTAATGTTAGAAAGGTAGAATCTCTTTTCCTATAGTTTGCATCCATTGAGGCTCCATTGTGTCCTATTCTCTGGAGCAGCAGAAAACAAGCTTGTTCCCTCCTCAATATGCCATCCCTTCAAATATTTAAACAGGGCTATCATATCACCTCTTAACCAACTATTCTCCAGGCTAAACATAGCCAGCTCCCTAAGTCTCTCCTCATAGGGATTCATGGTTTCCAGACCCTTCACCATTTTGGTTGCACCTCCTCTGGACACGCAGATGACCGTCCAAACTCTGTTTAAAACCCTCCAAGGAAGGAGACTCTGCCACACGCCATAGAATCCTAGAGTTGGAAGAGACTCCAAGGGTCAGCCAGTCCAACACTATTCTGCCATGCAGGAATACATACACAAAGCACCCTGGACAGATGGCCATCCAGCCTTTCTTTAAAGACAGCCTCCAAAGAAGGAGACTCCACCAAAATATCTGAGGGAATGTCTTCCATTGTTGAACAGCTCTCACTGTCAGGACGTTCCTCCTAATGTTGAAGTGGAATCTCTTTTTCTGTATCTTGCATCCATTGAGGCTCCATTGTGTCCTATTCTCTGGAGCAGCAGAAAACAAGCTTGCACCATCCTCAATAGGGCATCCCTTCAAATATTTAAACATGGCCATCATGTCACCCCTTCACTTTCTATTCTCAAGGCTAAACATACCCAGCTCCCTAAGCTGCTCCTCAGAAGGTTTGGTGATTTCCAGACCTTTTCCCAGTTCCTATTTCCTATTCCCAAACGAGCTAATACCCCAGAAGACAGGATGAAAATTCAAAATGACCTTAATAGATTAGAAAGCTGGGCCAAAGCTAACAAAATGAATTTCAACAGAGAAATGTAAGGTACTGCACTTAGGCAGAAAGATTGAAATGCATTGATATAAGATGGGGGACACCTGGCTTAAGGCGACTACATGTGAAAGGGATCTAGGAATCCAGGTGGACCACAAGTTGAACATGAGTCAACAGTGTGATGCTGCAACTAAAAAGGCCAATGCAATTTTAGGCTGCATCAATAGAAGTATAGTATCTAGATCAAGAGAAGTAATAGTGCCGCTCTATTCTGCTTTGGTCAGGCCTCACCTGAAATAATCCTGTGTCCAGTTCTGGGCACCACAATTCAAAAAGGATGTGGAGAAACTGGAGTGTGTCCAAATGAGGGTGACTAAAATGATGAAAGGTCTGGAAACTGTGAATCCCTATGAAGAACGACTTAGGGAGCTGGGGATGTTTAGCCTGGAGAAGAGAAGGTTAAGAGGTGATATGATAGCCTTGTTTAAATATTTAAAGGGATGTCATATTGAGGAGGGAGCAAGATTGTTTTCTGCCGCTCCAGAGAATAGGAGAATAGGACTGTCTGCCCCTCTGGGGGTGGTGGACCCATTAGAATGGTCTGCCCTCAAAGGCTAATGGAATCAATTGCATTCCAGAAAGCCTTGGAGGGTTTAATGGTTGGTAACACCAGTGATTCTGTCGAAGCTTTGGTTAACACTTGGAACACCGATCTCACCAAGGCTATTGACACGATTGCTCCCAAGTGTCCTTTCCAGCCCGCTCCAAACCGTAAGCCTTGGTTTACTGAGGAGCTTAGGAAGATGAAGCAGGCTGGACAACGACTAGAGTGCATCTGGTGGAAGACTGGACTCTTATCCGACAAGACCTGTCATAGGAATTTCCTTGATTCCTATCGAGAGGCAATACGTGCAGCTCAGAAATCCTTCTCCTCTGCATGTATTGTGTCTGCAGAGTCCCGTCCAGCAGAGCTGTTTAGGGTGGTGAGAGAGCTGACACAGGTTTCACCTGCGCAGAACCCTGTACTTAACCCCACAATGGCCTGCTGTGATGCATTTAACAACTTCTTTGCAGATAAAATCTCTCGGATAAGAGCCGACTTAGACGCCAGTGTTATGACAGAATCTATTGACGAGGTGTCCAGTAACTCCCTTGATGAAATTATACTGGATCAATTCCAATCTGTGAGTACCGATGATGTGGACAAGCTCCTTGGTAGAATGAGGAAAACTACCTGCCCCCTCGATCCTTGCCCTTCATGGCTTGCCGTCCGGGGGGGGAGATGCGTTGAGGGTGTTCCTTAAGGACATCATCAATGCATCCCTCAGAGAGGGCTCTGTTCCACCTTGTTTAAAGGAAGCGGTGGTTAGGCCACTTCTGAAAAAGCCCTCCCTAGACCCCCTGGATATGAACAACTATAGGCCAGTCTCGTTGTTACAATTTCTGAGCAAGGTGATTGAGAGGGTGGTTGCTCTTCAACTCCAGGCGGTCTTGGATGAAACCGATTATCTAGACCCATTTCAAACCGGCTTTAGGACTGGCTTTGGAGTTGAGACTGCCATGGTTGCCTTGACCGACGATCTGCATCTGAGTATCAACAGGGGTAGTGTGACCCTGTTGGTGCTCCTAGACCTCTCAGCAGCTTTTGACACGATAGATCATGGCATCCTCTTGGACCGCCTGAAGGGGTTGGGTATCGGGGGCACTGCTCTGCAGTGGTTCCGGTCCTTCCTCTCGGGTCGGTCCCAGAGGGTGCTGATCGGGAACTGTAGCTCTAGTAAGAGGGAGCTCACTTGTGGGGTCCCTCAGGGGGCTATTTTGTCCCCGATGTTGTTTAACATCTATATGAAGCCGCTGGGTGAGATTTTATGGAGTTATGGTGCTGGGTGTTATCAATATGTGGATGACACCCAGATCTATTTCTCCTTGTCCCGGTCATCAGCCTCGACTTCAGATGGTGTCTCTCCTCTCAATGATTGTCTTAAGGCGGTAACGGGCTGCATGAGGAAAAACAGATTGAGATTGAATCCAGACAAAATAGAGGTACTTACAGTAGGGACCCCCAAACCAGGTATTGGGACACAACCTCCAGTCCTGGACTCTCTGTGAAGGACTCCGTTCACAGTCTGGGGGTGCTCCTCGACTCATCGCTCCTGATGACTAATCAGGCAGATGCAACAGTCAGGAGCGCCTGCTATCAGCTTCGGCTGATACGCTAGCTGCGCCCTTTCCTGGAAGTAAGGGATCTCGAAACTATGGTACATGCACTGGTAACCTCTCATCTTGATTTCTGTAATGCGCTCTACATGGGGCTACCCTCGTGCTTGGTCTGGAAACTTCAGTTAGTACAAAATATGGCAGCCAGGCTGGTCTCTGGCACATCTAGGAGAGACCATATTACACTGGTCTTGAAAAGGACTCCACTGGCTGCTGATTAGTTTCCGGGCCCAGTATAAGGTGTTGGTCATTACCTTTAAAGCCCTGAATGGCTTGGGCCCAGCCTATCTTCAAGACCTCCTCCCCCCGTACAATCCACCCCGCGCTCTTCGGTCCTCTGGGAAGAATCTTTTACAGGTGGAAAAATCTAGATTATTGACTACTTCCCAGAGGGCCCTTTTGATGACTGCTCCTAGACTATGGAACGGCCTGCCAGACGAGATCCGTCATTTGTCAACTTTAGACAGCTTTAAAAGAGCTGTCAATGCACGCTGCGGGAAAGTCGTTACAGCAATATGAGTTAAAATGGAAAGAGATAATGAGAAATTGAGGGTATTAAAATAAACATGTTATAGGAAACGGGATCTTTATTTAGAAAGAAGGAAATTGATGTAATATAGGAAATAGAGGTATAATTGATGTAATACAGGTGATAGGTTTTTGTATGTTAAACAAGTTTATATTAGGTAAGTGGTGTGATACCACTGGCTGTACTTTCTTGTTTTGCGTTTTTCTCTTTCTCTTTTCCTTCCTTTTTTCCCCTTCTTTTTAATGATTAACAAAATTTATTAAAACAATAAATAAATAAAAGAGCTGTCAAGATGGATCTCTTCTGGCAGGCCTTTCCCGACTAGTCTTCCCAGTCATGGAATATGTTTCTTTTTCCCCATTCTCAGCCGCTGTATTCGCTGCCGCTGTAATTATTGTAATTATTGTATTATTGTAATTTTTAATCTGCTATTTTTGGGCATTTGCCTTATTTTAAAACTGTTAAATCAATGTTGTTTAATAATTTTTAAGGGGTGGGAGGGTTAGGGTTGGGCTTGATCTTACTGTATTGCATTTTTATGTTGGAAGCCACCCCAATTGCAATGCAGAGGGGTGGGGTATAAATAAATGTTGTTGTTGTTGTTATTATTATTATTATTATTAGGACTCGGAATAACAGATGCAAGCTCCAGGAAAAGATATTCCACCTCAACATTAGGAGGAACTTCCTGACAGTGAGAGCTGTTCAACAGTGAAACACACTTCCTTGGAGATTTTGGTGGAGTCTTCTTCTTTGGAGATCTTTAAGCAGAGGCTGGATGGCCATCTGTCATAGGGGTTGGTTTGATTGGGAGTTCCTGCATGGCAGAATGGGGTTGGACTGGATGACCCTTGAGGTCTCTTCCAACTCTAGGATTCTATGATTCCACATAAGACTGCATTTTGAAGCTCGGATGGTGAGGCTGAGAAACCACATCCTGGAATCTCCCTCTTACCTTTTTCATTTGTTCTGCTATGTTTCTGGTCTTCAGCTGCAGGAGGTTCCCAATGAATGGAAGAGGCGTTGGACCTGGGGGCAAGTTTTTCCTCTTGGCCTCCACCTTTCTCCAGGCCACCAGGAGGACCAGGGAGATGACCAAGATGATGGTGGTGCTCCCCAAGAGATCCATTGCAGCTCAGCCTTTCTCCCTTTCCAGCTGTGGAACGACTGCCGTGTGCAAAACCTCTCTTGGAAGTCAAGGCAAAAGTGATCAGAAAGATAAGAAGAGTTTATTCTAGAAGTTTCCAAAGCAAATCAATAGAGGTGAAATTAGTTCAGTCATCAACATTTCAATGACTGTTCTCTAACCTTGGAACTGCCCACGGTTGTTTACATAGGAAGCGTTTCCCCCCTCAAACTGAGAGGCCAAATTCCCACAAAGCAGTTGGCACAGTTGCAAAATTGCACAATAATAGGTCTCTGTACAGAAACAGAGGCAGCCGTTCCACCCCATTCCCTCTTTCTTGGGGGATTTGTAGGGCTGTTGCTGTTTGTCAATGAGCTTGCATCTGTTAGCCATTCCCTAGAGTCCACCGCTTTGGCCACCTGGGCTCCCAAATCTGTGGATAGTCCCAGCAGGTGCCAGGTGTAAAACCAACATTCCCCTTAGGTTCAAACCTTGGCATTTCAGACTGTTTGTCCCCAAATGCATGTGACTTCATAAAATACATATATTTGTTTTATATCATTAAATCAGTATGTGTATGCTCCCGCTTCTGCCTTGGGGAGGAACATAGATGTCACAATCTAGGCACATTCTTGTTATAAACTTGCATTGCAATCAAACATCTTATATCTTATTGCAACATTAACTTCCTCTTACAGAACATTACTGAGAGGCAGCCATATAGGCTATAGTACATTTGCAAAGCCAAGAGCCAGCATGGTGTGGTGATTTTAGTCTTGGACTAGGACTCTGGAGGCCAAGGTTCAAAACCCGACTCAGCCATGGAAACCCACTGGCTGACCTTGGGCAAGTCACACACTCTCAGCCTCAGAGGATGGCAATGCCAACCCCCCTCTGAACAAATCTTGCCAAGAAAACCCCATGATAGGTTCTCCATAAATCATAAATGACTTGAAGGTACACAACAACAACAACAACAACAACAACAACAACAACAACAACAGCAAACATTTGTAAATAATTATGGATAGCATCCTAGAGTCCTAAGTGTCTGCCAGGGCCATCTAATCCAACTTCCTGCCATGCAGAAATAACACAACTATAGCACTCCCAAAAGATGGAAAAGAGGAGATATTTAAAGGAAAGTTTTGGTTTGAAGTGATCAGACTTCCATAAGCAAGAGGATATCTTGTACATGAAGGCACCTTCCCTCAGATGTTACTTAGGAGTTCACTGGGATTCAGGGTGAAGGCCCCCCGTGAATGTGGAAAACCACAAATAACACCCCCCCACTATTCTTTTAATTACTATTACTACAACCACTCATCAGGAATGACTGCTAACTGGTCTTCTGTGGTCATCCAGTTAGAAACAGCTTTTACTGGTCTTTTGTTTTCAGCCATTTGTACAGAACTTGTAATAGTCCATTGGCTTAAAGTCACTGCTTGTCAAATTGGAAATGAAATATTACAGGTCTTTTGCAAAAGGCTGCTGCTCATCCAATCCTGTAAGAGTTTAATGGGTCTTTTGACAAGCCCCTAAACAGATGCACACCTTTAAGTGGTCACTGTTATAGGATCAACTGGTCACCATAAGCCATAGTTGACTTGAAGTCAAGTAATCAATAACTTTTGATTACACTTGTTAGGAAAAAGCTGAAACCCCAGTCTCTCTTTCTCTCTGTGGATGCTGTGGAAGTCACGCAGCAAGAAATTCATGTTTCCATTTTTGCCACCACCAGCTTTTAATAATGTGAGACCTCATCTGTAGGAAGCTTCCTTGTTCCATTTCTGACTCTTTCTTTAACCATGAATCCAGCATGGTGTCCTCTGACTGGAAGCCCCTCTCTCTGCACGGTGCATGCCTTGACCAAAGTTGAGGTCCTGCATCATCCCAATTACAATTGTTGTTGTGAATGGCTGTCAACTCACCTTTGAATTAAGGGCAAGCCATTTCTACATCATTCTGCCCAGCTTCCCTATGATTGTCTTGACTAGAAAGTCCACTGGGCAGTACCAAATGCCCAATGCCCCCATGATTACTCAATCACCCCTTGGAGACACCAGGGCAATGGTGGTGTAGCCAAAAGCCTGTTATGGGGAATCTTATTTAGCTCAAATCAAGAGGGGGTCGACTACAAGGACCCTGTGAGACCATCTCCCACGTGTCTACCACGAGGCTAATGGATCTAAGAATTGATGCAGAGACAGAATTCTCTAATTAAAGTAGCATTTATTAAAGGGGAAAATCACACAACAATTCCCATACACACACGCACTCATTCAAAGCTCAGGGGTTAGCTTGGAAAAGGTATTGAGGCAGAACTATGGGTGATACTTACTAGAGATGAGGCTTTCTCTGGGATCCAATTGGGTGATATGGCATGAGACAAAGCCGTTCCGAGTGCGTTGGTTTGAACCAAAGTGCCAGTAACTAGACTAGAGAGCACAGTGACATAGTGTCCCCATGAACTCCAACTAGCAACACTGAGGGGAGAAATCCAGGGGATTTTAGAGGCTAAAACTAGCTGCAGGGCAAAGGTGTGAGATTGTATGGGTGAGGTAATCTGGTCTGGCAATATTCAAGGTGAATAGAAGAGGATTAAGTCATTAGCTGGCCCATCAGGTGAGGTATCTAGGCACTTATCACCCATTCTTCTGATTATGGAGGTGATGATGTTCCATTTGCAACTCCCACACTATCTGCCAGGCTTTGGGATGGTTTTCTCCCAGTCTTCCAAGTGACCTTGGTATGACCTGCTGGTAATTGTCCAGGTGGCACTTGGGGTCCATTGCAGGGTACATCTGAGGTCATACACACACTAAAATTCAGAAAAATGCACTTTGGCTAACAGTGGCTAGTAGGTTCCCTGTCAGTGGAGCAGTAAATCCACCCTCGATTTTGGCTAGATTCAGTGTCAGAAAAATTTCAGTGTTCTTCCCCCCCTCCAGCTCCACTCTCTTGCTCTTTAGAGCAATATGGGTTTAGATAGGATAGCATTTCTTGTAGGTGAAATCTTTCTGTTTCCCCTCATTTAAACATTCCCATTTGCTCTTACTGTCCTTGGAAGTGCATGGTCATAAGTACCTTTTGCAGCCAAGGAAATAGGCCATTTGATCCAGGCCACTTCCTTGGGATGTTTGTCACACAGAGAGTCCCACCTCTTAGTCTCACTTCTTCTCCTATACATCTACCTTTTTTGGATCACCAAGAACGTGAATTAAAGACTCAACCTCTTTTTTCAACCTTATGTATTTATTTATTTATTTAATTTGTATGCTGCCTTCCTCCCAGAAGGGACCTAAGGTGGCTCACAGGTAAAAAGCTTTTTTTTAAAAAAAAATTACAATAAAAACATAAATCATTTAAAACCATCTAAAAACCATTCATTAGCTAGTTAGGAAGTAGGCTTCCCCCATGCAAATGTAAACGCAAAAACATTAGTAAACTTTCCAGAGTGTCAGGAACACATTAGCTTAATGCTTTCCTGCCAGAATTTGTTCTGATTGATTTTGATTATAGATGAGATTGATAATATATATATAGTTGACTATAATGGTTAAAACTGTGAGGTTGTGCTGTAAGGGTTAATAAGTTTTAAAAGAGCTAAAAAAGGCTGGGAACTAAAAGGCCCCTTTGGTATACATTTGTGGGATGTTTCCACCTTGGCTGAAGCTAGAGGTTTGAGTTTAAAAATATAGTCAAAGAGATAATGAAAATGGTTTTGAAAGCACTTTATGCATAAATATATTGTTTGATGGTTTTAATAAGAGATGGTTTTAGATTTTTATATATTTTATATACTCCTAGTAGACACATATATATGATGATATTGATAAATACATGATCCCAGTCCCAGGTGATATATCACATAAACACAATGCAGATGTTACTTCAAACTTGTTTTGTCTATGGTCAGTGGGAGGCTACAGATTCACACGCATCCTGCCAATTGCTGGACTTTCTGGAGAATTACATTATGTTAATGACCAAAGTTCATGAATTTGTGACCAGTCACTGAGTTACACCAGCCTATTGAGAGGGACATGGCTATGTTCTTTAAAAGTGTTTCAATATGCTTTCACTTCAGACTTTTCAAAGAAGTCACAGACCTGTCTGCTGTGTTTTCTTTACTGCAATAACAGCTGTCCTTTTGACTCTAAGTCTTGGATCTGTTTTTATGACCTGAAAGAAGACTTGGGGCCATGCTGCACCTGACACAAAGTTTGCGACCTGAAACAGCCTATTTTGTTTATTTTGAGAAAGTTTCTGTTCTCAGTGGAAGCACCATCAGACTGGGACACCATTCCTGCTACTCTGCTAAAGAAAGCTGATTCCTAATAGTTTTAGCTTTGATCTTTGAATATTTTGTTTCCCATACAAGGGCTAATGCCCTGGGAGACTTTTAATTTCCAACACAAAGGACCTATCCAAGGTGCTGGACCTAGTTAGGAATAGGATTCAGCTCATTGGAAACCACTGTAGAGCCTAGAGTGGGTTCATTGTGCCACTGTCATGGGAGCCACCATCTGTGACTGCTCTTGGGCTCAGGCAGGCAGAACCTGTTGGAGTAATTGTGCATGAAACAAAAGAAAAAAGATATTTTGAGTGACAAGTGACATGTATTCTGTGTGACAACCACAAATCACTCAGGGATGGGTATATAAAAGGTAAAGCTAATCCCTTGACATGAATGTCCAGTTGTAACCGACTTGAGGGGGCGGGTGATGCTCATCTCCGTTACTAAGCCAAAGGGCCAGCAATATCTGAGGGTTACTCCATGTGGCCAGCATGACTGCACCAAATGCTGTTACCTTCCCACCAAAGTGGTACCTATTTGTCTACTTGCATTTGCATGCTTTCAAACTGCTAGGTTGGGAGAAACAGGGACTAGTGACAGGAGCTCACCCCGTCATGCGGCACCTGGGCCTCGAACTGCCAACCTTCTGATCTTATGATCATCAGAACTGGTGTCTTAACCACTATGCCACCGGACAAGGCACCGATGACTCAGAGCCACCCTCCTATATAAGGGGACCTTATATAGTCAGTGTGGGTTACTTGGATCAGTTTGGAGTAGCTGGTTAGAAGTTGTTGGAGAGTCAGTGTGTATTACCTTATACATAGCATACCTGAAGATAAAGCCTCCAGAACTATGTCTGTGAGTTTTCTTATGAGTGTGGAAAGTGGGTCAGTGCATTGCCAATACCAATAGCTGGGTATTTTGCTTGTGTGGTGTTTCTTTTTCCGCTGCTACAATATTGTTTGGCTGCATCTGGGTAGACCTGTCCCCAGACTGTGCTGGTAGTTGGCTTTTCCCCTGGCCAACAGAATCGGGACCTTCTAGCCATGAGGAGAGGCCAAGCTGGCTGTGACCACAGAACAAGAGATGGCCATGTTTCAATGGGGCACAGATGAGGTGAAACAAGGAATTATAACAGTGTTACATAAATTTTGTAATTAAAATGGCAGGATATGCACTGGGGAGAGAACGTCATGAGAGCAGAGTGAGGGCTGCTTAGAGCGGGGAGAAGCAGAAGGGGATTTGGCGTGGGAGATTTGCGAAGCCACTGACGTCCGGCGTGAGGTCAATTTTGGTGACTCCTGGGGGGCACTTAAGAGAGAAATTCTGCAGGATGGTGGTGACATATAGGAAGAGCTCCATCCGGGCCAATCCTTCTCCAAGGCAGTTCCTCTTTCCTGGAGGAGAGGGAAGCAGAAGGTGCTGCTAAGATATATCACAGGAAAAGGTATATCTACCCAGATTGTCAAGATGTAACTGTCATGACAAAGCTCTGTCATCATGGTTGCATTAACAATACAGTATTACGGGCCATATTTTCTGTGCGGAATGTTATTTTTCTGCACAAGAAGCATTCATTCTGTACCGAAAATGTCCTCCCTGCATGGAGAAAATCACATTTTCTGTGCAGAAAAAAACTGTTTTCTGCTCAAAAGATCCTATGTGGGTTCCCCCCACCCTGGAATAAATCCTACACTGCAAAGATTCTTGTCGCTGAGAATTGTCTTCATAGAGAGTTCCCAACATTTTTTAACCTTGCTTTTTGGTCTCTTTTTCAAATATAGATATATGTGTCCCACTTCCCCAAATCCGGCCATTCCCCAGACCTGCAGAGAAAGGCACATCGGCTCCATTCTTCTTGAACTCTCCCTTTTCATCCAGGAAATGTCCCGGGTCAAAACGAAGTGGAGTTTTAAAATGCTTTTGATCGTGAAGTGCAGAGGTCAGCATGGGAAAAATGGTAGCTCCCTTTTGGAGGAAACACACAAGGCAACAGTGTGAGAGTCTGCAAGTGGCTACTAAGAGAGATTACCACTGTATTCTCCAGATTTTGGATGAAGGCTTGTATATGTTTTAATCTGTAATCTATAAAAATCTACAATCAATAAAATCATCATCATAATCCTGTTATTGCTGACCTCCACATCAATTGGGGTTTGGTTCCTGGATTCACCTTGGATAACCATATTAAACTAAAGAACTGGAGAGAAGTGACCAGTGGGGTGTCCAGTGGGGTTCTGTCCCGGGCCCAGGGCTATTCAACATCTTTATCAATGATTTGGATGAAAGAATAGGGGGCATGCTTCTCAAATTTGCGGATGACACCAAATTAGGAAGAATAGCAAATATACCAGAGGACAGGATGAAAATTCAAAATGACCTTAATAGATTAGGAAGCTGGGCCAAAGCTAACAAAATGAAATTCAACGCAGAGAAATGTAAGGTACTGCACTTAGGGCAAAAAAATGAAATGCATAGATATAAGATGGGGGACACCTGGCTTAAGGAGACTTATACGTGTGAAAGGGATCTAGGAGTTCTAGTAGACCTGAACATGAGTTAACAGTATGCTGCAGCAGCTAAAAAAGTCCAATGCAATTTTAGGCTGCATTAATAGAAGTATAGTATCTAAATCAAGGGAAGTAATAGTGGCACTGTATTCTGCTTTGGTCAAGCCCCACCTGGAATAATCCTGTGTCCAGTTCTGGGCACCACAATTCAAAAAGGATGTTGAAAAACTGGAGCATGTCCAAAGGAGGGCAACTAAAATGGTGAAGGGTCTGGAAACCATGAATCCCTATGAGGAATGACTTAGGGAACTGGGGATGTTTAGCCTGGAGAAGAGACGGTTAAGAGGTGATATGATAGCCCTGTTTAAGTATTTGAAGGGATGTCATATTGAGGAGGGAGCAAGACACTATACTTCTATTGATGCAGCTTAGAATGGCATTGGCCTTTTTTAGCTGCTGCATCACACTGTTGACTCATGTTCAACTTGTGATCTACTAGGACTCCTAGATCCCATTCACATGTAAAAAGATAGAGGCAATTCTTTAATTCTTCCCCCCCTTCCCCCATTTACAAAACCCATTTTAAAAAGAGTTATAGCCTCAGTGAAACAGATGAGCATCCCTTTTGCACTGAAACGCTGTTTTACTGGTGCACTATAGCTATAAGAAAAATAACAAAACACAAAATACATATTGAAAAGATAGGAACATTTAGAACATTTTGGAAATATTCCAGAAATGGTTAAATATGTGTTTCTTGAGTGTCAAGGAACCCCGATGAGGAGAATTCTGGACTGCCAAAAATTTTCACAGTTCAGCATTCATTCAGTGCAAAATTTGTAATTTTGGGGTGTTTGTTTGTTTGTTTAAAGAAAGCTGTTTTCTGTGGAAAAGACACAAATATTTCTATGCAGAAATATTATTTTATGACCAGAAAATGCTTTCCTGTGCAGAGAATGCTATTTTCTATACAAAGATACCATGGGCAAATTTTGCACAGAATAAGTCCTAAACTGTGAATAATTTTCAAAAGCTTCACGTTTTTCAAAGACTTTGTCACAGCAGGAAGACATTGCTAAAAACACTAATTGCTTCTATCAAGAATATTATTAGTGAAGAAATACATTTCTGAAGCAAATCACATTCCCTAGTTAAAAGACAAACCTTCCAGTGAGGATCCAAAAAATCACTACGCCTAGCAACAAACTCTCCCACAATATAGTATTTATGTATTTATCTACTTATTTATTTCTTACTTGCCCCTCCCAAGGCTCAAGGTAGGGTAAAACACAGATTAAATTACAATATACAGTGGGCCCTTGATATCTGCTAGCGTTTGGTTCCAGGATCCCCCGTGGATCCCAAAATCTGTGGAAGATCCAAGTCCCATTAAATACAGTGGGGTAGTAAAATGGGGTCCCTGATATAAAATGGCAAAATCAAGAATTGTTTTTTGGAATTTGCAGTGGGTCCTCCATATTCCCTTGAGTTAGGGGTGCAGGACACCCATGAAAGTTAAAATCTGTGAATAAGAAATCATTATTTATTTATTTATTTTACCAGAGAGAACACTTTCTCTAGGAATCTATGATTCTATGATTCTATGAAATCTGCAAAAGTCAAAGCTGTAAATGTGGAAGGCTGACTGTGTATATTTTTTGTATATTTTCGAGCTGTTAATGGTTGAATCCATGGATATGGAAGGCTGACTATATAACTATAGAGATTAAACTACTTAAATATGTAGGTTAAAAAATAACAGAAAGGAACCCATAGAGAGGGAATGAGGGGACAGAGGAGGAACAGTGATGTATTCTGTAATATGATGTACCATTAAATGTTTGGCTGTCAATTGAGCATTGTGAAGCTTCCCTTGGGCCCCCTGCAAAAACCATCACCACCCAGCTATCTCCAATGCCCCCCAGGTACCTTTGGGATGATAAAGCCTTCCAGTTCCACGTCCCTCTTTGCCATGCGGACAACTCCCATGGGGATGAGGTCAAGGAACCTCTGAGCTTCGTGGATGACGGCTTCTGTGTAGGGCATCGCAGGACGGTCCTTCATGGCGGGGGGCCGTTCCCTCCCGATCACTCGGTCTATTTCCTCGTGGATCTTTGCTGGAAGTAGAGTCAAAGGCAAGATGTGAAGTGCATACAACAGATGGAAGAAAAGAAGACCAGTTTTGGTTGGTTCTCCCCTTCCTTCTTTTCTCTTTTAAAGAGGGGGGATACCTGGCCTAACAAGACTACGTGTGAAAGGGATCTAGAAGTCCTAGCAGACCACAAGTTGAACATGAGTCAACAGTGCGATGCCACAGCTAAAAAGGCCAATGAGATTCTAGGCTGCTTCACTAGAAGTATAGTGGGGCACCACAATTCAAAAAGGATGCTGAGAAGCTGGAACGTGTCCAGGGTGCTTTGTGAGCTCCTGTATGGCAAAGGGGTTGAACTCAGTTGTCTCAAGCAAAAAGCAAACTGATGCATCCTATCCTAGATTGCCTGTTCTTTGTTATTGATAAGTACTATCTGCTCAAGCAAAAGTGCAAGAAAACACAACTGGCCCAAGGGCTAGCAAACCTTCCACTGCTGGGTGTTCAAGCAGAAGCATACAGATGTATCTCAGGGTGGTACTGGAGGTTTCTGTCCCAGCGAAGTATAAGTCAAGGACGGTCATTACCAGATTTTCCTTAGTAAATTGAGTCGTGGGGTTGGTCTTCTCCTGCAAAGGGGGAGAAGAAGGATGAAACTGCCCACCACAATAGCACAGCTGTACACATATTCACATCACCACCGTTGTCAAATGCATGGTGTGATTGTCTGCAGGTCATTGAATTCACAGATGGGAAACCCATGCATCATGAGGGACTCCTGTATCTTCCCAGATCTTCTTGGACTGTGACTCCCAGCATTCCTCATTTTGACTCTGCTAACTAAGGCTGCTGGACATTGCAATCCAAGAACATCAAGAGAGCTGCCTGATTTCCACTCCTGTCCTAAATCTTTGATCCAACTCAGGGACTAAATGTGCTTGCTTGGTTATTTATTTGTTTACTTATTTATTGGATTTCTATCCTGTCTTTCTTCCAAAATAGGATTCCCCTGCAATCTACCGTAAGTCTGCCGGAGATCTCTTGAAAATGAATCCTTGCTTCCAGTCTATAAGAGATTTCAGTGGCTTCCATGATTCCAGAAGAAGATCACAAATGGAAATTTATGGAATCTCGTAGTATTCCGTAATCTGAAATTTACTCTCTCACACAGGGTCAGATTAGATTATCACCACTTCTTCTTTACAAGTGGTCAAAGATAGCTGTTTGCCACATTACCTGATTTTTCTCAGCTATGCATTTTATGCATGGCTTGTCCAAGCAAAAATGGACTTAATCTGCAACTGTATGTTGAACCTCAGGTCCTACCTACTCCTGTAAGCCGCCTTGACAGCCTCAGCTAAAGGCGGGGTATAAATAAAGTTTTATTTATTATTTATTTTGCTTAGTTTTTCTTTTTCTTTTTCACTAAATTACTTTTATATGAGCCTTTGCAATTGGTCTGATGAAAAAAGTCTGTTTTTTTGAAGGTGCTCTTCTACCAGTGCAGCCATTTTGTGACTATGGCACCTCTTCTGGCAGCCATTTTGAGACCAGCCAAACCCTTATTTGGTAGCCATTTTGTGAAATAGCCCATGATATTCTTTGTCAAAATTCCAGATGGCTCCCAAAAGGGAGGAGCGCTCTCTGGCTTAATTTTCACCCCCCTACCCATGTCTCACCTGCTCCATTTTGAGAAGGAAGGCATCTATGAAGTCCCGGGGAGTATTCGAGGGGTCAAAGGTTTTCTTGTGTTCCTCAATCTTCTGGGTTACGAAGGCCTGAACCACCAATGCATCTTGGAAAAGCGTATGGTGAGGGCCAGGCAAATAGTCCATTATCTTGGGAATGGTGTTGTAGAGCTGAAGGGGAAAGAGAGAGAACATTGTCCTCCTCCTCCTCCTCCTTTTCCTTACCTGCCCAGCAATGGAGCTCTCAAGTCCGAAGCTATCCATGATATATTTTTTGTGGGTTTTTTGGGCTATGTGGCCATGATCTATAAGAGTTTCTTTCTGACATTTCACCAGCATCTGTGGCTGGCATCTTCATCTGTCTCTGAAGGTTCCAGCCACAGATGCTGGCGAAATGACAGAAAGAAACTCTTACGACGTTATCACACAGGGCAAATCTGCTGGTTAATCCACACAAATCCCAAACAGAAACTGGATTTGTGCCTCGCATTTTCACATGACGTCGCACAGAAACTGGACAGAAAGTGGACAGAAACTTGTATTATTCGAGATCTTTTGAAATTCGGTTGTTTGGAGGAAATGCAAATGTGAAATTAAGGTAATTTTGCATTTACCGTAATGTGAAAAGCAAATGCGCATTTGAGAGCATTTCCCTGCTTTTTCCCATGGTTCCATGGCGAGCATTCCTCTATCTGCGCATGTGCAAGAAGATCATTTCTAGTACATTTACGGGCTTTTCTCACTTGTGTGTGAATGTTAAATGCGCTTACTGTAATTTTACAATTAAGGTAATTACATGTGAAAGCCATTTGCGGAATCAAGTTTTATTTTCCGTTTATTTTCGAAATGCCTCATTTCCACTTTATTATCGCTTTCTGGCCCACTTGTGATAACGTCCTGATAGATCATGGCCACACAGCCTGAAAAACCCACAAAAACTATGAATGCCAGACATGAAAGCCTATGACTTCATATCCATGTCTTCCTCCTAGGGTCAACATTGTCCTTCTTCTCCTCCTCCTCTCCTCTTCCTCCTCCTCCTCTTCCTTATCTGTCCAGCAATGGAGCTCTCCAGCCAGAAGCTATCCATGATGTCTCCCTCCTAGGGTCAACATTGTCATCCTCCTCCTCTTCCTCCTCCTCCTCCTCCTCCTCCTCCTCCTCCTTCTTCTCTTTCTTACCTGTCAGCAATGGAGCTCTCCAGCTGGAAGCTACCCATGATGTCGCCCTCCTAGGGTCAACATTGTCCTCCTCCTCCTCCTCCTCCTCCTTACCTGTCCAGCAATGGAGCTCACCAGACCGAAGCTATCTGTGATGTCTCCCTCCTAGGGTCAACATTGTTCTCCTCCTCCTCCACCTTCTCCTTTTCCTTACCTGCCCAGCAATGGAGCTCTCCAGCTGGAAGCTACCCATGATGTCTCCCTCCTAGGGTCAACATTGTCATCCTCCTCCTCTTCCTCCTTCTCTTCCTTCTCCTCCTTACCTGT
Organism: Phrynosoma blainvillii; assembly: GCA_026167975.1. NCBI lineage: Eukaryota > Metazoa > Chordata > Lepidosauria > Squamata > Phrynosomatidae > Phrynosoma > Phrynosoma blainvillii. Next base: position 1,279,447 of record JANUYF010000005.1, on the reverse strand, counting down.
CCAGCAATGGAGCTCACCAGCCGGAAGATATCCATGATGTCTCCCTCCTAGGGTCAACATTGTCCTCCTCCTCCTCCTCTTCCTCCTTCTCCTCTTCCTTACCTGTCCAGCAATGGAGCTCACCAGCTGGAAGCTATCTGTGATGTCTCCCTCTTAGGGTCAACATTGTCCTCCTCCTCTTCCTCCTCCTTTTCCTTACCTGTCCAGCAATGGAGCTCTCCAGCCGGAAGCTGTCCCTCAGCAGGCGGAGAATCCGGATGAAGTCCTTGTCCTGGTAGTCAAACCGCTCTCCAAAGAGGATATGGCTGATCACGTTTCCCGCAGCGGAGCTGAAAAGGGTGGTTGGGGTGAAGGGCTGGCCTGGGGAGGAGGAGAGCAGCATTAGTCAAGCCATTGCCACCAACGCACGGCCTAAAGCCAGGCCACCCAGGTATTCCAGTGGCTGCTGGTAGCTTCCATGCCAGGAAGACAGTGAACCCACCTCCAGACTTTAAAAGAGTATGAAAAAGTCCTATCAGTGGAGAAAAAGTACTACTCTTCATAACCTCAGCAAAGGAAAGTTATCAGTAAAGACAGTAATTTGAGTCCTTTCTAACTTAACAAAGCAAGGCATTGGCATGTACCCTTTGTGTCTCTGAGCTCCTTCACCAGGTACTCTGTCTCCTCTTGGATCCGTTCCTCAATCCCTTTCTTCCCCATCCCAAAGTTCCTCATGGTCATGAGGGAAAAGCGCCGGATCTGGAGCCAGTGCTCCCCATTGGACATGAAGATACCTGAAAGATGGCAGCCAGAGAAGAGGAGTGAGCATTGGCCCCATGGGTTTGTCAATATGATTGAAACATTCTTCATTCTATTTGATTAGAAAGCAATCCCAACACACATGATTCAGGTGAGTTCATGCTTTTTGCAGCCCTCCACCCATCCATAAACCTAAGCTGAAAAAGGATTTGTAATTTTTACGACATGGATGCATATTACTGAACATGTGGCTGGATTCGCACAGCTGCACATTTTTGACAAATGGAGGATGAACAGATGCAAATTTGTGCAGGAAAGTGAAGCCAATTCAGTGTTGATGCAAATGCACTGAGATCTGTTGTGGTTTGCATAATACATTAACGTCTAGACTAGCTTCATCTCACTAAACCTAGAAGTGAGTTGGATCCACAGTTGCAAGATGGGTTCCCCTGGATAAAGAACTAGAGCCCTCCTCACCCATTCAGGATCTGTGCCATGTTGGTGTGAAGAGGAAGCAGGATCGCACCCACAGTTCCTCCCTGGTGCATAAAACCTTGCAACAGGAATGGTGCCCATGATTCAGGGAAGCATAATGGAAATGGCCGTAGCTCAATGGGAGAGCGCATGCCTTGCATGAAGAAGGTTTCTCAAAAGGGATTTCAAGATTGTACCAAGGTTACTTACTGGACTTCAAAGGGGGGCGACCATGGGCCGCCCCAGGAAACTGCGCTGTGGGGCCGAGATATCCCCACACCTTGGCCCCGCGGTGCAGCTTCGCCATCCCTGAAAGGAGCGCTAAATTGGCACTCCTTTCACAAGTCGCTGAAGGTGCACTGCAAAAGGCTGCAGCGCACCTTCGGCGACTCTTCTGGCGCAGAGTGTGCAAACACTGCGGCAGGAGGTCCTCCTCAGAGCGCCGGTCGTGTGGAGGGCCGGCTGCTCTGAGGACGACCTGGGGAACGGGTTGGGGTGCTGATTGCATGGCTGCCCCTCCCCTTCCCTGCCCCCAAGATGGCCCTTTAAGCCATCTGCTTCCCCCCAAAGAGTTCAGTAAAGATTTGCACCCAGAGCCCTAAAACAGGGGAGGGAATGCTCTGATCCTCCAGATGTTGCTCAACTGCAACTCTTATGATCCTGGATCATTGGCCTTGTTGGCTGGGGTTGATAGGACTTAGAGGTCTACAGCATCTTTTTTATTATTTTTATTATTATTATGAAGTATTTATACCCCGCTCTTCAGCCAAAAGGCTATCAGAGCAGCTTACAAATGGTTAATTAGACAAATGGTTAATTAATTAGATCTTGAGGTCTGCAGATGGCTTTAGGGAGAGAGGCAGCACTGTGTAGTGTGAGTGTTGGATTATGACTCGAGAGGTCATCCGGCGGTAGGGGTTGGGTGGTGGTCTTTGAGGCCACAAAAGTGGCCCACAGGCTGCTCTATGTCTCCCCCGCTCTTGCCCGGCCATTAATAGTCCTTGGTGACACCTGGGGTGGGGGAGGGACTTCTGGCCCCGGACTTCTGGTGAGATTTCTGGGGTGGGGGGGTTGCATGGGAGCATTCCTGTGGGCCAGACCAACACCCCCCTGGTCCTGAAGAGCACCTGGGCAGGGCCGAGAAGTGCCTGCCCCAGTGTAGAAAGGCCCAAGCGGGGCCCAGGAGTGCTGGCCGCAGCCGGGAAAAAGCCCACGTAAAGCCCAGGAGCGGCCACCACAGCCCTAAAGAGCTCTCACAAAGGCCAAAACAGCACCAAGGGGGTGGGGAGCCTACCTGTCATCACCCCCCTTTCTTGAGTGTCACCTAGTGCAGATCGCACCCCCCCCCCCGCATACCCCTAGTGATGCTACTGGTCTTTACTGCCTTCATTACCAGTGATATTTGGGTGCAAATCAGAAGCATAAAGAGTTGGTGGTTCATTGTAAAACAAGTTGTGTGCCCCCAGACACCTTTTTTAAAAAGAGAAATAGCCCCTTTTATGCCACCACATTTCATCCATACGTTCAAGGTTGGGTAATGACAACACGCGCCATGGATTTGGGGATGGACAGATTTCAACCAGACATCGTTGGCTGCATTGGGCTGGCCCTTCCTTCTGCCAACTAATAGCCTCTCTCTTTTTAAAAGAACAATACCAAATCCTTTGCTGGTCCTATCTGCCGATGGAAAGCTGCCTCGGTTGAGGAAATCGTCTCCGTTGTCCAAAAGGACCTTCTTCACCGCATCGTAGCCATAGATGACCACCACTGGCAGAGAGCCATAATACACCACGAAGACCGGCCCGTATTTTTCACTCAGCTTGAAAAGTAGAAGAGAGAAGAGAGGGTGAGGAGAAGGTGGGGGACTCTTTGGAGTTTATCGCACCACTAAAAAACCCGGCTTACCTCTTCCGAGTTGAATTAATATTCGGGAGGCAGCCTGGTCTTATTGCATGCATTTTGCTGCCGAATCTGTTGGTCAAGTCCAGCCTGGCTGCAGCCCAGGTCCCATGAATGCTTCTCCAGCCACTTTTTGTTGGGCACTCCTGGGACCTGGGCTGCAGCCGGACTGGACTCGGGCGGTGGATTTGGTGGCAAAACGTGTGTGATAGGACCTGGCTGCCTCCCAAATTAAAATTCAACTTGGGAGAGATAAGCCGGGTTTTTTAGCGGTTCAATAAGCTCCTTCAAATGTGTCCTCCCGGATGAGGAGGAGGAAGCAAAATGACAGTCATAAAACAGACTGGAGGATGAGTTTTTGGCCGGAGAATTATCTGTGCGAATGCGTCCTCTGTAGCCAAGGAAGCTTTGCCACATTGAACAATGCTGGGCTCGTTCCCAGTAGGATTTAAAGCAAATTGCTGGTTGGATTTTACGTCCGTTATTCCCACTTGAAGCCGGCACTGACTTACTGGTTTTCCACACTGCAGAAACAAAGCAGTTTGATGCTACTTTAAATGCCATGGCTCAATGCTATGGGTTCCTGGGATTTGTAGTTTGGTGAGGTATTTAGCCTGGTCTGCCAGAGAGCCCTGGTACCTCACCAAACTACCAATCCCAGGATTCTGTAGGATAGAGGTCTAATCTCCACTCCAGAAATAATGTAGTTTGACACCACTTTAACTGCCTATGGAATCCTGGGATTGGTAGTTTGTTCTGGCACCAGGGCTCACTGACAGAGAAGGCTAAATGACTCACAAAACTACAAATCTCAGACTCCCATAGCATTGAGCCATAGCAGTGAAAACGGTGCTAAATTGCATTATTTCTGCAGTGCAAGTCAGATCACCAAAGTCATGGCAAAGTGATGTCAAACTGCTTCATTTCTGCAGTGTGGACACACCCTTAGACTTTAGCTGGTTAGTAGTGCCATTGGTGGGTGTGAAAACTCCTTTGACTACAAATCCCAGCATCCTGTTGGGGTGCTGTGCTAGTGTAGAAACAATGGCACTTCCAGGGGTTATTTCAGCATGATCCAGTATGCAACCAATGGTTCTCCAGCCACAAATAGACAGTTCTCTCTCACACACACGCACTATTGAGTTGGTCAGTGGGGAACTATTTAACTGTTTGTAGGACTGGTTTACTCCTGCCATGACTATTGTTCTCTGAGACCATGATATGTGTGCGATGTGTGATTCCAACTGTGATGCATCTGAGGAAGCAGGCTTTAGATTCCAAATGCATCTGAGGAAGTAGACTTGAGTCTAGGAAAGCTCATGCTGCCAACTTCTTTCTTGCAGTTAGTGTCAAAGGGGCTACAAGATCTCTCTCCAACTGTGATGTTGGGTTATACAGTCGCCCCTCCATTTTCACGGACTTCGAATCCATGTTCCTCGCTTATGTACAAGGGATAAACAGAGGGGCATGCAATGGGGTGCACCCACCTCCATTCAATGTGGATTTCCATTTTCATGGAGGGGTCCAAGATGGATCCCCCATGAAAACGGAGGGGCAACTGTACATGTGATAGAAGATCCTGTTATGGGTGTGCCGATTGATATGTATTTGCCAAAGACCTGGTTGCATGATTCACCGCTTTTATTGGACCAACCAAAATGCACAAAATACATGTTGCAAGCTTTTTCAAAAGTGTGTTTATTGAATTATTATACAATTTATAAAACAAAATTCCTGAAGTTCACAGACAAACATATAATACTTTACTTATAACACACACCTCCAATAACATTTATCCCTAGAACCAATCATTCAGCACTACCCTACCCCATTTTCAACCCTTCCAAAATCTCGTTCTTTACCTAATTTCTCTTCTCATTTGATTATTTTAAAACAAAACAGCCCTACAAGTTCTCATCCTTCCCATATCTTCCTCTCTCTTCCTTTGCAATTTTCTCACTCTGCCTCTTTTGACTTTTTGACAGCTGTTTTGTGGATTTTGGATGTTATTGTAGTTTGCTGTATGGCCAACACAGGATATGTTTTCTGGATTTGAGGAAACTGTAACGGGGGAATCCTAAAGAGGGAGTCAAGGGACAGGGACTTAACACTTTGAGGATTTTACCTCCAACAAAGGTAATGAAGTAGCTAAATGCTTTTATGATGAGCTTCTATGATTGCTATGCTTCGGGGGTCAGACTGGATAGCCACATGGGACATTGTAAGAAGAATACTTTCCCCCCCCTGTCTATCTCTCTTGAGACTCAAGGGTTGTTCCACTCCAGGAAACAATCCTGTCCCACCCCACAGACTTACCCTATGGCAATACGTTGTAGGGTTGTTGTTTTTAAAGTGAAGAATGCTACAAGTAGTGATTCCTGTTTTGCTTCTTTATTTTTGCCCCTCCCCATTGTGGACAGAGTGCTTTCAGAGAAGTTGGATAGAAACACCATTCCTCCAAATTAAATTAAAGTCTCCTACATATTATTTGAAGAAACTTGCCAAGAAAAAATCCATGATAGGTTCGCCTTAGGGTTGCCATAAATAGGAAATGACTTGAAAGTACACAACAAGAAGAGTGTATTGTTAAACTCTATTTATGACACTGCCTTTATTCTGGCCATGGAAGTGTAAAGCATAGAGTTATGGGACAAAACCCAGCAGATCTTGATTAGTTTGATTTTGAGTTCCTGCATGGCAGGAGGATGGACTGGATGGCCCTTGTGGTCTCTTCTCACTCTATGATCCTCTGATTCTATGAGATCCCACAGACCAAGAAGTCCAAGGTGAGTTGGGATCAGAGCCCAGAGGACCACAGATTCTAGAATCCCCCACTTAGAATCCATTGGCCATGATGCCTGGGATATTCTGGATGTCGCAGTAGTAGAATCACAGAATCATAGAGTTGGAAGAGACCCCAAGGGCCATCCAGTCCAACCCCATTCCATCATGCAGGAACTCAAAATCAAAGCATTCTCTGAGACAGATGGCCATCCAGCCTCTGTTTGAAGACCTCCGAAGAAGGAGACTCCACCAAACTCCCAGGCAATATGTTAGTTCTTACTGTCAGGAAGTTCCTCCTAATGTTTAGATGGAATCTCTTTTCCTGTAGCTTGCATCCGTTGTTCTGTGTCCTATTCTCTGGAGCAGCAGAAAACAAGCTATCTCCTTCCCCAATATGATATCCCTTCAAATATTAAAACAGGGTTATCATATCCCCTCTTATCCGTCTCTTCTCCAGGCTACACATACCCAGTTCCCTAAGTCATTCCTCATAGGGATTCATGGTTTCCAGACCCTTCACCATTTTGGTCTCCCTCCTCTGGACACAGTTCCAGTTTTTCAACAAAAAAGGAACGTTTCCAAGTTCCAAAAGTCCCCCAAAAGCAGACTTTTGCACGTTCCTTCCATCCTTACAGTCCCTTGGGAGGGCTGTCTTCAGGGAGATGAAGCAAGCTTTGGTTGCAGGGTTGAGAGCCATCTTTGCTGAAGTCTCCCTCCTTACCTTTCTCAGGTGCTCTGGAACATTTTTGGCTTTCAGCTGCAGGAGGTTCCCAATGAGCGGCAAAGGCGTTGGGCCGGGAGGGAATTTTTTCCTTTTGGCCTCCACCTTCTTCCAGGCCACCAGAAGGACCAAGGAGACCACCAAGAAGATGGTGGTGGTCCCCAGGAGATCCATTGCAGCTCTCTTCCTATCCCCAGCAGCAGACAGACTGAAGGCTCTTGGACCTTCGCTGAAGTTTGTAAGTCAACAGAAGCTGAGGGGCCTGTCATTGCCAGCTGACTGTTCTATAACCTTGGAGCGGAGCCCATTCTTCTGGGACAGGAGCCAACGCAGCTCACGCTGAGTTAAGGACAAAGGGCACGGAAAACCTCCTTTGTACAAAAAGTTCAGTCCCATTGCAAACACCACATTGCTAGTACATTCCTGCACGACGGCAAGGAGTTGGACTGAATTGCCCTTGTGGTTTCTTCCAACTGTTTTGTTTCTATGCAACATGTAAAAAACATTAAAACATAGTATATATATATATATATATATATATATATATATATATACACACACACACACACACACACACACACACAAACACACACACACTTTCCTTCTTGAAAAAATCAACAGATAATTTGAGTGATTTTCTTCCTGATATGAGAAAGTTTTTGAAGACTACTCACACTTTGGAACTTATTCTGTGAAAAATTCACGCACAGGGATTTTATGCGGATTACAGCATTTTCTGCACAGGAAACAACACTTTCCGTTGATATATATATATATATATATATTGCACAGAAAATGTAGTGCATCCACAAAAAAGGGTGTTTTTTTGCAAACCCAAAATACATGTGTGAATTTGATGCAAAACAAATCCTGAAATGTGAAGATTCTTGACAGTTCAAGGCTTCTCCTCATCAGGGTTCTCTGACACCCAGGAACTATGTATTTCAACCATGTTTCAAATATTTTTGGATATTCTTTCCATCCTTGCTGCCCCTTGAAAGGGTCTGTCCTCATAAAGGTGAACCAGTTTGGCGGACAAGTGTTCTGCAAATATGAGGGCAGAATCCCTCAAGTACAGGAAACCTATATGAGGGTATCAAGCTCCCATGGTGCCCTTCTGCTTCAGCCTCGGGGGCTGGATGGGACCCCCAGAGGCCATCTATCTTCTCTGCCACCACCCATTGATTTGAATCCCCCTTGCACAGCAACGCAATGTGATGCTATGGGGCTCCACTTACACTGTGCCCCCCATTCCTGCCTCTGCAGGGGCAACACACAGATGGAGTGAAGGCAAGTGAAAGAGTGTGGGAGATCCCACCTAAACATTAGGAAAAACTTCCTGATGGTAAAAGGTTTTCAACAGAGGAAGATGCTTCTTCTTCCAAAGTGGTGGAGTCTCCTTCTTTGGAGGTCTTTAAACAGAGGCTGGGTGACCATCTGTCGCAGGGAGGGTTTGGATGGTGTCTTCCTGCATGGCAGAAATGGGGTTGGACTGGATGGCCGTTGAGGTCTCTTACATCTCTGTGATTCTATGATTCTAAATTTGGAGAGTCCATGCTTCTTTAGGCCAATTTGGAAGAGTCCTCAGATGATCCAAGAGAATTTGACACCAGTGCTGCAAATTGCTGAACGATGAGGAACAGACACAAGTTCTCACTTGCTTCTGCTGGGTATTCCCAACTCTTAAATACTGAAGCTGCCAATGATATCAATAACTATAGCTACAAGACAGAAAAGGGAGACAAGGCAAATCATCTCAAGTTGTTTGTTTCCAAAAAGCATGATGCCACTTGAATGTTAGGAAGACCTTCTTGACAGTAAGAGCTGTTGAATTGGATCAGCTGGTCACCGTAAGCCATAATTGGCTTGAAGTCAAGTAATCAATAACTTTTGATTACACTTGTTAGGAAAAACTTGAAACCCCAGTCTCTCTTTCTCTCTGTAGAGTTGGATGCTGTGGAAGTCACGCAGCAAGAAATTCATGTTTCCATTTTTGCCACCACCATCTTTTAATAATGTGAGACCTCATCTGTAGGAAGCTTCCTTGTCCCATTTCTGACGCTTTCTTTGTCCACGAACCCAGTATGGCGTCCTCTGACTGGAAGCCTTGACCAAAGCTGAGGTCCTGCATCTTGCCAATTACAATTGTTGTTGTGAATGGCTGTCAACTCACCTTTGAATTAAGGGCAACCTTATGAATGAGAAGTTGCCATGAACAGCCCTGCACAGGTCTTGCAAATTTAGGACAGTCGAGGCTTCCTTTATGGAGTTTGTTTGGTTGCTGTGTGCCTTCAAGTCATTTGTGATCTACAGCAACCCTAAGGTGACCCTATCATGAGGATTTTCTTGGCATGATTTGTGAGCCGCCTTTCGGGGACAAAGGGATAAATAAATAAAAAGGAATTTACCATTATCTTTCTCTGAGGCTGAGAGAGAAGGACTTCCCTAAGGTCACCTAGTGGGATCTTTGGAGACCCCAGGGCAGTGGTGGCTAGTAGGTTTCCTGTCAGGGGAGCAGTAAATCCACCCTAGATTTTGGCTAGATTCAGTGTCAGAAAAATTTCAACATTCTTCCCCCCCTCCAGCTCTACTCTCTTGCTCTTTAGAGAAATAAGGGTTTAGATAGGATAGCATTTCTTGTAGGTGAAATCTTTCTGTTTCCCTTCATCTAAACCTTCCCATTTGCTCTTACTGTGTAATGAATGAGTGGATTCCGAGCTGACTGTATGGTCCTAAATCAGAGAACATCGCTGCGTGCAATGCATTGATGTGGGAAGGATTTGGATATTGAAACGAGAAATTAAAAGGAATGTTAAGTTGGCCAGAGCAGATGGAATTTGCAAAACAAGAACAAGGTGTGCTGGACACTCTGAGCTGCATCAACTGATAAGAGCTTGGTGTGATGGTCCAGGATGTTTTAATATCAATAAGATAAGACACTGGTATGTTTTGAAACTATGGAAACCAAGGAAAAACATGTTTTCATCAAATGAAAGATGAACAAGGTATAAACGAAGTGGTCTACCAGCCTCACTTTGTTGGCACCTACCCGGGCAAGGTGCCATCCCAACCTTCATGGATGCCTGATCAACATTCAGTGGAGGACCTTCGTGAGTATGTTGTATGAATGTGTGTGTGCCAGAGCTCTTGATACTTAAGTGATTGTCTTAATAAATGTTACATGCATAGTGTTTAAACCCAGATCTGGTTTCCCATGTGTCTGTATTGAAAATCCTACAGTCTAGGGTAGCTGAATTTCTCTCTGGATCAAAAGAACAACAGAGAGAACCTCGGTTCATGACAACTGTCCTTTGAAGTGCAAGGTCATAAGTACCTTTTGCAACCAAGGAAATAGACCATTTAATCCAGGCCACTTCCTTGGGATGTTTGTCACACAGAGAGTCCCACTTCTTAGTCTCACTTCTTCTCCTATACCTCTACCTTTTTGGATCACCAAGAATGTGAATTGAAGACTCAACCTCTTGTTTCAACCTTATGTATTTATTTATTTAATTTGTATGCTGCCTTTCTCCCAGAAGGGACCTAAGGTGGTTCAGAGGTAAAGAGCTTTTTAAAAAAATTACAATAAAACATAAAACAACTACAGGGGGAAGCAGATGGGCAGCCCTAGGCCGCCCCCGAAAGCGGAGGATTGAGGCCGAGGCTGTCGGACAGCTTGGCCTCGATTCTCCCTTTCGCCGCCCGCGAAAGAAGCACTAAAATAGTGCTCCTTCCACAAGCTGCAAAAGGAGCATCCCAAGAGGCATGGCGCGCCTCTTCGGCGTCTCTTCTGGCTTAGCATGTCCGGATGCTGAGCTGGAAGGACGTCATTGGAGTGCCTGTCACATGGACGGGCCATCACTCTGATGACATCCTCAGGAAGGGGATGGGGTGCCCAGTGTCCGGCTGCCCCTCCCCTTCCCCCTCTACATCTATGAGTTTTCTTATGCGTGTGGAAAGTGGCTCAGTGTATTAACAATACCAATAGCTGGTTATTTTGCTTGTGTGGTATTTCTTTTTCCACTGCTACAATATTGTTTGGCTGCATCTGGGTAGACCTGTCCCCAGACTGTGCTGGTAGTTGGCTTTTCCCCTGGTCAACAGATTTGGGGCCTGCGTTCCACCTTCTAGCCATGAGGAGAGGGCAAGCTGATTGATCAAAAGCCATGTTCCATTGGGCACAGATGAGGTGAGACAAGGAATTATAACAGTGTTACATAATTTTTGTAATTAAAATGGCAGGATATGCACTGAGGAGAGAACATCATGAGATCTTTATCAGAGCAAGGTGAAGGCTGCTTAGCGCGGGGAGAAGCAGAAGGGGATTTGGCGTGGGAGATTCGCGAAGCCACTGACGTCCGGCGTGAGGTCAATTTTGGTGACTCCTGGGGGGCACTTAAGAGAGAAATTCTGCAGGATGGTGGTGAGGTATAGGAAGAGCTCCATCCGGGCCAATCCTTCTCCAAGGCAGTTCCTCTTTCCTGGAGGAGAGGGAAGCAGAAGGTGCTGCTAAGATATATCACGGGAAGAGGTATATCTACCCAGATTGTCAAGATGTAACTGTCATGACAAAGCTCCGTCATCATGGTTGCAGTAACAATACAGGATTACGGGCCACATTTTCTGTACTGGAATGTTATTTTTCTGCACAAGAAGCAGAAAATGTCCTCCCTGCACGGATAAAATCACATTTTCTGTGCAGAAAAGACTGTTTTCAGCTCAAAAGATCCTATGCAGGTTTCCCCCACCCTGGAATAAATCCTACGCTGCAAAGATTCTTGTTCATAGAGAGTTCCTAACATTTTTTAACCTCGCTTTTTGGTCTCTTTTTCAAATAGTTGTATATAGGTATATGCACCCTGCTTTCCCAAATCCAGAAAATCCCCAGACCTGCAGAGAAAGGCACGTCGGCTCCGTTCTTCTTGAACTCTCCCTTTTCATCCAGGAAATGTCCCGGGTCAAAACGAAGTGGAGTTTTAAAATGCTTTTGATCGTGAAGTGCAGAGGTCAGCATGGGAAAAATGGTAGCTCCCTTTTGGAGGAAACACACAAGGCAACAGTGTGAGAGTCTGCAAGTGGCTACTAAGAGAGATTATCATTGTATTCTCCAGATTTTGGATGAAGGCTTTAGAGCCTAATTGCAGCAAATCAGGTGTTTAGGTATTTATAGTGTTTCAAAGTTGTTTTTACCATGTTTAACAGTGTTTTTACAGTGTGTAAATGATTGCATATGTTTTAATCTGTAATCCATAAAAATCCAAAATCTATAAAATCATCATTATCATCCTGTTATTGCTGACCTCCACATCTACGGAGGTTTGGTTCCCAGACTCACCTTGGATAACAGAAAACCCTATTAAACTAAAGAACTTTCAGTACCAACATACCATAGAGCTGCATTGGGGGGTCTAGAGAAGACACCTTTTTAAGCATTTTCCAGCAAGACTCTATGGCAGGGGTAGGCAATCTTTCCCCTTCAAGGGCCGAGGGACTTCAGCTCCCAGAAGCCTCAGCCATGTTGGCCAATAGTCCCATGTTGGCCAATAGCTCCTAGGATTCTGGGAGCTGGTCCCTCGGCCCTTAAAGGGGAAAAAAGGTTGCCTACCCCTGCTCAATGGTATGTGTCCTTATTTTTTTCAGCTGTGAATAAATGAAACTGCAGATATCATTGTTGTTTATTCTGGGAACAGGGGTTTGGCCACTCCATCATTGATTTACCTTGTAATGAAGGCTGCTGCATTTGCATACTGGACAATTTCAAGCTGGATATTGAGAATTTATTTATTTATTTATTTATTTATTTATTTATTTATTTGATTTCTATCCTGCCTTTCTCCCCGAAAGGGACCCAAGGAGGCTCACAAATAAAAATTCTAAAAACATATTACAATAAAAGAGTTAAAATCTCATCTAAAAACAATATAAAATTACAGACATTAAAATCACACTAAAACTGCAATGCCCACCCTCTATAACAAAGACCCAAGCCACCCCATGATTATACATTAAAAGCCTGCTTGAATAAAGCCGTTTTTGCTTGCGGAGAAAAGGCCATCAGGGAGGAGGCCAGAATCACCTCCCAAGGAAGGCCATTCCAGAGGGCAGGAGCAGCCACCAAGAAGGCCCTCTCCCTTGGGTCCTCACCAGGCAAGCCTGAGATGGCGGCGGAATCAAGAGAAAGCCCTCCCCGAAAGATTTTAGGGCTCTAGCTGGTTCATATGGGGAGATACGGTCTCTCAAATAATCTGGACCTAAGCCACATAGGGCTTTGTAAGTCATAACCAGCACTTTGAATTGTGCCTGGAAATGAAGTGGTAGCCTGTGAAGCTGTTTCAGCAAGGGAGTTATATGCTCTCTATAACTGGCTCCAGGCAGCATTCTGGCCGTTGTATTTTGAAACCATTGGAAACTATTTCCAAACAGTTTCCAAAGGCAGCCCCATGTAGAGTGTGTTACAGTAGTCCAAAGGGGATGTAATCAAGGCGTGTGTCACCGAAGCCAGATCTGAGGTCTCAAGGAATGGGTGCAGCTGGCACACAAGTGTTAACTTGCAGTGGCCACTGTTTAAACTTGAGCATCCAGGCTGAGAGTGGAGTCCAGGAGGACACCCGGGCTGCGAACCTGAGATTTCGGGGGAGTGTAACCCCATCCAGCACAGGCTGAATCCTATTCCCTGATCTGCCCTGCATCTGACCAGGAGCATTTCTGTCTTGTCTGGATTAAGCATTACTGATGGCAGACACTGGTTCAGCACAGAGACAGCTTCCTTGGAGTCCGATGGAAAGGAGAGATAGAGTTGGGTGTCATCTGCATACTAATGACACCGCACCCCAAAGCTCCGGATGACCTCTCCCAGCAGTTTCACATGGATGTTAAATAACATGGGGGACAACACCGAACCCTATGGGGTCCCACACGCCAGCGGCCAAGGAGTCAAACAGGAGTCCCCCAACAACAACATCTGGGTCTGCCCCTCCAAGAAAGACTGGAAACACTGCATAACAGTGCTCTCAAGTCCCATCCCATAAAGGCAGCTCAGAAGGATACCATGGTCGATGGTATTGGAAGCCGCTGAGAGATCTAGCAGGACCAACAGGGACACACTCCACCTTTTCAGATCCCTGCGGAGGTTATCCACCAAGGGGACCAAAGCTGTCTCCGTCTCATAGCCAGGTCTGAAGCCAGATTGAAATGGATCTAGATAGAGGCAATTCCTTAATTCTTTCCCCCTTTTTTCTCCCTTACAAAAAACATTTGTAAAAAGAATTCAAAGATAGTCTGTAAAATCAGTATGTAGAGAGATCTTGTAGCCCCTTTGAGACTAACTGAAAGAAAGATGTTGGCAGCATGAGCTTTCCTAGACTAAAGTTTAGGATGTATCTGAGGAAGTAGACTGAAGTGTACGAAAGCTCATGCTGCCAACTTCTTTCTTTCAGTTAGTCTCAAAGGTGCAAGAAGATCTCTCTACATACATTTTAAAAAGAGTTATGGCCTCAGTGAAACAGATGAGCATCCCTTTTGCACTGAAAAGCTGTTTCACTGGTGCACTATAGCTATAAGAAAAATAAAAAAAACCCACAAAATACATAATGGAAAGATAGGAACATTTAGAACATTTTGGAAATATTCCAGAAATTGTTAAATATGTGTTTCTTGAGTGACAAGAAACCCTGATGAGGAGAATTCTGGACTGCCAAAATTTTTCACAGTTCAGCATTCATTCAGTGCAAAAGTTGTAATTTTGGGGTGCTTGTTTGTTTGTTTGTTTGTTTGTTTAAAAAAAGCTGTTTTCTGTGGAAGAGACACAAATATTTCTATGCAGAAATATTATTTTATGACCAGAAAATGCTTTCCTGTGCAGAGAATGCTATTTTCTATACAAAGATACCATGGGCAAATTTTGCACAGAATAAGTCCTGAACTGCGAATAATTTTCAAAAGCTTCACATTTTTCAAAGACTTTGTTACAGCAGGAAAACATTGTTAAAAATACTCATTGCTTCCATCAAGAATAAAATTAGCGAAGAAATACATCTCTGAAGCAAATCACATTCCCAAGTTAAAAGACAAACCTTCCAGTGAGGACCCAAAAAATCACTACGCCTAGCAACAAACACTCCCACAATGTAGTACTGATGTATTTATCTACTTATTTATTTCTTACTTGCCCTTCCCAAGGCTCAAGGTAGAGTAAAACACAGATTAAATTACAATATACTGTGGGACCTTGTTAACATTTGGTTCCAGGATCCCCTGTGGATCCCAAAATCCGGGGAAGATCCAAGTCCCATTAAATACAGTGGGGTAGTAAAATGGGGTCCCTGATATAAAATGGCAAAATCAAGGATTGTTTTTTGGAATTTGCAGTGGGCCCTTCTCATTCCCTTGGGTTAGGACTCCTGTGAAAGTGAAAATCTGCAAATAAGAAATCACTATTTATTTTTTATCAGGGAGAACACCTCTCTATAAATCTTTAGGTCCTCCAGTGCAACTCTATGATCAACATCTGTCAGACGTGGACCACAGAATTATGCTGGAGGACCTACAAATGCTTAGAGATGTAATTTGTCTAGGAATCTTAAGTCCTCCAGCTCAACTCTATGGTCAACTTCTGTCAGAGTTGCGCTGGACGACGTAGAGATTCCTAGAGAGAAACTGCAAATAATCAAATCTGCAAAAGTCAAAGCCGTAAATGTGAAAAGCTGACTGTATATATTTTTTGAATATTTTCAAGCTGAATCCATGGATATGGAAGGCTGGCTACATAACTATATAAATGAAACTATTTAAATACATAGGATAAAAATAACAGAAAAGAGCCCATAGAGAGGGAATGAGGGACGGAGGAGGAACGGTGACTGGCAATATCCAGCACCAATGAAGGAATAAAATTGTGAGAGTTCACAGTCCTTTAAATCAACTTCTGTAATATGATGTGCCATTAAAAGAAAGGTTTGGCTGTCAATTGAACATTGCAAAGCTTCCTATGGGTCTCCTGCAAAAGCCATCACCAGCCAGGTACCTCCAATGCCCCCCAGGTACCTTTGGGATGATAAAGCCTTCCAGTTCCACGTCCCTCTTTGCCATGCGGACAAGTCCCAAGGGGATGAGGTCAAGGAACCTCTGAGCTTCGTGGATGACGGCTTCTGTGTAGGGCATCCCAGGACGGTCCTTCATGGCGGGGGGCCGTTCCCTCCCGATCACTCGGTCTATTTCCTCGTGGATCTTTGCTGGAAGTAGAGTCAAAGACAAGATGTGAAGTGCATCCAACAGATGGAAGAAAAGAAGATCGGTTTTGGTTGGTTTTCCCCTTCCTTCCTTCCTTCCTTCCTTCCTTCCTTCCTTCCTTCCTTCCTTTCTCTTTTAAGCATAATAATAATAATAATAAATAAATAAATTTTTATTTATAACCCGCCCCTCTGCGCGGCAATCGGGGCGGGGTACAACAAATTTAAAATAGAACAAAGTTAAAAAACATTCCATCATCCCATAGTCCCACCCTCCCATCCCCTTAAAACAGAATTAAACAAATGACTAATTAAAATACAATATTAAAAACATAACGACAATAATATAAGGAGTCAGATTTACAAGTCAGGGACCCATCCCTAAGCTGAGAGTTATTCCGGGAAGGCCTGCCGGAAGAGATCTGTCTTTACTGCTTTCTTAAAAGCAGCAAGAGTGATAATTAGACGGATCTCATCCGGCAGGCCATTCCAGAGTCTGGGAGCGGTCGCAGAAAAGGTCCTCTGGGAGGTCTGAGACAGCCTAGTTTTTAGTGGCTGTAGCAGATTCCTCCCAGAGGACCGAAGGGCGCGGGGGGTTCATATGGGGAAAGGCGGTCCCTAAGATAGGATGGACCCAAGCCATGTAGGGCTTTAAAGGTTAAAACCAACACCTTGTACTGCGCCCGGAAACTAATCGGCAACCAGTGGAGGGATTTGAGTACCGGTGTTATGTGCTCCCTCCTTGATGTTCCTGTAATTAACCTGGCTGCCATATTCTGTACCAGTTGAAGTTTCTGGGTTAGGCACAAGGGTAGCCCCATGTAGAGCGCGTTGCAGTAATCTAATCACGAGGTTACCAGGGCATGTACCACAGTTTCTAGATCCCTCATGTCCAGATAAGGGCGCAGTTGGCGTATCAGCCGAAGCTGATAGCAGGCACTCCTGACCGCCGCATTCACCTGACTAGTCATGTGAAGCGATGAGTCAAGGAGCACCCCCAGACTGCGAACACAGTCCTTAGAGGAGAGTGTGACTCCATCCAGGACTGGAGACTGTATTCCCAGATCTGGTTTCGGGCCTGTGACTGCAAGTACCTCCGTTTTGTACATAGCACACCCTCCAATTTTCCAGACTGGGTATGTTAGCATATGTGCATTTTCATAAAATTTTGGACACATGTGGAGTTCCCTCTATGTCCCCAGACTGACCTCTGAGGGATGTCAGCCATAATCCCTTAGATGGCAGGTCATGTAGGCACTGAGAGACCTGCCCAGAACAGATGGGAAATTCCCTAACAGACAGGTTTGGGAGTTGCCAAAAGGGAAAAGCCATTATATTGGGAAAAGATACATAATAGTGTTTATTTGTCTTGAGTCTTACACTTAATGGGGCAGTGATCAGATTTGACTGCACCCTTTTCTCTAGCCTCCCTTCCTTGATAGTTTCGAAACCAAATGCATTGTTTGGACTATGCTCACACCTAGGTTGACAAAGCTAAACCCATCAACGCCTTTGTCCAACAGCCATTAGGCTTATAACTAGAAGGCAGGAACGTCCTATAAGAACCCTTGGATTTCTAGGCTCCATGTGCTATCTTGAGAGTGCATGCAGACTCCATGTTGGTCTATACTCTGATTTAACTCCCGCCTCCATCTCCTTCCTCTCATTTCGGCAGCCATGCTTCATCACCAACCCGAGGAGGAGGCTGAGAAGAGGAGTGGCTGGTGTGTGTGTTTGCTTGCCTGCCCTCCTCCCCCAGCACAACACCTGGCCTCAGAGGGAACCTTCAAAAGGTGCCCCCAGTATTCCCCAGCCTGACCACTGGCTACACTAGTGCAGTGGCGATGGTGAGGGCAGGTGTGGCAAGAAAGCCAAGCCTAGGACATCATCTCCCTCCTCAGCACCACCGTGGAAGGGTGTGTGCCCTATCCAGCTCTGATTCCATCCCCTTTGTGGCGGCGGTGGAAGAGGACATCCCTGGAGGCTATTTAGCCCATCCCTCCACCCATTTACCATCTGCAGTGGCAGCGGTGGAAGAAGACCTCTTTGGAGGCTATTTAGCCCATCTCCCAGCCATTTACCATCTGCAGTGGTTGTGGTGGAAGAGGGTCCCTCCAGAAGCTATCTAGCCCACCCCTTCACCCAGAGCAGCTGCGGCAATGCAATCATACAATCATGTTTTTTATATTGTATATTGTATATTTTATTTTGTATATTGTATATTTCTAATAATTGTCTTTAATTTGTTTGGTTTGATTTGTTTTTGGGGGGTGAGTGGGGGTGGGAATGAGGGATGGGATCTGATTTGATGTGACTTGTTCTGATATTTTGAATACTGTACGCTGCCCCGATTGCTTGGCAGAGGGGCGGGATATAAATAAAAATTATTATTATTATTATTATTATTATTATTATTATTATTATTATTATCATCAACCTTCGCAGCCAAGCCCAGAGAAGCCTTCGGAAGTAAGTATTTCCCTTCCACCTAGCTCCTCTCAAGCTATCCCCGCTTTCACCCATCTTTCCTTCTAGCGTGTGTGTGCCATATTTGGATGCGTGCAGTTGTTCCCTGTTTGTTAATTAATAAATATTTAAACTTTAATTGGAGCAGCCCATCTCCACATCGTCCCTTGAGAGATTCATTAGTCTTCTGGTATACACAACCGGAACAATACACAGTTCCGAGAGGCTTTGTTGGGACCTCACTCTCGCATATTTGAGCTAATTATAAATTCCCCTAATTAGATCTGATCCTAACAGGTAGGGACACTCTCGATTAGCCCTGTGTCATCCTATTTTGTCAACTGCTTCAAAGATGTCTCAGTTTCTCTACTCCTCTCCCACTTTCGCCCTTTGTGCTCAGCTTACTTCAGTTGCTGCAAATGGATTCAAAAGTGCAAAAGTAGTTTGCACTCAGTTAATTCATGCCCTTCCCAGTTGGCTCAAGCAAAAAGCAAACTGCTGCATCCTATCCTAGCTTGCCTGTTCTTTGTTATTGATAAGTACTATCTGCTCAAGCAAAAGTGCAAGAAAACACAACTGGCCCAAGGGCTAGCAAACCTTCCACTGCTGGGTGTTCAAGCAGAAGCATACAGATGTATCTCAGGGTGATACTGGAGGTTTCCGTCCCAGCGAAGTATAAGTCAAGGACAGTCATTACCAGATTTTCCATAGTAAATTCAGTCTTGGGGTTGGTCTTCTCCTGCAAAGGGGGAGAAGAAGGATGAAACTGCCCACCACAATGGCACAGCTGACCAGCTAGCACAGTGTTTTCTCACCAGTTACCAAACCAAGAGCTACGCTGACTGGGGGATTCTGAGAATGGTAGCCAGAAAAAGTAAGGTTTCAAAGCGCTCAACATAAAATCCACATCCTCCTGCTAAACAGGGGTGAGCATCATGTACAGTGGATCCTCTGTATTGGTGAGGGTCCAGATCTGACTGTCCCCCTCCCCCAAAACCAGTTGTACCCCATATTATTCAACGGTGGTTATGTGAATTTAGATGCACTGAACATGCACATCACCACCGTTGACAAATGCATGGTGTGATTGTCTGCACCTCATTGAATTCACAGATGGGAAACCCATGCATCATGAGGGACTCCTGTATCTTCCCATATCTTCTTGGACTGTGACTCCCAGCATTCCTCATTTTGACTCTGCTAACTAAGGCTGCTGGACATTGCAATCCAAGAACATCAAGAGAGATGACTGATTTCCACTCCTGTCCTAAATCTTTGATCCAACTCAGAGACTAAATGTGCTTGTTTGGTTATTTATTTATTTACTTATTTATTGGATTTCTATCCTGCCTTTCTCCCAAAATAGCATTTCTGTAATCTGAAATTTACTCTCTCACACAGGGTCAGATTAGATTATCACCACTTCTTCTCCACATTACCTGATTTTCCTCAGCTATGCATTTTATGCATGGCTTGTCCAAGCAAACATGGACTTAATCTCCATCTGTATGTTGAACCTCAGGTCCTACCTTTGCCTTGTGCTTAGTTTTTCTTTTTCTTTTTCACTAAATTACTTTTATATGAGCCTTTGTAATTGGTCTGATGAAAAAAGTCTGGTTTTTTTGAAGGTGCTCTCCCACCAGTGCAGCCATTTTGTGACTGTGGCACCTCCTCTGGCAGCCATTTTGAGATCAGCCAAACCCTTATTTGGTAGCCATTTTGTGAAATAGCCCATGATATTCTTTGTCAAAATTCCAGATGACTCCCAAAAGGGAGGAGCGCTCTCTGCCTTATTCTTCAGCCCTGTACCCATGCCTCACCTGCTCCATTTTGAGGAGGAAAGCATCTATGAAGTCCCGGGGAGTATTCGAGGGGTCAAAGGTTTTCTTGTGATCCTCGATCTTCTGGGTTATGAAGGTCTCAACCGCCAACGTATCTTGGAAAAGCTTTCGGTGAGGGCCAGGCAAATACTCCATGATGTTGGGGATGATGTTGTAGAGCTGAAGGGGAAAGAGAGAAAAAGAGAGAATGAGCCCACTCCTGCAAAAGATGGGATGGGAAACACTTTGAATCTGAATTAAACCCACGTTGCATAGCCATCTGTACAGATCTTTTCCTTTTCCCTCAGCCCCAGTTGTAAGAATTGATGAATCCTGTTCCATCTTTAGTCTTATAGTTTCCTCCATTTGGAAATGTTACGTACTTGGACCACAAATCCCAGACTCCACTAGCTACCATGGATAGCTTAGCTGGGGGTTTCTGGAAGTTGTTGACCATATCTCTCAGTTCACAGCTGCTTTCCCTTACTTTGATATCTCCCTACTAGAGTCAGCCTCCTCTTACTCCTCACCTTCTAGTGATGGAGCTCTCCAGCCAGAAGCTATCTGTGATGTCTTCCTCCTAGGGTCAACATTGTCATCCTCCTCCTCCTCCTCCTCCTCCTCCTCCTCCTCCTCCTCCTCTTCCTTACCTGCCCAGCAATGGAGCTCTCCAGCCGGAAGTTATCCATGATGTCTCCCTCCTAGGGTCAACATTGTCATCCTCCTCCTCTTCCTCCTCCTTTTCCTTACCTGCCCAGCAAAGGAGCTCTCCAGCCAAACGCTATCCCTCAGCATGCGGAGGATCCGGATGAAGTCCTTGTCTTGGTAGTCAAACCGCTCTCCAAAGAGGATGTGGCTGATCACGTTTCCCGCAGCGGAGCTGAAAAGGGTGGTTGGGGTAAAGGGCTGGCCTGGGGAGGAGGAGAGCAGCATTAGTCAAGCCATTGCCACCAACGCACAGCCTAAAGCCAGGCCACCCAGGTATTCCAGTGGCTGCTGGTGGCTTCCATGCCAGGAAGACAGTGAACCCACTCTGGGGTTCATTCCAGACTTTACAAGAGTATGAAAAAGTCCTATCAGTGGAGAAAAAGTACTACTCTTCATAACCTCAGCAAAGGAAAGATGTCAGTAAAGACAGTAATTTGAGTCCTTTCTAACTTAACAAAGCAAGGCATCGGCACGTACCCTTTGTGTCTCTGAGCTCCTTCACCAGGTACTCTGTCTCCTCTTGGATCCGTTCCTCAATCCCTTTCTTCCCCATCCCAAAGTTCCTCAAGGTCATGAGGGAGAAGCGCCGGATCTGGAGCCAACGCTCACCATTGGACAAAATGACACCTGAAAGATGGCAGCCAGAGAAGAGGAGTGAGCATTGGGCCTATGGGTTTGTTAATATGATTAAAACACCCTTTATTCTATTTGATTAGACTGCAGTGCCAACACCAGGGGTAGGCAACCTTTCCCCTTTAAGGGCCGAGGGACTTCAGCTCCCAGAAGCCTCAGCCATGTTGGCCAATAGTCCCATGTTGGCCAATAGCTCCTGGGATTCTGGGAGCTGAAGTCCCTCGGCCCTTAAAGGGGAAAGGTTGCCTACCCCTGGCCAACACACATGATTCAGATTGCTGCCTCCCCCCCACCCATAAACCTAAGCTGAAAAAGGATTGCAAATTTTACAAGGATGCGAATTAGTGAACTGTCTGTTTACTTTGTATGAATTTGCACAGCTGCATCAAGGGTGAGTGGCACCAACATGTGCCATGGCTTTGGGCAGGGGTAGACAACCTTTCCCCTTTAAGGGCCGAGGGACTTCATCTCCCAGAATCCCAGGAGCTATTGGCCAACATGGGACTATTATAGGCCAACATGGCTGAGGCTTCTGGGAGCTGAAGTCCCTCAGCCCTTAAAGGGGAAAGGTTGCCTACCCCTGGTTTTGGGGATGGACAGATTTCTCCCAGAGACTGTTGGCTGCATTGGGTTGGCCCTTCCTTCTGCAACTAATGGCCTCTTTCTTTTTAAAAGGACAGTACCAAATCCTTTGCTGGTCTTATCTGCCGACGGAAAGCTGCCTCGGTTGAGGAAATCATCTCCATTATCCACAAGGACCTTCTTCACCGCATCATAGCCATAGATGACCACCACTGGCTCAGAGCCATAATACACCATGAAGACTGGCCCATATTTTTCACTCATCTTGAAAAGTAGAAGAGAGAAGAGAGGGTGAGGAGAAGGTGAGGGACTCTTCGGAGTTTATCGCACTGCTAAAAAACCTGGCTTACCTCTCCTGAGTTGAAATTTAATTAGAGAGGCAGACTGGTCTTATCACATGCATTTTTGCTGCCAAATCTGCTGGCCAAGTCCAGCCTGGCTGCAACCCGGGTCCCAGGAGCACTTCCCCAGCCGCTTTTCAAAGTTGGGAATTTTCCGACTTTGAAAAGCTGCTTGCTGGGCAAATCCTGGGACCTGGGCTGCAGCCGGCTGGACTCGGCCAGTGGATTTGATGGCAAAAAGTGTGCGATAGGACCCAGCTTCCTCCTGAATTAAAATTCAACTCAGGAGAGGTAAGCCAGGGTCCTCCCGGATGAGGAGGAGGAAGCAAAATGGCAGTCAAAAAACAAACTGCAGGGTGAGGGTTTGCCCGGAGGACTATCTGTGGGAATGCGTCCTCTGTATCCAAGGAGGCTTTGCCACATTGAACAATGCTGGGCTCATTCCCAGTATGATTTAAAGTGAATTGCTGAATGGATTATATGTCCATCATTCCCACTTGAAACAGGTAGTGACTTACTGGTTTTCCACACTACAGAAACAAAGCAATTTGACGCTACTTTAACTGCCATGGCTTAATGCTATGGATTCCTGGGATTTGTAGTTTGGTGAGGTATTTAGCCCTGGTCTGCCAGAGAGCCCTGGTACCTCACCAAACTACCAATCCCAGGATTCTGTAGGATAGAGGTCTAATCTGCACTCCAGAAATAATGTAGTTTGACACCGCTTTAACTGCCATGGCTCCATCCTATGGAATCTTTGGATTGGTAGTTTGTTCTGGCACTGACAGAGAAGGCTAAATGACTCACAAAACTACAAATCTCAGACTCCCATAGCATTGAGCTATGGAGAGGGAAGCAGAGTAGCGGCGCAGAGGGGACTAGAAGAGAATTGAGACCTGCACAGCGGTTTGGAGGAAAGAGGAGCGGAGTGGAGCGGAGACCAGAGTAGCAGAGGGAAATCGGAGACCAGTGCAGCGGTTTGGAGGCTGAGAGATCAGAGGAAAACGGAGGAACGGAGAGGATCGGAATTTGAGGAGTAAAGGGAGAGCGGGGACCAGTGCAGTGATCTAGAGGCTGGGGGATCGGAGATGGAGATCGGAGGAGTGGAGATGACCGGGGTTTGAGGAGCAGAGGGGTCCAGAGAAGAGCGGAGTTGCAGCGAAGACCGTGCAGCATCGAGGAGAAGATTAAAGCGGAGAGAAGACTAGTTCTCCAGCGGAGATTGAAGTGAAAAAAGACAGTAGAGAGGAAAGGGCTGAAGACAGGGGGGTGAGAGAGGAGAAGAGAGGAGAGAGGAGATCAGAGTTGTAAGTAGAGCTTGTTAAGAATTAAAAGAGTAAAGTAAGCACTGGGGGTGGTAAAGATAGAACAACGGAAGGGATAGAGAGGAGCTGATGGCGTAAGAGTGTAGTAAAGGAAGGAAAGAGAAAAAACAATCAAAATAATCTGAAATTATTACTGCTCGGATGAAAACATTTTTATTGACATTTTATTGACATACTGAATAAAATAGAGGTGGGCATTTTCAAAGCTACAATACACGAGGCAAAGCGAAAGTGATTAAACAGGAAAATCTGTGAGGTCACAAACCAAAGAGGTTGAACTGTATAGCCAAAAAGATCTGATCTTTATTATTAGAGACTTCTATTATTTTAGAATGGAAACACCTAGTGGTCAACTTAGGTAAAACTATAGTAAAAGAGTAAAAGTTAAATATAAGATAAATTGTGAATTACAGCAACAAAAATAAGTCAAACGGTATCATTAAAGTTTTTTGTGGTGACTTTATGAGTGGTCAAAATTATATACAGTTAGATAATACTGTATTTGTATCTTTGTATTGTGGAATAACTAAACAAGACAGAAATTAGTAATCTTGTATCTATTTGAATAACTAAATTGAAAATATATTTCAAGGTAAAATATATTTGATTTAATAATAATAGAATTTGATTGTAATATTAAGAAATCAAAACGTTGAATAATATTGTTAACAAAAGTTGAATCAATTAGATAATAATTTTTTACATATAATTTTTGAAACCAATTGAGAAGATCATGTCACTCACAACAAGACTGCAATCAACAAAGCTGCAACAGCAACAACAACAAACGCAAAGGAGATCTTCAATTGATCAAACTAAAAATCAAGACATCAGTACAGTTTTAGAAGAATTAAAACAGATGAGGCAAGATATGACAAAAAACAAAGATGAACTAAGACAAGATATGGAGAAAATAAAAGGAAAAATCAAGATGGAAATAACATCTGACATGGTGGAAATAACTGAAGCAATGAAAGCAATGTCTAAAGATGTAAAGCTAGTGAAGTATAAAGTAAAAGAATTAGAAAAGAAAGATCAAAATTTGGAAGAGAAATTGGATACAGAAATTCAGAAAAGAAAGGAGATATAAGAGGAGAAATTAAATTGGGAATATAAGGCCAGAGAAAGATGTATTAATATATGCGGTGTTCTGGAATCCGAAAATGAGAATTTGAATGAATTAATTACCACAACGTTAGCTGATTAAAGCTTTTATTAGAGAATGTTTAGAAATACAATTTTAACATAAATATAATAAGTAATACATATCAAATCCAAGGAATGCAGTTGCAAATATATATATAATAGTAACATATAAAAAAAATTAAATATAAAGCAAATTTCATTCCTAGACTGGATTAAATTACTAAAACATATTTTAGGTAATTAAAACATACTAAGGAGACCAAAATATATATCTTTTATTTTCAGATCACCAATAGGCAATCACTAATATCTCTAAACAATTGCATACCATAGGACAGGGGTAGGCAACCTTTCCCCTTTAAGGGCCGAGGGACTTCAGCTCCCAGAATCCCAGGAGCTATTGGCCAACATGGGACTATTGGCCAACATGGCTGAGGCTTCTGGGAGCTTAAAGGGGAAAGGTTGCCTACCCCTGCCATAGGAAAAAGAAAAAAGAAATGGTAGAGAAAATGAAAACAGAGAGATCACAGTTCCTTCTCTACCAAAACCGCAGCTGGTTCTTCATACTGACGATGGCTGGAGATGTGCTCAATATAGATGTCACGGGACCATCTAATGGTATTGGACACCATCAGTTTGCGCATGAGTTTTGCATAGCGCTTTCCCACTCCACAGACTCTCAGCACAGGTTCATTTGCTGGATCCCAGGCACCCAGGGCTCCAACAAGCAATGCATGGACAGAGACCTCATACCCCTTTTGTCTCAGCACATCGGCCAGAGGGGTGTACTTTTGATGTTTGCGTTCTCTAGCCTCCCTCATGGCTGATTTCCTGTTTTCAAAGGGGATGGTGACATCCACAATTATGATCTTTTTGTGGTCTTCATCTGTGATGACTCTATCAGGTCTCAGCTGACTATCTGTCCCAGGCACAGTTCGATTAAGAGAGATGGTACCCAGTGACGTTGGGACAGCTTTAGCCAGTCGGTTCATCACGGCATCGTGCCGGTGTTTCCAGGCTGTTGAGTGTGGGGGACAATTGCAGAGCACATGTGGAAGTGTCTCGTTTGGATGACCACAACAATGGCAACATTTATCATGGTTGCCAGTTTTAACCGCACCATTAAGAGGCACAACATTCAGGCGGGCTCGGTGAACGAATCGCCAGTCAGCAAAGCGGGTGAAATCTCCGCGTGGTATAAAGTGGTTGCTTGAATCCCACTGTGATGTCACTTCAAAAACCTTGCCCTGGTCAGGCTTGCTCAGAAGCGCGATGGTATATTTCTCCCTTAAAAGATCTTTCAGTGAACTTTCTAACAAATGTCTTGTTTTATGGGAGAAGCATTGCACCTTTGATGGGTTCCCTTTGGTGACGGTGAACTGAGGACCCTCTTCAGCAGCCCACACCCATTGGCAGCCAATAAGTTTGTTTAAGCGACGGGTTGCGTTTCGGGTGCAAGTAAAGAGGGAAGAAAAGTCACCGCCATCGCATCCAAATTCGTTTTCCAGCGAACCGGAAAGATAAATGGCCAGGTCACTCTCGGATGGAATTCTAGCAATGCGTTTTTGGACGACTTCTTTAAGGGAGCCAAGAGCAATAGATTTTACAGTCTTATCAGGGCAAGTGAGAAGGCGATATGCATGGATGATGGTTGCCGCATCCCCTGAGTCTCCCAACTTAGGGATTCCTATTCCTCTGTGTCACTGAGCAATGTGCAGAATGTCGTTGGTAGCACAGTTAGGAAGACTAAGCCACTTCTTCAGAGAAGCCGTAATTGCTCGATCGACTCTATTGAGCACTGTTTTCTGGACCGATGATCCCCGAAGAGCAAAATCAATTCTCGGTAGGAGGAAAACCGTAAGCGCGTTGATCTTTTGCCATGGAGCCAATAAAGATGTGTCAATCTTCATGGCATCCGTCACAATGGCATGTAGCATGGCCTCAGGAGTCTGGCAGTTTCGGAAGGCCGTTGGAGTCCCCAGGTGTTGATAGGTATCTCCCTCTTCAAGATGAATTTTAAAAATTTTATATTTATTTATTTATTTATTTATTGGTGCTTCGGCTCCCCAATTGTCTGAGGGACAGCAACCCAGCCCCCAGCTCAAAAAGGTTGCCTACTCCTGCCTTAAGATAGCCATAAGTTGGGAATGACTTGAAGACACCCAACAACAAACAACTACCATACCAAAGTGTCTTGGTTTTCTTCTAAGAAGACTTTTCCCTTTCTTTCTCCTGTATGATTTTTAACATCTTTGCCTGATGAAGAAGTCAATGGAGCTTCAAAACCTTGAAACATGTAGTAGAGAAGAAAGTTTGATGGAAAGGGAATAAAGATGAAGGAGTTATGGTAGGGAAGAGTTAAGAAAGGAAAGGAATAAGGGAAGTCAAAAGAGGCAGAGTGAGAGAAGAGTGAGGGAAGAGAGAGGAAGAT
Organism: Phrynosoma blainvillii; assembly: GCA_026167975.1. NCBI lineage: Eukaryota > Metazoa > Chordata > Lepidosauria > Squamata > Phrynosomatidae > Phrynosoma > Phrynosoma blainvillii. The sequence continues at coordinate 1,252,152 of JANUYF010000005.1, read as the reverse complement.
ATGGGAAGGATGAGAACTTGTAGGGCTGTTTTGTTTTAAAATAATCAAATGAGAAGAGAAATTAGGTAAAGAATGAGATTTTGGAAGGGTTGAAAATGGGGTAGGGTAGTGCTGAATGATTGGTTCTAGGGATAAATGTTATTGGAGGTGTGTGTTATAAGTAAAGTATTATATGTTTGTCTGTAAACTTTAGGAATTTTGTTTTATAAGTTGTATAATAATTCAATAAACATACTTTTAAAAAAGCTTGCAACATGTATTTTGTGCATTTTGGTTGGTCCAATAAAGCTATCGTTGTTTTGTGGATTTTGGATATTATTGTAGTTTGCTGTATGGCCAACACAGCTACGGACCTTATCACACAGGGTCCAAGCAGTCACATCCCCGTCCCATTGCGCTTCCTTCCGGTCGCAGGAAATGTAATTCCCATTTCGACCAGGAATCTAAAAGAACGGGGATGAGACGGGGATGCGACGGGAATGCGACAGGGATGGGCGGGGTTTCCCTGCGACGTCGTTTGATCACCTGGGGAAAGGAAGCGCCATGGGACGGGGATGCCACGGGGATGGGACTGCTTCAGACCCCCGTGTGATAAGGTCCTACCTCTGGATATATTTTCTGGGTTTGAGGATATTGTAACAGGGGAATCCTAAAGAGGGAGTCAAGGGACAGGGACTTAACTCTTTGAGGATTTTACCTCCAACAAAGGTAAAACATATTTTAAAAAATTAGATTGCATTTGGTGTATTTTACCTAAACAGCATCTAAAAATTTACCAAATGCAACAACACAGAGACATCTTGAGAAATTCAGTATTCTCTGCCAAAGAAGGGGTGGTTAGCCTTGCATAAGATGGAGACAATCTGGATCTCAATGGAGGTTTGTTTTTCTGTTGCTAATGGACTTTAAATTTCATTTCAAGGAGTTTATGATTCTTTGTCCCTTGCGTGGCCAATGAGGAGGAATGACCTCTGCGTACATGGATATCCCTCCAAACCAGCTTAACTGAGAACAACTATAACAACATCTTGACAAAATGTAGGCATATGACTCCAACAGTCTCACTTTTTCCCTTTCCCCTGTTTGATTGTTAAACACTTTTGTCTCATGAAGAAACCAGTGGAACTTCAAAAGCTTGCAACATCTATTGTATGCATTTTGGTTGGCCCAGTAAAGGTATCACTGTTTTGTGGGTTTGGGATGTTATTGCACTTTGCAGTATGGTCAATATGGCTGTGCCTGGATATGTTTTCTGGAATTAAATATGAAGGCAGATAAGAGACAAATGACGTGAGTTTGATTTTTAACACTTTTGCCTGCCAGTGGAGCTTTAAAAGCATGCATTGTGTACTTTGTGTTTTTTGGCTGGCCCAATAAAGGTATTGCTGTTTTGTGGTTTTTGGATGTTATTGTACTTTGCTGTATGGCCAACATGGTTGCCTCTATATATGTTTTCTTTCTCTCTCAGCCTTTTGCCTCTCCCCACATTGAGTCCATCTCTTGACCCTTCCTATCTCTCCACCTACCATCGATTTATTCCTTTTGATCTTTGCCCCTAGATAACTGAGATATCAAAGTACTTTGGCTTTCTGCCTAGAACTCTCTTGACCTCCTGCAATCTGACCACTGTCCTGGGCACTCCGTGGGCACTCCTGGATCCAAAGGTCATTCACCCTCCCTGATCTCTTTTTCCACCTTGGACACAGCTGACGATGCACCAGAACCCCAGGATTCCTTCATTGGAAGGGATAGGCAACCTTCAGTGATATGGGGCCCACTTCCCCCACTGGACCTTCTGTGGGGCCGCACAAGACCCCCAAAAGAAAAGAAAGAAAAAAACCAGAAATAGCTAAATGCTCACATGATAAGGAGCCCTGGTGGCACAGCGGTTAAATGCTAGTACTGCCAGCTACAAGGTTGTGAGTTCGATCCCAGGCAAGGCTCCAAGGTTGACTCAGCCTTCCATCCTTTTGTAGGTTGGTAAAATGGGTACCTAGCTTGTTGGGGGCAATTGGCTTACATTTTGTAAACCGCTTAGAGAGTGCTGAATTCACTATTAAGCAGTATAGAAATGCTATTGCTATGGTTTCTAGTTTTTAAAATTGCTAAATGTGTGGGAAGAGAAGAAAAATGTCTGCTTCTGGAAGCTCCCAGAAATTGGAATAGAGTCAGCCCTCTGTTTTTGTGGGGGATCCTTTCCGGACCCTCCCCCCATGAAAATGGAGACTTGCTGATATTCAAGCCCCATAGGCTTGAATGGGGCATGCCCCCTTGGAGGCATACCCCATTGATCCTAATGGAGGACACTCCTTTGTGAATATTCAAAACAGAGAACAGAGGAGCAACTGTATTTCTTTGTGCTCTCTCTCTCTCTCTCTCTCTCTCACACACACACACACACACACAGATATTATTATTAATTCAGTATTCTCCTTCACCTGAGAATTCTGTTTATGGTCACTTAGAGAAAAACCACTTCTTTGACTACAGTTCCCAGAATCCCCCAACCAACTAGATGTCCTGGAAATTCTAGACTACCTCAAAGGTCTATTCTTTCCATGGACACAGCTGTCCTTGGTTGACTTGAACAAGTATTGGGGCTTTTGATGCAATTGATTAACCAACGACCCCCAAATCTACCACAGACTCCCCCATCTCAGAACTGGAGAGGAAAGGGAAGGGGACACACCAGCCCTGTAGAGAGCCCACAGAATGGTCTGGAGGCCATGCCTGAAGCCAGTGTTGATCAATACTGCCCCATTGCTTTCATAGCTATTTAGACTGTCCTGTCTTGACCCAGCATGACATTTTAGCCCAGGGGTAGGCAACCTTTCAGCTCCCAGAATCCCAGGAGCTATTGGCCAACATGGCTGAGGCTTCTGGGAGCTGAAGTCCCTCGACCCTTAAAGGGGAAAGGTTGCCTACCCCTGTTTTAGCCAGTCCTGGGCTACATCTGCATTGCAGAACTAATCCGGTTTGACACCACTTTAACTACCATGGCTCCATCCTGCAGAATCCTGGGATTTGTAGTTTTGTGAAATATTCAGCCTTCTCCATCCGAGAGCCCTGGTGTCACAACAAACTGCAAATCCCAGGATTCCATAGCATGGTGCTATGGCAGTTAAAGTGGTGTCAAACTGCATTATGTCTGCAGTGTAGATGTAGCTCAGGACTGGCCAAAATGTTGTGCTGGTTCAGGTTTATCATTGGGGCATGATCCGGTATGTCAACCAATCCTATCCCACCCCACAGACTTACCCTATGGCAATGCGTTGTGCAGTTGTTGTTTTTAAAGTGAAGAATGCTACAAGTAGTGATTCCTATTTTGCTTCTTTATTTTTGCCTCTCCCCATTGTGGACAGAGTGCTTTCAGAGAAGTTGGATAGAAACACCATTCCTCCAAATTAAATTAAAGTCTCCTACATATTATTTGAAGAAACTTGCCAAGAAAAACCCCATGCCTTAGGGTTGCCATAAATAGGAAATGACTTGAAGGTACACAACAACAAGAGTGTATTGTCAAACTCTGTGACACTGCCTTTATTCTGGTCATGGAGCTGCTGTACATTATTGCATTGGATGTTTTGTTTTTAGTTGTTTGTTTTATTGATTGTATTATGATTTAAATCTTCTTAGTTTAATACTTTTTTACGGGGTGGGTGGGTAAGGGGGTTGATGGTTTTATTGCATGGATGTTTTACTGTAAGCCGCCCCGATTGCGTTGCAGAGGGGCGGGATAAAAATAAACATTATTATTATTATTATTATTATTATTATTATTATTATTATTATTATTGTAAAGTATAGAGTTATGGGACAAAACCCAGCAGATCCCACAGACCAAGAAGTCCAAGGTGAGTTGGGATCAGAGCCCAGAAAAGTTCCCTTTGTGGACCACAGATTCTAGAATCCCCCATTAGAATCCATTGGCCAAGATGCCTGGGGTATTCTGGATGTCTCTGTAGTAAAAAAGGAACGTTTCCAAGTTCCAAAAGTCCCCCAAAAGCAGACTTTTGCACGTTCCTTCCATCCTTACAGTCCCTTGGGAGGGCTTGTCTTCAGGGAGATGAAGCAAGCTTTGGTTGCGGGGTTGAGAACCATCTTTGCTGAAGTCTCCCTCCTTACCTTTCTCAGGTGCTTTGGAACATTTTTGGCTTTCAGCTGCAGGAGGTTCCCAATGAGCGGCAAAGGCATTGGGCCGGGAGGGAGTTTTTTCCTTTTGGCCTCCACCTTCTTCCAGGCCACCAGAAGGACCAAGGAGACCACCAAGAAGATGGTGGTGGTCCCCAGGAGATCCATTGCAGCTCTCTTCCTATCCCCAGCAGCAGACAGACTGAAGGCTCTTGGACCTTCGCTGAAGTTCGTAGGTCGACAGAAGCCGAGAGGCCAGTCATTGCCAGCAAAGGGATTGTTCTATAACCTTGGAGCGGAGCCCATTCTTCTGGGACAGGAGCCAACGCAGCTCACGCTGAGTTAAGGACAAAGGACATCAATAACTATAGCACCAAGACAGAAAAGGGAGACAAGGCGAACCATCTCAAGTTGTTTGTTTCCAAAAAGCATGATGCCACCTCAACGTTAGGAAGAACTTCTTGACAGTAAGAGCTGTTGAACAGTGGAAGACATTGATGGTGTCTTCCTGCATGGCAGAATGGAGTTGGAATGGATGGTCCCTTGACGTCTCTTCCAACTCTAGGATTCGAGGATTCTATGAAATGGGGCAAGCAAAGCAGTATTTTGCAGATTTTGTAATTAAAACAACAGCAGTGCATACATCAAGAAAAGGGCTTCGTTAGTTTCCCTCTTTCTCTGGCCAAATAGGTTCTCCTTCCCAAAGTGCTTTTTTTCACTTCAAAGAAAAATGAACAAATGAATCATCTTCTGTGACTGGAGCAGTCCTCTGTGAAGGCACAGTTACAGTGGCCCGTCCACATTTGCTGGGGTTTGGGATTTCCATACCAATATAAAGTTCCTTTTAATAATAATAATAATAATAATAATAATAATAAGTTTTATTTATAACCCGCCCCTCTGCTCGGCAATCGGGGCGGCGTACATCAATTTAAAAATACAATAGGTAAAACAATTCCTGCCCCCCCACCTCCCACCCACCCACCCACCCCTTAAAACAAAATTAAACCATTAACAAGTTAAAAATAAAGCCGAGATAAAATACAAACAATTAAATCTATCCAGCCAGGTAGCTAGTTGGATAGTGATGTTAAAAAGATTCCAACTGACAACAGTTTCAGCATTAAGTCTTCACCGAGCCGGGCAGTTATTCCAGGAAGGCCTGCCGAAAGAGATCCGTCTTTACTGCCTTTTTAAAGGCAGTAAGAGTAGTAATAAGACGGATCTCGTCCGGCAGGCCATTCCAAAGCCTGGGAGCGGTCGCGGAGAAGGCCCTCTGGGAGGTCTGTGAAAGCCTGGTCTTTATCGGCTGCAACAGGTTCCTCCCAGAGGACCGCAGGGCGTGGGGGGGATTGTACGGGCAGAGGCGGTCCCTAAGATAAGATGGACCCAAGCCATGTAGGGCTTTAAAGGTTAAAACCAACACCTTGTACTGCGCCCGGAAACTAATTGGCAGCCAGTGGAGGGATTTTAGCACAGGTGTTATATGCTCCCTCCTCGATGTTCCAGTAATCAACCTGGCTGCCATATTTTGGACTAATTGCAGTTTCCGAGTTAAGCACAAGGGTAGCCCCATGTAGAGTGCGTTACAGAAATCTAGACGTGAGGTTACCAGAGCATGTACCACGGTTTCCAGGTCCCTTCTATCCAGATAAGGGCTCAGTTGGCGTATCAGCCGAAGCTGATAGCAGGCGCTCCTGACCACCGCATTCACCTGACTAGTCATGTGAAGCGATGAATCTAGGAGCACCCCCAGACTGCGAACACAGTCCTTGGAGGAGAGTGTGACTCCATCCAGGACTGGAGACTGTATTCCCAAATCAGGTTTCGGGCCCGTCACTGTCAGTACCTCTGTTTTGTCTGGATTCAGTTTCAGTCTATTTTTCCTCATCCAATCCATTACCGCTCTGAGACAGGCGTTAAGAGGAGAGACGCCATCTGAAGTCTGAGCTGATGATCTGGTCATGGAGAGATATATCTGGGTGTCATCAGCGTACTGATGGCACCGAGCTCCATGCCTCCGAATGATCTCCCCCAGCGGCTTCATATAGATATTAAACAGCATCGGGGACAGGATGGCACCCTGAGGGACGCCACAATTAAGCTCAATTTTGGATGAGCAACTGTCCCCGAGCCTCACCCTCTGGGATCTGCCCGAGAGGAAGGAACGGAACCACTGCAATGCAGTGCCTCCAATTCCCAACTCTCTCAGGCGATCCAAGAGGATGGCATGATCAATAGTATCAAAGGCCGCTGAGAGATCCAAGAGCACTAACAGGGTCACACTACCCCTGTCAATACTCAAGCGGAGGTCATCAGTCAGAGCAACCATGGCAGTCTCCACTCCATAACCTGTCCTGAAGCCGGTTTGAAATGGATCAAGATAATCAGTATCATCCAAGATCTCTTGGAGTTGGGAAACAACAGCCCGCTCGATCACTTTGCTTAAAAAAGGAAGCAAAGAGACTGGTCTGTAATTATTTCTATCCAGGGGGTCCAGGGAAGGCTTCTTCAGGAGTGGCTTAACGGCCGCTTCCTTCAGACAAGATGGTACCATACCTTCCCTGAAGGATGCATTGATTGTATCCCGAAGGAAAACTCTCAACGCGTCCCCCCCCTGGACGACCAGCCAAGATGGACAGGGATCGAGAGGGCAAGTCGTCTTCCTTATCTTACCAAGAAGCTTGTCCACGTCATCAGTACTCACAGACTGAAAATGATCCAGTAAATTTCCATCAACAGAGTTGCTGGACACCTCGTCTACTGTTTCTGACAAAACAATGGCATCCAAGTCGGCTCTTATCCGAGAGATTTTATCTGCAAAGTAGGTATTAAATGCATCACAGCAGGCTATCGTAGGGTTAAGCAGGGGACCTGATGCTGGAGAAACCTTTGTCAACTCCCCCACCACCCTAAACAGCTCTGTCGGACGGGACTCTGCAGATGCAATGCGTGCAGAACAGAAGGATTTCCGCGCTGCACGCAAAGCCTCCCTGTAGGAGTCAAGATGCTTCCTAAGGCGAGTTCTGTCGGATGGGAGACGAGACTTCCGCCATTCGCACTCTAGTCATTGTCCAGCTCGCTTCATCCTCCTAAGCTCCTCGGTATACCAGGGCTTACGATTCGAAGCGGGCTGGAAAGGACGCTTGGGAGCGATTGTGTCAATAGCCCTGGTCAGATCGATGTTCCAAGTATTCACCAGGGCTTCGACAGAATCACCGGCGTTACCAACCATTAAACCCTCCAAGGCCTTCTGGAAACCAATTGGTTCCATGTGCCTTCGAGGGCGGACCATTCTCAAGGGTCCACCACCCCTGGGGGGGACTATAGTGGCCTTTAGCTCAATCTTGACCAGAAAGTGATCCGTCCATGACAATGCGAAGGCTGTTGTGACCTCCGCCCACGGATACTCCTGATCAGTACTAAAGACCCCATCGAGTGTATGGCCAGCACAATGTGTGGGCCCGTCCACCAATTGGGATAGGCCCATGCTTGTCATGGTTTCCATGAACTCCCGAGCTGCGCCTGTTAGACTGGACAAGCCGGTCTCAAGAGGAATGTTGAAGTCACCCAGAACCAAAAGTCTGGGCGACTCCAGCAATAGCTCTGAGACCAGCGAGGTCAGCTCGGTTAGGGAGTCTGTTAAGCAACGGGGTGGTCGGTATACCAACAGAATCCCCAAACTATCCCTGGTGTTCAGGCTAAGGTACATACACTCGATGTGGGATGTTTTCCTGACAGGCTTCCTGGTCAAGGATAAGGTGTTTCTGTGAACCAAGGCCACTCCGCCTCCCCGCCCACTTTCCCTCACCTGCTCATTAACTACATACCCAGCTACTGGCCCACAACTCCCAAGAATCCTTTTATGGACCACAACTCCCAAGAATCCTCCAGCTACTGGCCATTCAGGGGGGTCCCAGGAGTCAAAAAAAGAACATTTTTTCAAGTGCTGATTATTTCTCAAAGAGCTTAAGAATGTAAACGTAATCTAATTTCCTTTGCTTTCATAGGATTATAGAAATGGAAAAGAATGTTATATCCTCGAGTCCAGGAGCGAGCAGATAGTAGTTTTCACTGATATCTTGCTCTCAAGTTTGTGGTGATTTGTTATCTGCCTGAGATGACTCTGACGTATGGAAACTCTCTTCTAGGGTTTTCTTGGAAACCTTAGGATGTTTACCTTTGCCTTGCTCTGTGGCTGAGAGAGTGTAACTTGCCCATGGTCACCCAAGGGGTTTCCATGGCTAACCAAGAATTCAAACACTGGTCTCCCAGAGTTCTGGTAATGCAAACTACTGCACCACACTACATCACACAGCACCAAAACGCACCAAGATATGTCTTACTGCATCACACTGCATTACAAAGCATCACACCAATTGTCCTCCTTGCTTTAGAGGGGAAAGGATCACATTTGGGAAATTGAAAACTTTGTTTTCACTGATATCTTGCTCTCAAGTCTTTGGTTGTTTTTATTTGTCTTAGAATTGAGCCTGACATATAGCAACTCTCTCCCAGGGTTTTCTTGGCAACCCTAGGCCTTTGCCTTTTTCTGTGGCTGACAAGAATATAACTTGTCCAAGGAGTTTCCATGCCTGAGCAGGAATTCAAACACTGGTCTCCCAGAGTTCTGGTCCAACACTTAAACTACTGCACCACACTGCATGGCATTGCACCTCACTGCACAATACTGCGCCTCACTATACAATATTGGATCACAAGGCATCTCATTGGACCACACTACACCTCACTGCATCACACTCCATCACACTGCACCACAATGCATTTCATTGTTCCACCCTGCATCCCACTGGGCCACATTGCATCAGTCTACACCCACTACATCCTACTAGACCACACTGCATCACACTTGACCACAATGCACCACATAACCCACCCTCCCCATGTTGCCTGCTATCCCTGGTAGACTTTTCTGGCTGCTGGAAGCTCCACTCTGAAATCAGTGGGGTGTATGAACCTCTCCCTGCCCCCTGGATGCCCCCCTAGCCTTCTGTGCCTTTCTCCCCACTCTCCCTATGGTGTCTGCTATCCTAGGTATACTTCCCTATCCTCTCTGCCTCCATTATTGGAGAACATGAGGAGTCAATTGCAGGGATAAGAAGAGATCATTCCAAAGCATGGGCCATCTGAATGCAGGATGTTAACTGCCAGTGGTCCAGGGACCACAGTGTGAGAAACTCTGAGCTTGATTATGTCTAAGAGATGCCCATCCAGCCATTTGCCAGACCTGCAGAGAAAGGGATGTCCACTCCATTCTTCTTGAAATTTCCCTTTTCATCCAGGAAATGTTTCGGGTCAAAATAATATGGATTTTTATATTGCTTAGGATCATGCAGTGCAGAACTCAACATGGGGAAGACAATAGCATCCTGTTGGGTGAGGGGGGGAAAGCATGATTAAGTTCAGGATGAATTTGAAGAAAATGATCAGAGTTGAGAGGGAGAGTCCTTAGGATAGAGAAATAGAAGTAAAGTAGAATTGGTATTTAAAGACTATCTACTGAAGGGGGAGGAATGGAGATGGAAAATATAAATTTTTTTGTCATGGAATGTTAATGGGTTAAATTCCCTACAAAAAATAAAAAATAAATAAATCACTATCTTCAAAAATTAAAATACGATATTATCTGTGTGCAAGAAATAAATATTAAATTAAAGGATGTAAAATATCTAAGAAATCAGAAATTAGGGAATGAACATTGATTTTCACACATGAACACATGAAATCATGATCAGCTAATGGCATTGAGCAAAATAATGGCTGAGGTCCTACCTTGCTTAAAGAATGTAAAACTACATTCAAGTAGTGAGACATAAGTTGCACTGCATCACACTTCTGCTGAACACTAGCTTTGCATAACTGATGTGGGGCCTGCTTTTTCCTGTTTGGCCTATTTCTCTTAAAAAAGTTATACCTCTCTATTCCTACATTCCAATCGTGAGACTCATCCCACTAGGTTTCAGTGATGCCTATTATATTGTATTTGCTTTGTTGTGCTAGGAGTTCAAGTTCATCTTGTTTATTTCCCATGCTCTATGCATTAGTGTAGAGACATCTAAGAGCGTGTGTCTTCCCCACTTGCTGCCTGTGTGAGGGTTTTTCCCTCCACTGTTGGGCCCTTGCATCATTTGCCTTGTTCCCTCTATAATACTTTGACTCTTATGTCCGGCCCATGATGTACTCCTTCCTGCCTTCCAAGATACCTTCCAAGATACTGTCTCCCTCCCCAACATGACTCAGTTTAAAGCCCTCCTGATCAAATGTTTGAGACTACTGACAAAAATACTTCTTCCAACTGGTGTGAGATGCAGCCCATCTCTTGCTAGAAGTCCACCCTCATGGAATTGCAGCCCATGATCTAAGAATCCAAATTGTTCTTGGTGGCAACATCTATGCAGCCAGTTATTCACATCTGCTGTCTTCCTCTCCCTTCCTGGACCATGCCTTTCAACTGGGAGAAGAGATGAGATTACAACTTGTGTGTCCAGCTCTTTCAGCTTCCTACCCAAAGCCTCATAATCCCTTCTGATATTCTGAAGACTGTGCCTCATTGGTTCCCATATGGACCAAAAGTAAGGGGTAATGGTCAGTAGGTTTAACAAGTCTTGTCAGCCTTGCTGTCACATCACGGATTTTTGCCCCAGGGAGACAACACACCTCCTGGGACATCTTGTCAGGCCCACAAACCACTGCTTCTGTACCCCTCAACAAGGAGTCCCCAACCACCACCACACACCTCCTCTGAGGTTTAGCAGTGGCTGTTCCCTGCGATGGTACTCTTAGGGTCCCTCATTGTCCCTGAGGATTGTCCCTGATGCTCTTCTTCATCCTTGATATGGGAGAGAGCTTCAAATCGATTCTGTAGCAGCAAGCTCCCAGAACAATCTCTGGTTTCCTCCTGGTGTCCACCTCCTGTGTGCATGAAATGACCTCTTCTTCAACAACTTCCTCTGTGTGGTCCCCGTCCAAGACCATTCATTCTGCTCTGTCCAGGAAAACCTCTTGCTCCCTAATATGCTGAAGTGTAGCTACCCGTGCCTCCATCTGCTTGACTTTCTCTTCAAGGAGGGCTACCAACTTGCACTTGGTGCAGGTGAAGTTCCCCACATCTCTTGACAAGAAGACAAACATCCCACAAGTGTTGCAGGTGCCTGCAGCAACTCCCTCAGAGTCCATATTGAGAAATCTGAAGTAAGCACTGAAACGGGACTGTGGGCTTCTCCCTTAAAAAGTCCCCTGGTAAAGACCCACGTAAAGGGCCCCTGTTTTCTTGGTCTTCTCACTAGGCTCTGTCTGTGAGCAAAGTCAACTGGGTTTCTAAGGGGGGAAGCAGACGGGCAGCCATGGGCCACCCCAGGAAGCTGCACCACGAGACCGAGGCATCCCCACGCCTTGGTCCCGCGGCGCAGCTTCGCCGCTCCTGAAAGGAGTGCTAAATTGGCGCTTCTTTCACAAGTCGACGAAGGTGCGCCGCAAAAGGCTGCGGCGCACCTTCACCGACTCTTCTGCCACAGCGCGTGCATATCATAGAATCATAGAATCATAGAATCATAGGGTTGGAAGAGACCACAAGGGCCATCCAGTCCAACCCCCTGCCATGCAGGAACTCCCAATCAAAGCATCCCCGACAGATGGCCATCCAGCCTCTGCTTAAAGACCTCCAAGGAAGGAGACTCCACTACTCTCCGAGGGAGTGTGTTCCACTGTCGAACCGCCCTTACTGTCAGGAAGTTCCTCCTAATGTTGAGGTGGAATCTCTTTTCTTGCAGCTTGCATCCATTGTTCCGGGTCCTAGTCTCTGGAGCAGCAGAAAACAAGCTTGTTCCCTCCTCGATATGACATCCCTTCAAATATTTAAACACGGCTATCATATCACCTCTCAGCCTTCTCTTCTCCAGGCTAAACATCCCCAGCTCCCTAAGTCGTTCCTCATAGGGCTTGCTTTCCAGACCCTTCACCATTTTAGTTGCCCTCCTTTGGACACGCTCCAGTTTCTCCACATCCTTTTTGAATTGTGGTGCCCAGAACTGGACACAGTATTCCAGGTGAGGCCGGACCAAAGCAGAATAGAGTGGCACTAGTACTTCTCTTGATCTAGACACTATACTTCTACTGATGCAGCCTAAAATTGCATTGGCCTTTTTAGCTGCTGCATCGCACTGTTGACTCATGTTCAACTTGTGGTCCACCTGGATTCCTAGATCCCTTTCACAGGTAGTCTCATTCAGCCAGGTGTCCCCCATCGTATATCTGTACTTTTCGTTTTTCCGCCCTAAGTGCAGTACCTTACATTTCTCTGTGTTGAATTTCATTTTGTTAGCTTTGGCCCAACTTTCTAGTCTGTTCAAGTCATTTTGAATTTTGATCCTGTCCTCTGGGGTATTAGCTACTCCTCCTAATTTGGTGTCGTCTGCAAATTTGATAACTATGCCCCCAATACCGTCATCCAAGTCATTAATAAAGATATTGAATAGCACTGGGCCCGCAAGAATGTCATGGGGAACCTTGTCAAAGGCCTTACTGAAATCAAGATATACTATATCCACAGCATTCCCTTCATCTACCAAGCTGGTAATTTTATCAAAAAAAGAGATCAGATTTGTCTGGCATGACCTGTTTCTCTGAAACCCATGTTGACTTTTTGTGATTATGAAATTATCTTCCAGATGTTCACAGACTCTCTGTTTAATGATCTGCTCCAGAATCTTTCCGGGTATTGATGTCAGACTAACTGGACGATAATTGTTGGGATCCTCTTTTTTCCCCTTTTTGAAGATGGGGACAACATTTGCCCTCCTCCAGTCCGCTGGGACCTCTCCTGTTTTCCAGGAATTCTCAAAGATTATTGCCAATGGTTCTGATATTACATTTGCCAGTTCTTTTAATACCCTTGGATGTAATTCATCTGGTCCTGGAGACTTATATTCATCTAGATTAACCAGATGTTTCTGTACTATCTCTTTACTTATTCTGTGATGAAATTCTCCTATTCTGTCCTCTGCTCCATTATCCTCAAGTTGAGCACCCTTTGCCTTTTCTGAGAAGACTGAAGCAAAGAAGGTGTTGAGTAATTCTGCCTTTTCTCTGTCCCCTGTTAACTTTTTGCCATCTTCTCCACACAGTGGCCCTACCATTTCCTTCTTTTTCCTTTTGCTACTGACATACCTTCTTTTTCCTTTTGCTACTGACATATGTTGCAGCGGGAGGGCCTCCTCAGAGCGCCAGCCATGCGGAGGGCCAGCTGCTCCGAGGACGACCTGGGGAAGGGGTTGGGGCGCCGATTGTGCGGCTGCCCCTCCCCTTCTCTGCCCCCAAGACGGCCCTTTAAGCCATCTGCTTAGGGGGTAACTCTACAGAGAGCTCCTGGATGCTACCTTCTTCTGGAGGCAAGTCTCTGTCTTTCTTCTTCTGAGCAAAAAACAACAATCTCAAAAGCCTTTATATTATTATTATGAGACCCGCTAAAAAGAAAGGTCAAAGCCCCTCTTCTACCTGTACTGTACTTTCCCTTGCCTGCACACCTCTGGGAGGAGTTATATAGAGCTAACTGGCTAGCTCCACCCCCTATTGACTCACAAATGTGACTCACCAAGGCCCCACCCACTCAACGACAGTCACACTCTCCCCAAGTGTTTTTAAAAAGAATTTAACTTTGGAATCTTCCAAAGTAAAGAAAAAAAACTAAGAACAGATAATACAAGAACTAAAGACAGAGTTGAAGAATCAGAGGAAGAATTGGCAAGATCAGACTTAGAGACAGGGAAACTTTCAGAGAAAGAGGAAGATACACATTCAGATAGCAAAGACAAGACAGAGGAAGAAGAAGAAGAAAGCAATATTGAATTGTAATTTGTTGTGTATCTGTGTTTTCCTTTATACGTTTTTAACAACTAATACAATAAAAGCAGTTCTAATCAAAGTTTACAATGAACATAAAAATCTGTTCTTGGAATATTAAAGGCATTAATGCTATACACAAAAGAAGGCGTATCTTTCACTATTTAGAGAAAAAACGCTATGATATCCTGTGTTTACAAGAAACTAAGATCAAACAAAAAGACTTAAAATATCTGAGAAACTGGAAGCTAGGACAAACTTTCAGTTCAAATAACGAGAAGAAGAAGGGAGGAGTGGTTTTATATATACAAAATAAATTTCCAGCCAAAGAATGTTTTAAAGATGAGGAAGGTCACTATATTGGAGTAAAAGTGCAAATACAAGATACAGAAGTTCTAATTATAGGGATATATACTCCAATTAACAGTAAATCTAAATTCTATGAAAACCTAAAAAAAATAATTGATAAACAAAACATCCCTAACATTCTATTGGCTGGGGACTGGAATGGGGTGATGGACCCGCTAAGAGACAGAATATCGAACAAAAAGATAAAGAAAAATCAAGGGAAGCTACCCAAATCCTTCTTTAACTTATACGAGTACTTTGACTTAGAAGATGTTTGGACTAAACTATATGGACAGTCACCAGGATTTACATTCCACTCGAGTCAATACAACTCAGCTTCCCGCATAGATATGTTTCTAATCACAAAAAACCTTTGTTCAAGAATTGTAAGAATGGCTATATTAGCAAAAACAGAATCTGATCACAATCCTATATATTTAGAACTAAAAATCAGGAAAATGCAATATAACTAGAAATTAAATGAACAACTACTAATGGATGAAGAATTCCTCAATAAGATGAAACAACAGCTAACCCAGTTCTTCAAAGAAAACAAGACAGATGAAACAAAAATGAGAACAATATGGGATGCTAGTAAGGCCTTTGCAAGAGGCCTACTTATTCAACGAGGAGCTCTGAAGAAAAAAGAACAAGCAAAGGAACAGGAAAAAATTGAAAAAGAAATACAACAAAAAGAAAAGGAACTGAGACAAAATCCCAAAGCAAAAAACGTGAAAAACCAATTGGAATTTTTGAAAAACAAACTAAGATCCGAATTAACAAGACAAATAGAGAAAAATCTAAGAATGGTAAGACAAAGACACTTTGAACATGCCAACAAAACAGGGAAGTATTTAGCACAACAAATAAAAAACAAGAGAAAAAAGAACTTAGAAGAAATTCAAGACGGAAATGAAATAGTAACAACACAAGACAGAATTAAAACCAAATTCCTACAGTATTATTCCAAATTGTATGAGAAAGATTCACAAGAATCAGAAAAAAATATACTCACGGCAATATCTGAACAAAAATGGGATGAGATTGAAGAAGAAGACTTGAACAAACTTAACGCTGAGATCTCTGAGGCAGAAATTAAGAAGGCAATAACAAACCTTAAATCTAACAAATCACCCGGACCTGATGGCTTCACGGCAAATTACTATAAGAAATTTGAAGAAATTCTGACTCAACCATTAAAAGAAACTTTGAATAATATCCTGACAGAGGGCATACCAAACTCATGGAAGCTAGCCAATATAACGCTAATTCCGAAAGAAGGCAAAGATAAATCTAAAATGGATAATTACAGACCAATATCGCTACTCAACCTGGATTACAAAATCTTTACATCTATATTAGCAGAACGCCTAAAACCTTTACTAGTAAAACAAATCAAAGATGACCAGGCAGGTTTTCTCCCGAATAGGCAAGCAAAAGATAACATTAGAATAATGCTGAATTCAATCGAATATTTTGAGAAAAATAATCATAAAAAATTGGGGATGCTTTTTGTAGATGCGCATAAAGCATTTGATAATCTCAGCTGGAACTATATGTTACAAACACTCGAGAAGATAGGAGTGGGTGACAAATTTCAAGGTTGGATTCGGAACATATATAAGGAACAGGAGGCCCAACTTATGATTAATGGAGAGATGATTAAAAGTTTTAATATTCAAAAAGGGACAAGACAGGGCTGCCCTCTCTCACCCCTACTTTTCATAATGGTACTAGAAGCAATTAATAACAAAATAAGAGAAGACCCAGACATAAGAGGGGTAAAGATAAAAAAATTTGAATACAAGCTGAGAGCATATGCCAACGACCTGGTGGTCTTCTTGGAAAACCCAATAATCAGCATGCAAAAATTGATAGAAACAATTAATAACTTCGGTAAAGCTGCAGGTTTTAAACTAAATACTCAAAAATCTGTGATTATAACTAAAAACATTTCACCGGAAGAAGACACAGAACTAGAAAAAATAACAAATTGCAAGGTGGTAAAGAAAACCAAATATCTAGGAATATGGGTAACAAAGAGAAATACAGAACTGTTTGAAAATAACTATAACAAAACATGGAAAAAATTAAACAAGACTTAGAGAACTGGTCTAAATTAAATCTATCACTTTTAGGTAAAGTGGCGGTGATCAAAATGTCAGTGTTGCCCAAACTTAACTTTCTGTTCGCTAACATACCCATAATCTCAAATAATAAGATCTTTGAAAGCTGGAACAGGGACATAAGAAGATTCATCTGGGGTAAGAAAAAACCAAGAATAAAGTGGAAAACATTAACAGATACCTGCATAAACGGAGGATGTAACCTTCCCGATTTATTTCTGTACTATCAAGCTAACTGTTTAACTTGGATAAGAGAGTGGGTGAATTTAAATAATTCCAAATTATTAAATTTGGAGGGCTTTAACAAACGATTCGGGTGGCACGGATATTTGTGGTATGAGAAAAATAAGATAAATAAAGAATTTGATCACCACTTTATCCGAAGAGCCATCCTAGCCAACTGGATCAACATAAAACACATTTTCTATAGGAAAATTCCTGGATGGATTTCCCCTCATGAAGCTTTTTTCAGCAGAACACAACTAACAAGGTGGTTAAAATATGAAGAGATCATATGTATGAATAACCAAAACAAACTTATGATCAAACCTAGAGAAAAAATCAATGAGATGGAAATACGAAAGCATTGGTTTTTATACCACCAGCTGACTGAAAGATTTAAAAGAGATCTGCAGCAAGAAGACTTCGATTTAGGAAAAAATGAG
The DNA here is from genome assembly GCA_026167975.1 of Phrynosoma blainvillii. Lineage (NCBI taxonomy): Eukaryota > Metazoa > Chordata > Lepidosauria > Squamata > Phrynosomatidae > Phrynosoma > Phrynosoma blainvillii. Next base: position 1,235,024 of record JANUYF010000005.1, on the reverse strand, counting down.
TTGGATAATCTTTTGCTAAAAGAAAACAAGAAATTAACATCTAAGTTTTATAAACTCCTACAACAAAGAAAACTTGAGCAAGATGCAATAAAAGACACTATGATTCAATGGGCGAAGGATCTAGGCAAAGAAATCAACCTTGATAGTTGGCAAAATGCAAGAAAGAAGTCGCAAAAATTCACAAAATGTCAAAAGTTACATGAAAATTTTCTAAAAATGGAAACCAAGTGGTACATCACCCCGATAAAAATTGCAAAAATATATAAAGAGAACAAGAACATCTGTTGGAAATGTAAATCTGCTGCAGGAACTTGGATTCATGTTTGGTGGGAATGCCCCAAAATAAAAATGTTCTGGATAAATGTACATAAAGAAATAGAAAAAATGCTAAATATAAAATATGACATGTCCCCAGAGCTATACTTACTTAATATGACAGATAAGCTTCCAAAAAAAAAAAAAAATAGAATGCCAACATTGGAGGAAAATCTTGTACATGGTCACAGCAGGAAGATTATTGGTGGCACAGAAGTGGAAAACAGACAATATACCCACAACAGATGATTGGGTACTGAAATTGCAAGACATGATAGAAATGGATAGACTTACAAATATGTTACATGATAAATCAGAAACGGAGACTCTAAAGGAATGGAAATTGGTACTTATCTACTGTGAAAACAGGTGGAAATAGATGTGACCAAAAATTAAACATCAAGCAATAAAGATAAGGTAATGAGATCAGAATAAGATATAAAAAAACAAACAAAACAAAAAAGCTCTATAAGACAGAAGTGAATGAAGAGCAACAGTGTAGAAGGGAAGTGTAGAAAAACAAGACACAAATAAACACATAACACAAATGTTCGTCAAAGGAAGTAAATTTTATTTTTTATGGAAGTAAAAAATGTAATTAAGCAAGGTTAAGAATATTAACAATTTGCTTTCATTATGTATCTTTCTGATAATGTAAATATGTTTATAAACAATAAAGCAAAGAAAAAGAATTTAAACACCCACCCACTCAATATGGCTGCTCAGGAACTGCTTTCCTACTCCTTCCTTGAAATGAACAGTGAGGATTTAGGCCCATGTCAACTCCACTTATGCAACTATGAACCAAATATATCTGTTTCACAAAGGGCCCAAAAAAGACAACTGCAGATGTAAGGGAACTTACACAGGTGTAGGGCTCAACAGGATGCTGGACATGGTTATGCTTTTTAAAAATGATTCTTAACCTTGAGGTCAAAGGTCAAAGCGGCATTCACATACACACAGACCAACACACACACACACACACACACACACACACACACCTTTCATATTTACAATGATCCTGTGAGACAGCATAAGTTGGGAGTTAATGACTGGACCTACTGAACTTAGAATCATAGAATCATAGAGTTGGAAGAGACCCCAAGGGCCATCCATTCCAACCCTGCTTCTGCCATGCAGGAAGACACCATCAAAGCACTCCTTGGTACAGATGGCCATCCAGCCTCTGTTTATAGACCTCCAAAGAAGGAGACTCCACCACAATCTCCATTGAGGGAGTGTGGACTGGATGGCCCTTGGGGTCTCTTCCAACTCTGTGATTCTATGATTCTAAGTTCAGTAGGTCCAGTCATTAACTGGATAACTGAGCAGGGATTTGAACCCAGAACTCCAACTCAGGCTGGGGAAATCTGTGGCCTTCAAGAAGCTGTGGGACTACAACTCCCATGATCTCTAACCATTGGCCATGTTGGCTGGCATTCAGAGGAATTAAGGTCCAACACTATATCAGCAGCCATATTCCCAAGCCTCTCAAGCAGTTCAAATTCCAGGTGAAAAAACACTAAGAACCCACCCAAAAACCACACCAAAAAAAACAACCACAACCATGTAGCATTTTGGGTCCCCTTTGCCCTGCTCTAAAGCTCAAAGCATGTCCAGATTTTGTTGGATTCCTTTAACGGATGTGACCTCGCATCCTGTCACAATGGGAGTGATGGTGGGGACTGATGGTCACCACTTCCCTTTGGGTTTCCATCCTGTTTTAAAGCAAAATGTGAGTTTTGGTTTTGCCATTGGAAAATATTAGCAGCAAATCCAGTAGGGTCTTGGTGGTGGATTCCGCTTCCAGATGAATTTAGTTGGGAAATTTCCATCTCCGGCCAAAGGAGCCTTGGCCTTTCCTTCCATAGTCTCTATCTATTCAATCAAAAGGCTTTCTTTCCCTAGACCAGGGGTAGGCAACCTTTCCCCTTTAAGGGCCAAGGGACTTCAGCTCCCAGAAGCCTCAGCCATGTTGGCCAATAGTCCCATGTAGGCCAATAGCTCCTGGGATTCTGGGAGCTGAAGTCCCTCGGCCCTTAAAGGGGAAAGGTTGCCTATCCCTGGCCTAAACCAAGAGTGCCTCATTTGTCCCTAGGGATCATACCAACTCCATTGCTGAATGACACATCTCCTAGCGAGAAGTCCCCTCGGTCCAGGAGGTCATCTCCATGGTCAACTAGAACCTTCTTCACTACTTTGTAACCGTAGGCTGCCACTTCCACCTGTGCTGAACCTAAGTATATCATGAAAACTGGCCCATAGTGTTCACTCATCTGGAAAATGACTGGTTTAAATCTTATCTGTCAGATAGATCTTTTGCAGTGGTCACGGGTGGCCAGACTTCGTCCCCCGTTCCCTTATCTGTTGGAGTTCCCCAGGGCTCTGTTTTGGGTCCCCTATTGTTCTCTCTTTACACCTTGTCTTTAGGAAAATTTATTAGTTCTTTCGGTTTTTCCTATCATTTGTATGCCGATGACACCGAACTGTATCTTTCCACCCCTGATCTTTCTCAAGGGCTTGAACAGAAAGTTTCTTCATGCCTCTCAGCTATCTCTCTGTGGATGCGTCATCGGCGTTTGAAACTCAACATATCCAAAATGGAGCTTCTTGTCTTTCCACCTAAGTCCTCCTTTCAATCCTCTTTCTCTGTTTTTGTCAACAACACCTCCATTTGTCCAGTCCAGGAAGCCCACAGCCTCGGTTTCATTTTTGACTCCTCTCTGTCTTTCATTCCCCCTATCCAGGCCACAGCCAAAGCCTGCAGATTTTTCCTTTATAATATTGCCCAAATCCATTCCTTTCTTTAGGCCTCCACTGCCAAGACTCTGGTCCACGCTTTGGTGGTCTCCCGATTAGATTATTGCAATCTCCTTCTAGCTGGGCTTCCCCTCTCTCATCTTCGCCTTTAATTTCTGTCCAACATTCAGCCGCTCGCATCATTACTTCCGCTCGCCTCTTTGATCATGTTTCCCCTTTGCTATCTTCTCTTCACTGGCTCCCCTTTCCCTTCAGTATCCAATATAAGCTTCAGTTGCTAACTTTCAAAGCCCTGCATGGACTAGCCCCTCTTTATCTATCTGAACTTCTTTCTCCTTACATTCCCATCCGTACCCTTCGTTCTATTACTCAAGGCCTGCTGTCCCAACCTAGGATCTCCACTGCTCCATCCCGGATTTGCCCCTTCTCGCTTGCCGCCCCTCACTCCTGGAACCGTCTTCCCCAGGGGTAGGCAACCTTTCCCTTTAAGGGCCGAGGGACTTCAGCTCCCAGAAGCCTCAGCCATGTTGGCCAATAGTCCCATGTTGGCCAATAGCTCCTGGGATTCTGGGAGCTGAAGTCCCTCGGCCCTTAAAGGGGAAAGGTTGCCTACCCCTGGTTTTCCCCCTCGAACACGGGTCATTACTTCTTTGTCCACTTTTAAATCTGAGTTAAAGACCACCTTGTTCAGGGAGGCATTCCCAGGCACTGTCTGATATACATTTACTTTTTCTGTCATTTGGGTAGACAGTGGATGTTGCTAATTAATTGTTGTAATTGTTTTTTTGCTTTAATTGACTTTTATTATTTTACCTATTGTTTGTATTTTAGATTGTCCGCCTTTGGCAGGTTTTTATTCTATTTTATGCTTGATTGTCTCTTTGTACAGCATTGTGTACATTGACAGCGCTTTAGAAATAAACTTTAATAATAATAATAATAATAATAATAATAATAATAAATAAATAAAAGCAGAGAGGGTAGGGACCTTATCCCACGCTGCTCTCAAAAGTGGCAAGAAAGCGATATGAGCATCATCCCAGTACTATAGCGCTAGTATAAATATGGCGCTAGCGCTATAATAGCGCTATGGATCACCTCACGCTATTGCAATGCCCGCTGAAACCGACATTCAAAAGAATGCGAATGATGCTGCATTCCGAGCGGTTTCTTGCTGGATTCTGAGCGACGTCGTGGGATCACGCGGAAAACTATAGCGCTATAGCGCCTGATTCTTAGCGGATTCTGAGCGACGTCGTGGGATCACGCGGGAAGATATAACGCTATAGCGCCTGATTCTTAGTGGATTCTTGCTGCTTTTGGCCCTGTGGGATAAGGTCCTAGGAGAGCATGAGAATGGAGTGGAGGTCTCTGTGAAGTTGGGTTCAGAGACAGGGTCAAAGGGGCAACTGAAGGACACAGAGACTGACCTGCTTAGATTCTCTTACTGTAGCCAAAATGGCAAGAGAGCCAGCATGGCATAGTGGTTGAAGTTATAATCACCGTTAACTTCAGTATTTCTATTGCTTTCTTAGGGTTTCCAATCCTATTAACCTTGACATTGTTATATTTGTTGTTATTAAACTTCTATTTCCATCTGTTTTTACAATATTTAACCACGATGTCCCAGTCCTTCTCTATCTCTTCTTCCGATTTTCTGCGTATCAAATTTGTCAGTCGGTCCATTTCCACCATTTCGTTCATTTTATTCTGGAGGAAAGCAGCAAGTAATTTTTAGCCAGTCTCTTCCTGCTGTCTTTGAAAACGGCACAACTTTTGAAGATGACTCGCACTTTTTAATTTATTCTTCAACACAAAAATTGCATGTGGCATTTTTTGTACACGGCCGTATTTTTGAATTAAGCCCTTGTTTAGCTTACTTCAACCAGTCGCAGGACAAAGCGTGCCAAATGCAAAAGACGTCTACTTGGGGAAAATGCACATTTTTCACCACTTGAGGGTGCCTCTGCTTTTCCCACGATCATGTAAAGTGTGACAGAAGTCGAGAATTTTAAACCACAAATCACCATTAAATTATGCTCATAATATTTCTCAGCAATTCAACATATTCAGTGTGGTTTGTGTAAAAAGCAAATATATTCCAGTGTTTTCATGGGCATCTCGCTGATGTTGTTCTGTGCCTTGAAGTCAACTCCAGCTTATGTCCCAGGGTTCTTTGGGCAAGATTGGGTTTCCTTTGAGGCTGAGAGACTGTGACTACCCCAAGGGCTTGGATGGTGCCTTCCTGCATGGAGAAGAATGGGGTTGGACTGCATGGCCTCTTGGGGTCTCCTCCAACTCTTGGATTCTAGATATCTCAAAATGGCCCACGGAACCTGCACAGAAGTGAATTGGAGGCCTTTATTCCTGAGATCCTCAAGTTTTTCAGGATTTTTTTTGGGGGGGGGACTGTTGGAAGGAATTCATGGCAGTCATGACAGCTGGAGATTAAAGGCAGGTGAGTCCATCCTCTGCATACATACATGTCATTCTGTGCAACTTGGGATTTGCAGTTGAGGAGTGGAGTTCCTGCATTTTTAATACAATCGACTTTTGGAGAGCTGGTGGTGTGGGCCAGTGGCCTGAGTGCCACGCTCGGACTTTGGGAAACCAGCATGGAGGCTCAATGTTGAAACCCACTGGGTGATGGTAGGCAAATCGCACTCGTGTTTAGTCTCTGAAGGAGCCAGCGTGGTTTGGATGTTGCACTTGGACTGTAAGAAGCCACTTGGCCAGCGAAACCCACTGGGTGACCGTGGGCAAGTCACTCTCTCTCAGCCTCAGAGGAAGACCATGGCAAACCTCCTCAGGATAAATCATGAGAACAGAACTCTATTTTGGAGACATCGTGGTGTAGTGGTTTGAGTGTTGGACTAGGACTCTAGGAGACCAGGGTCTGAATAATCCTTGCTCAGCCATGGGAACCGATTGGGTGACCTTGGGCAAGACACTCTCTCTCAGCCTCAGAGGAAGCCTATGAAGCAACCTTACCCAATGATAGTTTCACCACTGGTGAAGTAGGTGCACAAGAAGAACAGGTTTGGAATTCTTCCACTGGGATGTTGTTGTTTAATTGTTGTAATTGCTTCTTGCTTTTCATTAACTTTTATTATTTTATTAACTTTTATTATTTTACCTATTGTTTTGCATTTTTAGATTGTACGCCTTTGGCAGGTTTTCATTTCTATTTTATGCTTTGATTGTCTCTTTGTACAGTGCTGTGTACATTGACGGCACTTTGAAAATAAACCTTAATAATAATAATAATAATAATAATAACTAATTTTTTGATTCTGCTGCAGAATAACTATTCATCAGATACATACCTTTGGCCCTTGTAGTTAATTGTTTCTGTTGTTGTTCTACAGACTTTATGTGTTTTATTGTAAAAACTCAGTAAAAATTTGATTTTGTTCTACAGACTTTATGTGTTTTATTGCAAAAACTCAATAAAAATTTAATTAGAAAATAAAAGACTGGTTCAATGTTATGGAAAACAGCTGTCCAGAAAACACCTAACTTCCCAGAAAGTCCTTTGTTTAAAGAAGGTGAAGAGTCGCTCGCTGCTGTCTCAGGTGGAAGCAGAGATCTGTCTGCAGCTCCTTCTCTCCTGGGCCAGCCATGAAACTGAAGCCATCAACAGCTGGATCTCAGTTGTCTTGCAAAGTCTGGGGATCTACTTTTCACAGTGCTTTGGCCGCAGGGTCACTTTCCATTCTTATTTTCAAATCTGACTTGCTTGCTCAACTTGAACCATATCTTCTCTTCCAAGAACTACTGGCTTTGTTTTTCCTTAGGATTGTTCCGTGTAGCTATAAGCTTGTAATTTTTTACAGCGGCCGGTGGCATGCAATCTTTGTTCCCTGACCAGGAATGAGAACTATTGAGAACTAGGGGAGATAGACAAAAGATGATCTACCAGAATGGTTCTCATAGAAACTTAGAGTTGGACGAAACCCCAAAAGCCATCCAGTCCATGGTCCTGCCATGCAGGACCAAAGTACTCTCGACACATGGCCATCCATGAGGATGGAGCAAGCTTGTTTTCTGATGCTCCAGAGAATAGGACCCGTAACAATATAATAATAATAATAATAATAATAATAATAATAATAATAATAATAATAATAATAATAATAAATTTTATTTATATACCACCTATGGCAAGCCAATCCGGGCGGTGTACAACAATAAAATAAATACAGCTTAAAACAATATAATTCCTTCCTCCCCCCCCTTAAAAAGTTATTAAATCATGTCATAATTAAAACAATTACAATTAAAACAATAAATTTTTTGAAGAAAATAAAAAATACAAAAAAATTACAAACCAGCAACCCCCTGGTTTGTAACAACAATGGATGCATGCATAACAATGGGTGCAAACTGCAGGAAAAGAGATTCCACAGAAACATTAGGAAGGGAGTTCCTGCATGGCAGGGGGTTGGACTGGATGGCCCTTGTGGTCTCTTCCAACTTTATGATTCTATGATTCTATGATTCTATGATTCTATGATTCTATGAACTTCTTGATGGTCAGAGCTGTTTGACAGTGGAACACATTCCCTTGGAGATTTTGGTGGAGTCTCCTTCTTTGGAGGCTTTTAAACAGAAGCTGGATGGCCATCTATTGGGTATACTTTGATTGAGAATTCTTGCATGTCAGAAGGGGGTTGGACTGGATGGCCCTTGGGCTCTCTTCCAACCCTATGTTTCTATGATCCTTCTTGCTCTGTGCCCAGAAAGGCAGAGGAACCAAAGCTAGAAGAGTCCATTAGAGCCTCCCCATGTTTTGAGGCTTTAATACTTTTAAATATTTCAAAGGATGTCCTTTTGGGGATGGAGGGAGCTTGCTTTCCGTTGCTCAAGAGACTAGGGCATGGAGCAATCGATTCAAACTACAGGAAAATGGATTCTACCTAAAGAGCTGTTTGACAGTGGAAGATGCTGCTGCCTCAATGGAGGGTGGTGCGATCTCTGTCTTTGGAGGCTGTTTTTAAACAGAGGCTGGATGGGCATCTTTCAGTGGTGTATTTCCGCATGGCAGAAGGAGGTTGGATTAGATCAGGGGTAGGCAACCTTTCCCCTTTAAGGGCTGAGGGACTTCAGCTCCCAGAAGCCTCAGCCATGTTGACCAATAGTCCCTTGTTGGCCAATAGCTCCTGGGATTCTGGGAGCTGAAGTCCCTTGGCCCTTAAAGGGGAAAGGTTGCCTACCCCTGGATTAGATGGACCTTGTAGTGCCTTCTTCTAGCTCTTTGATACTAAGACTCTATCTGGAAATGACTACATTAACAGTACGTTTTTGACTGGCAGAAGCACAAAATGCAACAGCTTAGCAGCCTTGTACTATCAATACATCAAGCGAAAGCCTACAAATGAAATATTCGAGGTTCTGAAAATCCTGATTATAAAATTCCCCCCCACAGATGCAAATTCACTTTCGTCACTGATCTTCAAAGCAACCTTGCTGTGTCAACCTGAGTCTGAATTTCCCAGAGAAGTATTGTTGCTTTTGTATTTCCTTGTTGTTGTCGGCCCATGGCCAAGCAAAAGAAACATGTTTTACAGTGTTTCTTGCATGATCAGAAATGGGACGTTTGGGAGTCGAGGGAGAGAACCAACCTCTGATTTACTGGAAAGGTTTCCTTCAGAGCCCAGCCCTTGCCTTGGTGGATCAGATCCAAGGTTCCCATTTAAGTTTGGAAATGACTTGAAGGCACACAACAACAACAACAGGAAGAAGTTAGTGTGGTGGGGTGTTGAGGCTCTCCAAGGCTTCTTGGGTGGGCATAGGGTGGCCTCATAGCCTCCGACAGGTACGCAAGGTACTCACCTCTGGGTTAAATGGTCTGTTGCCCTGAGCCAGGGGTAGGCAACCTTTCCCCTTTAAGGGCCGAGGGACTTCAGCTCCCAGAATCCCAGGAGCTATTGGCCAACATGGGACTATTGGCCAACATGGCTGAGGCTTCTGGGAGCTGAAGTCCCTCGGCCCTTAAAGGGGAAAGGTTGCCTACCCCTGCTCCTGAGCCATCAAGACAACGTCACCAAAGCAAGTAAGCTTTGCTGGATCAGGGCAGGCTTGCTGTGTCAGGATGACACCCTTTGCTTTTGACAAAATGGCAGCATCATTGCTGTGTGGCTCAGTCCTTTCCTCCTCTTGGTCAGACGCTGGCCAGAGGGTCTGAGAGCATAAAGCTCACCTCCACTGCAGCTTTCTATAGTTGTCAAGCCACAACCCAGTGAAAGTGGGAGATGCCATAAAGACAATAAGTTCAAGTGTCACAAATGGATCACCTCATCTTATTGCCCCTTTCAACTCCATTCTTAATAATGCTCTCCTGCCAACAGGTTGGCATAGAACCTGAATTATTCCAGTCCCAAAAACCAAAGAGGAATGCCCAGAAACTAAATCTTTCCACCCTAATGCACTCCTTAATCAAGATGTAAAACTATTTACTTCTGTTATGGCCTACAGAATAAATGAGTTTATTTTAGAATACATTGATCCTGACAAGGTGGGCTTCATACCGGGCAGAAGCTTAGCAGACCCAGTCCTCAGGGTATTCAATATCATCCACCATTCCCACCAGTCAAAGACTCCTTTAGTCTTGATGCTTTGAAAGTCTTTGACAGGTTGGAATGGACATTTCTTTTTGGGATCCTTCAAGGAATGGACTTTGGAGATGGCTTCACTCCACCTTATCTATGAGAAATCAGAGGTAATGGAGTTGGTCAATGGCCTTGACTCAACACCTTTTGCACTTTCCAGGGGAACCAGACAAGGATGCCCATTGTCACCCCTCCTATTTACACTGACAATAGAGCCCTTGGCTAACATGATTTGGTATAATGCTGATATCACTGGCTTTTGCATCAACAACCAACACCATAAGGTTGTGCTTTATGCCGATGATATGTTGATTTTTTTTTAATCACACCCAGAATTATCATTTCTGCCTTTAACAAGGATAACTGAGTCCTTTGGTAGTTATTCAGGTCTAAAAATTAACTTTAACTAATCCACATTAATGGCTCTAAACACTTCATACCAACAGCAAAAATCCTGGCAGGACCTAATGGGCTTGCAACTTCGTCCCTCAGGTTTGGGAATAATCATCACGAAAGACATCCAGCAGCTCATAGCCCAAAATTGTAACCCAGTAGACACATGGATGCTATGAAAATCTAAAGAATGAAAGGCTTTAAATCTTTCCATCCTTGGCAGGATTGTATTAGTTAAGATGTTCATGATTCCCCAGCTCTTTTTCCTGTTTCAAACAATCCCATTGACTCCTCTCCCATCTAGATTCAAGAAATGGCAAAAATTAATTGATCAATTGATTTTCAATAAAAAGAGACCTGGATTTCCCAAATCCACTAAACACATCACTTCCAAGAATGGTGGTCTGGCAGTCCCAGATATTGCACTATATTTCCTGGCTTTCCACCTTGGCCAAACTATTCAATTAATTAAGGACAACAGTACTACCAGATGGGTAAATCTAGAAGTTTATAATATGAAGTCCACTGAATTTACTTGCCTCTACACTAAAACTTCAAAACAGAAACTTGGTAGGTTATCTGATCCATTTTCATCTAGCTCCCTACTCATCTGGCATAAATGGAAAGATATACTAGCTCTGGACCCCTCTCCCTTTAAACCCTTTTGTTTGCATCCTCTTTCTCATTTAGATGATCAATTCCCACTAATAAGGTTATTGAGAAGATGTGGAGTATACCACACCTTAGACCTGTTCTCTGGTGGGTTACCAAAGCCCACCAACACTATAAAAACTTCCCTACAACAAACTTGTGGCCTCAGCAGATGGCGCAAAGTGCCGTTTTCAAGGCCAGGAAGGGGAGGGACAGCCTCACTCTGGGCGCCCCAACCCCTTCCTGAAAACGTTGTCAGAGTGGCTGGCCCTCCGCACGGCCAGCGCTCCAACAACGCACTTCCGCTGCAGCATCCACACACACTGCAGTGGAAGAGGCGCCGAAGGTGCGCCAGATGCCTTTTGCAGCGCACCTTCAGCGTCTTGGGCCTGGGACGCTACGCCTCGGGGCCGAGGAGTGCGGCTACTTTGGCCCCGATCCGCAGCTTCCCGGGGCAGCCCCGTGAGCCCGTTTGCTTCCCCCCAACATCACCTGGCTTCAGGTACACCAAATTGCTTCCTTTGCATCACACCTATCCTCAACAGGAGAATTTCCCCGTCCGCTCTCCTTTTTTGAAAACTTTTGTTTGAACTCTGCATTTCATACTAAAGGGATGATGGCAGCTATCTGCAAACATCTCCTGGAACACATTTTTGCGAAAGGCTAATATATATGCACTCATTTTGGCAAGGAGAATTGAAAACCACGATTACAGACACGTATGGACTCATATTTGGTCTTCACCCCCATAAAAATTCCCGTTTAGCATCTGTGAGGAAGAATACTTTGAAAACCATCCTTAGGTGGTATCTCACACCTGTAACGCTGCCTAAAATGGTTAAATCGCTCTTTCTGGATTGCTGGAGCGGTTGTAAATCTAGAGAGTCTTATATGCATATGTGGATTGAATGCCCTAAAATGAAAAAAATTCTGAGATGTAGTTCTCTATGAAATTTCATGTATCACGGATCGAACCGTAAATTTCTGTCCAAGTTTGCTTTTGCCTTCTATATTTGTTAAAGGTAATTTTAACTTGAAACATAGGAAACTGGTCATTATTTTTAAAATTACTGCTGCCAGATTAGAAGTTGCCAAATGCTGGAAGTCAGGTAACCTCTCCATTGAGAACTGATGGTCTAGAATTTGGGATACGTGGTTGATGGAGAAACTGTCTGCTGCGATGAGGTTTTGCATTGGCCACAAAAGGACCGACACATTTCAAGAAGGCTGGGTGATCTTTATTGACTATTAATCATCACTCCCACCGGATCCAACCTCCTGCTCCACAGATGGACCTTTGGACAGTCACTCTACAGATGGACAAGCCGGATTCTCTGGCTCTTGCTGAGAACTCAGATACATACTTTGGCCCTTGTAGTTAATTGTTGATGTTGTTGTTCTACAGACTTTATGTGTTTCATTGTAAAAACTCAATAAAAAATTTAATTAGGAAAAAAAATGTCATAAATGGATATCCATGCCCTTTGCTCGCCTGATTTGCTCACACGACTCATGAGGAAGTCAAGAGGTGAATCACGAATACACCTAAATCCCTGAACGGCCTACCTTTTGTGCCACAAAAGTTTTGTATTAAAAAGTTCATGATGGCAAAGGAATCGTGAATGTTGTCAGTTTCACCATGCTCTGGTTATACAGTAGGCCTTTGGTATCTGCTGGGGTTTGATTCAATTCCAAATCCCCCCGTGGATATTAATATCCATGGATGGTCAAGTCTCATTATGTGCAATGGGGTAGTAAAATGCCGGCCCTTATATAAAATGGTAAAAACAAGGGTTGATTTTGGAAAGAAAAATAAAATTTGAGGGCAAGGGGAATATTTTCAAGCGATAGATGGTTGAGTCTGTGGATGCAGAGGGCCAAACATGTCATGGTTGGTAGTCAGAGACTTGAAGAACCAGGAGAGCATTTTAGGAAAATTGGCTATGGCTTTATTCTGGATCCTCCAATCCAGTTTAGAATCAACCCTGAGTATCTCTCAGCAAATCCTTTGTCCATCCCCCCCTTTGCCTCCCTCCCTTTGTCCATTTGTCCATATCAAAAGAGCTTTGAAGGTAGCTTCTTCCAGACCCATCTCCTTTCAACTCCTGGGAAAGGAAGGCAGTCCTCATCCACAGCCATAAACCTCCCCCAGATCTCCTATTGATTATTTACAATCTCCATCCACAATTCACTACATCGTACATCATCCATTTGTGGTCAGCCTCCTATGAGCATCATAGAATCATGAGACTCAAAGTCCCGTCTCATATCTTCATGCATCATATCATATCATCCTATCATCCCAGTTACCCCCCCCCATATACACAGCACTTGCTGGCAGGTGTCTATGGCTACATAGGAACATGACAAAAACGTGGCATCCCTAGGGCTGGGGTCACCGGTGTGGTCATCATGGTGTCACACACCCCCATTGACCTAATCCTCCTCTTCCTCTTCCTCCCATTCCACATTGCACAGAATCCTTAGTCATGCTTTTTTGCACTAATGTTACTCATAAATCACAATTCCCATATATACCATTGAATGTAATGCTAATAGCAGTGATACAAACAACTAGCAATATATATCTATATATAGATATAGATATAGATATAGATCAATTAAATCCATACCTTCAAATTGCAATATCATATGCACAACCTAAATATATTTACATTATATTCATAGTGGAGGTTTGGTTAGAGTGTGATGTTTTTAAAGAAAATTTTAAAAGAACAATTTATTTAAAAATAGTAAAAAAATTTAAACAAAATAAAATTTTGAAATTTGAAATTTTAATTTTTAAAAATTCTGGGGCCTCTCCTTTCTCCTCCCAGTGAGCTTGGCCCCACTATTACCATCTCTTAAAGCATTTTCAAGGGAAGCAATGAATGCCACAGCCCCTTTCTGCCCAAAAGTAGGTGTTTGAGGAAGTCAACCCCTCTCTTTTGGGTGCCACCTGGTGCGGTCCGCACCCCCTTCACCCCCTTGTGAGGCCACTGGGGTCAACATAGGATGACCAGACATCCTCCTTTTCCAGAACATGTCCTACATTCCATCTTTGTGTCTAGGAGGAATTTCACAATGTCCTCCATTTTGAGCATGACTAAAAAAAGGATGCATTTACAGCTCTATTTGTGTTTTGGTTTGTATTGTGCAATGGCCTACATTTTTCGGTGCCTTGTCCTCCTTTACCGTTCAGACATCTGGCCACCCTGCGCCGCCGACTGCATTACTTAACCTGGACCATTTGCCTTGTAGGGTTATATAATAAGAACTTGACCTTGGGGAATTTATAATTAGCTCGAAAATAGTAAATAGGATCCAACCCATTGTATGCAGGGGGATAGAGGGAACATGCATTGTGCATGCATTGCTTTTAACAACCCTTGAGATTTGCAGTTCAAACAAAGAACGTTTTCCAAGCTATGTTTTGCACAGACAGTTCTGTTTTCAACGCTTTCCTAAGCATTGCTTTTCACAACCCATGAGAGTTGGCATCCAACCAAAGAAGCAGAAATACAGTTTTTGAACTCCGGTTTTAACTCCAGCATTGGTCCCATCAACCGGTGCCTCGCTCTGGCTTCCTTGTCCTCTTTTCTTCTGCAGTGAAGTTGTGGGATCTTCTCTTTTGTCCCAAAACAAATAAAAAAACACCATCACCACAGATCTGCAAGTTTGGCCACCAAAATGGAAATCATAAGAAGAGAGGAGGCTGATTGATGGAAGTAAAAATCATCCCTGAATGCATTTTGGAAGATGCCTCCAAGAGGTCTCTGGGGGGTTCAAGATGTTTTTCTTCACTTCTTTAAGGCTCCCTTGGACCTGGCTGTTACTTTTCACATGATGTACATATTCTTAGTTTTGAATTAAAAGTCCGCATGTTGAAATGCTCTTCTTCTTAGTTGTGGTGTAGGAACCCATCTCTACTCTTTCTATGCTCTTTCTGCCTCTGGGACCAAATGTTTTGTTCTAGAAGTAAAGTCCAGGAAGACACCAGCTTTGCTAAGTAAAGTTTGCTTAAAGGGATCTTGAGACTTGCAGCATAAACTTTCATAAACTGAATCTACTTCAGCAGATGTGCATATAATTTTAGTCATATTAATGCTACTTCGTCTTCTTGTTAACTGCCCTCAGGTTGACCTAGAGCAGGGGTAGGCAACCTTTCCTTTTTAAGGGCCGAGGGACTTCAGCTCCCAGAAGCCTCAGCCATGTTGGCCAATAGTCCCATGTTAGCCAATAGCTCCTGGGATTCTGGGAGCTGAAGTCCCTCGGCCCTTAAAGGGGAAAGGTTGCCTACCCCTGCCCTAGAGACTCATGGTGACCCTGTGGATGAGACATCTCTAAGACCTCCTGTCCTCCACTGCTCTGCGTAGGTCCTCCAAATTCATACCCCTGACCTCCCTGATTGAGTTTAGCCATCTGCTGTGCCTGCCTTTACACTTTCTTCCTTGACCTTCCTTTATTCCAAGTCTATGAGACTTTGCAGACTGCCAGAAATAGTGCAAACTGAGTCCACTTTTAGGGTTAGGGAATCATGGGAACTGTCTTTTATTGTGGCACCAGAGCTCTCTGACAGAGAAGGCTCAATGTCTCAGGGGAAAAAACAATTCCCATGATTCCCTAGCACTAACCCTAACCCTTAAAGTGGACTCAATTTGCACTATTTCTGGCAGTCTGCAAAGGCCCTATGATGTTTTCCAGTAATACCATGGTGTTGTCCTCAGATTGTTGATATTCCTTTCTCCTATCTCCTCCTCCTCCTTCTGAGTCTAAACCTGGTTTTTTGAAATATTTTCTACATACATGTAGATAGGGTTAAAGGATGCATCCTTGTCTGAACCCTTTGCCAACTGGGAATCATTCTGTTTCTCCATCTTCTATCCTGATAGTAGCCTCTTGTCCTGAGTTCAGATTCCTCATCAGGACTATCAGATGTGTTGGCACTCCCATCATGTCTTTAAGGGCGTTCCATAGCCTTTTATGATCTATATGCAGTCAAAAGCTTTGCTATAGTCTATAAAGCACATCCTGGTTTTCTTTAGAATTCCCTGCTGTGCTCCATTATCCATCGTATGTTTGCAATGCGGTCCCTAGTGCCTCTTCCTTTCCTGAACCCTACTTGGACCTCTGGGATTTCTCTCTACATGTATGATTGGAATCTAAGGAGTTTATTCCAGGCTTTTCTAAACACAGTACAATAAATCCCAAGGCCTCCCTGCTTAAAATACCCATTTTGTGTGCTTTCCCTCATTAACACCCCATTTTATCAACAGCTGCATGTCATAACCCTCTTGGAAGTGGACTTGTGGCATGACCTCCACTCCTTGATGAGTTGGACACTATTTGTGCCTTAATATTTGCACTAAAATGTGCAATGCAAGGCCATAAAGGTATTTTTGTTCTTTACAATATGTTTTGCCTACTTGATTTTTATTAAACAAATAGCATTTTGGCTATACCCTTTTGACCATTTTCTGATGCTGTTTGGCCAGGCATGACCCTATTTTCATCTTTGGATGGTCAGAGGGCATACTTCCTATATTACTGGAGTGTTTGGAAGAATAAAAGCCATTTTGCTTTACATCCTAAGACTACTCTGACTCTCGTGTTGCTTTGAGGTCCATTCTAGCCACCAAACCTGGTGGTCCTAATGTCAGGAAAATGACATGGATGTGACCACAACGTGGAGCTGTAGGATAAGAAATGCAAGCAACTCAGCTCCATGGGCAGGTCTGTGTGTGTGTGTGTTAGTAATTGGAAATATACACACCTGAGATGCCTGATGCAACAGGCATAGTTAACTGCCTATAAAAAGGAGATGGGAGGTATCTCCAGTGTGGGTTTGTTGTGTATGGTGGTTGGCGAAGCAGTTTGTTGGAGTGTTGCATAGTTGTGAGTATCTGAGATGGCTGTTCAATACTCTGTATGTATATGTTGTACATAGTGCAACTAAAGATTAAAACCCTTGTGTTGAGTGAAAGCTGGCCTTGCTGCTGTCTTTATTTGGAAGAAAGCCAGAGCTCAAGGCTGTATGCTGCTGTGAAGGAATTTATCCTTCTCTGCCAGAAGTCCTTTTGCAGACAACTCTCTGGAATTCTTCTCCTGGCATCCTATCGACGTGGAACAACACTCTGCATGTAGTCATAGAGGACACAGCGCATCTTTCTATGCCCAAACACCTAAGACTGTTCTAGATTTTTAAAAAATCACCTGGGAATAATAGAGAACAAATAAGGCTCCGGTCCCTGGCAAGTTTGGGAAAGGGAATTGCTGGACCCACACCTCACAAAGGTTGAGAAACACTCATCCTTTGGACATACACACTTTTTCCTGTATTCATAGTGTGATAGGCAAGAAATGGACACAAAACTGGCAAACATGAAGAAAAGTTTACTAGAAATGTCAACTAAAAGTATAGTACACAGTACCATTTAGAAATATATCGAATGAAAAACAGATGGCATGCATAACAGAGAGTAATAAGGTGTGTTGACCACACATTTGAGACATGGATCAATTCATTTAAAATGGCTAGATAAAGTACAATCATTAAATTTATTAAGCAGTAACAACATTTTATATATATATATATATATATATATATATATATATATATATAGCATAAATGTGGTTTGCAGAAGGGAGCAAGAGAGAGGAAAACTCAGAACAATGACAGATTTAATTCCATGTCAATATGGGGCCAAACCTTGGAAATGTCTCTTCTGCAAAAGGAGAGGTCTTACAGAGAAGGGGAATAGTTTTCAATCTAATAAAATACAAAACTTTATAAGACAATTGCATAAATGCATACCCTCCCATGTTTTATAGGTGAAATAGGGGAGATGTGGACTAAGCAACCTCAGAAGGCAGTTATGAAGGCCAAAGTTATTGAGGAGGAAGAACAGGTAGACTAAGGGGGGTTGCAGACTGCCAGAAATAGTGCAAATTGAGTCCACTTTTAGGGTTAGGGTTAGTGCTAGGGAATCATGGGAATTGTTTTTTTCCCCCCTGAGACATTGAGCCTTCTTTGTCAGAGAGCTCTGGTGCCACAATAAAATACAGTTCCCATGATTCCCTAACCCTAACTCTAAAAGTGGACTCAATTTGCACTATTTCTGGCAGTCTGCAACCCCCCTAAGGGAGTCTGTAGCTGTTTGCTTTTGCCTGAGCCTCCTGGGAAGGGCAAGGTTCTGCTCCTCTCCTTTGCATTTTGAACTCAGTTTGCAGCAAATGAAGTAAGCTGGGGACCAAGGGGAAACTGAGAGAGAATCTGGGACTGTTTAAAGCAACTGAAAAGGTGGGAAGACTGAGGATTGATTGGGACAGTCTCTGCTCAGTGAGGACACTTGGAGGGTGTGCAAACATCTGAAATAATTCATTTGGATGCTATCCAAATTCATTTAAGGGAGCATTCGTTTAAGTTTATAGCATGACTCCGCCGAGAGTCCCCAAGCCATTCCTCAGCCATTCCTGTACCTTCAGCCAGTGTCAAGTAGAAAGGGCAGGCCTTCAGCATTTGAGGAGACTTTATGAAAAACGCCGGAGCAATCAGCCTCAGCTGAGCTCCTGCAGCTTGGTAATTTAAGCAGGTGCAAAAGGTCTGCTTTGGTGTCAGAGATTATCTGAGCTTCCTAGTGAAAGCCTCTGCCTCTGCCTCTCCTTGCTCCTTGGCCTGAAACCTTGACTCTTGGATTGCTGACTCTTGGATTGCGCTAAATTGGCGCTCCTTCCACAAGTCACTGAAGGTGCGGCGCAAATGGCTGTTGGCACACCTTCGGCAACTCTTCCATTGCAGCGTGTGTGGACGCTGCAGCGGGAGGTCCTCCTCAGAGTGCCGGCCATGCAGAGGGCCAGCTGCTCCAAGGACGACCTGGGAAAGGGGTTGGGGCGCCGATTGTGCGGCTGCCCCTCCCCTTCCCTGCCCCCAAAACGGCTCTTTAAGCCGTCTGCTTCCCCCCAAAGAAATGGGTTCTTGAACAGTTCAGGCTAGAACTCCCCTGGAATCCAAGTTGACGAAACTGAAGCTATTGTACTTTGGCCACATCTTGAGAAGCCACAACTTTTAAGAAAAGACAATGATGCTGGTGAAGGTGGAGGGAAGCAGAAAGAGAGGAAGACCATATGCCAGATGGACAGACTCAGTCCGGGAGACCACGGGCCTGAGCCTGCGGGATCGGACCAGTGGGGTAGAGGAGAGGTGGCTTGGACGGGTCTCATC
Organism: Phrynosoma blainvillii; assembly: GCA_026167975.1. Lineage (NCBI taxonomy): Eukaryota > Metazoa > Chordata > Lepidosauria > Squamata > Phrynosomatidae > Phrynosoma > Phrynosoma blainvillii. Next base: position 1,216,070 of record JANUYF010000005.1, on the reverse strand, counting down.
CACAGGGTCACCATGACTTGGGGTCAACTCAAAGGCAGCTAAAAACAATAATAATAGTAGAAAATGTGGTTCTGCTCTGTAAGCAGCCGGAATTTGCCCTGTTTTTCTGCCACCTGATGTTCTCTTCCCAAGAAAAAGCAAGGTGAATTCGATGCGACTGCACACATAAAAATGCTTCCCTTCCATGAGTCTTCTGTGTCCCTTACCCAATTTTTTGCATCCTCTGGGAGTTTCCACAGCCCCCCCCCCCAAAGTAACTATTTAAAAACAACAACAACAACAACAGTGGGAATCACACTTCCAGAAACCTCTAGGGAGTGTGATTCATCTTTAAAACAAGGTTCATGAACCCCTCGGTACCCTTGTTCCAATCAAAAGCAATGCTGGAAGCAGGCCTCTGGTCCCTTTCATTTTATTCAAGGGGAATGGGGGTGTCTCTCTCCCAAAGTAGATCCTGTCCTGTGCTGCAAAACATCATTCCAACAGATCAAAGTCTTGGGCTTGAATGACAGGAGGGGGAGAAGCCCCCTTGACCATTTGGGATGCCCCCATTAAGAGGCTAGAAGTGGGACCATGGCTTGGTTACTGGTGGGGGCAAATGGGGCTTGTGAAGGACGTCACTTTCTCCTTATAATTCAGGGGCTGCCCTCTTATTGAGAATCTTTCTTTCACAAATTTCAGTATTTCTATTCTTTCTGCATAGCCAGGCTGTAGTTCTTTCTCTTCTGAATTGACCAAGAGGTCGATGTATTCTGGAGCGGTAATTTGGTTGGGTCTCAAGGCAGTTTTCTGCAGCCTCTGAAGATGGTGAGCTGAGGTCTCAATACATTTTACTAAGTCCTCAAATGCTTGAGCACATTCACGCTTAAGCCGTTCAAATTCCTTCTTCTCTGTCATTGCGCTTCCACGGGCATCCCCAAGGTATTTCTCCTTGACTTGTGCAAAGTTTGGTTTTTCTTTTTTGATAGTTTGCTCCCACAGGTAGCCTTCAAGGCAGTGCATTTGCCCTGGACATTTACGAGGACAGACAAGGCACTGTTGAGAGGCTTTGTCCATAATGCTATGTTTCCATTTCCCACTATTACTTGGATCCTGGTAAAAGTAGTAACAGGTGTAAAAACACCGCTGGCAGTTGACTGCTCTGTACCTCTGATCTGAAATCTCTTTCCTCACTACCTTAACCTTTTCCACTTCATATTCAAAATTCTTTTTTGCCTTCATGCCACTTGAGTACTTTTCCAGGGCTCTCTGTTTCTTCCTTATCTTTCCCAGTTTTACAAGCGCCATTTGGACCTGAGGTTTCATGCTTTGCAGAGCGGCCTCAAGTTCCTTCCGCTCATTAAGAACCGCTCTTGTCAGCGTCAAACTTTGTGGTCCTAAATCATTCAAAGATTGGAAAAACATATCCAAGCTCCTCTCTCCCCTCTCCCAAATCATTTGAGTTAGACGATAACGGACCTCATCCTCCTTAACGTTGCTGGCAAAGAGAGCAGAGTTATTGAATGTGAAATGGATAGGGACTCCCTTTGCGTCTCTAGCACAAGGCATGTCACTCGCCTCAATGGTCTCAAGCACAGGAGGCATCCCTCCATCGGCAAAGGTGACCAGGAACAGGATGTTGTCTCTGATGTCCTTTCCAAAAATAGAGAGCATGACATCGAATATGTACTTCTGGGATTGTGTCAGACGAGCTTGAGAGGCTTGGACTACAAGGCAAATGGCATCCATGTGATCAATACTATCCTGGGTGGAGAAAAACTCACAGATCTCCTCCATTAGCATCTTGTCATGATTTATGCCTCTCGTGTCCCCAAACCCTGGAGTGTCAATTAAAGTCAGGGAGAAGGGGATTTTCAATTCCTGACTCCAGTTGATTTCATAGACTGTCAATCGGTCTGTCTGGCTGTGAGCTTGGCTCTCCTTGGCGCCATCTTGGACCAAACTGTATCGGAAATCATCTTCCCATCGGACACCAAGGATGTGGTTCACCATCCTGTTGATAAGGGTACTTTTCCCTGCCCCGGTTTCTCCCAAAAACATAACGACTTTTTGTTTAAGTTGGAGATTATCTTGTCTCCCAAATCTGTACTTCACACAACTTGCATTGCTGTTATAAGCTGATTTTTCAAATGGAAGGGCATATACACAAGGCCACCCTTTTCTTATTATTCTATTTATTCCATGGAGAGAGCTAGCAAGACTTTCTGACTCTCCTTTGGGGTCCAAAACCCACATAGTCCCATCATCAGACAAGGGATTAGATGCTGAGGTCGGAGGTCCTTCAACAGTCTCTATTTCCCCTCTTGCACTTTCCTTACTTGAGTGTGGCCCCTCTGTAGTCGTCTTTGCAATTGTTGCCTTTATACAATCTGTGTTTTCCTCCTCTGCCTTAATGTCTTGACTCCCTAGAAAACTTGGGGGTAACCTTCCATGGGTTTCTTTGGTCCTTCTGGGACGGATGGGAGGAATGGTCCTTATAGCTCTGTCAATATGGCTGCTCTTACGAAGCCCTGTTCTGCCCATAGTGGCACAGTAGGCTCTGTACTTGGTGTCTGGGTATAAGTGCTTGACGGCAACAGTGTTTTCTGACTCAGCTTCAAGGTTTGCATCATTTGGAAAGGAATAAGAAGGTGAGGTCAGAGGGCCAACAGGATTCTCCATTCCTGCCCTGGTGCTTTGGTCACTTGCGTTTTTATTCCCTTTATCCTCCACAGGCATTGACCCCCTTGTACAGTCCGAGTTTCTTTCCTCTCTCCTGGTGTCTTGGTTCCCTACAGCAAGAAGGGGTGATCCTCCATGGGTTTCTTTGGTCCTTCTGGGACGGATGGGAGGAGGGGTCCTCACAGCTCTGTCAATATGGCTGCTCTTACCAAGCCCTGTAATAGTGTTTTCTGACTCAGATTCGAGGTTTGCATCATTTGGAAAGGAATAAGAAGGTAAGGTCAGAGGGCCACCAGCATTCTCCATTCCCGCCCTGGTGCTTTGGTCACTTGCGTTTTTATTCCCTTCATCCTCCACAGTCATTGACCCCCTTGTAGAGTCTGAGTTCCTTTCCTCGCTCCTGGTGTCTTGGTTCTCTACAGCAAGAAGGGGTGATCCTCCTTGGGTTTCTTCGGGGGTCTTGGGGAGGGTCCTGACAGCCCTGCAAACATCACTACTTTCGCTGATCCCTGGTTTGCTCACGGCGGCATAGCGGAATTCGTACTCGGTGTCTGGGCATAAATCCATGACTGGGACCGTTCCTTCTTTTCCACTAGTAGCCCTGAGTGCCCAGTCCTCTTGCCCCACAGTCTGATAGTGGGAGATGGCATCTTTCCCACACGCCGCTGGAGTTACTCTCATCCGCACCGTGTCAAGGGAGAATTCCTCAATCTCGGGAGGAAGAGGTTTGGACGGAGGCTCAAAGTTGGTCTTTTCCAAGACTCCACTTTCATACAGGTAAACAGAGGCACCTGGATTGCTCTCATCCTGGACGGAGGCCACCAGGAACTGGGTATTCTTACTGGTCCGGTTGGCATGGGCAAAGGCCGAGAAGGACTTGGCCATTTCTCTTACTCGCTTGATGACCGCTTGGTCCTCGTACCATTTTGTAGAGCTTTGGGTCTCCCTTTGGGATTTTTCTGGTTGCTCCCCAGAAGATAGAAAGGCTTCCAGCTCAGAGAGATAGGGCTCTTCCTCTTGTAACGACGTGAACATGAATGCAACAACAAAGTCACTGCTAGCGCAAAGGATATTTTTAGACCTTTCTTTTTCAAAACAAATGACTTCTACCTTTTTAAGGCTGGATAAGATATCATTCACATAAGTAACTTCTTGCTCCTTTTCATCCAAAAATCGACTGAGTCTTTGAGCATTAAAAGGGGACTGTCTCTTCTTCTCCAAGATCTCCTCCAGGTCCTTCTCCTCTTTCTTTCCTTCACGAACAGAGGGCACCATTTTTGCTAGCTGTCGCTGGAAATCTTGTTTGTATTGCTCACATAGATCCCTAAACCGATGGATTTTCTTCCTGATTCCAGGGAAGGTTGTGGCTGCAGGACTGTTCAAGAGGACATTGCACCGTGCCTCTGCTTCTAAGAGGCCCTCCATTTCACTCACAATCTCAGAATTCAGGTTGTGTCTAATCTCATGGAAAAAGATTTCACCTTGCTTTTCCAGCTCCAAGTTTCTTAGAGGATATAGACGGACTTTAATGGGAACATCCTTCTCCACAATCTTTATCAGACTTTTGACAGTTTTGGAAGGTGCTGTGCTTTGCTCTGGGTACGCTGCATTTTTAACATCAGTTCTTCTCATGTTCTCATGCATATTTTCAGAAGCAGGAGCCTCTGGATCACAGTCACAGATGGCCTGGTCTCCATACCACACCCCAGTGACCACATGAGTAGCCACCCATTTACCTGTTTTGGGGGAAGAGTTTAACTGTTCAGGCCCCAAATCATTAAGCTCCAGCTTCGCAAATCTTTCTATGGCCACAGACCTGTAGATAAGGCTGCTCGGGTGTCCGAACGCCTTGGCGCTGAGCAGGTATTTGGCACATCCGTCCACCTCAAACAAGCCACAGAGGAAGCTGGTCAGCAAGGAAGGTTTGACCTCCAGGGCAGCTGCTCTCTTTCCAATGGTATCACAAGGCATTTGCTGCGATGTGTTGTCGGCATGCTTGCTGTGTTCTGTATGTGCCTCACATGTCTTTGAGTCAAGAAATGAATGTTCTGCAGGGTGGAAAAGAAATATGTGGTTAATGCAGAGAAATGGCATGTTCTTTTATTCCTTAATGAGAAATAAATCAGAGGAAATGCAGAAAGCTTACTGCACAAAGAGGAGCACAATAGGGAACCCCATTTCAGGATCGTCCCAGGCCCCAAGGTTTATGGGCCAAAGCCTGAGATGTCATTACGTATTATGCTTTACGTCCCAACCCTAGTTGCTCCCAGTTTGTCATTCGAACACAAGTGGGAGGGAAGGAGGGAGAGAATCTTTTCCTGTTTGGAAATTGAGAGAGAAGTCTTAGCTAAATTTAACATTTAATCCAGCCTACATTCATCTTCCCAAAAGGTGTGGAAACTGAGCCTGGTGCCCCAAGGAACGAGAGAGACTAGGAATCTCCAGCAAGCTGGTGCTCAGCTAGGTGAGCTGGAGATTTGCACCTATCCTTTCCTATTGCCTTGAGCCAAACCCCCAAAAGTAGATAGCTTGCACCCTCCTTTCCCACTGGAAACTGGAAACTCAGAGATCTGGCAACCCAAGAACATAAATATTAATGGACGAGGCAAACAAGAGTGCAAAAGTTGAAGTGAGAGGTGCCTATAATGATTGTATTTCTAGATCCTCAAGTGCTGAAGTAGGTCACCTACCGGAAGGTTTTCATTGGGAATGGTAACCAGGAATCTGAAGGGGCTTTGGTTTGACCCTATAAGGTCTGAGACTAGATTGGATGCAGTAGTTTGTTTAAGGATGCTGTGAACATTTCCACTATCGATCCCATTCCCCCCAGGAGAAACTCTCATGGGGGTTTCATTGCAAGGGGTCCTCCAAAAGGCTTTTCCTCCTCATCCTCCAAGGATGAGGGGGGTCCACCCAAACAGTGTGGCGTAGATGCACATCATTTGATTGGCAGAACAAAACAAAACAAAACAACACACACACACACACTAAAATGATCTAATGTGATCAATAATGTGATCAAGAATCTCCATTTTTAATCGCTATTTTTGCCAGTGTGAACTTGACAAGGTTAAATTGCACCATAGAGATTCGATCGGTGTAAACATAGTATGAACCTCTATTCGGGTCAGATTTGGTATTGCATCAACAAATCTGCCCAAATCTACCCAGCACAAAAATGCAAGTGTGGATGGGGCCAAAGCAAATCTTTTAGGAAAACTTGGGAAAACTCCCCAAGATGGATGATCCCAGGTTAAATTGACACACACACACACACACACACACACACACACACAACTTAATTTGGTGCATTCAAAATGCATGTGAACAGCAAAGATTCAATCTACTGGAATTATTTTTACCTGAATAACTCCCTAGTCTGGTAGAAAGGTTGGAAGTGAATAAAAGGAGGGAGGGAGGGAGGGAGGGAGGGAGGGAGGGAGGGATGGGGTTGAAATGGAAAAAAGAGATCTAGTTGGCATCATCACTGCATGTGTAGCCATCCTCCTGATTTCTGCTCAGGATGTGAAACCTGATTAGATCTGACTTTGCTCAGAGTTTGATGGCACCGGAGCCTTACCCAAGAGGAGAGCATCCTTGTAGCAGTCGTACAACATCCCCAGGCGGAAAGGGCGGCCCAAGGCAGGCATCTCCATCACTTCATCTGGACCGGCCATTCTTCTGATTCAGCCACAGGTGCTTATCTTGTAACCTCTGTCTTGTCTAAAAGAAAGACAGTCCTGTCAATAGAGATGCCAGTTCATGATCACCCTAAGCTCCAAGGCATCCGAGATGAAACCTCAGACCCAGGGACACTCCCTGGGGATGTTATTAATTGTTAGGCAATAAGTACCAATCATAGTTGTCCACTGCTTGTCATTCAAACATGTACACACACACACACACACACACACACACAGAGATACAACATATTAGTAGACCACAAGCTGAACATGAGTCCACAGTGTGATGCAGCAGCTGAGAAAGCCAATGTGATCCTTGGCTGCATCAACAGGAGTACAGTGTCTAGATCAAGGGAATTCAAAGATATAGCTGTGTTAGTCTGTCGAATGTACAGATATCTTGTAACACCTTTGAGACTCGCTGAAAGAAAGAAGTTGGCAGCATGAGCTTCAGTCTACTTCCTCAGATGCTTTTGGACTATTTGGACTAGATCAGGGGAATTAATAGAACCACTCTATTCTGCTTTGGTCAGGCCTCTCCTGGAAGAATCCTGTGTCCAGTTCTGGCCAAACAATTCAAGAAGGATGTTGAGAAACTGGAGCGTGTCCAAAGGAGGGCAACCAAAATGGTGAAGGGTCTGGAAACCATGAATCCCTATGAGGAATGACTTGGGGATGTTTAGCCTGGAGAAGAGAAGGCTGGGAGGTGATATGATAGCCCTGTTTAAGTATTTGAAGGGATTTCATATTGAGGATGGAAGAAGCTTGTTTTCTGCTGCTCCAGAGAATAGGACACAGAGCAATGGATTCAAACTAGAGGAAAAGAGATGTCACCTAAACATTAGGAAGAACAACCTGTCAGTAAGAGCTGTTCAACCGTGGAAGATGCTGTTGCTGCTGCCTCAATGGAGGATGGTGGAGTCTCCTTCTTTGGGGTTTTTAAGGAGAGCTAGGTGGCCATCTATCACAGAGAGGGCTTGGACAGTGTCCTCCTGAATGGCAAAGGGGTGGACTGGATGGCCCTTTAAGGTCCCTTCCAACTCTAGGATTCTGTGATTTATCTGTGGAAACTCCTCTAGTTAACTCTGAAGTTGCCAGTTGATGGGTTTTGTATCTAACCCATTTTAGCTTCTGGAAATGCTTTTTTCTGTTTCCATTAAAATGGAGGGGGAGGACAGACGAAGGAAAGAACAAAAGGAGAAGGAAAATATAGGAGGAGGGAAAGAAGGGCCTTGATGGGGAGAGACATTGACCCAATGAAGCTGGGTGAAAGTTAAGGAGAGGACCCTGAGAATGCCTCCTTTTGGTGCCTCCCAAATTCTCCCCAGCCCTGAGGTTTCCAGGCCAAAACCTGAGACTGAGGGACAATTAACCTTTAGTGGCATCCTTGAGCATCATGCATTAAGTACCAGCCACAGTTGCCCACAGCTTGTCAGTCAAACACACACAGACACAAATCAAAATTGAACCTATTTCCCTGTTTGGAAATTAAGCCAAAAATCTTTGCTGAAGCCAATGTGGTGTAGTGGTTTGAGCGCTGGACTATGACTCTGAAGAAGAGGGTTCGAATCCCCACTTGGCCATGGAAACCCACTGGGCGGTCCTGGCAGGTCACAGTCTCTCAGCCTCAGAGGATGGCAATGGCAAACCCTCTCTGAAGAAGCCTGCCAAGAAAATGCCATCATAAGTTTGCCTTAGGGTCACCATGAGTCGGAAACAACTTGAAGGCAAAAAACATACACACAACACATATATCTTAGCTAAATCTGGGACTGTTCCCAGATCAAGGTGGGATGAAAGGATTATTCCTTTGCATCTATTTAGGGAGACAGGGTAAGGAAGGTTTAATCTAGCCTACTTGTTTGCAGGTAGAATCATAGAATCACAGAATCATAGAGTTGGAAGAGACCCCAAGGGCCATCCAGTCCAACCCCCTGCCATGCAGGAACTCCCAATCAAAGCATCCCCACTGACAGATGGCCATCCAGCCTCTGCTTAAAGACCTCCAAGGAAGGAGACTCCACCACAATCTCCATTGAGGGAACATTGTGTTCCACTCTCGAACCACCCTTACTGTCAGGAAGTTCCTCCTAATGTTGAGCTGGAATCTCTTTTCCTGGAGCTTGCATCCATTGAGGCTCCATTGTGTCCTATTCTCTGGAGCAGCAGAAAACAAGCTTGTTCCCTCCTCAATATGACATCCCTTCAAATCCTTAAACAGGGCTATCATATCACCTCTTAACCTTCTCTTCTCCAGGCTAAACATCCCCAGCTCCCTAAGTCGTTCTTCATAGGGATTCATGGTTTCCAGACCCTTCACCATTTTAGTTGCCCTCCTTTGGACACGCTCCAGTTTCTCCACATCCTTTTTGAATTGTGGTGTCCAGAACTGGACATAGTATTCCAGGTGGGGCCTGACCAAAGCAGAATACAGTGGCACTATTACTTCCCTTGACCTAGACACTACACTTCTATTGATGCAGCCTAAAATCGCATTGGTAGATGAAGAGCAGAGTGGAGGTTGAGCCCTGGCACCACAATGGCTGGAAGGGAAGATGGCCAAATAAAGGCATCTCAGAGGAGTCCCTGCAAGTTCCAGGAACCAATCCATAAAGCCTTGTAAATCGCAACAAGCTGCTGTTCTGCTGCTTCTCTAGCAATTTGCACCCAGCCTGTTCCTCTTGCCCAGAGATGAGGCACCAAAACTAGAGAATTTGCCCACTTGCCTCCTTCCTGGAATGGGAGTCAGAACAGGGACTGATCAAAACAAGGGCTGCAGTCAAGAAATCAGAAGACTAAGAATGGGGAAGGGAGGTATGAAAGAACTAGAAAAGATCCTAAAATGCAAAGATATACATCTCAGCACAAAAGTTAGAATCATACAATGGCTTATACGAATAGCTTGTATGATTCTGACTTTTGTGCTGAGATGTATATCTTGTATGATCACCATGTACAGATGTGAGAGTTGGACAGTTAAGAAAGGAGAGAGGAAGAAAATCAATTTATTTGAGATAATGTGGTGCCGGAGAAGAGTGCTGAGGAGGATCCCATGGACAGCCAAAAAGACAAACAAAATGGGACCTTGAACAGATAAAGCCATAAATCTCTCTGAAAACCAAGCTGACCAAACTGAGACAGTCATACTTCGGTCACATCATGAGAAGGAAAGACTCAGAAAAAGCAACAATGCTAGGAAAGGTGGAGGGAAGCAGAAAGAGAGGAAGGCCACATGCTGCCAGATGGATGGACTCTATTATTAAGGAGGTCCCTACAGGGATGAATGAAGGGGTTGCTGGAGTTAAGCAGAGCAGGGGAGGACAGAAGGTCTTCTTGCAGAGGTCCCATCCATAGGGTTACCATGGATTGAGGTTGTCTCAAGGGCAATTAACAACTCCTGCCTGGAGATGACCCACAAAAAGTGGAGGCTAGGGGCCTCCAACCTTTGCATTCCAATCTCCAATGATAAGCTTGACATCCTATGCTGGTGAGTGTCAATTTCTTCCTGTACTCCTTCATAGAATCTATCAATTTCTTCCTGTATTCCTCCATAGAATCTATCAATTTCTGCCTCTGAGGTTGGTGCATATACTTGGATTGGGTCTCCATGAGTCGAGATCGACTCGAGGGCAGTTAACAACAACAAGGAGCCTCCAACTATTGCAGACTCCGCTTCTTCTCTCTGAAAAGCAGCAACCAAGAAAATGTCATTCTCTAGGATGGCTAGAGTGGGTGAAAGAACCCCTCCAAAGCAACCAAACAGCTTTACCTGACACTGCCTTCCTCCTTTTGCTTCTCCTGGAGGGTCCCACGGTGTGTTTCTGCCTCTTCGGGGAACTGGTTTTCTACAGAAAGAGCCTTGCCCTTTATATAAGCTCCTAGTCCTGGGAAGAAGGTGAAAAACAAGGGTGGATCCTCCAGCTCCCTCCTTCCACCCCTGAAGGAGACTTTATCTTATTCTGGGAAATACACCCCAAAGGAAAGTGAAAGGAGTAACTCAGCTTGGAAAAACTATAAAAGGTTCAAATGTTCTCACTGAAGGACCCATTTGCAGGACCTTGGCGATCACAGGCAACATGGGACTCTCCTGAGAAAAAGGATTTTGCAAGGAACGTGCCAAGAAAAGGGTAATTTAAATGTCTCTGTGTGTCTCTCTCTCTGTGTGTATGTGTCACAAATTAGATGGTTTTAAGTTGTACCAAAGTGGAGGCAAATATTCGTTGAGATGGGTTTGTATTAACTGATTACTGTATATACTCATGTGTAAGTCCAGATATTTTAGTCAACAAATAGACCCCAAAAAACCTGAGTTGACTTATCCATGGGTTAGTGTAGGTGTACTGTACACTCTTGTTAAAAAGGAACCATTCTCTGGTGAAAGGCAAGAGCATAATCTGTCCTGGAAGTATTGATTTCCTCTCTCCTCTCTCATCCATTTAGGGTCAACACAAATATTAATGCCTGCTGGGATTTTGCAAGTTCTGTGGCATTGTTTTCCTTTGCTTCGTCCTTTAAATCCTTTGTTACATGACCTCCTAAGCTTTACCCTCGACTTATAAACGGGTCATATCAAAATCCACAATTTTGTATCCAAAATCTGCCCTCAATTTACACATGAGTTTGACTTATAATTGAGTATATATGGTCATTTTTCCCATTCATCTGGGGATGTAGACTCAAGTCTAGGAAAGCTCATGCTCCTAGCTTCTCTCTTCTAATTAAAAAATAATAATCATATGCACATATTTGCTCAACTATTAATGTTACCTTCGGGCACTTTCACAAATACAAACGGATATAGTGGTCTTTATTTATTTTAGTTTGTGGCTACAGTAAGGTGAACTTGGAAAGCGGTGGCATTCTTTGCATCCCAGTGGCCATCCTTTGTTCAGCACAAGCCATAGCACAGAAGCTCAACTTCTTCCCAAAATAACTGAATTTGAAGCTCTTGACACTAGGAATTTAACAGAGATTAAAAAGGATGGGCAAACTAAAGGAGGAGGATGGATGAGGAGAGGGGATTATATAGAAGGGAGAGAAAGGAAGGTACTATACATGAGCAGTAAAAGTGAAATGCACAGATATAGGATGGGGGACACCTGGCTTGACCGCAGAACACATGAAAGGAATTTTGGGGTCTCAGTAGACCACAAGCTGAACTTGAGTCACAGTCTTTATTAATGACTTGGATGAAGGAATAGAAGAAGGCATGCTTATGAAATCTACAGATGACACCAAAATAGGAGGATAGTACCCGGAGGATCAAAATTGACCTTAATAGATTGGAAAGCTGAAACAAAATGAATTTCAACAGGGCGAAATGTAGGGTACTGCACTTAAGCAAAAAAAATGAAATGCATAGATATAGGATGGAGGGCACATGGCTTAACAAGATGACATTGAAAGGGTTAAGTATGGCAAGTATGCTATGGATGGATGGATATGTAAGGTATAGTAATGTATTTTTTTATGTATTTCTTTTAAAAATAGATGTAATAAAGATTATTTTTTAAAAAAAAAGAATGAAAGGGATCTAGGAGTCCTAGTAGACCACAAGTTGAACATGAGTCAATAGTGTGATGCCGAAGCTAAAAAGGCCAATGCAATTTTAGGCTGCATCAATAGAAGTACAGTATCTAGATCAAGGGAAGTCATAGTACCACTCTATTCTGCTTTTGGTCAGGCCTCACCTGGAATAATTCTATGTCCAGTTATGGGCAATTTAAGAAGGATATTGAGTGTGTCCAGAGGAAGGAGACTAAAATAGTGAAGAGTCTGGAAACCATGAAGCCCTATGAGGACAGATTTAGGGAGCTGGGTATATTTAGCCTGGAGAAGAGATGGTCAAGAGGTGACATGATAGCCCTCTCTAAAAATTTGAAGGGATGGAGGATAAGGATGGAGCAAGCTTGTTTTCTGCTGCTCCAGAGAATAGGACATAGAACAATGGATGCAAACATCAGGAAAAGAGATTCCACTTAAACATTAGGAAGTACATTTTGACAGTGAGAGCTGTTCAATAGTGTAACACACTCCTTCCTTGGAGATTTTGGTGGAGTCTCCTTCTTTGAAGGTCTTTAAACAGAGGCTGGATGGCCGTCTGTCGGGAGGGCTTTGATTGTGTCTTCCTGGAAGGCCGAAGGGAGTTGGACTGGATGGCCCATGGTCCTGGGGGTATCTTCAAACCCTATGATTCTATGAGGACCATTCTGGTAGATCATCTATTCTCTCTCTCTCTCTCTCTGTTCCCAAAGTTCTTGGTTTTGGTCAGGGGACAAGCTTTGCATGCCATGGGCCACCGTAAAAATAACAAGCTTATTTCCTTGGCCGTGGGCCATATGGCAACAAGGAACTACCCTAAGGAAAAACAAAGTGGTGAAAGGTCTTGAAACCACCAAGCCCTTTGAAGAGTGGCTGAGGGAGCTGCTGGGTATGTTTAGCCTGGAGGAGAGAAGGCTAAGAGGGGATATGATAGCCCTCTTTAAGTATTTGAAGGGATGTCATATTGAGAGCAAGCTTGTTTTCTGCTGCTCATGAGAATAGGACACAATGGAGCCTCAATGGATGCAAGATACAGGAAAAGAGATTCCACCTAAAAGTTAGGCAGAATTTAGTGATGGTAAGATCTGTTCAAAAGTGGAAGACGCTGCCTTGGAGAGTGGTGGAGTCTCCTTCTTTGGGATTTTTTAAACAGAGGCTGGATGGACATCTGTCACGGGGAGGGCTTGGATTGTGTCTTCCTGCATGGGAGAATAAGGTTGGATTGGAAGGCCTTTGGGGTCTCTTCCAACTCCGTGATTCCATGATTGCATAAGGACCATTCTAGTAGATCATCTTTTGCCTCTGTCCCTCACTTCCCAAAGTTCCTGTTTCTGGTCAGGGACAAACATTGCCTGCCACCGGCCGCTGGAAAAATAACAAGCTTATTGCTTGGCCAGGAGCCATATAGCAACACGGAACAATCCTAACGAAAAACAAAATGGGGGACAATCTGGAAACCACCAAGTCCTCTTAGGGAACTGGGTCTGTTTAGCCTGGAGAAGAGAAGGTTAAGAGGTGATAGGATAGCCCTCTTTAAATATTTGAAGGGATGTCATATTGAGGAGGGAGAAAGCTTGTTTTCTGATGCTCCAGAGCAGGGGTTGGCAAGTTCCCCTTAACTGAGGCTGGGCCAGGGATCCCCAGGTCTTCCAAGGGCCGATGGTGGTGGTGGGGAAATGGCGGCGTGCGCGCTCATGCGCGTGCGCACAGCCCCCACCAACCCCCACCACCGCTGCTGCCGCCGCCGACCCCCTCTGCCACCGCGCGTATTGCCACCGCGCCACCACCGCGCGTTTCACGGCTGCCATTTTGTTTTCTAAAATGGCAGCCATGACTCGTTTGCACATGCGCCGAGTACTGTGCATGTGCAAACGAGTCGCGGCCACCATTTTGGAAAACAAAATGGTGGCCACGATGCTTGCGGCGGCAGAGTGCCATCAGCACATGCGGCGGCGGCGGGGATCAGCGGGGGCTGGTCCAAATCCCTCGGGGGCCAGACCAGCCCACGAGCCGTAGGTTGCTGACCCCTGCTCCAGAGAGTAGGACACAGAGCAAGAAAAGTTACAAGAAAAGAGATTTCACTTAAACATTGGGAAGAATTTCCTGGTGGAATGAGCTGTTTGACAGTAAAAATATGCTGCTGCTTCAAAGGGTGGTGGAGTCTCCTTCTTTGGAAGATTTTAAATAGAGGCTGGATGGCCATCTGTCACATCTGTATTGTCAGAGATACATCCCCAGACCTTTGGCAACTCCAGGATCCAAGTCAGAGAGGATCTTAGTAATTTTATCTGCAAAGTGGTGGACACACTTTTTCATAGTGGGCTGTTAAGCTGAATGGCTGCAATTCTACTCTGGACCAGGTTGTAACACATTCTTGACCAAAAAACAAAACCCAAAACAAAACAACTCTGCTGGAAGGGGCTGTAAAGATGCTATGCCTATTGCCCCACTACAGGCCTTCAGGTAGACTTTCACCCATTGGCAATCTGAGTTTTCTGCCAGAAGCCATGTACATATTACTAAGACAATCAGTTTTTCCAATGTGATTCTAGCTGAGAAAGAGTCAGTTTTCACCCACAAATTATTATTATTATTATTATTATTATTATTATTATTATGTTTATTTATATCCCACCTTCCTCCCAGTACAGGGACTCAAGGCGGCTAACAAATCTAAACCAGTCCAAGTTAAAACAGTAGAAAACATTAAAAGTACAAAGTTTAAAAAACAATTAAAACATTTAAAACAATTAAAACCATTACATTATTAAAATGTAAAGTTCAAAACTCTTTAAAACAAAAACAAAACAGCATCCATGTCATGTGAAAGCCTGGCAGCATAAAAACGTCTTTACCTGCCACCGGAAGGACAGCCAGGATGGAGCCCTCCTGGCTTTTGTAGGGAGGGAGTTCCAGAGCTTGGGAGCAGCCACTGAGAAGGCCCTTTCTCTTGTTCCCATTAAATGCACCTGAGAAGGTAATGGGATGGAGAGAAGGGGCTCTCCCAATGACCTCAGTGCTCTGGGGGGCTCATACAGGGAGATACGATCCTCCAAATAGCCTAGACCTGTTGCAGAAAAATGGAACAAAGAGACACCACAGACTGAAGGAAAGAGAGTTTTATTCTAGGGAAAAACAAAATTACCCTAGCGGGCTCAACAGGAAATAATTTTCCCAAGATGCAGAGCCAAGAACTAAGCAACTGCACATTTTTTTATAGTGATTTTACAAGTATGTCCAGCGTATAGGAAAACCACTCCCTCCTCCCTTTCTAGTTCAGTTTCACAATATTCAGCACCTTTTGCTAAGCAGATATTGTTTACAGAACATAGGAGTCTTACGTAGGATAAAGAAAATGTTTACAGTACATGAAGTCTAGGGTGTTATCAATGCACCCTTGCATTACAATACAGATTGCATTGCAATACAGAGCACAGAGCTTTGCTAACCTTGCATTGCAATACAGAGCACAGAGCTTAGCTAAAAGAAACACTCAGTTAGGCAAGAAAATTTTCAGAGTCCCAGTTGATTATCTAGTCTGACCCCAAATCATAGGCAAGCATGGACAGTCATTTTAAAATACAATTTTCAGATACAGGCAGTTGACTACTTCAGACCCAAGCCATATAGGGCTTTATAGGTCAAAACCAGCACTCTGAATTGTGCCCAGAAATGGACTGGCAGCCAATGGAGTTGTTGCAACAAGGGAGTTGTATGTTCCCTGTAACCAGCTCCAATTAACAGCCTGGCTGCAGCTCTTTGGACTAGCTGAAGTTTCTGAGCACTTTTCAAAGGCAGCCCCACGTAGAGTGCATTACAGTAATCCAAACGGGATGTAACCAAGGCATGTACCACCATGGCCACATCTGACTTCTCCAAGAATGGGTAAAGTTGGCGCACAAGTTTTAGTTGTGCAAAGGCACTCCTGATCACCGCTGACACCTGGGCTTCCAGGCTCAGTGCTGAGTCCAGAAGTACACCCAAACTACGAACCTGAGTTTTCAGGGGGAGTGTTACCCCATCTAACACAGGCTGAATCTCTATTCCCAGATCTGTCTTTTGACTGACCAGGAGCACCTCTGTTTTGTCTGGATTAAACTTCAATTTGTTTGCTCTCATCCAGTCCATTACAGCAGCCAGACACCAGTTTAGGACAGAAACAGCTTCCTTGGAATTAGATGGAAAGGAGTGGTAGAGCATCAGCATACAGGTGACACTCCAAAACTCTGGATGACCTCTCCCAGTGGTTTCATGTAGATGTTAAAAAGCATAGGGGACAGGACTGAGCCCTGAGTGACCCCACAAGCCAATGGCCAAGGAGTTGAACAGGTATCCCCCAGCACCTCAGTTGCACTTCTTGGGGGGAAGGCAAGAGATATATAAAGATAAGCACAACGATAATGACTCTTACTATTTCATACAGGTTAAGGACAAGGCAACGGAGTGCATAACCATGGCCAGATCGGGCCATACAATGGAAACGCTGGCTCTGGGTCGCTCCTTTGAGCTAGGGAAGTTCTACGACGCTTGCAAGGAGGCCCTCCTTCCAGGTAACTTTCACACAGGAATAAGGATGGAATATATAATCCAGATTTCAGCTCAAGACTTTTTTTTCTACAAGACTGGAAACTCCAGAATCCAACTAACAATAAGACTAACGCAAAGATGCCTGGGCCACATTTGCATTCTGTGTACGTTCGTCTTGCCAGAGAGCCAGCATGGCGTAACAGGGGTAGGCAAACTGTCCCCTTTAAGGGCCGAGGGACTTCAGCTCCCAGAATCCCAGACTATTGGCCAACATGGCTGAGGCTTCTGGGAGCTGAAGTCCCTCGGCCCTTAAAGGGGACAGTTTGCCTACCCCTGGCGTAGTAGTATGACAGCCTCAATTTGGTCACCTTGGCTTCTAGGGAGATTTCTGCCTTGATTTGTTCAAGGACCCATTTGTTTGTCTTCTTGGCCATCCATGCTATCTTCTCCAGCACTAATAATAATAATAAATAATAAATTTTTATTTGTAGCCCGCCCACTGCAGAGCAATCGGGGCGGGGGACAACAGCGTTAAAACAAACAACATTAAAACATTCTCTCTCCCCAATCCCTACCTCCCTCCACCCAACCCCTTAAAATAAGATTAAACCAAAGAGAATTAAAATACATATAATAAAACAAAGTATCACAAAGGAGTCAGACAAATGGGGGGCCCCTTTTGGGCCGACAGCTATTCCGGGAAGGCCTGCCGGAAGAGATCCGTCTTTATTGCTTTTTTGAAAGCAGTAAGAGTGGTAATAAGACGGATCTCATCCGGCAGGCCATTCCAAAGTCTGGGAGCGGTTGTGGAGAAGGCCCTCTGGGAGGTCTGAGACAGCCTAGTTTTTATTGGCTGTAACAGATTCCTCCCAGAGGACCGCAGGGCACGGGGGGGATCGTATGGGGAGAGGCGGTCCCTAAGATAAGATGGACCCAAGCCATGTAGGGCTTTAAAGGTTAAAACCAACACCTTGTACTGCGCCCGGAAACTAATTGGCAGCCAGTGGAGGGATTTCAGCACAGGTGTTATGTGCTCCCTCCTGGATGTCCCAGTAATTAGCCTGGCTGCCATATTTTGTACCAGTTGAAGTTTCCGGGTTAGGCACAAGGGTAGCCCCATGTAGAGTGCATTGCAGAAATCCAGACGTGAGGTTACCAGGGCATGTACCACAGCTTCCAGATCCCTTCTATCCAGATAAGGACTACATCTCAAGTGATTTGGTCTTCTTCTTATCCGCCTTCTTCACTATCCAGCTCTCACATCCTTCCATTGGTGATGGGGAATACAATGGCTTGGACGATTCTAACTTTAGTTCTCAGTTGTCTATCTTTGTGCTTTAGGACAGGGGTAGGCAACCTTTCTCCTTTAAGGGCCAAGGGACTTCAGCTCCCAGAATCCCAGGAGCTATTGGCCAACATGGGACTATTGGCCAACATGGCTGAGGCTTCTGGGAGCTGAAGTCCCTCGGCCCTTAAAGGGGAAAGGTTGCCTACCCCTGCTTTAGGACCTTCTCTAGTCCTTCCAATAACACTTCCTACACGTGTTGTTTTTCAGGTGCTCTTTCATGGGACCCAAACTCAGTGGAAACAAATGCCATTATGCCATTCCCTGAGGCTGAACATTGTGTCATTGAATCCGATGCCATGGACAATAAACTGTCTGCACTGAAGGCCCCAGAATCTCTGAAGGCCAGCATTCTCTGTGGCTTGGTGGAGCCCAAGGGACCTGGAGGATTCTTGAAGGACAGCAAGCGGTCCAGTCGCCTGGCTCGCGTCACCCTCCATTACTCAGCCACAACCAAGATCAAGCAAGTGAAGACGGCAGACTTCTCCTATCCGAGCGAATACAGCCTGCAGACAGCTACCCATGTGGTTAGTGGCCTGGAGTACGGGGCTGAGGTTTTCTTTGTCTTCGACCAAGTGGTTTCTCCCTCTGAGCAGGTAGAAGAAGTACAGCAAAGGCTCCGAGCTCTGATTGAAAGAATACCAGACAGAAGTAAAGGGATTCCCAGGGTGGCTGGCGAGGAAAAGGCCAGGGCTGAGAAAATCACCTGCAGGATTTATGGTGACGTCGTTCGAAAAGATCACCCCATGACTTACCAAGAAGCGGTGGAGATTTACTCAACACTCCCTAAACTGCTGTCAGAGAAGGCTGTGCCTGTGAGGATCTATCTACATCCATTGAATCAGCTGTACATTGGCCCTATCCATGAAATCAGTTCAGGACTCATTTGCGAAATCCAGAATATCTTCCAGCAGCTGACAGAGAAAGACAAGGAATGTAACGATCTGGCCCAAAACCTTGCTGCCAGGACTTTCCCCGAAATGAAAGGAATGCTCCAGCACTTCCAGGGTCTGGTCCAGCAGTTCAGAGACAACTTTCAGAAACGACTGTCAAGAACTGTGCCGCTAATCCGGAGGGGAGAGGAAGAGGAAGAGGCACTCGTGGACCTTTTAAACAACAAACAGCAGTCCCTATTCAGCTGCAAGCACCTCGATGCATTTTTGGACAGAAGAGAGAGGGAGATGATGTTTGTGAATGCGTATCTGGAGGCCCTGCAAGGTGTGGAAGTTGTCTCCACCAAAAAGGAATTGGACCAAATCCTCGCCAATCCCATCTTGAAGAGAGTTGGCGCATTTGTCTTCACCTCTTTGCAGGATAAGGATCCATATCTTTCAGAGCTGAAATATTCTCTGGTGATTAAAAAAGGATCACATCATGGATCAGCAGCCTTTGCTGGTGAGAGATCAAGTTCTAAGCTGTGGTTTGAGAACCCAGAGGTGATCAACAAGGCACGCGAAAACGTCAGGGCCTTCTTGAGATTAACCGAGTCGTGCTCCAAGGACACCAAGTTCATTGTCAGCGCTCTTCCGGATCAGGACCATCCTGGGGTTTCCATATATCTGTATGAAGATGGGAAGCTGGTCAATGCCAACCATAAGCCTTCTCCTCCTGTGAGTGGTGATATTGACCATAATGCCATCGATTCCCCTGGCTACTCTGGTCACTCTGGTCACTCTACTGTCCAGACAGACACTCATTCTACATTGGGCAATTGTGGGAAGAAAGGGCCTCCAGTTTTACCCAAACCTGTAGGTTTTCCAGTGCCAGGGGAAAAAAGGGTAGCGGAGAAAATGATCCAACAAAGTACAGTGTTAGAAAAACGGGAGTCAGTATCCATTTATCGCCTTCCCTTAAAACAATCTGCCTCTTCTTCTCCTGAGTTCAAAAAATACAGACTCGGGAACAACGACCCTCGGTTCCCTCACAAAGTGATCATCATGTTGGGAGCAACAGGGTCAGGGAAAACCACCCTGATCAACGGGATGATCAACTACATCCTGGGAGTGGAGTTGAAGGACTGCTTCCGGTTCAAGCTTATCCAGGAAGATACCAGCCGAAGCCAAGCCCATAGCCAGACTTCGGAGGTGACCGCCTACGAGATCAACTACCAGAAAGGCCTTCAGATCCCATATACCTTGACTATAATTGACACTCCGGGATTTAATGACTCCCGCGGAATAGAACGTGACAAACAGATCACCGAGCAGATCCGGTATTTTTTTTCCACTCCAGAAGGAATCGACCACATTGATGGCGTGTGCTTTGTGGTTCAGGCGCCTTTAGCTCGCTTGACCCCGAGCCAGAAATACGTCTTTGACTCGGTGCTCTCCATTTTTGGGAAGGATATAAAAACCAACATACAAATCCTGGCCACTTTTGCAGACGGACAGACTCCTCCTGTGCTTGAGGCCATTTTGGAGAGTGAGGTGCCATGTGCCAAAGATGAAAACGGTTTCCCCATTCACTTCAAGTTCAACAATTCTGCTTGGTTCCCCAGCAAGTCTCCAGCTGGCGAGGGCAGTTCTGAACTGAACGAATTGTATTGGAAAACAGGAGTTGTGAGCATGAAGGAGTATTTTGAGGCTTTGCACAGCCTAGAGCCCAGAAGTTTGAGGCTGACGAAAGAAGTGCTCCAAGAACGAAAAAGACTGGAAACGACGGTGCAAGGGCTGCAGATGCAAATCAAAGCAGGTCTGACGAATCTGGAAGCGCTTCGGAAGATCCAGCGAGTTCTGGAGCATCACAGAGAGGAGATGGAGGCTAACAAGGACTTTGAGTTTGAGATTGAAAAGACAGTCCCAGTGCAGATCATGGTCAAGAAGGCATCTTTAACCAACTGCCAGACCTGTCACTTCACCTGCCACTATCCCTGTGTGATTGCTAATGATAAGGAGAAGTATCTTTGTGCTGCAATGGATGCCAAGAAAAAAAAATGCACTGTTTGCCCCGGGAAATGCGCGTGGAACGTTCATTTCAGCCAGAAGTACAGATGGGAGTACAAAACCAAAAGGGAGAAGCAAACCTATGCCCAAATCAAGGCAAACTATCAGAAAGCATGCAAAGAAATGATGACCACAGAAAAAGTCTTTAAGCACCTCCAGAAGGAATATGCGCAAGTGGAAAAGAGGATGCTCAGGCTGATTGAAGAGTCCACTCGCTGTATTGACCGCTTGCAGGAAATCGCCCTGAAGCCCAACCCGATGGCAACCCCAGACCACATTGACTTGCTCATCGAGGCGGAAAAACATGAGGCCAAGCCGGGCTTTCAAGACCGCATAAAGGCCCTGGAGCAGGTGAGAGAGATGGCGGTCACTGTGAACAAGATTGCTAGGGATGAACTACGGTTTCCTCCGGAGGGTCACACCGAGGAGCGTTACACATAGATATGACATACAAGGAGGCTAGATTAAATGTTCCTTATCCTATCTCCATAGTCCCCTAATGATCCCATCCCCATGTTACATAAATTGTTCCAAATTAATTTTTAGAGGGGAATTAATCAATTAGTGGGCATAAAGAGAGCAGGTTTAAACACAGATGATAGGAGGAAGGAACATCAGTGCCATACTACTCGCAGAAAATATCACAGACCCGAAACAACTACTAAGGAATGTCAAAGAAGAAAGTACAAAGACAGGCTTAATGCTGAACATCAAGAAAACAAAAATAATGACCACCACCGATGACCTTCACAAGTTCAACCTAGACAATGAGGAAATCGAAATAGTAAAAGAGTTCCCATACCTGCGATCAAACATTGATCAGAACAGAAATTGCAGACAAGAAATCAGAGGAAGGCTAGGAATGGGAAGGGCTACTATGAAGGAATTGGACAAGATCCTAAACTGTAAGGATATACGACAGAACACTAGAATTAGAATCATCCAAGCCGTTGTATTCCCCATCACCATCTATGGATCCAAGCTGGACAGTCAAGAAAGACGATAGGAAGAAAACCAATGCATTTGAGAGAATGTGGGACCAGAGAAGAGTGCTGAGGAGGATCCCATGGACGACAGCCAAAAGGACAAAGAAAGAGGTCCTAGAACAGATCAAGCTTGGACTCTCCCTGGAAGAAGCCAAGATGACCAAAGTGAGACTGTTGTGCTTTGGACACATCATGAGAAGGAATGACTCATTGGAAAAGACAATGATGCTGGAAACGGTGGAGGGAAGAAGAAAGAGAGGAAGGCTGCATGCCAGATGGACAGACTCCATCAGGGACTGGCCACAGGACTGAATTTGCAGGACCTGAGCAGAGCAAAGGAGGACGGCGGGCCTGGAGGCGTCTCATTCGCAGGGTCACCAGGAATTGAGGTTGACCCCAAGGCAGATAACAGCCACTACAAGTTTGGACTTTTGTGGACATCAGTCCATTTCTTCAGGTGCAGCTTTCCCCTGAAGTAGGGAAGGTGGTAGGGAAGCAAAGAAAAAGGGGAGCAGCAGTTGAAGTCAGAGGAGGTAACCTTTTAAATATAATTTTAAATAAAAGTTTATTACGTTAAAATACTACCACCTACTACTGTCGTGCTCAGATAACCATATGGCCTTATCGCCGCTATTATATAAATCGGTTTTATGAACTAAGAGGTTAGAGTGATTTGCCCGTAGTTACCGGTATGATTCTGTAAGAACCTATTGTATACATTTAAGATGTGCTTTTTACTTATTTAATTATTTATCTTATTGCAATTTGTGCTGGCTGAATGGCCGTAATAAAGAATTATTATCATTATTATCATTAAAATATTAAAATATCCACTCCATCCATCTTAACTCATAGATAATATGACAAGATTACAACAGATTCAACTGTAATTATATATATTTGTACATAATCATATATCAACAGCTAAACTTGCCATATCATCAACTTCCTTAGTATTCAAATAAATCAAATAAGAAATCAAATCAAATAAGAAAAAAAGAGGCAACTTTTAACAATCTGTAGGTTTTTTTAAAAGGGAGGCAATGAATGAATGAATGAATGTAAAAACTGACATCAAAACTGATGGGAAGGAAGCCTAGTTCCAGTTTTAATTTTATCATTTGTGGGGAGGAGGAGGATTAAAGGCTCCTGTGCCTTATTTGAACAGAAAACTGCTGCTCCAAAAATCTATATATATAGATATATGTATATATATATATATATTGTGGGGAAAAGATTTCCAAGGGGTTGATGGAGGCCTCAGAGAAGACCTTTGGGCTGCAAGCTACCTGGGGCCAGATTTCGCTCTTTCCCATTTCTGTGGGAACATCCATAATTTGAATACTGCAAACACAACTGCACTTTAAATCTCAAGAATTATTGACATTATAATTGACATCTCAAGAATTATTGATAGCTCTAATTGCATCAGAATCTTTATTCCTCTTTGACTTGGGCAAACTGAGTGGAAGAAGGGGTTGGCAGGTTTTATTCCTGGTAGTTTAGAAGTTTCCTAATTTGTTTCTGTATCAGATTTATAATTAAGTTTGTATTATTACAGAGCTATGTATATCTGTTCTATCTCTGTAACTCCTTGGGTTCTGATAGCTTTTTCAGAATAACTTGACACTGAATATTTGGAATATTTATCTTGGATTGATGACACGCATGCCATTCAGTAAAATATATAAAAGTGTGTTCCTTGCATCAGTCTCTTCTTAGGGCAGCAAGACGGCAGATGAGATGCAACACAAGGAAGTTGATTTGTTCGGGTTGTAAATTGCAAATCAAATGTGTGAACATTTCCATCTGGACCCTGTACTTTATTTTGGGTGGAGCACTATGCCAGTAAAACCACTGTCCCCATGCAATACTTCTTCAGCCTGGGAGGGACACAAGCGAGAGATGCAAAAGCAACAAAATATTATTTACATCATTTCAACCTATGGCAAACCTTTTAGAGACTGAGGGTCTTTACAGACCCACCTAAAGGGATGGTGGATTGGGGCCGCAGTGAGTGCATGCCACGGCCCCAATCCTCCCTTTTGCCACCCCCAAAAGAGTGGCAAAATGTTGCTCCTTTTAGGGGGGCAAAAAGCTGCCCTAAGAGTTGGCACCGCGGCTCTTCCGTGCCGTGCGGATGGGTGCACGGTGTCAGGATGGCGTTGGGGTTGAGTTGGGGCGGCTGGCGGCCGGCTGCCCTGCACCAACTCCACCCCCAGACCAGCCCTTCAGTCCGGTCTGCATAGCCCCTGAGTGCCCAAACTGCAACCCAAAACCCACTTATTTATCGCAAAGTGTCGCGTCCCTCTGGCTTTCTAGTACCGAACTCTGGCAAACCCTGTGCTGGGGCGATGGCACCTGTGCCCATAGAGAGGCCTCCGAGTGCCGCCTCTGGCACGCGTAGCATAGGTTTGCCCTAAGTCCCTGCTTTGTATCTCTTGATCAGATTGCTGAAGGGTCTGGCTTGTTATTGTTGTTGTGTGCCATCAAGTCATTTCTGACTTATGATGAACCTAAGGTGAACCTATCACAGGGTTTTCTTGGCAAGATTTGTTCAGAGGAGGGTTGCCACCATGGCCTTCCTCTGAGGCCAAAACTAAGGAGGGCAAGACGTTAATGGTAGCCAGTTCAAAATATAAGATCACACCAACACAGAGAGTACTGCCAATTGGCAGAAGCCTCCAAGGAGCTTCTGGGAGATGTATAGGCAGCTGCCTCTGGCCACCAGGTGCTTCTTAATGAGGCAGCATTTCTTATTTAACGGACCCTGGGAAATGGCTCCTATCTCTTTGGTGAACTTCCAAGGATGGTGGGGAGCCTGGGCATTTGCCATGTCCTGTTGAGGTCTCATGGTATCCTTCCTGCTCCTGCCTGAGTTGGATGGGAACTCCAGAGCCCATCTATCTTAGCTGCCACCACCCGGTGATTTGAACCCTATTAGCATAGAAATGCAATGGGACATTGCTGGGGTTCCACTTACACTGGGTTTCACACACACACACACCAATGCTGTAAAGACTGCTCTACACTCTTAAAACGGGGCTAGGTCATTTTAACTGCTCTGGCTGTCTCCTGTTGCATTCTGGGACTTGTAGTTTAGGAAGAGGCATTTAGAATATTCAGCCAGAGAGCCTTTGAGCTCACTGAACTACCAACCCCAAAATGCAACAGGAGGAAGTCAGAGCTGTTAAAGCATTTTAAGAGTGTAGTAGTGCGATAAGTTCGTAAGGGTCACCTCCTCCTTAGAAAAGTTACAGGTTGCAGATGAGACTCTAGACCAGGGGTAGGCAACCTTTTTTCCCCTTTAAGGACCGAGGGACTTCAGCTCCCAGAAGCCTCAGCCATGTTGGCCAACAGTTCCATGTTGGCCAATAGCTCCTGGGATTCTGGGAGCTGAAGTCCCTTGGTCCTTAAAGGGGAAAGGTTGCCTACTCCTGGTCTAGACCAATTTGGCCAAAGTCACCAAAATTAACATAAACACCCGGACGCAACTAACTCACAGACCAATGGGGATGATGGGCTTGGATGTTCCTGGGGAGAGCGGCTAGGATTTTAGGCCATGTGATCTGGTCTGACCAGCTCCCCTGGGTGCAGCAGGTGCCTCACCCCGAGTCTCTCTTTGTGTGACCCCCCCAACAGTATTTATAGCTTTCCTTGGAAGATTTGGAAACTTCTCCCAGGCTGGACAGTTGTCTCTCATGACCTGTGACTTTTTGTAAGGCTGACTCCCAAGAAATGTAACTGTAAGTCCAACACATCATCTGCCCTTTGTGTACTTGGAGAACGGAGTGCCCATGATCCCAGGACCCCTCTACGGTTTCAGATTCGGAGCCATGAACTCCTGGCAACAGAACTCCTGTCGGTCCAATTCTTCAGAGTCCAGAAGATGAGTTATGACACCGGACAACAACTGACACACACTTTGGTTGTGGGTTTCATTCCAGTCAAACCATTAGTGCAATGGCGTAGACTGGAGTCAATAGACTCGGATTTAAGTAGGGACGTTATCACACGGGGGCAAATCTGCTGGTTAATCCACACAAAACCCAAACAAAAGCTGGATTTGTGCCTTGCATTTTCACACAACGTCACACAGAAACTGGACAGAAAGTGGACAGAAACTTGTGTTAACCGAGATCTTTTGAAATTCGGTTGTTTGGAGGAAATGCAAATGCACAATTAAGGTAATTTCGCATTTACCGTAATGTGAAAAGCAAATGCTCATTTGGGAGCATTTCCCTGCTTTTCCCATGGTTCCAGAGAGCATTCCTCTATCTGCACATGTGCAAGAAGATCATTTCTAGTACATTTACGGGCTTTTCTCACTTGTGTGTGAACGTTAAATGCGCTTACTGTAAATTCACAATTAAGGTAATTACGTGTGAAAGCCATTTGCGGAATCAAGGTTTATTATTTTCCATTTATTTTCGGAATGCCTCATTTCCACTTTATTATCACTTTCTGGCCCACGTGTGATAACGTCCTAAGACTCAAGTCACTTCGTTCTGAATTTGGATCAATTCATCAGCCCCTGCATTTCCAGTCAAGCTCCTGAAGGAGGCGCTGCTTGACCACCGATGACCACAAGAGTGGCCGACTTTTCTATGGACCATAGATAATAGGCAGAAGAGGATTTTATAATAATGAAAAGCCATTTGTGTTGGTGTTGCAATGCTGACAGTCAGGAAGCAGCTATTCACAAGTTTGTGTTCTATGCTTAAATACCAGAGGCAAGGATTCATTTCAGAATATGCCTTGGTTCTGCATTTCTTTTCTATTTTGAATATATATATATTCAACAAACAAGCCATCGGATATCAAACATGTACATTGCAGTTTTTAATTACTTCTTTACAAAGAGAACATTGAAGAAAAGAAACAATAATAATCAAATTTATTACACTATCTTAATTGTTCATTTACGTCTTGTTAAACTTAGGTCCAAAACGCACTGCAGAAATAATCCAGTTTAAGAACACTTTAACTGCCCTGGATCAATGCTAGGGGATTCTGGGAACTGTAGTTTTGTGAGAGATTTAGCCTTCTCTGTCTAATAAACTATAGTTCCCAGGATTCCCTAGCATTGAGCCAGGGCAGTTAATGCGGTCTCAAACTGGATTGTTTCTGCAGGGTGTTTTGGACCATTCTTAGTTTATATCAATTCTTATGAATATTTTAAATAACATTTTATGTAATTAAGGTGAAGGACCCCTCCGAACGTGGGAAAACAAATAATAAAAACCACTATTCTTTTAACCTAAGAGAACACCTCTCTAGGAATCCCCAGGTCCTCCAATGCAACTCTTGTTAGGTTTAGATGGGATATAGAGTCAATGTTAAAATGTTGAAATGTAAAAGATGTGTGTCTGTATTTTTCCATGCTGTGAAAAGTTGTTTTACAGACTAGGTCAGTTAGAAACACAGACACCACCACCTGCCAGAAATGGAGGGGCAGTGAAGCAAGAGTCAGATTCTTCAGAAGGTGAGGCTAGCACATCAGACAAGTTGTCACACACACGCCCACCAACACCTAGAATGACAGAAACAAAAAGACACACAGACAAAGAGGCACATTCAAGTACAGATTCTGAGGATGAACAGGGAAAAACGAGGACCATAGTTTTGAGGAGGACTACTAGAGTTAGAAAACCTCCAGATCGTTTTAAAGTGCAGGAAGCTAAGGCTTGTGTAGTCATGGTAGAGGAGCCTGAGAGTTACAAGGAAGTACAGGAGTGTTGTGATGAAGAGAAGTTGAAATGGGAGTCTGCAATGGAGCAGGAGTTCAAGTCTTTGGTAGATAAAAAGGTGTTTGAAATTGTTGACAGGCCTACAAATCACAAGGTGATAGGTTGCAAGTGGGTTTACAAAAGGAAGCTGATGCCAGATGGTAGTCAGAAATACAAGGCCAGATTGGTAGCTAAAGGATTTGCACAACAGAGGTTTGAGAATTATGACAAAACTTTTTCTCCAACAGCAAAGCCTGAGAGTTTGAGGTTGGTGTTGGCTTTGGCTGCAAGGAGGGGCCTGGTAGTGCATCATTTTGATTTTGAGACTGCATACTTGAATGCAAGTCTTGATGAAACTGTTTTCATGGAACAACCTTTGGGTTTTCAGCAAAATAGTGACAAAAAGGTGTACAGGTTGAAGAAAGCGTTGTATGGTTTGAAACAAAGTGCCAGAAGCTGGAATCTTTGCATTCATGAGGAGTTGGTGAAGCTAGGCTACAGACGCAGTGTAGCTGATGCATGTGTTTACACAAAAGGTGATGTGGTTTTGGTGATTTATGTAGATGACTTGTGTGTAGTAGCAAATTCAAAGCAAGAGATTCAGGCAGTAAGAAAGGAGTTGTCACAGAAATTTAGTGTCAAAGATCTTGGAGTTTTGAAGTCTTATTTAGGAATAGATGTTGAATGGTGTGAAGATGGGAGTTGTTCGTTGAGTCAACAAAGGAAAATTCAGAGTTTGATTGAGAAGTGTGGATTGCAGGATGCAAAAACAGTAAAAAGTCCAATGTCAGTTGGTTATGTGAGTAGTGAAGGGACTAAGGAGTTTGAAAATTCAAAGATGTATAGGAGCTTTGTGTGGAGTTTGATGTATATTGCAAATAACATGAGGCCTGACATTTGTTTTGCCGTGGGCATACTTGGAAGAAAGGCAAATTGTCCTACGGTGGAAGATTGGACAGCAGTGAAGCACTTGTTGAGATATTTGAAGGGTAGCTTAGATAGAAAATTGAAGTTGCAAAACAGTCGAGCTGGTCTTGAATGTTTTGTTGACAGTTCGTTTGCTTCGGAGCTACAAGATAGAAAGTCAGTGACAGGATTGTTGATTAAGGGCCTAAGCAGACGACTAAAACAGTCGTCTTGGAGGCCCGGAAGAGGAGGAGCCACCGCACGCGCGGTGGCCCTTCCTCTTCCTGAGGTCGCCCTGAGCGCTTCCGGGCCACCGCACGCCGGACGCGTTCAGGGCGACCTCCCTCCACAGCGTCCGGACGCGCTGTGGAGGATAAGTCGCAAAAAGGGCGCCCGCCGCTTTTAGGGCGCTCTTTTTGCGACTTATGAAAGGAGTGCCTTTTTGGCGCTCCTTTCAGGGTCGCCGGGGAGGCGCCGCGGTGAGGCTGCCATAGCCCCGCGGCGCTCCGGACCAGGGCGCTCCAAACGCCCTGGTCTGCATCCCCCCTAAGTTTGGAGAAAGTACAATTGTTTGGAGAAGCAGAAAACAGAGATACGTAGCCCAAAGTACAGGAGAGGCAGAATTCGGGGCCTTATCTGAGTTAGTTAATGAGATTGAGTGGATTAGACAGTTGTTGAAAGATCTGAATGAAGATTGTGTTGATCCAGTGATGATAAATGAGGATTCTCAGACATGCATTGCTATGGCTGAAGCTGAGAACTTGAAATGCAGAACAAAGTACATTGGTGTGAGGTATCAGAATGTGAGAGAGATGGTACAGAAAGGAGTTGTGAGTCTGCAATACATTGAGTCAGTTCAAAATCAAGCAGACATCTTGACAAAGGCATTGACCATTGATAGACACGAACAGATGTCACGTCTACTTGGCATGTCTTAAGTTTAGACCTAGCCATTGAGCTAAGTTAGTTATATGACAGTGTTAGTTTAGTATACAACATACACACATCTTACATTTCAGGAGGGGATTGTTAGGTTTAGATGGGATATAGAGTCAATGTTAAAATGTTGAAATGTAAAAGATGTGTGTCTGTATTTTTCCATGCTGTGAAAAGTTGTTTTTCTGAGAGCTAGATTCACAGTTTAACAGTCCCAGGTGCGGTTTAGCCAAAACAGGACTCCATTCTCTGGGAAAGAAGGTTTGTTTGTGTTATGGTTCTGTAAACATAATTTTTGTTATGGGAAATGTAGTCACATGATATGTTATTGTAATTAAGGGTTGGACTAGAACACGTCACGTAGTATCACCCAATCAACTTGTAAAGGTCACACCCAGAAAGGTGGAGTTTTGTGGGACTGAGGGCTGAGAATCAGAAAGTTTCTCACTTGCTTTTTGACTTTTGAACTGTAATGATCTAATTAAAACATTCTCTTGATATGCTACTAACAAAATCTAGAAATATGTAGCAAATAGAGTTTATTCCTGCTTAGCCAGCTTTGGCTAAAGTGAAGATGCTATTATTGTTATTATTTTGTTTTGTTTTTTGCTTTTGTCTTTTACAATAAAGAAGCTTGCTGAAAAGTTCCAGTTTTGAATGTTTGGTTTCAAAGGACTGTTTTTCAACACTCCCACAACATTATTTTAACAACTCTATGGCCAACATCTGCCAGATGTTGATCATAGAAACATGCTGGAGGACCTACAAATGCCTAGAGGAGTGTTTTCTCTAGCAACATCTAGGACGGTTCTCCTGCAAAACTCTATGGTCAACTTGTGGCAGAGTTGCGCCGGAGGACTGAGAGATTCCTAGAGAGAACATATTAATCAAATCTGCAAATAATAAAATCCATAGAAGTCAAAGCTGCAAATGTGGAGGGCCAACTGTATAACAAGGATGGCCCAAAGACTGTCTGAATGAAAAGCTCTTTGCCGGAAAAGGAAAACAGAGAGCAGGCCAGCCTAGGTTCCTGTGGCAGGGAGTTCCAAAGTCAGGAGCAGCCCCCGAGAAGACCCTGCTTCTCCTCTCCTGAGCAGAGGGGCCTGGAGGGCTGGTGGGGCTGAGAGAAGGTGGGCTTCTTCCAATAATCTGGGCCCATTTTATTTCATTTTGTCAGCCGATCTATTCAGGTATTCGTAACATCTGCATAGGAAGAGGCATTTTGCTCCACACAGAAGGAGTTCTTGTTGCGAGAGAAGGGGAAATGCTTTTGCAAAGACGGAGCACAGCCACCGACTGTTGACCACGGTGGTTGGGATGTCCTGGGAGCTGTCATCCACGAAGAGTAACTTTTCCAAACCCTATTGCTTTAAATAAACCTTTGTACGGGAGCAAATAATCCATGGGGCACTCCAAAGACCTTCTGGGCAAGGCATGCGACCTTCTCCAACTCACTGAAACCCAAATGCCAGCCTAAGCATTGCTAATGAATAACCCGATGGAGCATCCCATTGGTTTGGGGACAGGCGTTCCCCCTCCGATCCCATCCCAAAGGGACCAGAAGGGAAGGAAGAGTCAAGGTCCAGGGGCAGAGGGAAATAGAGAGAGGCTTTTGGATCTGGGGAGAGCAATTCTTCCTACCATGAAGATCTGGCTGATCTTGGCGTTTTTGGCAGTAGCTGCTGCCAATTCAGCAAGACAGGTGAGAGCCTTTTGCCATCTGGGAAGCTGCACCTGATCCAAAGACAGAGATGCAAGGGACGGCAGGACAGGTTGAGTCTCCCTTCTCCAAAATGCTTCAGACCAGAAGTGTTTGGGATTTTGTATATTTTGTATATTTGCATAATGAGATATCTAGCACAGGGGTCGGCATACCTTTTTTGTGGGGGGCCTGGTCCGCTGTCCCCCAGGCGGGCCAAAAGGGGGGAAAAATGGTGCCGGAGGTGCGCGCGTGCTTGCACATGTGCATGCATGCGCACTACTACCGGCGTCGTGCGCATGCACGCACGAGTGCAGGGTACCATTTTGTGATCCAAAATGGCGCCCGTGCGCATGGACTCATGTGCATGACGCCGGACACCATTTTGGAACACAATGGCGCCTACTGCCGTGCGCATGCGTGTGCGAGCACTAGAAAGGTGGCGGCGGTGCGCGCACGGCAGCAACAACAATGGCGGCAGAACCGGGCACGGGTCGGTTCAAAGGCCTCGAGAGGCTGGGTTCGGCCCCCGGGCCTTAGTTTGCTGACCCTTGATCTAGCAGATGAGGCCCGACTTAAAACACAAAATCCATTTACATTTTGTATACACCTAATACACATAAGCTGAAGGTCATTTCATGTACAATATTTTTCATAATTTTGGGTATGAAACAAAGTTTGTGTACGCTGAGCCATCCGAAAGCAAAGGTGTCACACTCTCATCCACCTGTACGGACAATTTTGGATCTTTGGAATATTTCAGATTTTTGGAAATCCAGGTAAGGGAGACTCAACTTGTTCTGGGAACAGTGCAGAAAAGAGAGAGTGAAGCAACCAAATCTGCAGAGTTTGGACTGCAGCCGGAGTGGACACAGGGCTCCATCTCAGCTGAAGGGGCCAAAGGCCACCCTTCCTTTAAGAGGGCCTTATTTTGGGGCACAGTAAGGGCAGCTCCAGAGTTAGGAGCAGGAGAGGCTGGTCTAAGAAAACAGGCTCTTGCTTCTAGATCCCAGTGTCCAGTTGGCCTCCAGTGCTTTTGATTTCCATGCTGCTCAAAGCCCTCTTGAGGTTGGGACATTTTTATTTGGCACGCCTGGAGAAAATCTGAAAATCTGTCCTATAAAGATCTCAGGATGCACTTGGAAGAGAGTCAAAGATGCACCCAAAATATCTGTCCCTGGTAATTCTTCTCTTCTGCATGGTCCAGTGGCAGGTAGTTCTACCAGCCGATTCCTTGGTCAGGAGTGAATTGGGAGGTGCACAAGAAGGATTCAGTCTTTCTCAAGCTGGTAATCCAGCAAGATGGGTTCCATAATAATAATAATAATAATAATAATAATAATAATAATAACAACTTTATTCTTGTATCCCGCCTTTCTGCCAGTGATGTATTCAAGTCTTTTAGCGTGAGTCTCATGTCCTTGCAAAATACTTCCAAGTCCAGCCTGAAGTCTGGGAGCCAATTTTAAGATGTTTCTTAGAGGGTACCCGCAGACGTTTTCGGCAATGGGGTTGAGGTCTGCTTGGCATCCTGTCCCTGTTTCACATCAGAGGAGCCTCCTAAAGCTTTCCAAAAGCTTTAGAAGGATCCTTGCTTCTGAATCCCATTGCCTAACGCATTTGCTGTTCCCTTCCGAGAAATGCGTCCTACACTTTGGATGCGGATCTTGCCTGCTGCTCAAAATGAATGGCGCCAGCAGGTCAGTCCCTAAAAATATACAAGTCTCAGGTCAAGTCAAGTCAGTGTTTTGCCAAGTCAAGTCCAAGTCAAGTCATTGGATGTTATCACATGAGGCCCAATTCAAACGAAATCCAAACGAAATCCCGACCAAATCCAGATTATTTGCCCGTGTTTTCACACGACATTGCACAGAACCCCGACAGAAAGTGGACAGAAAGTGGAAAGAACCGAGATCTTTTGAAATTCGGTTTCTTGAGGAATTGCAATTGTGCGATGAGGATCATTTTGCATTTACCGTAAGTACGATACCCAAATACGTATTGGGGAGCATTTCCCAGTCATTACCCATGGTTCTCGCAAGCATTCCTCTTATCTGCACATGTGCAGGAGGCTCATTTCGGCGACATTTACGGGTTTTTTCCTCTTGTGTGTGGACGTTCAATGCACTTACTGTAAATGCGCAATGAAGGTAATGACGTTTGCGGAAACAAGGTTTATTTCCCGTTTATTTTCGGGATGCCTCATTTCCGCTTTA
This sequence comes from Phrynosoma blainvillii, assembly GCA_026167975.1. Classification (NCBI taxonomy): domain Eukaryota; kingdom Metazoa; phylum Chordata; class Lepidosauria; order Squamata; family Phrynosomatidae; genus Phrynosoma; species Phrynosoma blainvillii. Next base: position 1,182,899 of record JANUYF010000005.1, on the reverse strand, counting down.
TTTTCAGTTTCTGGGCCACGTGTGATAACGTCCATTGAAGTGACTTAAGTCCAACTTGAGATTCGGGTCTACATCACTGATGGCTTCTCTGGGCGGCTAAGCAAGAGTACCGAAAAGGACGGAGCAATGGAGAAGGAAGGGCACAGCCAGGACGCCATGGGGCTGAGAGGGCAAATTGCAGCACTGCCCTTGCAAAATGGACCACGCGCCACGGTCTCCGTGGTCTGGAGCTTGGAGAGGTCACGGCTTGGGATGACCCTGGGCTGGCAACCCTAGTTGTGGGTGCGTGTGCGAAAAGGAGCTTGCTGGCGGTGGGAATTAGTGCAAGGGAGTGGGCACACTCTCTGACCTCTCCCTTCTCTCTCTTCCTCTGGACAGAACCGAACCCAGAAGAAACCACCAAGATGGCAGAAACCCTGCATTGGATGCTTCACACTTCTGGCAAGAGTAAGCATTTTTGGGAGTAAACATGGAGAGGAGGTGGTTTCTGCCTCAAAAGCAAATTAGACCAAGAAGGTGGAAGGAGGGGTTTTTTTGGGGGGTTGGGGTTGAGAAAATGGTGCATTTCAAGGGACCAGCTCTTTAAGTTCCAATTATTTCTAAACTCAGGTGTCATAATCGGTGTTTATTCATTAATGGAGCTGGCCCAATAATGATGTATTTGGCCAAGTGGGTGAAAATCCACCTGAACACCTGTGACTTCCATTTCAGTGCATTGGGCTTTTAATTTTCATTCACAGACCCACGGGCAGATTCTCCTTTTGGACATTTATTCACTGCCCCCTTTTAAATGCCAGTCCATTTGTTAAGCTTCAAAAGCTCTTTAAACTATTACGGGTAGAATAAGATGGGGAATGTTGTGGGTTTTTAAATTGATTGCAATTAAGGATCCTTGCTTCTCAAGCCCATTGCCTAACACATGTGCATTTGCATTCAATTTCATTAAATCTAAAATGTAAACTTTACAAGTATGCATTTGTAATTTAAATATAGGGTTTTTTGTGGGGGGTTTTTTGGGCTGTGTGGCCATGTTCTACAAGAGTTTCTTTCTGACATTTCATCAGCATCTGTGGCTGGCATCTTCGGAGAATGCTGGAATGGAATATACATATAGACCCACTCTCTTCCATTCCAGCATTCTCTGTAAGAAGATGCCAGCCACAGATGCTGGTGAAACGTCAGAAAGAAACTCTTCTAGAACATGGCCACACAGCCCGAAAAAACCCACAAAAAAAACTATGGATGCCGGCCATGAAAGCCTACGACTTCACAATTTAAATATAGTTTTTTAAATATTTATTTAAAAAAAAAAAAAAAGGTTAACACACATATACAAGTACGCTACACCAAAAACAGTACTTCCCTCCTTCAGCAGATCAATGGTTAATATTTTTCTTTAACTGGCTTTCATTTCCTTCCTTTCTTTTCCTTTTCCCTCAACTTATTATTCTACTCTGATTTCCATCCGTTTCACCAAAATTACAACAAGTGGAAAGAAAACCACAACTCTAAAAATATATTTATATTGCAAATTACTAACCTGTCTGCACATTATATTTATCCCTCTATCTATCTATTCTAACTTTATTTATTTTATTTCCTCTTCTTCTTCTGTGACCACCTTATATATATACCATATATACTCAATTATAAGTCGACGTCATGTTATAAGTTGAGGGCAGGTTTTGGGGCCAAAATTAGGGATTTTGAGATAAGTCGAAGATATCCCTTTCCTCCTCCCTTTCTGTGTCGGAGGACAGCTGGAGGACAGCTGGGCTGAGGAAGGAGCAAACGTCTCCTTCCCAAGCCTTTCCTCAGCTTGGCTATAAATAAATATAAATATAAATAATATAAATATAAATATAAATATACCGTATTTTCCGGCGTATAAGACGACCCGCATATAAGACGACCCCCCATTTTTCCAGTCAAAATATAGACGTTTTGCCCCTCTATCCTCATTATCCTTATACCCGGCGTATAAGACGACCCCCCCCTACTTTAGCCACAGATTTTGCAGGTAAAAAAGTCGTCTTATACGCCGGAAAATACGGTAAATATAAATATAAATATAAAATATAAATATAAATATAAATCAGCTCAGCTGTCCTTTCAGAGATAGCAGGGCTATGGAGGATGATGGAGAGGCAAGCCTTATAACCATATTGTCCCATTTATATGTCAACCCAGGTTTTTGGGGTCACTTTTTGGGCATAAATTTCTCGACTTATAGTCGAATATATACAACAGTCTAAATATTTACTTGTAATTATAATATAATTATTCTTAACTAAATCCACATGCATATATTCCCAAGACAGGGAGTGGTTTTGCATTTGTCGCCAAGGCCAGCTAATCCCAACTCCAAACAGCCGTTCTCGTCTCGAAATGTGAAAAACCATTGGTTGCTGTCTTTGGACATTACACTCCAGCTGTGTCGATTTGGTAGGGACAGTCCCATTTAATCATTTGTCATCCCACTTTTCCAACTGCTTTTAAAATGTCCCGGTTTCTCTCCCTTCCTCCCAGTTTCCCCTTGTGTTCTCAGCTTCAGTTGCTGCAAACTGAGTTCAAAGGGAAAAAGTAGTCTGCACTCAGTTAAGTCAGCAGGGAGGAAAGAAGAGAAGAGTGTGAAGTCTTTCTCTTCCCAGGAAGCTCAGGCAAAAGCAAACTGCTGCAGCAGCTCCTAGTTTGTGTGTCCTTCCCCCTCCATTAATCACTTTTGCCGTCTTGACCACAATCTGATGTTGTTTGACCACATATGCCCTAACTTTCATCTGTGAAATCCTGCAAGGTGTAATTAAATAAGTAAGTAAATAAGTAAGTACATTTATTTGTGGCGTATCATAAGCCATTACAAAAAAGGAATCCAAATAAAACACAAAAACCAGATACAATATAAAAGTATTACATTACATCACATGCAGCTAAAACCATCTAAAAGCATTAACCTTATTATAGGCTCAATTCAGACAAAATAAACACAGAGATCAGAAACAGTGGAAATATATAGCATTGCTTCACAAAGCTAGAACCATCTAAAAAGAATTTTTATGGGTGCAAATCTATCCTGAAACTTAATCGTCATCTTTACAAATCCTCCTCCTTAAAACGGATGCTTCAGATTGAGTATATACTCATGATCAAGAAATGTATATAATGTGTGTGTGTGTGTGTGTGTGTGTGTGTATATATATATATATATATATATATATATAAAATCAATTTAAAAAAAACTGATGCCTTAAAGGCAAAGCAAGCTCCCTTTTCGGAAGTGTATAGTGCAGTGTCCTTTCATAGAAAATGGACTAAAATACGAACCAGAGCTTTTTGGCACCAGTCCCAGCTCTTTGAATAAGGCACCTCTTCTTATACCTTTATAAACTGGGCACACCAGTAAACAATGGGTTAGGTCTTCCACTGTATTGGATCCTTTGTAAACTGGGCATACCAGTAAACAATGGGTTAGGTCTCCCACTGTATTGGATCCTTTATGAACTGGGCATACCAGTAAACAATGGGTTAGTTTTCCACTGTATTGGATCCTTTATAAACTGGGCACACCAGTCAACAATGGGTTATTGGATCCAGATGGGCTTTCTTCCCAAGCGATCTCTTGATGACCCCCGTGACCCATTGACTGGCATCGGAGGGCATATCTCCATTTGAGGTTAGTTATACTGTTTTAAGTATTGTGGGTAGGGGGTCTGGGCAGGTAATCTGGCAACCGGGTTTCGAGATCCAAGGGTATGCATGTGGCCCATTACTTAGCCAAGGCTCTTCTGGTCCTTGGGGTCAAAGTCACAGAACTGGACGTGACCGAACGCTCTCCGGTGTCCATTCTTCCCTCCGCAGCCTGTCCGAGCGTTGAATGCGCCTGAAGCCTCCGCCGTCCAAAGAGCAGAGTCCAGCAAAGGGGTATGTTTGGCAATGGGGAGGGCATCGAGCGCTGGGGGCAAGGCCAATGTCTCTGGCCCTTGGTCATCATACTGACCATCGCATCCGCAGGAGCCACAAAGGCGCACATTTAGGGGGCTGAGCAGATGTTCTAGTCCCCATTAGGAGTTTATGAATGTGGATCCAAGGATGGGAATTATCCCGGGATGATACGATGGCAGATCTGAGCCTCACCGGGGAAGCAATACACTGGCCAAATTCAATGGGTACAACAAGAGATGTACGCTCAGCCCTCCGCCTTTGTGGATTTGATTATTAATATGTTCTCTCTAGGAATCTCTAGGTCCTCCAGCGCAACTCAGCTGGACATCAGTCATAGAATTGCTCTGGAGGACGTAGAGATTGCTAGAGAAAACACTTCTCTAGCCATTTGTAGGTCCTCCGGTGTGATTCTATAGTCAATGTCCGACAGATATTGACCACAGAGTTGTGCTGGAGGACCTAGAGATTCCTAGACAGGGGCTCTCTCAGGTTAAAATAATAGTGTGGGGTTTTTTATTTGCTGTTTTTCCACATTTCCATAGGGATCCTTCATCCCTAGCCCCAGTGAATGTGAAGGGACCACAGTAGTTATTGGGGGAGATGCCATATAAAGGCCTTGCTCCTCAATAACAACCCCATGAAATTTCCCTTCAATCCCCTAATTTTTAGCATTGCAGAGAGTGAAATGTTGGGAACCATTCACACCTAGAACTCTCCGATCTGCTGTGTTTGCATTCCCTTTTCTTTGGGTGCCTAAATTGTTATTTCTAAATGTGCAACCGAAGTTTTAAGTTACTGCAGTGCTAGAAATTTGGGGACGGAAGAGATATTTCCTTTTCTTTGGACGCCTGAACTATACTTTTAAATGCTCAACTGAAATCCTGAGTTGCTGCAATGCTGTGCTGTGCCACCCACTTGGAAGGGATCTAAGGAGATCCAGTGGAGATCTCCTTACTCTTAGAATGATGCAGACCTGGATCAGGGTTGCTGTCAGGGCTGGACAATGGGACACAGGAGTGGGTTTCTGCCATGCAAATGGCACCATGATGGGGCAGAGTGGTGGGGTCACTAGGGTTGGTGTCAACCGATGTGGAAATTTGTGGGGTCACCCCCATGGATCTCCTAGGATGGGGGTACAGATGGGACGAAATTTGTGGGGTCACCCCCATGGACCTCCTAGGATTGGGGTACAGATGGGAAGGGAAGTCTCACTCTGGGGAACCCAGCATCCTGAAATTGCCCCCACCACCCCAGACTATACAGCCAAGGGGGGGGGGGAAACCCGGAGGAAGAACAAGGTTTATTTAAATTTAAAAATGCCTCCTCCCTTAAGGAAAGAGGAGGCCACAGCACACAGACCCCTGCAGAGGACAAAGGCGGAAAGGACCCTACAGAGCAGGAGGGGGGGCTGTAGGAGGGGGGAGCAGAGAGAAAGGTCTGTGACCTAACCCCTGTCCTTGACCCCCCCCCAAAAAAAGGAGGGGCACACCAAGAAGAGTCCCCCTTTCTTTCTGGAGGGTTCTTTTTGGGATGCCTCAATGCTTCCGGTGCTGGTGTCCCCCCTCTGAAGGTGTCCCCCAGTGTGGTCCTCATCCCCCGCAGACCCCAAGGGACCCCCCTGGGCAGAGGATCTCTCTTGGCCAGACCATACCACTAAGCAGCCCCCTGCATTCTCCGTAACCTTCCTCTCTCCTTCCGCAGCCGCCACTTCCAGGAAGAAGGGTCAGTGGCATCAGAGAGGCCACCTTGTCTCTCCAGGAGCCCATCATTCTGGTACGTTTGCAGGTGGCTGGGATGGAGGGAAGATGGAGGGATGCTGCCTGCAGAGAGGATAGGGATGCCACTTTTCACTGGCTTCCTTCTTAAAGGAAGCAACGAGGGGCTTTGACCATTGTCTTTCGTATGTGCATAAGGCCCGATGCAGACCGACCAAAAGGGCTGGCCTGGGGGTGGCGTTGGAGTGGGGTGACCGCACGCCAGCCTCCCCGACTCTGCCCCAATGCCACCTTCACACTGTGCACCTGACCGCATGGCGCGCAGCGTCAGGGCGCCCCGTTGGCGCAGCGTATAGACGCGCTGAGCCAAAGGGGCACGAAAGAGCCGTGGCGGCACTGCACTAAGGGTGGCATTTGCCAGCTCTTTTTGGAACGGCAAAAAGCCAGATCGGGGCCACAGCATGTGGTTGCCGTGACCCAGATCCAGCACTCCAAGGGGCGGCACAGAGTCTTTTAAAACCACACAGTTTCCACAGTTTCTGTTTGCAGTGCAGGACTTATTCTGCGCAAAATTCTCATGTGGTTGTTTTGCACAGACAACACAATTTTCTGCAGAATTTTGTGCAGAATAAGTGCAGTGAAAGTGGCGCCAACTTGCATGATTTCTGCAGAAAGTGCAGAAAGAAGGCCATGTTTGGAGGGAATGGGCATCTCATTTGCACAACTATCGCCTGCCCGGCTCCCATTTGGTACAGCTCTGGATAAATAGGATTGTTGCTGAAAACAAGCTGGGGAATCTGGAGATCAGTCCCTTCCCATGCAAATATTGACAGACTTGAAGAGAAGGCTAATCATGACCTCTGTTCCTATCCAGCCTCGGCGGCATTCCCTAAATCCTCAGAATCAGGCTGGAGCTGGGCTGGACTTATTTCTGCCAAGGGCAAGGACGGGTCAAGCATCTGTGCCTGGATGGAGTTGGCTTCTTCTTCAGGAGCTATGTGGACTGCAAAAATGCCAAGATGCAAACATACCCTTCAACTGTCTTGATTTTGACAGGGACAGTCTGGATTAATCCTCTGCCATCCCACTTTTCCGGCTGCTTTTAAAATGTCCCAGTTTCGCTCTCCTCCTCCCACCTTTCCGCGTTGTCCTCAGCTTACTTCAATCGCTGCAAACTGAGTTCAAAGTGCAAAAGCCATTTGCATTCATTGAACTCATTCGTGGGACAAGGGAGGAATCTCACCCTTTCGAGGAGGCTCAGGCAAAAGCAAATGGCTGCAGCCTCTCCTCACTTGTCTTTTCTTCCTCATTGACATCTTGATGGAATTCACTTGGTGCATTTCAAGATGCAATTCACTCCCCTTTTCTTGCCAAAAAGGGTGGTCAAGGGCTGCAAAAACAGACCTGAGGCCACATAGAGACCTAGGGCCAAACTCAACATAAACCAGAGGAGTGGCTTATGGGGAGGGGGGGAATGTCCCCCAAATAAGATTTCTCCCCCAAATAGGATTTCTCTTCCACAATGAAATTTCATTTCCACCCCAAATTTCCAGCCTTGCAGAGAGTGAGATATGGAAAATCATTCCCACCTAAAAACCCTTCAATTTTCTATGTTCTCATTCCCTTGCAGATTTTGTCTTCCCCTTTTCTTGGGATGCCTAAACTGCATTTCCAAATGAAGTTTTAAGTGACCGCAGCTCTAGAAATTTGGGGACTGAAAGATAATTTTGTGTGTGTGTGTGTGTGTTAAATCTCATTTTGGCAGGGTCAATGCCCTCCTTTTCATAGAATTATAGAATCCCAGATACCCCAAGGGTCATCCAGTCCAACCCCATTCTGCCATGCAGGAACTCAAACTCAAAGCATCCCCGACAGATGGCCTTTGGACTCCCTTGTAGTTACGCTCCATCATAAGACGCCCGCTGGAATGGGAATGGCCTTGCCTCCTTGACATTGTTGGACTGCAACTCCCAGCATCCCTCCTCCCCATTGGGCTGTGTTGGCGGGGCCTGACAACATCAGGAGGGACACCCAATTCTGCACCCCTGATTTATGTTGTGGTTGTGGTTGTGTGCCTTCAAGCATTTTCTGACTTATGAAGACCCTAAGGTAGGCCTATCAGCGGGTTTCCATAGCAAGATTTGTTCAGGAGGGGTTTGCTGTTGCCTTCCGCTAAGGCTGAGAGAGTGTGACTTGCCCAAGCTCACCCAGTGGGTTCCATAGCCACCAACAATGTGTGCATACCCTCCAAAATTTCACAGATGAACACCAGGAAATGTGTGGCCAAGGGACGTCAGTGTGTGAGGTCAAGATAGCAAAAGTTATGAATGGGAAAGAACAGGCAATGATGCGGCAGTTTGCTTTTGCCTGAGCCAATTGGGAAGGGCAAGATTATGCCTCCTTTGCTCTTTTCCTGCTGCAAATGAGTGCAAACAACTTTTTCCACTTTGAACTCGGTTTCCAGCAACTCAAGTAAGCTGCATAGTGGTTTGAGTCTTGGATCGCAACTCTGGAAACTAGGGTTCGATTCCCAGCTCAGCCACAAAACCCACTGGGTGACCTTGGGCAAGTCACATGCTCTCAGCCTCAGGAAAAAGCAATGGAAAACCTCCTCTGAACCAACCTTGCCAAGAAAAATCCTTGATACAGTCACCTTAGGGTTGCCCTAAGGTTGAAAATGACTTGAAGGCAATGAAGTAAGCTGAGGACAAAAGGGAGAAGGTGGGAGGAGGGGAAAGAAGCCGGGACATTTTAAGAGCAGCTGAAAAAGTGGGATGGCAGAGGAATAATTTGGACTTTGGGAGGTAAGTGTGGGGACAAGGCTTGCTGATTGACCATTCAACTGTCCCCTTTCCCTGCAGACCAAGAGTCCGAATGCCAGGCGGGCAAAAAGAGAGGACAAGGGCTCCGGCCTGGTGAGGCGGAGAGGGAAGCAGCGGTCAAGCTCCCGTCCAGTGTGCCGGGGCTGCTATTCCGGCCTGATGATCGTTGCTCCACCCGTCATCCACACCAGCAACAACTCCTTCGGTCCTGTCCTGGAGAGCCATTCGGACTCCGGCTGGGATTCCAGCGAAGAGGACGGTCAGCCAGGGCGGCCAGGAGTCCATTAGGGATGACCAGGGATGACCAGGGTCTCTTTGAGGCTGGCTAGGAAGCATTTCCTTCCTTGTAGAGACTGGACAAGAAGCCCCCCAAATCTCTTATTTTAGGGTGTGGGGGCTCCATAAAGGTGTGCATCATGTAATTTACGCATCTAGGCAACATGTTGATTTTACAGAGAAATAAATAAACTGAATTCAGTTCTTCCATTTGGTATTTAAGTAGAGTGCAAACGTATTACCAGCTGCTTCCTGACAGTAGACTCTGAATTTCTTTTAATCAGTCTGTAGAAAGATCTGGTGGCATCTTTGAGACTAACTAAAGAAAGAAGTTGGCAGTGTGAGCTTTTGTAGACTTCAATCTACTTCCTCAGATGCATTTAGTCCATTGATGCATTTATGGACTGAATGTTGGATTACATCTCTGGAGAGCAGGGTTTGAATTCCCACTCGGCCATGGAAACCCATTGGGTGATCTTGGGCAAGTCACACTCTCTCAGCCTCAGAGGGAGGCAAAGGCAAACCCTCTCTGAGCAAATCTTGCCCCATGATACAGTCACTTTAGGATCACCATAAGTCAGAAAGGACTTGAAGGTACACAAGAACATAGAATCATAGAATCATAGAGTTGGAAGAGACCCCAAGGGCCATCCAGTCCAACCCCATTCTGCCATGCAGGAACTCAAAATCAGTCTCCCTCCTCTGGACACGCTCCAGTTTCTCAATATCCTTTTTGAATTGTGGTGCCCAGAACTGGACACAGGATTATTCCAGATGAGGCCTGGCCAAAGCAGAATACAGTGGCACTATTACTTCCCTTGATCTAGATACTGTACTTCTATTTGATGCAGCCTAAAATTGCATTGGTCTTTTTCGCTGCCACATCACACAATGAGGCTCCGTTGTTTCCTATTCTCTGGAGCAGCAGAAAACAAGCTTTCTCCATTCTCACTATGATACCCCTTCAAATATTTAAACAAGGCTAACATATCACCTCTTAACTATCTCTTCTACTACTAGGACTCATAGGACTCCCAGACCTGAAAGACCTAAGGAAGATTCAAGAAGAAAGTGCAAAGGCAGGCTTAATGCTGAACATAAAGAGAACAAAAATAATGACCATGGAAGATCGACATACATTCAACCTAACTAGTGTCAGACTGGGCTAAATTCAGTAACTCTGTGTAGCAATAAGTCCAGCCAAATGAATCAAGCAGAAGTTTATTGAGAACACACAGCCAGCAACTCACCGGTCAGCATTTCAGCCAGAAATATTAAATATTAAAACCCTCCAAATTGCTGAGCTGACATATACTAACACACACTTTATCCACCAAACAACCACAACTACATGCAGGCTTGATCCTGACACATCCTAGACCAGGGGTAGGCAACCTTTCCCCTTTAAGGGCCGAGGGACTTCAGCTCCCAGAATCCCAGGAGCTATTGGCCAACATGGGACTATTGGCCAACATGGCTGAGGCTTCTGGGGGCTGAAGTCCCTCGGCCCTTAGAGGGGAAAGGTTGCCTACCCCTGTCCTAGACAATGAAGAAACAGACAGAGTACAAGAGTTCTCATCCCTGGGATCAAACATGGATAGCAATGGGGACTGCAGTCAGGAAATCAGAAGAAGGCTAAGAATGGGGAGGTTAGCTATGAAAGAACTAGAAAAGATCCTAAAATGCAAAGATAGACAACTCAGAACAAAAGTTACAATCATACTAGCCATTGTTTTCCCTATTACTATATATGAATATGAGAGCTGGACAGTTAAGAAAGATGATAGGAAGAAAACCAATGCATTTGAGAGAATGTGGGGCTGGAGAAGAGTGCAATATATATGCATATACACACACACACACACACACACACACATATATATATATATATATATATATATATATACACATATACATATACACATACATATATATATATACATATGTAAATATATAAACATGGACAGTTAAGAAAGATGATAGGAAGAAAATTGATTCATTTGAGAGTGTGGGGCTGGAGAAGAGTGCAATATATATCTATATCTATCTATCTATACACATACATAAACACCTATATATATACATATATAAATATATAAACATATGGACAGTTAAGGAAGATGCTAGGAAGAAAACCAATGCAGCATTTGAGAGAATGTGGGGCTGAAGAAGAGTGCAGAGGAGGATCCCATGGAGAGCCAAAAGGACCAACAAAGGGGTCCTAGAGCAGATTGTTGGAAAAGACAATAATAATGCTGAGAAAGATGGAGGGAAGGAGGAAGAGAGGAAGGCCAGACGCTGCCAGATGGAGGGTCTCTATTATTAAAGAGGTCCCAATGGGGATGAATGAAGAAGGGCTTGCAGGAATTAAGCAGAGCAGGGGAGGACAGAGGTCTTCTTGGAGATCTCTCATCCAAAGGGTCACTGCCATGAATCCAGATCAACTCGAGGGCAGTTAACAACAACAAGCTGCTGTGTTGGCCATATAGCAAAGTGGATTTTGGATTATATTGTACACACAAAACTATGTACGTGTCTAAATACATTTAGGCTGTGCGTATGATATTGTATTTTAAAGGCGCAATTTTTATTTGGCTAGTTGATTACGTCGCAATGATTGCCATTACATCTATGGGAATTACGGTTTAGGAGTCACACTGGTATAAAAAACATGACTAAGGATTCCTTATGGTGTGGCATAGATGGGAGGAGGAGGTCAGAGAGGTGGACGGAGGTGACCCAAGAGTTCCCGCTTTGGGCGATGCCAACCCTTGTGACGCCACTGGGCTGTTTCTGTTCTTGACCTGGGAACCTCTGGGCCTGGGTCAGTCCTGGGTCACCGAAGGGCAAGGAGGGCATCCTGGACGTGGGGCTGGGCATCAGGATGCTGGGACCTTGGCCAGCTCTCTCCCTCCTCTTTCGTCAGGGGAAAACATTGAGCAATCCCAACGGGAAGAACGAAAAGGGAAAACCCCATAATGTGTGATGTTTTCTTTGGAAATCCCTCCTCTTGCCCAACAGAACAAAACTCTTCCGTCCCGGATTCTCCTTGAGGTCACTTTTCCTTGGCCTCTCAGCCTCAGAGGATGGCAAGAGCAAGCCCTCTCTCAACAATAGGGTTGCCTTAGGACCGCCACCACAAGTCGGAAATGACAAGAAGGCACACAACAATGACAACAACAACAACAACAACAACAAGGGCAGATAAAATCACAGCAGCCTTACCTCCCGTGGGAAGGAGGTCCACAACTTGAGAGCGGCCACCAAGATGGCCCTGTCTATCCCTGCTGTGTGCCTCTGACAGCGGAGGAGCAGAGAGAAAGTGAAAATGGTTGTTAACTGCCCTCAAGTCAACCTTGACTCACAGTGACTCTCCAAGACCCCCTGTCCTCCATTACTCTGCTCAGGTCCTCTAAATCCATACCTGCGACCTCCTTAATAGAGTCCATCCATCTAGGCTAGGGTCTTCCTCTCTTTCTACTTCCCTCCAACTTCCCTAGCATTATTGTTGTCTTTTCTAACAAAGAGTCACTCTCTAAAGTAGGACAGCCTCCATTTGGTCATCTTGACCTCTAAGGGTGTTTCTGGCTTGGTCTGCTCTAGGACCCCTTGCTTTGTCCTTTTGGCTGTCCTCCATGGGATCCTCCTCAGACCTCTTCTCCAGCCCCACATTCTCTCCGATGCATTAATCTTCTTTTTATCCACCTTCTTCACTGTCCATATGTCTCTCCCATCCATCCATGGCGATGAGGAATACAATGGCTTGGACATTTCTGACTTTACTGTTCAGTTGTCTCTTATCTTTTCTTTTTAGGACTTTCTTGTCTAGTTCTTTCATAGCTGACCTTCCTTTCCCATTCCTTGTCTTCTCTTTTCTTGACTGCAGTCTCTGTTCTGAATGAATTACAGACTCATAGATCAATGTTTGACCCAAGGTATGGGAAGTCTTTATTTCAATTCCCTCATTGTTTAGGTTGAATTTATGCATTTCTTCTGTGGTCATTATTTTTATTTTCTTTATGTTTACCAGTAAGCCTACCTTTGCGCCTTCTTCCTTGATCTTCCTTAGTAGCTGTTACAGGTCTGAGCTGTTTTCTGTTAGAATTACGTTGCCCTTTGCATATCTTCGATTGCTGATGCTCCTGTTTCCAATCCTCCTCCTTCTTAGTCTCTAAACCTCCCTTTTGTATAACATTTCCTGCATAGAAACTGAACAGGTAAGATGAACACCTTGCCTGATCCTTTTGTCAATTGGGAACCATTCAGTTTCTCCATATTCTGTTCTAACAGTAGCGTCTTGTCCTGAGTACAGATCAGAAAGAAAGCCCACTCCTCAATTTTTGGGCAGGTTCATGTAGGAAAATACATGACAGTCATTCATACAGACTTGATCCCAATCCATATACTACTTTATAGCTCATAGCTTGCACTTTGAATTGTGCCCAGAAATGAAATGGTAGCCAGGCAAGCCATTTCAGCCAGGGACTTGCATGTTCCCTACAACCAAGCAGCCCTGGTCAGGAGACTGGACACAGCATTTTGGACCCATGAAGTTCCCAAAAAGTGTCCAGTGTTGACATGGGGGGGGGGGGGGACAGCATTGGCCAGAAGGTGTGCCCTGCCTGTAATTGACCTGGTTCAGCTGCCAGGGTAAATATTCCCATCCGCATTTGGGAAATGGAAGTTGTGCAATGGCTACAGTTGTCCAAAAAAGAGCCAAAAATTCAGGGATGGCCAAAGGGATGACACTTCTCCCGGGCTACATCCAACCCCCAAGTCTGTTTTTGTGGGGGTCAACCTCTCCCAACTCTCCAGGTTGATGTTTTCCTAACAACAACAACAACAACAACAACAACAACAGGGTGCATCTACATTGGAAGACTCCAGGAGCGGAAAGGTTGCATGCCTCCCTCACTTCACTGTTTTAACATTAAGAAAATACATTTTTCAAAAGTAGAAGTGTCCATATGATGAAGTCTGAACTGGGGCAAAACAAAAAACATATAAGAAGAGCCATGTCTTTTGCAGTCTGTTAACTCAGCAGGGAAGAGGAGAGGAGAGGAGAGGAAAAGAGAGGAGAGGAGGAGGCAGAATCTTTTCCTTCCCTACAAACTCAGGCAAAAGCAAACTGCTGCAGCCACCCCTTGCTGGTGTGTTCTTCCTCCTTAACAATGATTTCGGTCTTGACCACACTCTGATGTTGCTGGGCCACTTCTCAGCTGTGAAATGTTGGAAGGTACGTTATATTAGGTATATAACTGAGTACTGAAGTCAGAATTGTCCAAGCCATAGTCTTCCCCACCACCATGTATCTATGGATAGAGAGATGGGCAGTGGAGAAGGCAGATAGGAAGAAAACCAACAGATTTGAGAGAATGTGTTTCTGGAGAAGAGTGCTGAGGAGGATCCCATGGAGGACAGCCAAAAGGACCAACAAAGGGCTCCTAGAACAGATCAAACCAGAAACCTCCCTGGAAGAAGAAGCCAAGATGACCAAACTGAGGCTGTCCTACTTCGGACACATCATGAGAAGAGAGGACTCTTTGGAAAAGACAATAATGCTGGGGAAGGAGGAAGGAAGGAAGGAGGAAGAGAGGAAGACCATAGATGGATGGACTCAATCTGGAGCTCATGGGCATGAATTTGCCGGACCTGAGCAGTGCAGTGGGGGATAGGGGAGCTTGGAGATGCCTCAGCCATCCGTTCGGAGTAGAATCCAGGCTAAAAGGGAAGGGAAGGTGGGATAGGAATGGATAAAAATCCCCATCCTCCCCATGCTTTTCCTCAATATCCAGACTCAATCTGGGAGGTCACGGACCTGAAACTACAAGACCTGAGCAGAGCGTTGGAGGACATGGGGGCTTGGAGATGGCTCATCCGTGGGGTGGCCATGAGTTGGTGTCAACTTGAAGGCCACTGATCCAAGCCCCATCCTCCAAGAATTCTCTCTGAAGCCCCCCAGATATTCTGTGGGCAAGGAAGAGGCAGGGCTGACTCAGAGACACTTGGCATTCCCCTAAGCATTAGGGCCAAAGATTTCTTGGCCAGTGCATCCCATTGGTTGGCCGCAGGCTAAGAGCGCTCCCCTTTCCAGCTCTTGGACATTACTGGAAAGAAAGAGCCAAGGTCCAGGGACAGAGGGAGGGCCGCCAGGTGCCGAATATTTCTGCAGAGACCTTCCCCTGCCTCTCATTCTGCAGAGAGAGAGCCATCCCAATGCAAGCCATGAAGACCCTTGGGCCGGTCTTGGCTGCCATCTTGGTCACTGGGGCCATGGCCATGGCCATCGAAGAGGTGAGCATTGCAACATGGAAAGGGGTCCTCTGGGTTTGCGGGAGAGACGGGGGGATCATTGCAGGGAGGGCAGAGGAGGAAGGCAGGCCAAAAAGACGGTCGGCCAGGTCAGCGGTCAGGAGAGTCCAGGACAATTGGAAATGCCCCCAAAACTCACCCCAAAAAAGCAATGGAGTTCTGTGGTGCTGGTCAATCATGGTAGCCCTCCTTCAGAGAAGTTGAAATTGTCTGTGAACATGGTGTGTGTCTGTGTGTTTTTCTGCATTGGTTGTGGGATCTAGGCATAGACTCACAATACAGGGCTCTGTCCTGGGCCCAGTGCTATTCAACATCTTTATCAATGACTTGGATGATCATTTTTAATTGAGATGTGATTTAATAACTTTTTAAGGGGGGAAGGAGGGAATTATACTATTTTAAATTGCATGTATTTTATTGTTGTACACCGCCCAGATTAGCTTGCCACAGGGCGGTATATAAATAAAATTTATTATCATTATTATTATTACCTTTCCACCCCCAGAGCCAACACTTGCTGCAGTCATCCCGTCAAATGCGATATCCCTGTTCCCGTTATTATTCCGGGTGTTTCGCTTCCATAAGTTCAGTGGTAAGTGTACAACAAAAACGGGTTTCTCTTAGGACTCTTTGTTGCTTGCGGGTTTTATCTTGTTTTGTTCTGTACTGCTAAATGTGTTTGAAATTCAGGGCTGGGACTCACACCATGGAAGACGTGAATCAAATATATCAAATTGAGGGCTGGGCTGGGCCCCTTCCCTCTTTGGCATTGTTAAGTCACCTTCATAGACTCTTAGGATCATCGAATCCTTGAGTTGGAAGAGACTCCAAGTCCAACCTCATACTGCCATGCAGGAACTCTCAGTCAAAGCACCCCCTTTGACAGATGGCCATCCAGCCTCTGTTTAAAAACCTCCAAAGGAGGAGACTCCACCACACTCCCAGGCAGTGTCTTCCACTGTCTTACCATCAGGAAGTTCTTCCTAATGTTAAAGTGAAATCTCTTTTCCTGTACTTTGCATCCATTGAGGCTCCATTGTGTCCTATTCTCTGGAGCGGCAGAAAACAAGCTTGCTCCATATCCTCAATATAGGACACCCCTTCAAATACCTTATTTTCCTGCGTATAAGACTACTTTTTTACCTGCAAAATCTGTGGCTAAAGTGGGTGGTCGTCTTATACGCCGGATATAAGGATAATGAGGATAGAGGTGCTAAAACTCTATATTTTGACTGGAAAAATGGGGGGGTCGTCTTATACGCGGGTCGTCTTATATGCCGGAAAATACGGTACTTAAACAGGTCCTTTATCATATCACTCCTTGACCGTCTGTCTCTTCCCCAGGTTAAACATACCAGCTCCCTAAGTCCATCTTCATAGGGCTTCATGCTTTCCAGACCTTTCACCGTTTTAGTTGCCCTCCTCTGGACACGCTCCAGTTTTTCAGCATCCTTTTTGAATTGTGGTGCCCAGAACTGGACACAGGATTATTCCAGGTGGGGCCTGACCAAATCACAACAGAGTGGTTTTATTACGTCCCTTGGTCTATACAGTTGGCCGTCCGTTTTCATGGGGGATCCATTCCGGACCACCACCACCACCCCATGAAAATGGAGACTTGCCAATATTCAAGCCCCATAGGCTTGAATGGGGTGTGCTCCTGCAGGCATTCAGCCCATTGATTTCAATGGAGGTCACCCCTCCGTGAATATGCAAAACCATGGACTTCAAGTCCGTGAGAACAGAGGGGTGACTGTACTTCTACTGATGCAGCCTAGAATCATATTGGCTCTTTCAGCTGCTGCATCATACTGTTGACTCATGTTCAACCTACAGAAAGCCCATGGCCTCCTTCAACAGGCTTATGACATGAGGAAAGGAAGCAGAAGTTCCATGGGATAGTAGCACCTTTCTCCTTGCCTTCCTTACCAGATGATGTTGTAGAGTTTCAGTTCCCTTCCCGATGCTGACAGTTGTACAACCGATTCTTTTTTCTAGCAGAAAAAAACCATTTGACAAAAGACTTGCTTTTATGACCATCTTCCGTGGGGAAAACACTACGATGTCGTGCAATAAAGCACAGAGAAAGGCACTGCTATCCAGAAGAACTTTCATTTTCTTTCTTTGTGTGATAAGCTCCCAAGAATCCCAGTCATTAGCAGGTCATGACAAATAGAGACTAGAACATGAACCAGTGGGTTCAAATTACAAGAGAAGAGAGTCCACCTGAAGAGGTGGAAGAGGACTTGATTTTTCTCCCCCTCCCCATTGTTGGATTTATTCAACCGTCTGGGTGGACTCTCCATCTTTGGAGGTCTTTAAACAGAAGTTGGATATGCCTCTTTCAAGAATGGGTCAATTCTGTATATCTGCATGACAGGGGGCTGGAATGGATGGCCCCTGAGGGTCTCTTCTGATTCTCTTTAGGGCTTCCAAATGTGGGGCTGCTGCAGCTTCCTTAATGGAGTCATTCCATTTTAGTTCAGTCTTTCCTACTCCCTACGTTGTTGTTGTTTGTTGTTGTGTGCCTTCAAGTTCTTTCTGACTTATGGCAACCCTAAGGTGAACCTGCCACGGGTTTCTTTGGGGGGGAGGGATTGGCAAGATTTGTTCACTGTTGTCTTTCTCTGAGGCTGAGAGAGTATGATTTGCCCAAGGTCACCACCCAGTGAGTTTCCATGACCAAGTGGGGATTCGAACCCTGGTCTTGAGTCATAGTCCAAGGCTGAAACTACTACACCACACAGCCTCTCCCATTCCCTCTCCCACTGCCTTCCACTATTTCTAGCATTATCTTCTTTTCCAGTGAGCCACATTTTCTGTCCCAGGATGTTTCCAAAGCATTATGCAAAGGGATCTTGTAGCATTTTTTGAGACTGAGAGAAAGAAGTTGTAGTATAAGCTTTCATAGACTATTGGTCCACTTTGTCAGACTCATGGAGCAAACAGTCCCTGCATCTGAGGAAGCGGACCAGGTCTAGGAAAGCTTATGCTACAACTCCTACAACTTCTTTCTTTGAGGTCCAGCTTTCACAATCGCACATAGAAATCGGAAATGTAGTGGCCTGGGTGACTGTGACTTTGGTAGATAAGCTGATATTTTTACAGCCAAAGACCTTCCCCTTTTTCCCTTCCTTTTTCCTATATCCAAGGAGGAGGATGGAAGCCCACCTTGTTCTATTAAGCAGCGGGTGACGGAGGCATTATAGCACCCTAGGGGCAGGGTACTACAACTCACTTTGCCCCACTCGTAGGGGCTTCTCATGGGGGAGTGCAGTCGGGGCTGACGTTTTCTGTATCAATGGGGTGGTCAAGGAGGTGGTCAAAGTGTCCAAAGCTCAAACCTTCCCTCTTCCCCCCCCCCCCACCATAAAATATGTTATCTGGTGCATTTGGGAAGTTGTAGTCCCCAAACAACCATTCGCCCCTAGCTGTGCATGGAAACACACAACATTATTTTCTTGTGTCAATTCCTTCACATACAGCAACAGATTCTCGAACTGAGTCCATCATTTGAGGAGTTTGGACTAAAACCCAGAGTGGAGGTGGAGTTCATCAATCCCAGCAAAGGGAAAGAGGGACAGTTTGGAGGGAGAACATCCCCACAGTTTTACAGGCTCTTTAGCCTTCTCAGTCCAAGTGTGCTGGTACTTCATTCATTCACCATGCTACAAATCCCAGGATTCCATAGGATGGAATTATAGCCCTGAAAGTGGTGTCAAACTTCATTATTTCCGCAGTGTCGATGCCCCCCCTTGCAAAGCTACAGATCCCAGGATTGCACAGGATGCAATGCTTTATTAAAGTGAAAGGGGAGCAGACAAAGGGTTGGTGGCAATGGTCTCTGGAGTCTCTCAGGTCAGCGGGGGAAAGGAATCCACTCTGGACTTTAGTCCAAACTTCAAGCTGCCTAAGGAACTGGACCCATTTTGGGGGATAGAGGTCAATGCCTAGGAGAGCTCTTTAAAAGTTCAGACCAGAGGCCTGGACATAGAAGCCGCTGACCAGCTGGGTTCTCTCTGTGAGCTCTTCCACTCTTGTGAGTGTTTTGTGGGGGACTTTAATTTGCAATTTTAATTTAAAAACTTTGGCTTTGTTCCTGTTGCAGGATTCAGTGGCAGAAGAGAGACCTGGCAACGTCACTTCGCCTTTCCTCCAGCGACTTCAAAGTCTGAAAAAAGTTATTTGAGAAGGTTGCAAATGCAAGGGAGCCATTTCCCAGGAATCGCTTCCCATGAAGAAAAGGATGAGGACTTTGTGGATTTTGGGCATCACTGTTTTGTGGACTTTGAATGTTGCAGCACACTGATTCCATGTTTGTCCGTCTACGTGACTTTGTAGAGGTCATTTAACAACTACAGATCAAAACAAACTTTCTGTCAAGTTTTTAATGGTGATAACTAAAACTTTACGCAATACTTTCTAGTACTTTTCGCGCTTACCAAAAAGTTACCGTAGTTCCATTGACGCAAGAGAATGATCTTAGGAAAAGGATTCTTTCCCAGACGGCCAGGCACAATCTTCATAAGTCCTCAATCATCCCACATTTCCAGATGCTTTTAAAATGTCCCAGCTTCTCTCTCTCCAGTCCAATTTCCCCCTTCATCTTCGGTTTACTTCCAGCCCCAGCATCCTGACAACATCCTGACCCAACAGTGAAATAGATATTGCCTCTGTTCCCTTGGAGGTCTTTAAAGAGAGGTTGGATGGACAAGAGTGCCTTGTGGGCTCCCGGATGGTGGGAGGGCTGGAGTAGATGACCTTTGGGGTCCCTTCCAGCCCCAGGATCCTGACACCATCCTGACCATAAGTGCTGCCCAAGAGTGAGATAGATTGCCTTGGAGGCTGATGGACTCTCTTCCCTTGGAGGTCTTTAAAGAGAGGTTGGATGGACCTCTCTCAAGAGTGCCTTGTGGATTCTTGGATGGTGGAGAGGGGGGGTTGAACTAGATGACCCTTGGGTTCCCCTCCAACCCCATGATCCTCACAAATTCCTGACTGTAAGAGTTGCCCAACAATGGGATAGGTTGTTTCAACAGTTGGTGGTCTCTCTTCCCTTGGAGGTCTTTAAAGAGAGGTTGGATGGACCTCTCTCAAGAGTGCCCTTTGGACTCCCGGATGGTCAGGGGGTTGGAGTAAATGACCCTTGGGACCCCTTCCGATCCCATGATCCTGACAATGTCCTCCTTAGTGCAAAAGTACCATTTCACTGATTAGCTTTTTTTTAGTGTAAGAGCTGTTCAAAAGTAGAATGGATTGCTTTGCAACATCGTAGACTCTCCATTTTTGGGGGTCTTTAGGAGAGATTCTGCAGGGCAGAGGGTTGGACTGGATGGCCCTTGTGGTTTCTTCCAAGTCTGTAATTCTATGAGAGGTTGGATGGGCATCTTTCAGGGATGCTTTAGTTGTGTATTCCTGCATGGCAGAAGAGGGTTGGAGTAGATGACCTTTGGGGTCCCTTCCAGCCCCAGGATCCTGGCAACTTTCTGACTGCAAGAGCTGCCCAAGAGTGAGATAGATTGCTTTGGAGACTTGTAGATTCTCTTCCCTTGGAGGTTGGATGGACCTCTCTCAAGAGTGCCCTTTGGACTCCCGGATGGTCAGGAGGTTGGAGTAGATGATCCTTGGGGTCCCCTCCAACCCCATGATCCTCACAAATTCCTGACTGTAAGAGTTGCCCAACAATGGGATAGGTTGTTTCAGCAGCTGATGGACTCTCTTCCCTTGGAGGTCTTTAAAGAAAGGTTGGATGGACCTCTCTCAAGAGTGCCATATGGACTCCTGGGTGGTTGGGGGGTGGGGTAGATGACCTTTGGGGTTCCCTTCCAGCCCCAGGATCCTGACAACGTCCTGGCCCTAAGAGCTGCCCAACAATGGGATAGATGGCTTCAGCAGCTGGTGGACTCTCTTCCCTTGGAAGTCTTTAAAGAGAGGTTGGATAGACCTCTCTCGAGAGTGCCTTGTCGACTCCCGGATGGTCTGGGGGATGGAGTAGATGACCTTTGGGGTTCCCTTCCAGTCCCATGATCCTGACAGCGTCCTGGCCATAAGAGCTGCCCAACAATGGGATAGATGGTTTCAGCAGCTGGTGGACTCTCTTCCCTTGGAGGTTGGATGGACCTCTCTCAAGAGTGCCTCGTGGATTATTCTCGGATGACGGGGGGTTGAGCTAGATGACCCTCGGGATCCCTTCCAATTCTGTGGCTCTGCAGTTGGACAAAAGAGAGCTAATCGGGGCAGAAGGAGGTGATCTGAGAGTGGGGAGATTGCAGTGTCCCCCCAAACTGTGTGTCTAGGCTAGGGCCTCGGCTCCTCACCCGCCTCCATACTCTAGCGTGAGACACGGCCCTGTCATTGGACAGAGGGAGTGAGGCTGACCAGAGTCTGACTGGGGCTGAGGGAGGCTTTGGCCGGCCGAAGGAACATGGAGATCTGCCTGTTGTTCTGCCACACCATGCAAATATTGACACAAGGGAGACAGAGGGCAATCCTTATCTCTGTCCCTCGGCATTCCTCGAATCCCAGATTTCTCTGGATAAGGCTGGGCTTAGGAGGCTCATCGTAGTAGCCATGTTTGTCTCAGGAAACAGGTCTAAAGGACCCAGTGGCTTGGGAAGGGAACGGCTGGAAAAGGGCTCCATTCGCTGACCACAAGGAGTGGACTTTATCACACGGGTGAAATCCCATGCAAAAATGAGATTTAAAAGCTGGGGGAAACCCGCAAAAGCGGTTGATTTTCACGCACATCGCTGTTGAACTGTTGTTAACCCGAACGGAAAGTAGTAAAAAGCCACTCCTTTTTACTTTCGGGAGAGCTCTGGTGCCACAAGAAACTACAGATCCCAGGATTCCATAGGATGGAACCATGGCAGTTAAAGCGATATCAAACTGTATTAATTCTCCAGTGTGGCAGCAGCCTAGGTTTCCCAGATCTCAAAGCCTGAGACTCTTGAGAATTTCATACCCTCCAATGTGTCACAGAAGAAAACTTGACGTGATTCTGCCATCTCCATTCCTCTCCCTTCAGCTGAATTAATGGAGTGCGAACTATATCTGCACTTTGGACACCATTTGCAGCAACAGAAGCGAGCTGAAGACAAAAGGGGAGGAGGAGGAGGGAGAAACCGGGACATTTTAAAAGCAGCTGGAAAAGTGGGACAACATGGGATTAATGGGGACTGTCCCTGCCAAACTGGGCTGGGATTTTTGGTTCTGTTCTGTCAACCCTACAACTGGGTCACCTTCCAATTTTTCCTTTTTTCTCTGGCAGGTTTGGAGGTCAGAGGTCCAAAAGAAAAATGCATAGACACTCAATGACAGTGTTTTCATTTAGACAGAGACCACACTGCACAGTTATAGCAGTTTGATACCATTTTAACTGTTGGGGTTCCTACCTTTGGAATCCTGGGATTTGTAGTTTTGCTGAGGGACTTTGCATTCTCTGCTAGTGGCCCCCGGAAAGGCTATAGCTCAGAGGAACACAGAGGCTAGACAGGGTGGCCAGATGTCCTCCTTTCCCAGGACATGCCCTGCATTTCAACCTCCAGTCCAGGAGGAATTTCAAAATATCCTCCATATTGAACATGACAACCAAGCATGAATTTATACTTCTATGAGTGCAGTGCGTTCGGCTTTTCTTTGGTAATGTCCTACATTTTTCTTGGATGTCCCACATTTGGCAGTGCTTTGTCTTCCTTTGCATTGAGGACATCTGGCCACCCTGGCTCTAGAGAATTCTAAGTACCCCATGAACTGCAAATCCCAGGATTCCCTAGTTTTAAATGTAATGTGTAGGCTAAATACACACAGCAAAGCAATATCTTGACTTTTTACATTCAAGACTCACAGTTTTTGAAACAGAATTTTTTGTGAAATGCCATTTGGCAGCGGGATAATCGTCTCGATAACCTTTACCAAACATGAAGGCAATGTCAGCTACAAATAAAAATGTGATTGTGTGAAAGAGTTGTACGGTCAATGCAAGTGTTCTTGCCCCTCTTCTCCCAGATGGGGTCCTGAACGTGGATGGGACGCCTGGGGCCCTCCAGATGTCCTTGGACTGCAATTCCCAGCAAGGGAGGCACTGCCCTGTCCACCTTCCTTCCGCTCCGGCCGCAATGGACCTGTGCTGCCCCTTCCTCAAGGAGCCGATGCCCGGCTAGCTGCCCCTCGGCCTCCCTTTTACTGTCTGTGTATGGAGGAGGGCAGGACCCCATAAAGGGTCTCCTAGGTCTATGGCACAACCGAGGTGGACTTGTGGGTCTCTCTTGTGTGAAGGGACCTTCCTCTGCCCCCTTCGGCCATCTTGGCTGACCAGACACCTCCTCCGTCGCCAGGTCACCTCCCACATTTCAGTCCCAAAATGTCCTCCATTCTTAAGCATGACTAAGGATGTTATCACACGTGGGCCACAAAGCGATAATAAACTGGAAATGACAAATTCCGAAAATAAACCGAAAATAAACCTTGATTCTGCAAATGGTTTTCACACGTAATTACCTTAATTGCACAATTAAGGGAAGCTCCCGCTGAAACCGCATTTAACGTTCACACACAAGTGAGAAAATCCCGTACGTGTACTAGAAATGATCTTCTAGCACATGCGCAGATATAGCTATGCTCGCTGCGGCTGTCACTTGCCGCGGCTGTCACCCCTTCCCCAGGTCGTCCTCGGAGCAGCCACCCCTCCGCACGGCCGGCGCTCCGAGGAGGACCTCCCGCCGGAAAGAGTCGCCGAAGGTGCGCCGCAGCCTTTTGCGGCGCACCTTCGGCGACTTGTGAGAGGAGAGCCAATTTAGCGCTCCTTTCAGGGGCGGCGAAGCTGCGCCACGGGGCCGAGGTATGGGGACACCTCGGCCCCGCAGCGCAGCTTCCCGGGGCGGCCCACGTCTGCCCATCCTTCAAGCTGCCGAAGGTGCGCCGCAAAAGGCTGCGGCGCACCTTCGCCAACTCCACCGCCGCAGGGTGTGCAAATGCTGAGGTGGGAGGTCCTCGCCAGAGCGCCGGAGCGCTGGCCATGTGGAGGGCCGGCTGCTCCGAGGACAACCTGGGGAAGGGGTTGGGGCGCCGATCGTGCGGCTGCCCCTCCCCTTCCCTGCCCCCAAGACAGCCCTTTAAGCCGTCTGCTGAGGGGGAAGGAGACCCCGTGGAACCATGGGAAAATGCGGGGAAATGCTTCCAGATGCGCATTTGCTTTTCACATTACAGCAAATGCGAATTTACCTTAATTGCGCGTTTGCATTTCCTCCAAACAACCGTATTTCAAAAGATCTCCGTTAACACCAGTTTCTGTCCACTTTCTGTCCAGTTTCTGTGCAACGTCGTGTGAAAACACGGGGCACTAATCCAGTTTCTGTTTGGGTTTTGTGTGGATTAACCAGCAGATTTGCCCCCATGTGATAACGTCCTTAGAATAAATCTCACCCAGAACCACCATCACCCCCCCCCCCATGATAGGTTCACCTGAAAGGTACACAACAACAACAACAACAACAACCAGAAGAGGAAGCATGAATGTATGTTTATAGGGATGTGTGGAGCTTTTCTATGGTCATGTCCTCCATGTTTTTCCTAGGATGTGCCTGGCCCTCCTTTGTGGAGAGGACACCTGGTCACCCGACCTATCTGTGGCCCTCTTCTCCAGGAGCCCTTTTCAAAGGAGCTGATTTCCTTCCTTCCTTCCTTCCTTCCACTTTCTTGAGCGTCCGTCTTTCCCAACCATGGCCAGAAATGGGGGGTCAGATGCAATGGCTGGCCCAGGCCCTTCGGAGGACCTCCTCCTCCTCCTCCTTGTGCCAAACTGGCTTCCCAGCATGGCCTTCCCTTCCCTTCCCTTCCCTTCCAAGCATGGCTCTTTGGTGGAGCATTGCTGCCTTCCCTCTCCCCAAAGTCAAGGGGTCACCTTGGTGTCAAATGGAAAAAGCCCAGACCGACGACTGGACAGTGGGACCGCCCGGCGGCGGCCTCAAAGACGGGAACATTGGCTAATGTTTAACCTGGGATTTGGGATCCCGCATCTCCTCCCCTCCAACATCTGAAAAGCGCTCTGAGGGACCCTCCAGAAAGAAGCCTCCAAGATGAGCTCCTGGCTGCTCTGGGCCTTGGTGGCCACCGCTTTCGCACTCAGGGCTTGCCCAGGTTGGGGACATGGGACAGAGCTCAGAGAAGCGTCTCAGGAGGAAGAGGTGAGGAGGCTTTGGGGCATGGATGGGGCATCCCAAACCCACCCTCAAATCCCACTGATTCTGGTTTCAGCTCTGGGCGTGCAGCAAGCCAGCATGGTCCTCCAGTTGTTTTTGGACTGCAAAGCCCATGAGTCCTGTTGGTGGTGGTAGTGATGGTGGTGGGTGCTTTCAAGTCATTTCTGATCTATGGCAAAACTATCATGGGGTTTGCTTGGCCAGATTTGTTCAGAGAGGGTCTGCCATAGCCATCCTCTGAGGCTGAGAGTGTGTGACTTGCCTAAGGTCACCCAATGGGTTTCATGGCAGAGCTGGAAATCAAACCCTGGTCTCCCGAGTCACCGTCCAGCATTCAAACCACTATGCCACACTGTCTTATAGTACAGTGGGCCCATTCCAAAACCCTTCCTCCCATCTCCCTGATTGCAGCCAAACTGCGTGGTTCTCCAGTTGTTCAGGACTGCAACTCCCATGACTCCTAGCTGATAGTGAAGAATGCTAGGAGTTGCAATCCAACAGTATCTGGAGGTTGGCCCAATTCACATTCCTGCAAGAGAATCAAAACTGGCCTTGCTCCCAAGGCATTCATTTATTTCTTGTGCTCTTAGGGACAGGATTGTGCCAGTTATTAATTTTCCACTCTTCGAACTGATATTGTATAATGTTGATAAAAAGCAAGTCACACTGTCTCAGCCTCAGAGGAAGGCAATGGCAAACCTCCTCTGAGCAAATCTTGCCAAGAAAACCCTGCGATAGGGTCACCTTATGGTTGTCATAATTTGGAAATGGAGGCATGCAACAATAACAACAACAACAACAACAACAACAGTGCAGATCCAAGAAATAGCTCCAGATCCTCCCGCAACAAGAATGGAAGGAGAGGATTTGGAGGCAAGAAGAAGCAGCAGGAACCAAGGAAGTCATAGAATCATAGAATCCTAGAGTTGGAAGAGACCCCAAGGGCCATCCAGTCCAACCCCCCCCCTTCTGCCATGCAGGAACTCCCAATCAAAGCATCCCCTTTAACAGATGGCCATCCAGCCTCTGCTTAAAGACCTCCAAGGAAGGAGAGTCTGTCGTAATAAGGTCTCAGGCTTCTTTAGACCCATCTAGAAGAGTCCCCTATCAATAGGGCAGAGGACCCACATGTTCAAGGTGTTCTCCAAGGTACTGAGCCCTGTCCTCTAAACTTTGGAGCGCATTGACCGACCCACTTCCATGGGACCCACCAGCCACCTTACCTGCCCCACGGACATCAAGAAGAGGTCTTCACACACACACCCCTCGGGATTGGCTCTCTCAATTGCAGTGTGGGGTTGGAGTGGGGCTGGGGTGGTCTGGGTTCAGGTCTTCACTAAGCCATGACACTTATCGGGGGGGGGGGGGGAACTTGGACTAGTCATTCTCCTTCAGGCTGCCCTACCTCAGAGGGGTGTTGTGAAGGTGGATGATGGAGGAAGAAGAAGAAGAAGGGGGCATATATCCCATTTTGATCACACTGGAGCCAAGGCAGCATCAACAATAGCAGCAGCATCACTACCACCATCATTATCACCATTATCACCATTATCATCTTCACCATCATCTTCATCTAACTTTTCCAACGGTTTCCTCAGATTGAGATGATATTTGTCTTCTGCCACTTTATATATATATATATATAAACACATATATACATATACTATACTGTAGATGGAAAATATACTTCAGGTTATATATTTTATCCTTTGATGGGTTTGTTTTAAATGGTTTTAATTCTGTAATGGTTTCATTCCATTTGAGTAGCAACTTTTCATGTCTTCTTGCTTATGCTTTTGGCGTGCTTTTACTTGCATTTGTTTTTAATTCTGCCTTGAATTCCAGTTTGGGGAAGAAGTTGGGATATATATAGATAAAACTCTTGTTGTTGTTGTTGTTGTTGCTATTTTATTTTCTCTCTCTCTTTCTCATCCACCCCCATCCCATATATATATATATATCATAGAATCATAGAATCATAGAGTTGGAAGAGACCACAAGGGCCATCCAGTCCAACCCCCTGCCATGCAGGAACTCCCAATCAAAGCATCCCCTGTGACAGATGGCCATCCAGCCTCTGCTTAAAGTCCTCCAAGGAAGGAGACTCCACTACTCTCCGAGGGAGACATGTGTTCCACTCTCGAACCGCCCTTACTGTCAGGAAGTTCTGTGTAATGCGCGTGCCGCTTGGCCTCCTGGCCATGTGCGCCTTTGCCCCAGGCGCACGAGTGCCGCCTCTCCTTGCCCGCGCGTGTGGCTCTCTGTCTGTGTGTGCATGCGGGCACTGCTCCACCCCCCTGGGCGCTCTGTCTCCCAATGGTCTGGCTCAGGGAGAGGGAGCGTGCGCTGCTGTCCCCAAAAGCCCTGCCCCCCAAATCCATCCAGGAGCCCCCCCCAAAGCCCCCAAAGATCTGGTTGCATTACGGGTGCTAAGGGGATACCGATATAAACTATTTTTGCTTTTAGTCATAGCATCATAGAATCATAGAGTTGGAAGAGACCCCAAGGCCCATCCAGTCCAACCCCATTCTGCCATGCAGGAATTCCCAGTCAAAGCATCCCCGACAGATGGCCATCCAGCCTCTGCTTAAAGACCTCCAAGGAAGGAGACTCCACCAAAATCTCCATTGAGGGAGTGTGTTCCACTGTCGAACCGCCCTTACTGTCAGGAAGTTCCTCCTAATGTTGAGCTGGAATCTCTTTTCTTGCAGCTCGCATCCATTGTTTCGGGTCCTAGTCTCTGGAGCAGCAGAAAACAAGCTTCCTCCATCCTCGATATGACATCCCTTTAAATATTTAAACACGGCTATCATATCACCTCTCAGCCTTCTCTTCTCCAGGCTAAACATTCCCAGCTCCCTAAGTCGTTCCTCATAGGGATTCATGGTTTCCAGACCCTTCACCATTTTAGTTGCCCTCCTTTGGACACGCTCCAGTTTCTCCACATCCTTGTTATATATTCATTCTCCAACTTTACCCAAAACTGAATCAGCAACTTGGGAGGAAGTTGGAGAATGAATATTTAGATATATATCTGTATGTCTGTATGAGATAAAGACTTTTTATAAAGTTGCTGTTGTCGCTGTTATTGTTGTTGTTATTAACACTAGGTGGGATTATTATTATTATTATTATTATTATTATTATTATTATTATTATCCTGCCTTTCTCCCACTCTAACAATAAATTTAAAACAATACAAATTAAAAACAACTACTTTAAATTATAGACAACAACTTCTTCTTCTGTTGTATATTGTTTATTTCCTGTTGTTCCCCACCTCAGTCCATGGGGAGAGGGATAATAATAATAATAATAATAATAATAATAATAATAATAATAATAAATTTTATTTATATACCACCCTGTGGCAAGCCAATCCAGGCGGTGTACAACAATAATAATAATATGTATGTGCTGTGTGCCTTCCAGTTCTTTCTGACTTATGACCACCCTAAGGCAAACCTATCCAGGGGTTTCAATAATAATAATAATAATAATAATACTCTTTCTCCTGGACATATCATTATTCACACCATCCTATAACACGAATAATAATGTGTTATTATCCCTGGAGAGACATGATGTTTCTCTCTGATGAAAGATTTGGTCGTGGAGGCACCTGCCTCAATAATAATAATAATAATAATAAAATTTATTTATATCCCGCCCTTTGGGGACCCAATCAGGGCGGCTTACAACAATAAAACCATACAATATATCCCAAAATACAATCCCTCCCTCCCTTAAAACAGTATTAAATCAAATGAAGATTAAAATGGCATCATGTCTCTCCCCAGAGATTTTAAGGGGGCCCCCCCTCATTTTCTCTTCTTCTTCTTCTTCTTCTTCTTGCAGAGAAGCCCCCGAAAGGGAGAGCTGGCCAGTGTCCGGTTGTCCAGGACCACCCAGCACCAGAAGCACAGGCCAACCGTCTACCGAACGGGGAGCCTTTCGGCCCTCAGCAGAGGCCTGGTGGCCAACGTGGTGAGTGTCCATCCGTCCGGCCAGCCCTGAGACCCCACAAGGTGGACGCGGGTTTGGCTGAAGCCCTGGTTGGCCTCCTGGCCAAACATCAGCAGCAGCTGCCCGGTGGCATTGGGAGGCTTGGTTAGCACTTAGGATGCCCTGTCAGACAGATCCTGCCTGCTCTTGCAAGCTAAGCAGGGTCAGCCCTGGTTGGCCCTTGGATGGGAGACCAGGGTGGGTTTTAGGCTCTGTTTCAGAAGAAGGACCTGGCAAAACCACCTCTGAGCTTATTCCTTGCTTCAGAAAATCCTCTGAAATGGATGGAGGTGCCAGAAGTCAAGAGGCAACTTGAAAAGATGGGTTCCGCCTCAGGGTCACCATAATGTGGAAATGTCTTGAGGGCACACAACAAGAAGACCTTCTGCTGTGTCATTTGGCCACCAGTAAAGGTTATGAGGCGAGGCAGTGTGGCACAGTGGTCTGAGTGCTGGACCATGACTCTTTGACCCCTGCTCTGCCATTATGGACCCCACTGGGCGACCTTGGGCAAGTCACATGCTCTCAGCCTCAGGAGAGGCAATGGCAAACCTCCTCTGAACATATATTGCTAAGAAAACCCTGTGATAGGTTCACTGCCTTAGGGTTGTTGCCATAAGTTGGAAATGACTTCAAGGCACGCAACACACACAACACACATATACACAATGCTTATGAGCGTGATGTGTGTCTGTTTCCAGCGCTAGACAAAAAAGCCTTGAATCGCACCCATTTCCAGCTCAGACAAGGTGCTTTGCCCACTCCTTTTCTGACCCTCTGTTCTCCCCTCCTTTGGCCATTGACTTGGGAACCTCAAGGTCTTCCTTTGTGTTTTCTCTGCCAAATATCTCACTTTTGTGCCGGGACAATCTCCTTTGTGTCTTTTAAAGCCCCCTTTGATCCCTGGTTGTGCAAAAGGCCAAAGACAATATCGTCTCCTGTGTCACGCACGCAACGCCAGTGGCGCCCAGCAGAAATCTTTTAGGTTTTGTACAGAATAATGCAAAGGAAAGGACAATTCTTTTCTCCAAATCCATTCTGAGTCATAAGATTGATGTCCGGCGCAAAAAGACTGACCGCTGCCTGCGTGCTTCAGTCCTGTCTCTGGATGTGAGCGTGCAAAGAAAGAAAGGGAATTTGGGGAGGCCAAAGGACACCGGTCGGCCCTTCAAAAGAGAAGATGAAATAGAAAGGCCGATATTGGGGGCTAGTGAGGGAGGGCTTATTATCAGTTGGGCGTGAGATCTGTTTGTTCATGGATTTCGTATGGACTTTAAAGGAGAGATCCAAGGTGCTGCACCTATTTGGGAGATTAAGGGTCAGCGCTTAGTCCCTATTAAAAGTTCCCCGTTGTTAAAACTGAACTTGTCACCCACAAAGCTTTGCATTTCTATTGCCATTCTCACACACAGCTTGCTTATATGGATGTTATCACACGGGGGCAAATCTGCTGGTTAATCCACACAAAACCCAAACAGAAACTGGATTAGTGCCCCGTGTTTGCACACAACGTCGCACAGAAACTGGACAGACAGAAAGTGGACAGGAACTGGTGTTATCCGAGATCTTTTGAAATTCGGTTGTTTGGAGGAAATGCAAATGCGCAATTAAGGTAATTTCGCATTTACCGTAATGTGATAGCCAAATGCGCATTTGGAAGCATGGTTCACCCCGCTTCGTCCTCCGCTTCCAGGATCGGCCCAAGGAAAGCTGTCGGCCTCTGCCTTTCCATGGGCCGATCCTGGCATTCCACTATCTGCGCATGTGCTAGAAGCTTATTTCTAGTTCATTTATGGGATTTTCTCACTTGTGTGTGAACGTTAAATGCGGTTTCAGCGGGAGCTTACTTTAATTGCGCAATTAAGGTAATTACGTGTGAAAAACATTTGCGGAATCAAGGTTTATTTTCGGTTTATTTTCGGGATTTGTCATTTCCAGTTTATTATCGCTTTGTGGCCCACGTGTGATAACGTCCTATGTCTGCCCCTGGATCTTCCATTTCATGCATCTGAGGAAGGAGACTCAAGTCTACCAAAGCTCAGGCTCCCAGCTTCTTTCTTTCTGTAAGTCTAATCCTGGACCCTCCACACTCCATGCATCTGAGGAAGTAGACTTAAGTCTATGGAATCTCATGCCACCCGCTTCCCTCCACTCCATGCATCTGAAGAAGGAGACTCAAGCCTATGAAAGCTCAGGCTCCCAGCTTCTTTCTTTCAGTAAGTCTCAAAGGTGCTATAATAGGATCCCTTTGCCGACTGATTTTCCAGACTAACACAGCTAGGTCTTTGAATTCAATAGTCCCTTTAAAGTTTGGGCTGCAATCCGGAACGGATCTCCTTCCTGTGGCAAACACAGGGACCATTGCAGGCAAGAGGTAACCCCTGTCCTTTTCCTTTTGCATGTATGGCGCAGAGCGAGGTGGAGGAGTTTGGGGCCGAAGAAAATGCCCAGCGCCAGGAGAGGGAAGCCGGCAAGACCCCTGAGGCCTGTTGGGGATGCTGTGGGACTCAGTCTCCCAACCACAATGGAAGCAGGCAGGTAAGAAGGGAAGGCACCTGCCAGGTGCATTGCTGTCCTTTTGGGATTCCTAGCACCATCTGGGATGGGAGGTGAGAGGGAAAGGGCATGGACACACAGGGGAGCATTGGTGCTCAGGCTGAAGCTCCCTTTCTCCTCTCTCTAGGCCCTAAACTTCTTAATGGTCACCTTTGCACCAAGCCTGGGTGCATCAGAACCAAATGTCCAGTCATAGGGCCATAGGGTTGGAAGGGGTCCTTAGAGGCCATCTATCCAACCCCCTGCTCAATGCAGGATCTCCAGCTGAAGCATCCCCAGCAGGGAGCTGCCCAGCTTCTTTTTGGAAAGGTCTAGAGAAGGAGACCCCACCACTTCTCTAGGTTATTTGTTCCATTGCCAGACAGCTCTGAGGTTCCTTCTAATGGTCAGTTAAAATCTACCCTCCTGGAACGTCAGGCCATTAGATCTGGTCTTCCTCTCTGGATCAGCAAAGAACAAACTTGCATTCTCTTGTTTGTGGCAACTCTTGAAGTCTTTAAAGAATGTGATTGCATCACCCTTCGGTCTTCTCTTTATTGGACTGAACGTGCCCAACGCCCTCAACCTTTCCTCATAGATTTTGTTCTCCAGGAAGGAATAAAAAGACATTGGGTGCAATGCACAGAAGAATTATACAAAAGAGATGGCAAAATGAAGGACATATGGAACAAAGAGCCATATGAAACCCTAAAAAGTGAGGTGGAAAAAGAGAATAGCGAAATACTAATTACCAGAATAGATGATATTCCAATTGAACTACTGCAATCTACATCGACCGAGTCAACTCTAGTGCTAACCAACATATGTCAACAGATATGGAAAACAAAACAATGGCCAACAGATTGGAAGCGATGTATATACATCCCCATCCCCAAAATGGGAGACACAAGAGGCTGCAGCAACTATAGGACCATAGCACTGATCTCCCACGCAAGCAAAATTATGCTCAAAATACCTAGACTCCAACCATCCATGGAGAGAGAAATCCCAGAGGTCCAAGCAGGGTTCAGGAAAGGAAGAGGCACACTGTTTTTTATTTATTACATTTATCATATTTAATCATATAAAAATACTTCTGTGCAATCAAAATTTGAATACAGTTAGCCCATCTTCATCAACTACAGCGTAATACTTCCAGAAAGTTCCTTTGACAACAAATACCTTTGTTCATACTCATAGTTCTTCTTTTAATCCCTAAGATTTAAACCCAGCTCTCTTTCACGGACTGGGTAACCACACCTATATGTCATATCTTATGACCGTCTTATCTTTTCTTAAATATAATTTCTTGGCATCCCCATAGTTCTACTTGCTTTTCTCTAACCAGCTTTTGTTACTACATCCTTCCATTGGGGACCATTCCTTTTCCACCTTTTCTAGATCATTCTGGGTCATTCCACGCAGAAAGGCTTTTAATCTCTCTTTCTTTCCCTTCTTGACCCCTCTAGCCTTCCAAAGGGGACTCGGGGGTCTTGGGCGGCACCCCTTCTCCCGAACCACCAAAGAGAAACGCCACGAAGGGATACCACCGTCCGGGCGCCTACACTCCTATGGGGAAACTGCACCGGTCAGCCTGGCCTGAGAAAGATGGGCAGGTGGGAGCCGTTCCTGGGCGGCAACTTGGAGTCCACAGTCTGGTCAGAGAATTCACTTTGATTGGGATTCCAGAAGGGATTCTGCAGAATTCGAACTCCATCCCCAGAGGGTCATTCCCAGTTAATTCTGCATAATCGAAATCCTTCCATAACCTGGACTGGGTTACCTGGCAGATCATTCCTGGCTCAACCTGCATAATTAAAATCCTTCCATAACCCAGATTGGGTTGCCTGTCAATCATTCCCCATTATATTTAAACAGAGGCTGGATGGCCATCTTTCAATGGGGCTGCTTTGATTTTGAGTTCTTGCATGGCAGAAGGGGGTTGGACTGGATGACCCTTGGGGTCTCTTTCAACTCTATGATTCTGTATCTGCATAATTAAAATCCAACCCTAATGGATCATTCCCCATTAAATCTGCATAATTAAAATCCCTTCATAATCTAGATTGGGTTACCCACTGAATCATTGCCAATTAAAAATCTGTAATTGAAATCTTTCTGTAAGTGTGGATTGAGTTACTCCATGGATAATCCCCCGGGAAATCTGCATAATTATGTAGATGTAATTGGAAGCTATCTAACCATTGGTTCATCCAAGGATGAACCAATGGATAGATAGTTTCCAATTACATCTACGTAATTCCTATCAGGGGATACTGTGTAATGCAGTGCTTTGAGTCACATAGTCTCAGCCTCAGGGGAAGGCAATGTACTGATTTGACATTCTCCTCCCCCCCATTAATATATTCCTTATTAATGTTGCACATTACTTTTGACTTGAAAGAAATGAGCAAAGAAACATTTTATCAACATGTTATTCTTAGCGTACTAATTTTTTTCCCCAAAAACATTGTCTAAAAATGGCTAATAGTTCCCTTTCGAGGAATATTTTTGCAATAACGAATAAGCAGTAACTCATTCTGCAACAGTAGATAATTTTTTATTACAATATTACCTTGCAACCTTGATGTCCCTTATTACTCAAAAAAAGTCATGCCTTCCAGGTCATGCCATTCCTTTCGATGGGTTACTTCCGAAATGCGGCGTTTTGCACTACCTGTCTGTCGTTTACGCATCCGTTTTGAAGGGCAATCCCATGCAAGGTGCATTGCAGCCATTCAGTCTTTTAGACGTGGTCTGCGTTCCCCATAAAGTGGCCAGAGAAAGACAAAAGGATTGCAAAGCACAGCAGCCACCCCACTATCCAGGAGCACCCCTAAATCCTTACCCATCCTTCAAAAAACTCTAGGAATGGGAAGCCACCAAGAGGCCCTGGTATTTATTGCTAACAGCCCAGGTCCTGCAAAGTCAGGGCAGCAACCTTGATGGGGTCAGTCCATCTGTGGGGTAAAGGACAGCATCACCCCAAATCCACAAGACAGTGACAGTGCCTTTATTGGCCAGACTGGCCCCCTCCTCATTCCTCTTCTCTTCTCTTTCTTTCTTTCTTTCTTTCTTTCTTTCTTTCTTTCTTTCTTTCTTCAGACCTTTGAAGGCTGGTTCTTCGGGGGAATGGACAATGTGTTGGGTTTCCTATTTGCCCTTTTCCTTCCCATGGCTCATGCTTTTAATGGGATTTAATTTTGTTCATGGTCTGATTACATTTTCTATTTTTGCATGCTGTAAATTTTTAGCTAGGCTTGCTTCAACTGTTGCAACGACCCTTGGATCCTGAACCGGGGAAAATACAGTGGAAGATGCTGTTTGGGAGAGTCTTCTTCTTTGGAGGCTGTTTTGAAGCAAAGGCCGGGTGGCCATCGGTCACAAGGAGGGCCTTTGTCGTGTCTTCCTGGGTTGGACTGGATGGCCCTTGGGGGTCTCCTCCAACTCCTCCATCATTCTATGATGATGCCCATAGACTTCCCATATCAACTCCCTGCTCTCTTCTAGGCTGGATCCTTTCCCTGGATAAAGAGGACCGGCCACCGGCCACCCAACGCCACCCAGGACCGCTGCCGAGGATGCTGCAGGAGAAATAGTACCACCGTTGCCAATCCCTCCGGGAGAAGGGAGGAAGGAAAGGGGTCCCAAACCACTGGGGTAAGGGGTCCTTGTGGGACATGCTCGAAAGGGCACGGGGCATGGAGCTGTGAATTCAATTAGGAATTATATTACGGTTGGACTGCACCTCCCAGCACTCCCTACCATTAGCTACACTGGCTGGGGATGCAGGGCCCTGCAGTTTCATCTACTGTAGCTATATTTTTTACACCTGATAGAGGAGGGTGGAAATACGACCTTTAGGAGACTACGATTCCCAGAATCCCTACTGGCCAGACATTCTGGGACTTGTAGTCCAAGAAAGTAACTTTTCAAACTCCAAATGCATCTGAGGAAGTAGGCTTAGGTCTCATGCTGCCAACTTTCTTTCAGTGAGCCTCAAAGGTGCTGCAAGAGCTCTTTAGATCATGATTTTCCAAACTCTGTGAAAGAGAGATCCTGTAGTGCATCCTCCTGGTGTTTTTGGACACCAGCTCCCAGCATTCTCCGCTGTTATACTGCCCAAGGCTGCTGGGAGCTACAGTCCAAACAACAGACGGAGGGCTGCACAGTTCACACTTCTGGTATTGTTAATCCCATTTAGAGTAGATCCATTGAACCAACGGATTTACCTATTTACTTATTTATTTATTTGTTTGTTGTCATACTTTTCTCCCAACTTGAGGTTCAAAGGGTTTAAATAAGCTGAGGACAAAGGGGGAAAGTGGGAGGAAGAGAGAGAAACTGGGGCCTTTTACAAAGAGCTAAACTAGTGGGATGGCAGAGGATTAACTGGGAGTGTTGCCTAATTGGGACAGTGAGAAGATATGCAATAATATCTAGGCAGGATGGGGAAAGGAGCAAAGAGAAGGTGAAGCATGAGATGACCACAGCTTCTTCTAACCCTTTCTCTCCTACTTTCCTCTTCTTTCTTTCTTTCTTTCTTCTTCTTTCTTCTTCTTTCTTTCTTTCTTTCTTTCTTTCTTCTTTCTCTTCCTCTTTCTCTTCCTCCGCAGTCCTATGAAATCCTGGGAATTGTAGTTTGTTGTGGCACCAGAGCTCTCTGACAGAGAAGGCTAAACACATCATAAGACTACAATTCCCAGAATTTCATAGCACTGAGCCATAGCAGTTAAAAGTGGTGTCAAACGGGATTATTTCTGCAATGCAGACGCAGCCACAGACATTTTGCAATAGGTTAATTCAGTGCAAACTAGTTTCCAACTCTGAAGTCAGCTGCAGACAAAGGAGGAGGAAGAGAAGAGAAACGGGGACATTTGAAAAGCAGCTTAAAAAGTGTGATGGGAGAGGATTAATCAGGATGATGATGATGATGATGATGATGATGATGATGATGATGATGATGATGATGATTTCTTATAACCCGCCTTTTGCCAAGGCAATCAAGGTGGCTTACGTAATATAAGATTGTCCTAACTGGGATACTTGGAAGATAGGCAATAACAGCTGGTCAGGATGGGGAAAGGAGCAAAACAGAGCGGACCACCGGAGCTTCTTCTGACCCTCTCCTGTCTCCTCCTTCTTCAGGGCAGTTCCAGCAAGAGGCCTTGGAGGCCCGTCTTGGAAAGCCAGGTCCCAAACAAATGGCCTTCCCAGAAAGGAGAAGCAAATGGCTGGTCCTCTTCCCCCGTTGACCCCATTGAGCCGTGGAGACATCAGAGAGGCCCATGAAGGCCCAAAGGCCACGTGGACGGTTGCCACAAAGAGCAAGAGAACATGGAAAGCAACACGCCTTGGAATCCAAGGGCTGGTCATCGTGGTTGGATCCGGCGTGCAAAAAGGGCTTCTATCTCAAGGCTGGAAAGAGAAAAAGTTCACTACGGACTGCTCCATACTCAGCATTGCTCACCACTTTTGCAACACACGGAGTTCATAGACACCTGCTTTGAGATTTTGAGATATGCTTATATTAATATGTTGTTCCTCCCAACACACACTTTTCTTCCTTGTCTCTCCCCACTTTCTTTGTACAGTGGGTCCTCAGTATCCGCCAGGATACCAAAACCCATGGATGCTCAAGTCCTATTAAATACAATAGTGTAGTAAAATGGTGTCCCTCATATGACAAAATGGCAAAAATCAAGGTTTGCTTTTTAGAATTTAAATATATATAGTTGGCCCTCCACATCCACTGATTCTTTATCCATGGATTCAGCCATCCATGGCTTGAAAATATATATTTTTTAAAATATGCATTCCAAAAAGCAAACCTTGATTTTGCCATTTTATATTAGCGACACCATTTCACTATGCCACTGTATTTAATGGGACTTGTACATCACAGATTTTGGTATCCATGGGGAGGGGGGTGTCCTGGATCCAAAACCCAGCAGATACCAAGAACCCACTGTACATATGTGTATATGTGTTTTATATATATATATATATATATATATATATATATATCCTTGATGCCACAATTTCTACTATAGAACTGTAGGCCAGTAGATGGAGCTGTATACTGATGAAAAACAGGCTCAAACCTTGTTTCAGTTAATCAAAGGTTTCCACTGTTCAGTAGGAAAGGAAACAATCCGGTATATTCAATAAACTACGATATATTTGTTGTTGTTAACTGCCTTCGTGTTGACCCATGGATGAGACATCTCCAGGCCCCCTCTTTGGTCCTTTCCTGCTCTGACCAGCTCCTGCAAACTCATATTTGTGGTCTCTCTCTTTAATAAAGTCAATCTATCCATCTAGCTGCATGTGGCCTTCCTCTCTTCCTCCTTCCCTCCACCTTTCCTAGCATTAGCACGTCTTTTCCAATGATTCATGCCTTCTATGATGTGTCCAAAGTACGACAGTCTAAGTCTTGTCATCTTGGCTTCTTCCAGGGAGGTTTCTGGCTTGATCTGCTCTAGGACCCAACCGGAATAATCCTGTGTCTAGTTCTGGGTACCACAATTCAAAAAGGATGTTGAGAGGTGGCTAAAATGGTGAAGGGTCTGGAAACCATGAAGCCCTAGGAGAGACTTATCACACGGGGTCTGAAGCAGTGTCATCCCCGTCGCATCCCCGTCCCATTGCGCTTCCTTATACAGAAGCAGCATCATTCTGGTATCATTCCAGTCGCGGGAAATGTAATTCCCATTTACAACTGAAAGTAAAAAGAACGGGGATGATGCCGGATAATGCAGCATGATGCCGCATTGGGACGGGGATGCGACGGGGATGGCACTGCTTCAGACCCCGTGTGATAAGGGCCTTAAGGAATTGGGTATGTTTAGCCTGGAGAAGAGACGGTCAAGGGGTGACATGATAGCCCTGTTTAAATATTTGAAGGGAGGTCATATTGAGAATATGGAGCTAGCTTGTTTTCTGCTGCTCCAGAGAATAGGACACAATGGAGCCTCAATGGATAGAAGCTATAGGAAAAGAGATTCCACCTC
Organism: Phrynosoma blainvillii; assembly: GCA_026167975.1. Lineage (NCBI taxonomy): Eukaryota > Metazoa > Chordata > Lepidosauria > Squamata > Phrynosomatidae > Phrynosoma > Phrynosoma blainvillii. The sequence goes on along the minus strand of JANUYF010000005.1, from coordinate 1,144,083 downwards.
AACATTAAGAGGCACTACCTGACAGTGAGAGATGTTCAACAGTGAAACACACTTCCTTGGAGATTTTGGTGGAGTCTCCTTCTTTGGAGGTCTTTAAACAGAGGCTGGATGGTTTGATTGTGAGTTGTGAGTTCCTGCATGGCAGAACGGGGTTGGACTGAATGGCCTTTGGGGTCTCTTCCATCTGGGATGTCATTATCCTGTCCCTATCCCATGCTTATTGTGCAATCATGGGAAGGGCTTTCACACAAAATCGCTCATATCCGCACATTGTCCCTTCCAGAAAGTGCAATTGAACGTGATCACGCAAAAGGCTTTCTGACTAAATTGCACTGAATATCCCATGAATATCCTGTGAATGAAGCGGAATTGTCCCCTCATTTACCCTAATTTTGTATTATAAGAAGGTCCTGATAATACAATTCCACTTCATTGACAGGACATTCGTGGGATCAGCGCAATATAGCAGGAAAGCCTTTCTTGCGATCATGTCCAATCGCGCTTTCTGGACGGGATAAAGACGTGCGTCTCCGTGTGATAAGGTCCTACGAAAGCTCATGCTGCCAACGTCCTTCTTTCAGTTAGTCTCAAAGGTGCTGGAAGATCTCTTTCACATAGTGATGACTTTGAATTCGAACATGAGGATATAGCGTTGGCGTACTGTATGAAAAGCTGGTGACAAGACCACTGGAAGGCTACAGTCCTGCAAGTATGGCACCTGTCGTTGTCCTCAGTCACGATGGGGAATGCCCTGGGAACTTTGGGCTCTGTTTTTCCAAATCTTCTTAGAAAATCCCAAGCAGCTGCACGAAAGAGCTGCCCAGAGAAACAGGGAGCCATTGTGCGATGGGGACTTCACATGAGTAAGTGGACCTTCTCTCCCCTTCTGGGAAATGCTACGGCTGCGCCAAAGAGAAAGAGAGAGAGTCCCTTCCTTCTGAGCCACAGCTGCCATTTGCCCTCGTGGACACTCTCTGGACAAGACGATGGGCCCAAACCTGACACCAGGGACGGAGGGGTTGCAAATATGGAGCTCCAGGCCCCGCTGTCACTCCTCTTGAAGCCCTGGTGCTTTCCTTTTCTATAGAGCCACACCAGTATTGCTTCCAATACTGCCAACTCCTCTCCTAACTCCAATCTGTGGTGCTAGAAAGGAGGAGGAAAATGGGAGGAAAACAGCCCCTTGGTCACCCCACAACCCCTGAATGGAAGGCCAGAGTCAGGGGCCAGGCAGGACTGGGGCAAGGAGATGTGGGTCTTTCTGGACTGGGAGGGGAATGGGGAGAGCAGGGAAATTAAGACCCCTGAAGCCCACCGGACATTTTAGTGTCTAGGTCAGGGGTAGGCAACCTAAGGCCCAGGGGCCGGATGCGGCCCCCCGAGGCCTTTGGACTGGCCCCAGGCAGGTCCTGCCGCCACCACCACCGCCACCGCCGCCCGCCATGATCATATTGATTATTGTTGTTATTACTTGTTCTTGGGGTTTTCTTGGCAAAATCTCCACAGGGGGTTTGCCATGGCTTTTCTAGGGCTGAGAGAGTGTGAATGCATTTATTTTTAAATTTTTAAAATTTTTAATTAATTAATTAATTTGTTTGTTTATTTATTTATTTATGGTGCTTCAGCCTCCCAATTGTCTGAGGGACAGCAACCTGACCCCCAGCTCAAAAAGGTTGCCTACCCCTGGTCTAAGTCAAGAGAAGTAATAGTACCACTGCATTTTGCTTTGGTCAGGCTGCACCTGGAATAATCCTCTGTCCAGTTCTGGGCACCACAATTCAAAAAAGATGTTCCAAGTAGAGCCACAGAATCATAGAGTTGGAAGAGACCACAAGAGCCATCCAGTCTAACCCCTTGCCATGCAGGAAATCACATTCAAAGCAGCCCTGACAGATGGCCATGTTGAGAAGCTGAAGACCAAAATGATAAAGGGTCCGGAAACAATAAAGCCCTCTGAGGAGAGACTTTGGGAGATGGATATGTTTTAGCCTGGAGAAGAGACCATTAAGAGGTGATCTGAGAGCCCTCTTTAAGTATTTGAAGGGGTGTCACACACAGTGAGGAGGGAGCAAGCTTGTTTTCTGCTGCTCCAGAGAATAGGACACAATGGAGTCTCAATGGATGCAAACTACAGGAAAAGAGATTCCAGCTGAACATTTGGAAGAATTTCCTGATGGTAAAAGCTGCTCGACAGTGGAACACATTTCTCTCTCGGAGTGTGGTGGAGTCTCCTTCTTTGGAGATTTTTAAACAGAGGCTAGATGGCCATCTGAAGGGAATGCTTTGATTGTGATTCCTTGCATGGCAGAATGGGGTTGGACTGGATGGCCCTTGGGTCACTTTCAACTCTAGGATTCTATCCATGCTAAAATAAATCAGCTAGTTTCAGAAGTCTTGCAAGATTTTGCCCCAGCTTTCTTTTTCCTGCAGCTAGTTCTATCCCTTAAAAAACCCCGGATTTCTCCCCTTAGTGTCACTAGTTGGAGTTCATGGGTACTTGGCCTTGACACTGGTGCCACTGTTTCTCCGATCTAGTTACCGGCACTTCCATTCATGCACTGGCCATTCTTAATCTTCTGATTTCCTGACTGAAGTTCCCATTTCTATCAGTGTTTGATCCTAGGTATGAGAACTGCAACATAGACTCCAACCATACATAGAGAGAGAAATCTCAGGTGTTCAAGTGGGTTTCAGGAAAGGAAGAGGCACTAGGGACCACATTGCAAACATACAATGGCTAGCAAGGAGTTCCAGAAGAAAATCAACATGTGCTTTATAGACTATAGCAAAGCCTTTGACTGCATAGACCATGAAAGGGTATGGAAGGCCCTTAAAGAGACGATGGGAGTGCCAACACATCTGATAGTCCTGAGGAGGAGGAATCTGTACTCAGGACAACAGGCTACTCTCAGGACAGAAGACGGAGAAACAGAATGGTTCCCAATTGGCAAGGCTGCATCCTTTCACCCAATCTGTTCAACTTATATACAGAACATATTATAAGAAAAGCAGACTTGGACACAGAAGAAGGAGGAGAGAAAATAGGAAGGAATATCAACAATCTGAGATATGCAGACGACACCATAATACTAGCAGAGAACTTCACAGACCTGGAACATCTACTAAGGAAAATCAAAGAAGAAAGCGCAAAGGCAGGCTTGATGCTCAACATAAAGAAAACAAAAATAATGACCATCAAGGACTTTCCCAAGTTCAACCAAGATAATCAAGAAATAGAAATAGTAAAAGAATTCCCATACCTGGGATCCAACATGGGGACTGCATTCATGAAATCAGAAGAAGACTAAGAACGGTGGCCATGAAAGAACTAGAAAGGTCCTAAAATGGAAAGATATACAACTCAGCACAAAAGTCAGAATCATGCAAACCACTGTATTCCCTATTATTCCCATGGATGGATGTGAGAGCTGGACAGTTAAGAAAGATGATAGGAAGAAAATCAATGCATTTGGGAGAATGTGTTTCTGGAGAAGAGTGCTGAGGAGGATCCTATGGAGGACAGCCAAAAGGACAAACAAAGGGGTCCTAGAGTGGATCAAGCCAGAAATAATATCCCAAGAAGCCAAGATGACAAGGCTTAGACTGTCATACTTTGGAAACATCATGAGAAGGCATGAAACATTAGAAAAGATAACAATGTTAGGAAAGGTGGAGGAAAGTAGAAAGAGAGGAAGTCCACATGCTGCCAGATTGATGGACTTTATTAAAGAGAGAGACCAGTTTGCAGGAGCTGGGCAGAGCAGGAGAGGACAGTCGAGGACAGGGGCCTGGAGATCCCTCATCCCGAGGGTCACTGCCATGGGTTGAGACCGATACGAAGGCAGTTAACAACAACAAAAATGATAGCCTTGCTCAAATATTTGAAAGGGTGCCATATTGAAGTTGGAGCAAGCTTGTTTTCTGCTGCTCTAGAGACATGGAGATGGAGCAATGGATTCAAGCGACTGGAAAAGAGATTCCACCTAAACCTTGGGAAGTAAGAGCTGTCTGACAGTGGAACAGGTTGCCTCGGAACGTGCAGGAATCTCCTTCCTTGGAGGTTTTCAAAGAGAGACTGGGTAGCCATCTATTTTAATTCTATCTTCCTGCATGGCAGGGGGTTGAATGGATGGCCTTTGTGGTCTCTCCCAAAGTCTGTGCTTCTATATGAATGCAAAGCTGAGACTCGTAAGGGATGTATTCTGAACCGAGGGAGTGAGAATTCCGGTACAAGTAAAGCGAAAGCTTCTTCTGACCAACAGTGCTGTCATCCTCCATTAATGCCCCCCTGTATTGAACACAGGGCAAACTTGACACCAGTAAGGGATATACTTGGAATCCAGTGAGCGGCTATTTAGGATTCCCAGGACATGCTGTCAATCATAAAGCCTTGGAGCTTTCACTTTCTATATAGGACTTTATCACACGGGGGAAATGTCAGGGATGATGGGAGTTGTAGCTCTTCACCTCTGGCTCTAACTCACCACCTTGTTATGCAGCAGAGCTGACCAGCTTTGATCAGTGGTTGATGCTTCTTTCCCAAGCAGCAGAGTTTCAGAGAATAGGCTGAAGACCCTGACAAACTCTCCAAGCCTTCTCTCTCTTCTTCCTGAGATGTCTCCAAACTTCTCCAGGATTCTTCTGGCTCTTGTATCTTCCCTCAAGACACCAGACAACTCAGTAGTCTTATATAAAAGATCTACTTTATTCTACTATATACATAAATACTATATGCCCTACAAATCACAATCTCTACACTTCACAATATCTCCAAAACTACTCCAAGCAAACATTGCAATTTATAGCCATTGTTAGACACCACCCACCAGTCAGTTTCCACCCAGTGGGTGTGTACATACATCTTGATTGGTCCACATAGATCATCCCATACCTAAGACCAACCCAAGTGTTTCATCACTTTACCTTGACCACTTAATGAGTCTCAGGTGTTTGCAATCTATCACAGGTGTTCTCAATATACCTTCTATAACTTTGTCCTTGGCTCTCAAGGCTTCTTAATTATATTATCTTTTTCACCTGTGTATCTTCCTGATTGCTCCTGCTTAGTCACTTTGACATTCACATACATATTTTTATTTCTATTACTGTATATCCCATGTTGCTTTTTCCTTAACAGGAAATCCCATGCAAAAATGGGGTTTTAAATAGGAAACCACCACCACCACCCCGCAAAAGTGGGTAGATTTTCACACGACATCGTTTTTAAAGTGTGCTTAACCCAAACAGAAAGTAAAAAGAAGTGGCTTGTGACTACTTTCCGTTCAGTATAAGCCCACTTAAAAGTGATGCTTGTGAAAATCTACCCACTTTTGCAGGTTTCCCCCACCTTTTAAATCCCGTTTCTGCATGGGATTTCCCTAACCGCACGATAAGGTCCATAGTCACAGTATTTCCCAAAACAGGGAGGATTTATTCCAATACTGTTAAGCCTCCTCCCATCAGAAAGTAAGAACCACCTTCCAGCAAAGCCCTTCTGGATTCTGCACAGAAGAAACATGTCGTTCTTGGCCCAAAAGCACAAATGGACACCATGTTCCCTTTGCAAGCATTCTGCAGCAATGGTGTGTATATTCCCAATCACATCGCAACACCACACACCGGCATGTACATCCCAGGCATGAGGAGGCAAAGTCGGATGAAGGGAAATGATGGAGCACTGGATTATAGCTAAATAAATTTAAATAAATATATACAGCACTTGAAGGCACTCAACAACAATATGCTGCAGAGTGGATAAAGAGGCCTCGAGTTGCTGGGTCTTCTCCAACAGGTAGAAGTTTCTGCAAGTTACAATGTGGAACTAGGGAGCCCCATTTGGGAAGCCAGGCTGTGGCACAGGATGGGAAGGGGATGCCTCTGCCGTAGCCCTCCTCCCCAAGCCTCTTGAAGAATGGCTGACTGCCTCAGACCTCCCTGGCCAAGGTCTCATTCAGTCTCCATCACAGGGACTGAGAGAATCACCTTGCCAGCCACGTCTGGCTTTCCTTTCCTTTCCTTTAAGGTCCCAGTCCTTTAGGAAAAGGCTTGGAAACCCCTTTAAGAAGTGGGACCGCCATGGCTTCCGAAGGCCTAGGCCTGAGGGTTGAAATGGCTGCCCTTGTGGTCTCTTCCAACTCTATGATTCTAGGATGATTCACTACATAAACCATCACCTTGGAGCCACGTCTGACTTTCCTTTCATTTAAGGCCCCAGTCCCAGGGTTTTCTTAGAAAAAGGCTCTTTAAGAAACCCCTTTAAAAAGTGGGCCGCCATGGCTTCTGAAGGTCTAGGCCTGAGGGTTGAAATGGCTGCCCTTGTGGTCTCTTCCAACTCTATGATTCTAGGATGATTCACTACATAAACCATCACTTTGGAGATATGTCTGGCTTTCCTTTCCTTTAAGGCCCCAGTCCTTTAGGAAAAGGCTCTTTAAGAAACCCTTTTAAGAAGTGGGCCGCCATGGCTTCCGAAGGCCTAGGCCTGAGGGTTGAAATGGCTGCCCTTGTGGTCTCTTCCAACTCTATGATTCTAGGATGATTCACTACATAAACCATCACCTTGGAGCCACGTCTGACTTTCCTTTCATTTAAGGCCCCAGTCCCAGGGTTTTCTTAGAAAAAGGCTCTTTAAGAAACCCCTTTAAAAAGTGGGCCGCCATGGCTTCTGAAGGTCTAGGCCTGAGGGTTGAAATGGCTGCCCTTGTGGTCTCTTCCAACTCTATGATTCTAGGATGATTCACTACATAAACCATCACTTTGGAGATATGTCTGGCTTTCCTTTCCTTTAAGGCCCCAGTCCTTTAGGAAAAGGCTCTTTAAGAAACCCTTTTAAGAAGTGGGCCGCCATGGCTTCCGAAGGCCTAGGCCTGAGGGTTGAAATGGCTGCCCTTGTGGTCTCTTCCAACTCTATGATTCTAGGATGATTCACTACATAAACCATCACCTTGGAGCCACGTCTGACTTTCCTTTCATTTAAGGCCCCAGTCCCAGGGTTTTCTTAGAAAAAGGCTCTTTAAGAAACCCCTTTAAAAAGTGGGCCGCCATGGCTTCTGAAGGTCTAGGCCTGAGGGTTGAAATGGCTGCCCTTGTGGTCTCTTCCAACTCTATGATTCTAGGATGATTCACTACATAAACCATCACTTTGGAGATATGTCTGGCTTTCCTTTCCTTTAAGGCCCCAGTCCTTTAGGAAAAGGCTCTTTAAGAAACCCTTTTAAGAAGTGGGCCGCCATGGCTTCCGAAGGCCTTGGCCTGAGGGTTGAAATGGCTGCCCTTGTGGTCTCTTCCAACTCTATGATTCTAGGATGATTCACTACATAAACCATCACCTTGGAGCCACGTCTGACTTTCCTTTCATTTAAGGCCCCAGTCCCAGGGTTTTCTTAGAAAAAGGCTCTTTAAGAAACCCCTTTAAAAAGTGGGCCGCCATGGCTTCTGAAGGTCTAGGCCTGAGGGTTGAAATGGCTGCCCTTGTGGTCTCTTCCAACTCTATGATTCTAGGATGATTCACTACATAAACCATCACTTTGGAGATACGTCTGGCTTTCCTTTCCTTTAAGGCCCCAGTCCTTTAGGAAAAGGCTTGGAAACCCCTTTAAGAAGTGGGACCGCCATGGCTTCTGAAGGCCTAGGCCTGAACTGCATCCCCAGCTCCAGAATCACAAAGCCCATCCCAAGGGATACCATGAACTCTTCAGAGGCCTTGTTTATTCTTAAAATTTAACTGTTTAGATAAAAATAAAAGATAACCGTTGGCAAGGATTTTTTGGGGGGGGGGCAGGCAAGCAAGTTCCCTCATGAGGAAAACGTCTCTTTCTGTTTTAACGGCTTCAAAATGGTGGGAGGGAAGGTTCCCCTCAGTTTGGAGGGACCAGTCCTCCTCTTCCACAGTATTACACCATTTGATCCCACTTTAATTGTCTCTGGAATCCTGGGATCTGTAGTTGGCAAGACACTAGATCCCTCTGGCAGGGAAATGCTAAATAGCTTATCAGAACCACAAATTCCTGTCATGGTAGTTAAAGTGAGTCTCTATCCAGAACAAGCTCCCAACCGAATAATAAATCTCTTCTTTCTGGGGGAAAAGTTCTACATTTCTTTAATTTCTTCCAAAGACAGAAAATCCTTCCTTTCTGAAGAGGCCAAAGGCTCACCTCAGAAATAAAGTCAAATAACCAGGGAGTGTCGGCCTCCTTCTTTTTCTGAGGGGAAAAAAGGGCTCTGTACTTCACCTTTTCCGTGTCTGAGGTAAATAATTCCACCATTTTAGAGTGAACTGCAATGGGGCCAGCCTCTCAGAGCCATTTTGGAGATGTTTTTCCTCCCCAAAGAGCAGCCCTCCCTCCTTGGGATCAGGAAGGCCCCAAAACATCCCTCTATGGGGACCGTCTCAGCCAGGGGTAGGCAACCTTTTTCCCCCTTTAAGGGCCGAGAGACTTCAGCTCCCAGAAGCCTCAGCCACGTTGGCCAATAGTCCCATGTTGGCCAATAGCTCCTGGGATTCTGGGAGCTGAAGTCCCCCGGCCCTTAAAGGGGGAAAAAGGTTGCCTACCCCTGTTCTATGGGGACCGTCTCAGCTTTGGGGTCCCACAGCTTTACTAGGCTGACATTATTTTCACAGCTTATTAGGACATCACCATCAGCAGAAAAATGCACCATCTGCGCTGCTAAAAAAGGCAAACCAGAAGCCCACAAAGGATGCGAAAGGAATCCTCTCCCTTTCTGGGAAATGCTGTGATTGTGTCGAAAGTGAAAGCTTCTGCTGAACAAAAATGCCAGTCATCGTCTGCCAGCAAAAAGCTATTCTTCATCCAACCCAGGGCAAGCAATCCCAAATATGTTTCTTTGGAGGCTGCCCTTAAAGTGGTGGGGCTTTCACTTTCCCTATCTATAGTCACAACATTTCCCGGAAAATGAGAGAATTCCCTTCATTTCTGTCTAAACCTGAGAAATACCTGCCAACAATAATATCCTTTCATAGAGAACAAACAGGTCAGTCACTCCTCAAAAGCACGTCACACAGGGACAGAAATAAAATAAGTACATGGTGGTGCTTTCATTTTCCCTACAGTCACAGCATTTCCCTGAAAAGAACTCCTTTCACTTCTAACTTTCTCCTCCCTAAACCTGAGAAATGTCTCCCAGCAATGCCCTTTTATGCAGAACGAAGAGGTCAGTCCATTTTCAGAATGGACCACCAGCCATTCGATGCCACCTGGCAGGAACGGTGCATAGGATACCACAGAGCGCAGTCTGCAATCCCAAGACTCCCCCCCCCCTATAAATCCCACAAAGAAGGTGGGAACCCAATGCAGATGTGGCAGCAGACTGGGCATCTCTCTGCCCTGGGGCTTGGGCAGAAAAGAGAGGCTTCTGGGGATTGCAATTGGGGGGAAATGGCCCTTTCCACAAAACACGCATGGAGGCCTGAGCCCACTGCCAACACGCTTCTCTTCCTGGAAACCTAACAGAATTTCAGACCCTAAGCCCCCCATGAAGCCCCACTGAAGCCCCATAACTGGAGAGGCCAGAACACAACTCGAATCCCCAGTGAGCAAACATGCAGAGAAGCAAGAGAGCAGCATTTCTCCCCATGATGCTCTCCCTGCTTGCCAGCCATTAAACTGCGTCTTCACTGAACTGCATTGATATGAATACTAAACTTCACTAAACTGCATTGATATGATAGGAAAGTCCTCCTTCTCAGCTTGGAGGGAACAGTCTTTCGGTCCATTCATGGGACACAGTTGCATCACTTTGATTTCATAGAATCATAGGAGGGGAAATCGGGGGGGTTAAACAGTCATTTTATCACATTTAAACAGTCAGTTTATCACATGATTGCAGTGAAGATTTTCGCACACATCACGATTAAAGAGGACTTATCCCGGGGATAACCAGGGAATAACCAGCAACAAATCATTCATGGGATTTTTCCACGAATTATTTGTTGCTGGTTATTCCCTGGTTATTCCTGGGATAAGTCCTCTTTAATTGCTCTGGAACTTGGTGCAAAGGCTTAGAAAACAAGGTGTTTTGCGTGTATGTGGAGGAAGAAAGCAGAAGGTGAGCTTTTTTGGGGGGGGGTTGTCTGTGGGGTTAAACTTCCCCAGTCCCAGAGAGTCTTTTGGGAGAGTTTGTTGGGTCAAGAGTGAGGGTCAGTTGGGAGAAGGCCGGTTGGTGTGTTTGGAGCCCAGTGGAAGCTTGATTGTGTGACCAGCAGTGTCTATTGTTCTAGTGTAGTTTGGGGATCTTTTGTGTGTTGGGACAAGGCTGAGTGTTTGTGTGGAGGAGGAGTGGAGGTGTGCTTGTTGCTCTATTGTTCTACTCTACTGAGGGTGTCCCCAGGTCCCTTCCTGAGCACCTGGACCCTGGGCTTTTGCTGAGAGGAAGAGAGTCAGGGACTTGGCTGGGGAAGGAGCTAGCAGCTAGTAGGTTTCTTGTATAGCAGCATTAGTGTTAGGCTCTGGTGCTTGGTGAGCAACAATGCCAACAGGGATGGATCCTTTACATGGGTATTTAATAGGGAAGCCCACAGTCCTGTTTCACTGTCTCCTTAAGATTTCTCAGTATGGACATTGGGGGAGCTGCAGCCATCACCTGCAACACTCATGGGATGTTTGTCTTCTTGCCTAGAGACGTGGGGAACTTTACCTGCACCAAATGCAAGTTGGTAGCCCTGTTGGAAGAGAAGGTCCAGCAGCTGGAGACCCAGGTGTATCTATACTTCAGCATCTTAGAGAGCAAGAGGTTTTCCTGGACAGAATGGACCAGATGGTCTTGGATGGGGACCACAGAGAGGAAGTTGCTGGGGAGGAGGTCACTTCACACACACAGGTGGTAGATGTTTGGAGGATCGCCACACACAGAAGTCGGGAAACCAGGGATTGTTCTGGGAGTTTGCAGCTACAGAATCGATTTGAAGCTCTCTCCCTTATCAAGGATGCAGAGGAAGAGCAGCAGGAACAGTCCTCAGGGGCAGTGCAGGGGACCCTAAGAGTACCATCGCAGGGAACAGCCACTGCTAAACCTCAGAGGAGGTGTGTGGTGGTGGTGGGGACTCCCATGGTTTGTGAGCCTGACAAGATGTTTCAGGAGGTGTGTTGTCTCCCTGGGGCAAAAATCCATGATGTGACAGCAAGGCTGACAAGACTTGTCAAGCCTACTGACCATTACCACTTCCAATGGATGGAAGCTCCAGGAAATGAGATTCTGGGCCCTTGCAGACTGCCAGAAATAGTGCAAATTGAGCCCACTTTAACTGCCCTGAGTCAGTGCTAGGGAATCATGGGAACTGTATTGTGGCACCAGAGTTCTCTGACAGAGAAGGCTCAAAGGCTCTCTACCTTCCTGACAGTAAGAGCTGTTTGACAGTGGAACACACTCCAGCTTTGGAGTGTGCTGGAGTCTCCTTCTTTGGAGATCTTTAAACCGAGGCTGGATGGTTGTCTGTTGGGGATGCTTTGATTGTGCATTCCTGCATGGCAGAAGAAGGAGGTTGGACTGGATGGCCCTTGAGGTCTTTTCCAACTCTATGATTCTATGAAGTCAACATTTCTTTTATAGCCTGCCTGCAAAAGATATCCTCCCCAAACCATCTTAACTAGAGGCAGAAACATCAAAATGTAGGCATCTTACTAACATCTCCAGTTTTTCTCCTGTTTGGTTTGTAACATCTTGCCTGATGAAGAGTCTGTGGAGCTTCGAAAGCTTGCAACAAATCTATTGTGCATTTCAGTTGGCCATAAAAGTATCACTGTTTGGTGGATTTTTGTTTGCATTTGCTAAATGGCCAACACAACGACCCCTGCATGATTTATTTTGTAGTCTGTGTTTTGGGAGGGGGGTATAGAACCCAGTATACACAATGTCAACGTTGGCTCACCAAATGGGTTCAAAAGATGGGCTAGAGGGACCATTATTTTAAGGATAAAAACTGTACAGAACTGCCTTTTGGACTGAAGAGGCTTTTGTTTTAGTTCATGGGCAGCAAACACCGACAAGGCTCCTACCAGCTGCAAACAGAGACTTCACACACTTTGGCATTGGTTAATTCACTTTATTATCGAAACAAGCAACTAATGGAGACTAATAAGTACTTTGAGAAGCAACTTTGAAAAAAGATGGGGATTGTGTAAGAGCCAGTCTCTTCTCTCTCTCTTCTGCTCTGCAAAGGAATGGGGCATCATGCTATCTATCACCGCTGGAAAGCAAGGACAGAAAGGCTGCAGCTTGGGGCCTCTTTTAAGTCTGCTATGATTTTAGAAAGACATGAGCTTACAGGAATGTACAAAGGTCTAACCACGATTTAAACATTTTTGTAGAGCACAAGCTCTTGGTGTCAATCATTTTGATCAGCTCTGCTACTTGATCCTCCCTTTCTTTCCCACTGGCATTGTTGTTGAAAGCAAGGCACTTGTTTCCACAGAAATAGATCAAATCTTTCAGTTCCTGGTCTCCTGTGTCTAAGAAACTTTTCAGAGGTTTGCCTTTCAAGGCGTCTTTCCCAGTGAATAGAAGGATCATGTATTCCCTTGCTCTGATATGCAGCAACTTCTTTATCTCTCTAATAGTATCCTTTTCTTCCTCTGTCAGACGGCCCAGCTTCACAACCAGAATAATGGCATGAAACCCTGGACTGAGGACTTCAGTGGAGTTCTTGATCTTGTTGGAAATCTCCCTGTTGTTGCGGTTTGGATCAAAATATCCAGGTGTGTCCACAACTACCACTTTCCTTCCTTGGACAAACGCTTCCTCCCTTTCACATCTCTGCGTTACAGCTCCTGCCGAGAGGCATGACTCAAACTTCTCTTCCCCCAAAATGGTATTCCCAGTTGCACTTTTCCCTGATCCGGTCTTTCCAAGGAGAATCATTCTCAGCTCAGAAGCTGTTGGGAAAAGCAGGTAATGTTACAGCAGTCTTACTTGGATGCTAGAAAGACTTATTCACCAATGAAAATGACATTGGAAAGTACGTAAGCAATGGTAACTCTTTAAACTTAAAAAGGTTTAAGATGCCTTGAGAGTGGCAACAAGAGAGGGTTAAGTCATTTCCAGTCACCCAAAGTCTCCTCATCCCTTATAAACCTCTGCTAACCTGTCTGAGGTATGAACTGATGATGCTCTTGACTTGAGGGAACTTGCCATCTCTTCTGTTCCCACCCTCTTATTCCCTCACTCCCACTCTGTCCTGGGCCCAGGGCTATTCAACATCTTTATCAATGACTTGGATTACAATATTGGGGGCATAGTTATCAAATTTGCAGACGACACCAAATTAGGAGGAGTAGCTAATACCCCAGAAGACAGGATCAAAATTCAAAATGACCTGTACAGACTAGAAAGCTGGGCCAAAGCTAACAAAATGAAATTCAACACGGAGAAATGTAAGGTACTGCACTTAGGGCGGAAAAACGAAAAGTACAGATATACGATGGGGGACACCTGGCTGAATGAGATTTCTACGTGTGAAAGGGATCTAGGAGTCCAGGTCAGGGGTAGGCAACCTTTCCCCTTTAAGGGCCGAGGGACTTCAGCTCCCAGAATCCCAGGAGCTATTGGCCAACATGGGACTATTATAGGCCAACATGGCTGAGGCTTCTGGGAGCTGAAGTCCCTTGGCCTTTAAAGAGGAAAGGTTGCCTACCCCTGGTCCAGGTGGACCACAAGTTGAACATGAGTCAACAGTGCGATGCAGCAGCTAAAAAGGCCAATGCAATTTTAGGCTGCATCAATAGAAGTATAGCATCTAGATCAAGGGAAGTAATAGTTCCCTCTATTCCGCTTTGGTCAGGCCTCACCTGGAATAATCCTGTGTCCAGTTCTGGGCACCACAATTCAAAAAGGATGTGGAGAAACTGGAGTGTGTCCAAAGGAAGGCAACTAAAATGGTGAAGGGTCTGGAAACCAAGCCCTATGAGGAACGACTGAGGGAGCTGGGAATGTTTAGCCTGGAGAAGAGACAATTAAGAGGGGATGTGATAGCCATGTTTAAATATTTGAAGGGATGTCATATTGAGGAGGGTGCTAGCTTGTTTGCTACTGCTGCAGAGACTAGGACCCGAAACAATGGATGCAAGCTGCAAGAAAAGAGATTCCACCTCAACATTAGGAGGAACTTCCTGACAGTAAGGGCGGTTCGACAGTGGAACACACTCCTTCCTCGGAGAGTAGTGGAGTCTCCTTCCTTGGAGGTCTTTAAGCAGAGGCTGGATGGCCATCTGTCGGGGATGCTTTGACTGGGAATTCCTGCATGGCAGAAGGGGGTTGGACTGGATGGCCCTTGGGGTCTCTTCCAACTCTATGATTCTATGATGCTATGACTAAAAGCAAAAATAGTTTATATCGGTATCCCCTTAGCACCCGTAATGCAACCAGATCTTTGGGGGCTTTGGGGGGGGGCTCCTGGATGGATTTGGGGGGCAGGGCTTTTGGGGACAGCAGCGCACGCTCCCTCTCCCTGAGCCAGACCATTGGGAGACAGAGCGCCCAGGGGGGTGGAGCAGTGCCCGCATGCACACACAGACAGAGAGCCACACGCGCGGGCAAGGAGAGGCGGCACTCGTGCGCCTGGGGCAAAGGCGCACATGGCCAGGAGGCCAAGCGGCACGCGCATTACACAGACTGTGTGGGATGGTGCGGGGGGGGCTGACCAAGTGTCACCCCCCCTTCTGAGGTGTCACCCGGTGCGTTCCGCACCCCCAATGACACTACTGTAAAGCCTTAGCTTGTTTTGTTAGCTGCTGGTGCCTTTACTCCCAAATCAGAATTTCTAGTTGCTGCGCACACACATTATTGCGAGAGAGTCACTGGGCAGACTTGGGTTCCTGACAAGGCAAGGTTTGGGCCGACTGTCAGGGAAGGAAGGAGTAGATATAAAAGAGAGGCGTGAGTGAGTGGGAAGTTTGCTAAGTTGAGATAAGGGAGTTAAGTTCAGCTTCGGTATGCTCCCAGACTCAGCTCAGATTTCAGCCACGGCCAGGAGTTCACCTGCACAGCCCAAACTAGTGCACCAGCTGCACCCATTCCTTGAGAAGTTGGATCTGGCTATGGCGACACAGGCCTGGATTGCATCCTGCTTGGACTACTGTAACACACTCTACATAGGGCTTCCTTTGGAAACTGTTTGGAAACTTCAGTTCAGCTCAAGAGAGTTCAGTGCAGAGCAGTTGAGAGGGATTTAAGGAGAAATGGAGAGAGTTGAAGGGAACTGAATGCCTTTGCAGACTGCCAGAAATAGTGCAAACTGAGTCCACTTTAAGGGTTAGGGAATCATGGGAACTGTATTTTACTGTGGCACCAGAGCTCTCTGACAGAGAAGGCTCAATGTCTCAGAAAAAAATACAATTCCCATGATTCCCTAGCACTAACCCTAACCCTTAAAGTGGACTCAATTTGCACTATTTCTGGCAGTTGAAAGAAAGATAATAATGGGGAGAAAATGCATTCATTGGAGGTTGGAAAGAGGAAACTGAGAAATGCCTGCAACTGTAATATTTACGCAAACATACCACCTTGGAGCTTTTCTAAGTAAATTACATTCTTGCTAAATGTTATTCAACAAAGTCTATTTTTATTTGATACAGCAGAAGCCTCTGCCTATGTGAATTCTAAACTACACAGGCATATAAAAACTCACTATTGAAAGATATTACACTTGTAAGAGGAAGACACTTGGGACCCTAGCCCTTATCGATCTAAGGAAAGTGTATAAAGGGTGGATGCTGGGCAGGTGTCATTGACCAGGGGCCTTCTAATAAGTAAGAGGCAAAAGGTAACCTCAAGGCATATAAGGAAGGTCCCGTCACACACATTCTCCCTTGAATTATTAGTTTACAAGTCTGCTGCTTCAGAGACGGAAGGATCCGTATTCTGAAGACCGAGATAATGGAAACACGCACACTTGGATGCCTTGGTTCTCTTGTGAGTTAGGGAACAAGTTGCTTTCAATCCCCGCAGCAAGAGAATTCCAGCAGGACCTGGAAGGTGCCTGTGCTCTGCCCCTTCTTAAAAGTTGTAGGACCGGCCTCACCAACTCATAGAATCATAGAGTTGGAAGAGACCCCAAGGGCCATCCAGTCCAACCCCATTCTGCCATGCAGGAACTCCCAATCAAGCATCCCTGACTGATGGCCATCCAGCCTCTGCTTAAAGACCTCCAAGAGCATTGCTTGGTACTTGAGGGTCAGTGTAGCTGCCATGTGCTCTGTCTGGGGGGATTTGATTGGGAGTTCCTGCATGGCAGAAGGGGGTTCAGACTGGATGGCCCTTGGGGGTCTCTTCCGACTCCTATGATTCTAGGAATGGGAGGAGGCCTGGGGCAATGCCCATGCCAGTCTGGTGGTAGCTTCACCTTTGCCATGCACCTCTTCTCTGGAGGGTCTACTTGGGCAGTAGCCCAGGGTTTCTATTTTAACAGCTACATTTCCAGAGAGATAACTCTTCATGCTAGCAGTTAGAAAGAACATCTCTGTTCTTCTCCTTAAGGGATTTTTCCTGGTAAGAAAAAAGGATAGAAAAGGTGATGGAAGTTATGGGGGGGGGGGGGAACCAAGGAAGGATTACCAGTGGAGGATGTTGTCACATGAATCCAAAAATGCCACAAAATGAGCAGGTGATGGCACCGTAAAAGCCACACCTGGAACCCCCCTGTCGATTAGTCAATCTAGGCCCAATATTTTAAGAAGTGTAAGTGTCAGGGATGCTTTAATTGGGAGTTCCTGCATGGCAGGGGTTGGACTGGATGGCCCTTGTGGTCTCTTCCAACTCTATAATTCTATGATAAAAATTACAAAATGGCAGTCAATTGAAACTGATTCCGGGCCATATGGAAAACCTGTTGATCCGAACTGAGATAATATGGAGAGCCTTTGGTAAAACTTTGCATAATCCTAAATCAAGGCTGCTTGCTTTCTCTTGTTAGAGTCAGAACTGAGCTGAGGGGGCTTTAGCTGGCAGGATCTTTACCTTGCATTCCTTCAGCCATGACGCCGCACCAAGGAAGAGTCACACAATTCAGAATTCAAGGCAGTCCAAACTCCTGGGGAAAGGGGAAATACAATACATTATGGCTCAAATTCAGAATGCAAAATGCCTTGTGGTTGTGTAGTGAAATGTGGGCTAGACAATACAACTGTTGGGTGGATTAGTAACTGGTTGACTGACCGAACCCAAAGGGTGCTCAGCAATGGCTCCTCTTCTTCATCCTGGAGAGAAGTGACCAGTGGGGTGTCCAGTGGGGTTCTGTCCTGGGCCCAGGGCTATTCAACATCTTTATCAATGATTTGAATGAAGGAAGAGAAGGCATGCTTCTCAAATTTGCAGATGACACCAAATTAGGAAGAATAGCGAATATCCCAGAGGACAGGATGAAAATTCAAAATGATCTTAATAGATTAGAAAGCTGGGCCAAAGCTAACAAAATGAATTTCAACACAGAGGAATGTAAGGTACTGCACTTAGGGCAAAAAATTGAAAAGCACAGATATAAGATGGGGGACACCTGGCTTAATGAGACTACGTGTGAAAGGGATCTAGGAATCCAGGTGGACCATAAGTTAAACATGAGTCAACAGTGCGATGCAGCAGCTAAAAAGGCCAATGCAATTTTAGGCTACATTAATAGAAGTATAGGTAGAACCTGAAAACATGCATTCAAATTACCAGAAAGGAAAATTCTACCTAAACAATGGGAAGAACTACTTGACTCTAAAGAGTTGTTGGATGGTGAAACAGACTGTCTTGGAAGGCGGCGGACTCTTCAATTGTGGTGTTGTTGTTTAAAACGCCCTTATTCCTAGCATAGAATTCCTCTATCTTTCAGGTTTGAACGTCTGCAGCCCACCACGTGGCCCTCGTGAGATAAGAAAAAGTGGCTTATCAGCTACTGTGCACTGACACACACACACACACACACACACACACACACATATTGTCCCTTCTCTGCATCCATCCTTCCTCTTGCACTGGGGGGGGGGGGAAGTTGCATTGCCCAAAAAGATGTGCTTTATATTTATTTTGTCTTGTACAAAGAGTTTCTCACAAAACTGGCAGGCTTTGACATAATAAAAAATTTGTAAATTGTATCTATTTAAATTGTAGGATGTATACACCTTACTCTTTTGTGTCGGTCTTCTTAACACAACTTCCAACCCAGAGTTTTTCTGGGATTGCAAAGTTTATCAAAAAGGCTCCTACTCCTAGCTTCCCTCGTTTTTAGCCTTCCCACTAATAGCACGCCCACCTTTTCTGTCCAGGTGGGCATGCTATTAATTGATTTAGTTAATCCCCATTAATAAATCTAAATTTAATGAATTAATTAACATACTGGCCACTCACAATGTTGGTGAGGATGGTTTTCCAACAGAATAATAATAATAATAATAATAATAGAAAGTTGCCAAAAACCGCCGCTCCTTTTTACTTTTGGAAGTTCTTCAATAGTTTAAGAAAAGGAAGGCCAACTGCCCTTGTGCTCCTTACCTTTCTGTCCCAGGGAATAATGAGAAGGCCAGGTGTGCAGTGCAGCTTCGCACTGTTGCTGCGGTCCTTGTTGTTGGTTCCTCTCTGACCTCTTCCTTGACTGTGAGCCCCAGGATGGAAATGAAGGCACTCTCTTAAATAAGAATTTTTATGTTCCAAGAAGAGTCACATGATGTCTGGTAAACTGTGCCTGGCTTTCTCTTTCTGTTTTCACTCACTTATTATACAAGTGGCCCAGAGGACCTTCCTTTCAGAAGTCTTGGAAAAGGCGACAGACAGGACAGACGCAGGAGGCACCATCCTTCCTGAAGGCACCCAAAGGCAGACCACAAAACAGGTAGTAGGGTGCCTCTGGGCTCACTCAGCCTTGGCCAAAAGCTCCCCAAAACTGGCCCTCGGGTCTGACCACTGACTGACCGACTGACTGACTGACCACCTGCCCCTGGGAAGGGTGGGGGTGCTGAGAGTCACCTTTCTGGGGTTCATGTTCTCTGGAAGGGGCTCTCTCTATCTTATGGACAGCTCCTAGTGCCACCAGACCACTGGCCCACGCATAGGGTGCCTCTGGGCTCAGCCTTGGCCAAAGGGTCTGGAGAGCAAGAGCCAGCTCCCCAAAACTGGCCCTAGGGTCTGACCGCCTGACCGCCTGCCTCTTGGGAAGGGTGGGAGTCACCTTTCTGGGGTTCATGTTCTCTGGAAGGGGCTCTCTCTAACTTATGGACAGCTAGCTCCTAGTGCCACCAGACCACTGGCCCATGGATCGCTGCACAAGGAAAAGAAGGCAGCCTTGGATTATCCCTCAGCCCCAACTTTTCTTGATTTACAGACAGAGGCAAGGCAAACTTACTCATGGCATAGAGATTGGAAGAGGAGGACCACAGACAGCGTATCTGCCGGTCAAATCTCTTCAGGCAGATTTTGTGCACCGGGATAAGAACCATATACTGTATATAAAAATATAGCAATATATAGCAATTTATAAGTACAATATAGCACCACTAAGGTATAACACATTGTAGTGTTACTTCAAGAGGTGTTATTATATAGTAGTATGGTAAAGCATTATACTTTTGTGGTGTTATATTCTGCTTATAAATTGCTATTTTTTGCATGCACTATACTCTTAAAGTCTGGAATATATTATGGAAAGTAATTAGAAAAAGTAACCTGTTTTTCTTTACCAAGTAAGAGCCATTACTGTAAGTTCTATCCATGAATATTTACTGAAGAGGTTCATTTTTTATATATTATATTTGGTACCTTGTATGATTTTCCCCAAGTTTGTTTGGTATAGTTTTCTTTTCGAAACCCTCCTGTTTGTTTGTTTTTTGTGGGTGAGTTTTACAAAGCACTCAAGACCAGTCTTTCTTGGCAGGCTGATCCAGATGGTTTTTAAGTGATGAATGTTAAAGTCTGTCTTGAGTGTTTGTTTATAATATGCATTGCTTTTATATGCTCTTTTAACTGCGTTATGTGTTTAATTTGTTCTTGTTTCCTGCCTTGATCCAAAGGGAGATCAAGGTGGCCAAGATGAAAAGGCGCCATTGCTGAGCACCCTTTGGGTTCGCCGGTCAACCAATTACAAATCCATGTAACTTAGGGGGACACAGTGGGGCTTCTGGGGAAGATGGTGGGTCCATCATGGGCCGTGGGCCTCTACGACTGGATGTGGGTTTCCAGATGTGTGGACATGCCAGAAGGCGTTTAGGGCTGTCTCAAAACCAGAAGCCTGAACTGATGGGGAATATATATTCCTGGCACGTGCCAAAAGACGTGGGATAAATCAGGAATAAGTTTGTGGTTACAGTTATTCCAGAATTTTGCATATTGTTTTATTCTGTTTCATTGTAAGTAGTCTGGTTTTTGAACTTACTATGCTCTCTTTAATTTAGATATTCTGAACCATGCCCTTTCCATGTTCATTGTTGCCATCCATTTTTGGCAAAAGTGACGGTAAGATGTCCTCAAGACACATTTGACAATGGTGTGTGTGTGGGGGGGGGGGGGCACAGACAGAGGTGTTATGGCAAACCTCAAGGTCCAGGCGAAAGGGAGCTCACCGGGGCTGAGCATGTGCTCCAGGGAGTTTTCTGTCTTCCAGCCTTTGCTTGCGGTGACTGCACTGTCTGGCCATAAGCTCTGGGTCCCAGGTCAACATGACATTTGCTTCCCTTTCCAAAGAGAAAGGATTGTCCTGGCCCACCAGAGACCACCCGCAACAAAGCTGGACTTTAGAAGGGCTACCTCCCTGTTTGTGCATGCCCCTGAATTAGGAATGGCCCATGATAGGATATTAAATAAAACTGTGCAGCTATGCAGCTATTTTTCTTTAATGGAGTTTTTTTCCTCTGAAGAAAGAAAGATAGAAGTAGCAATAGGAAAGAACGAGAGAGAATATTTGCAAACATAGAGCTCCCAACTGGGACCTCTCAGGTGCATCATCAAGGAACTACGATAATAATAATAATAATAATAATAATAATAATAATAATAATAATAATAATAATAATAAATTTTATTTCTATCCCGCCCCTCTGCATAGCAATCGGGGCAGCTCACAACAATTAAAATACAATAGTTAAAATACAATCTGATATCCCAATCCCTCCTCCATTCTAAGAGAATAATGCCCCTCATTATTTCAAGGGCTCTTGGTGGCAGACCTTTACTCCAAACCTCAAAGAGGTACTAACCTAGAGGACAACACACCACACAGATGGGGACACAGGTACTAAGCCTTGCCACAAACCAAGATGCCAAATCTGCACACACATTTATCCGGGAAATGTCATCCCAAGACCCAAAGGCATCACCCTCAATATTAAGGGGGCCTTCACATGCTGCTCATCCTCCAATGTGATTTATGCCCATACTATTATGTCAGCAATGCCCATCGGCACTCTACATTGCACAAACAGGCCAGTCCCTGCGCCAGAGGATAAATGGACATAAAACCGAAATTAGGGATGGGAATACACAAAAACCAGTGGCAGATGAAAAGGGGCTTTCCCAAGAATCTTTACAGTTTAGCATTTATTTTGTGCCAAAAAACCTCCCCCCAAAGCCATGGAGTTCTTGCGTAGCCGATAGACTTTTGCACACTGGGAGAAGGCTTCCTCTGCAGAAAACATGGGTTTCTACAGAAACAACATCCCAGCACAGAAAATGGGATTTTCTGAGCAAAAACCCCACACAAGAGTTTTCAGAGTATGTCCCAATGTGAGCATTTCTAGAAAAGTATACAGGGGTGTGTTTTTTTTTAATTATCTTCTCAATTTCTAGGGTGAGGAATAGCAAAATTATTAGTGGCCGCTTTTGAGAATGAAGCCTCCAAAGCTCTGCGTTGCTTTTCACAAGCCAAGCTGGGGCCAGGAGTCCTCCTGTCCTCTTGCTCCTTTCAAAGCCATTTTCTCCATTAGCTAGACCGAATTGTACTGCCTGCGTGTGCCTAACTACACAATCTCACATCCTCCCAACAGAGCCAGAGTCGGAGGACCCCGAGATCCGAATTGTCCTTCTGGGGAAGCCGGAAGATAGGAAACCTGTCTGGAACACCATCCTTGGCACAGAAACGTTTGAAGCCAGCACTCCCAGAAAGCCTCAACTGTTGGGAATCAGGGAGTGGAAGGACAGAAAAGTTGTCCTGGTCGACACTCCAGATATTTCTCAGCTTGACAAAGCCAAGGTCTCCCCTCAAGTCGCCCACTGCCTCCTTCTCTCCAGACCAGGCCCTCATGCTCTGCTGCTGGTGACCCGGCCGGAGCAGTTGAATGAAGCAGACCAGGCAGCAAGACCATGGATCCAGGAGATATTCGGCCACGAAGCCTTGGAGAGCACCATCCTCGTGGTCACTGGGGAAAGCCATTTAGGCACTGGGAGCAGGAAGGGTGATTTGTCATGTCCAGAAGACAAGGTCCGGCGGCATTACGGCCATTACTCTGTATTTAGCAGCGAAGAGCCAGGAGAAAGCCAGGCAGAGGAGCTGCTGGCAAAGGTTGAGGAGATTGTGGAAATGAATCGGGGCAGCTGTTTCCCCATCAAGAGAATGGACGAACTCCCAAGAGAAATGAAAACTAAAAGGGCAGAAGGTGGGCAAATGGACAGCAATGTGGAAGAGGCACAGGACGCGATGGAGGTTCAAGGACTGTGGAAAGAAGGCTACCAAGATGAGGGTAAGAGATCATTAGTGGTTTTAGTCAACATGGGTTTACATTAGCCTACCTTTGATTCCCATAGCCTCCAACCATCCTGATTTAATCCTTGGTCATCCCACTTTTCCTTCTGCTTTTAAAATATCCCGGTTTCTCTCTCCTCCTTCCATTTTCCCCTATGATCCTCAGCTTATTTCAATGGCTGTAAACTGAGTTCAATGTGGAAAAGTCCTTTGCACACAATTAACTCAGGAAGAGAACAGGAAAGGAGGGACTGTAGTCCTATCCTTCCCAGTCAGCTCACACAAAAGCAAATGTGTTCGTCCACATAAGTAACTTTTGCCGTCTTGACCTCACTCCAATGTTGCTGCTTGGCCACACAGGTCCTGATTTCATCTGTGAAATGTTGGGTGTTGTTTTTTATAGGATTTTGCCTTGCCAGAGGTAAACCCACACGCAGTTGCTTTTAGGGTCTCTCGTTTTTCCATGCCTGTCCCCCACCCCAGAAGAGACCAAGCAAAACAAATGGAAGTAGATCACTGCTAGCTTTGATAAACACAGAGAGGCAAGGGAACAGCAATCGGCTGAAAAGCTCAATTGCCTTGGAGGATGGGAAAGGAGAAGACGCCAAGGAGACTCCCCTTTCTTCTCGCCATTCCGCCTAATCGTTTGTGCCCTCCTCTGCCAAAACACAACCAAGGGTCCCATGGGACCTTAAAGATTTAACCTAAGTGGAATTGCTTGGGCGGATTGTCATTTTGCTGAGTTCTATAGAATCCTAGAGTTGGAAGAGACCCCAAAAAGGGCCATCCAGTCCAACCCCCTTCTTCTGCCATGCAGGAACGCACACTCAGAGCACCTCCTTTGACCGATGGCCATCCAGCCTCTGTTTAAAAACAGCCTCCGAAGAAGGAGCCTCGGAGGGAGCAATGTGCTCCACCGCCCAACGGATCCTACTGTCAAGACTAGGTTCCTCCTAATGTTGAGGTGGGATCTCTGTTGCATCCATTGAGGCTCCATTGTGTCCTATTCTCTGGAGCAACCGAAAACATGCCTCCTTCCCTCATTCTTTCTCTGCCAGACTGGGAGAAGGGCAGAAGAAGGGGCAAAACATTTCTCCTCCTGCTTCTTCCATCCATGCCCATTGACCGTCTTTGAAGCCGAGAAAAGTTGGCTCCTCTCAGTGCTAGGCAGGCAGGTCAGAGGTAGCCATCCAGCTTCCCTGAGAGAAAGGTCCTGTCATGGGAGGTTTCTTTTAGGGATCCCCTTGAGGGTTTGGTTTTGTTTTGTTTTGGGTCCCTCTTTCTCATCATTCCTTGGGTATTCTGAGAAATATCCTCATAAATGTTGGGTGTCCCCTCCCTCTTGGATGGGCCCCCCCTACACTCGGTTCCTTTCCCAAAATCTCATCATAGTGATTCCTCCTTTTGCCCTTCTTCAAAACACCCCTCTGAGGAAAACAGAGGATGTTCAGGTGTGGAATTTCAGCACAAGGTGAAAGATCATTTCGCACCTGGGATGGATGGATGGATGGATTGACTGATTGGGCAATTGATTTGTGTGTGCTAATGGGTTCACTCAGGGCAACATATGCAATACAAAGCAAAACCATACCATCAGCAAAAGAAATAAAATATCCAGAATACTAGGTGGAGGATAGCAAGCAATAATATAAGAAAGTTGAACAAAATTATATAATTACAGAGGCATAGCTGAATGATCTTTTTTTATTTCATTGCTTTGTTGCTACCAAAACAAGCCCTGTGCCACAATGATTGGAGGGGTTATGAAGAACTTGCCATTGTTCTGCACAAATGTAGTACTTTTCTGAAACTTCACAAGGAAGCTTCCATCACGGGGGCTGTTCCGTGATTTGGGTACAAGCGGTTTGAACTAACACTGGCAGCTGGTTATGTTGTCTCCTTGAATGAATGCTGACTTGGTCTGTGGCTTTCTATTAGGAGACCGGCAGGGAATTAAACATTTTGGGGGATGTCTCTTACAAGGCCTTTCAGAACTGTCTTTGTGTTCTCTTTCTACTATTCCAGCAGTGCAAGAAAGCCACCCCCAGATTCCTGAGGAACCAGAGCTGCGCATCGTCCTTGTGGGGAAGACGGGAGCTGGGAAAAGCGCGACAGGGAACACCATCCTTGGGGAAGAGCGGTTTGACTCCAGACTTGAACTCAGCCCTGTGACCAAATCTTGCCAGTTGGGAATCCAGGAGTGGAAGGGAAAGCGGGTTGTAGTTATGGACACGCCTGCCATTTTTGACTCGGAGGAACCCCAACATTCCCATGAGATTGACCGCTGCCTCCGTCTGTCCAGCCCAGGCCCCCATGCGCTGGTGCTGGTGTCCCAACTGGGCCGTTTCACAAAGGAAGACCACCAAGCTGCAAAGCGGGTCAAGCAGATATTCGGCCCCGAGGCACAAAACCACACCGCCATTGTGCTTACGCACAGAGAAGACCTGCGGAAGGTAAGCCTGGAAGAGTACATCTCCGGCACAGATAACAAGCGCTTTCAAGAGCTGATCAAGGCCTGTGAGAAGCGATACTGCGGCTTCAACAACAATGAAGTGGGAAAGGAGGGGGAAAAGCAAAGAGGGGAGCTGCTTTCTACCATTGAGAAGATGGTGCTGAAGAACAAAGGCAAGCCCTACTGTGTTCCAAAACCAGATGCAAAGGTAACATCACAATTAACGAAAAGAAGAGCGGAGATGGGAGGAGAGAAGCCACACGAGGCAAAGAAGAAAGGGACTGCAGTCTAATGCTCAGAGCCAAAACAGACGGCTGCGGTCTCTGTCCAGGCCCTTTGAATGCAAAGCCCTTTGAATCCTCTCATGCTGTCTTTCTGCTGAAATTTTCTCTTGCAGTTTTTGCTTGTGCTTAATTTAACTACTTAATCAATGCATTCACTTGTTAATTAATTGGGTTGTGTTTTTTTCCTTTGAAAAGTGACCTCACGTATTAGGTTTCTTGACTGATGCGTAGGTTACTCCCACGCTTTAGTGAGTGATTAGTTTTGAACCATTAAATTTGTTAGAATGGGTGTCTCTTCCTCTGGCAGGTTTAGTAAAACTGGAAAGCCTAAAGAGACGGATTAGGACTGGAGGAAATGTACTACATGGTTCCTTTGCTAGCAGAAAAAGCACTGAGGAATAGTGCTTCCAATGGACACTTTCCAAAGAAGCTTCCGAGATCCTCAGTTTTCCATCCTTCTCTGATCTGTGCTTGCTTATCATATTTGCAGAGTTGCATTTGTACCTTCAGCTGCACTTAAAACAATAAAAACAAAGCTTACCTCCCCATGTTGTGCTCCGACACTTTCGACTACGCTATGATTTCCTAAAACGAAACTTCCTCAAAGACCGGAATTTGTTCCACAACATTTTTGAAGGCCAAGCAGCGCTTTCTGTAGTGCATAAAGCATTATTATTATTAAATGCCGATACAAATATGGTTGGGAGGGGACTGAACAAGGCGTAAAAGGTCACAAATCCAAAAGGGAAGCAGTGGGTCAGTAACATTTCTATGCAAGTGTATAATGGTAAGAAGAGAATGCCTATACTGGCCAGTCAATGAGAGCCTGAAATGCATTGTGTGGTTGTTTTGTTTTTGCTGCGACAGAGACATTATTGTCACACTAGGCTCTTTTAGCCCAGCAACAGTGTACTTAATGCAAGCGGAAACATACCGGTGTTGCATTTCTTCTTTTCCTGCCCTGGGTCTAATAGCCCTGCGCTCCCACTTTGGGAATGACCGTTCTCACAGTCAGTGTCCTGCACCGGACGGCTGACCCCTCCTTCCTACCCAGTGCATGCACCTTTTTAAAAAATTAAATAACCAAACATACTGGTGAACGGAGCCCAGGGGGACCTTATTTTCCAAGTACCCCACGCGGTCCTCTTTCTTTCTGTTCTCCAGAAGTTGACTGACTTAGCTGAGCTTGGGAATTGGGAAGGGAGAGGAGGAAAGTCGCATCCACTGACTCTGCGCAGATGCTGCAATATCGGCCCTGAAGCAGGAGGGACCGGCCGCACCTTTTCCGCGGTGGGAAAGCAGCTATGGATACTGGGAGCTATGGATGGGTTTCTCCTGTTAATGAAAAGGTGCGCCACAATAACGGTTGGAATGCACACCAGCAACAAGAGAGTCGTCACAATGC
The DNA here is from genome assembly GCA_026167975.1 of Phrynosoma blainvillii. Classification (NCBI taxonomy): domain Eukaryota; kingdom Metazoa; phylum Chordata; class Lepidosauria; order Squamata; family Phrynosomatidae; genus Phrynosoma; species Phrynosoma blainvillii. Next base: position 1,117,288 of record JANUYF010000005.1, on the reverse strand, counting down.
TGCGGGATGAGGAATGGCCACAGACGCCATTGTATAGCTGCAGTCACGCCATCCCAGACGCATGTGATAATCTTCTAAAAGGGGAAAAACGTCGACTGGAATCTGTTGGTTAGTAGTTCCTGGAGTCAGCTAATGAATGGTGAGTCAACAGATAGCTAAGTCCTATTAATTCTCTGCTCTGCTTTAGTCAGCACCAGCAGAACCAGCCTCTCCACAAACTAAGTAGTCTGCCCTTTGCCTAATTTTTTTTTTGGGGGGGGGACCTTTTTGACTGCAACTCCCAGAATCCCCAGACAGCATAGCTGCTCTAAATGCACCTGTAAATTTCCTACATTGGCAGAGGGTTGGACTGGATGATCCTTGGGGTCCCTGCCACTCTTACAATAGGGACATAGTTCTTCACTGGTTTTCTTGTCAAAGGTAGCAATTTCAGCAATTTTATTCCCACTGTAAGAAAACCACACAGTTTTCAAAAGCTATTCAAAGGCAATCTGAGACACATGGTTGTTTTTCACAGAAATCAGCATTTTCTGCCGGGAAAATAATATTTCAATGCAGTAATAATTAATTCACAGACAATGCTGTTTTCTGCACAGAAAATTCTGTAATTCGGGATTTAGTCTGCATAAAATTTTCACATGGTTGTTTTGAATTGAAAACAGCCTTTTCTACACAGAAAACATCCTTTTCTACATAGGAATTAATATTTATGCACGGAAATATTGTTTTCTGTGCAGAAAAGGCTGTTGACTGTGCAGCGAATGCTTTTTTTTCTGCATAAAACAACCGTGTGCAAATTTTGCACAAATTAAGTCCCAAACTGGGAACATTCTCATCAGTCCAGGAGTCTTTTCAGCACAGTTTCTCGACACTTGAAAAACATGAGGTTTTAACATTTTTAAAAAAATTCCAAATACTCTTTCCGTCTCAACTTCACAATAGTAGAATTTGGGCCCCAAACTGGCGGCCATCCAGCCTTGCCCAGACCCCTCAGGAAGGGAAGAAGGGGGGCTGATGTTGGCCCTTTCGGGATTCTTGGCCGCAGACCCAAAGGACTCCCGCCTCGGCCATCGCTGCCTCCAGCCATTTCCCTTCTGCAACAGCTTCATTTTCTTTCCTGCAGCTTCCCTTTTTTTAATGCCAGCCACACAGATTAATGCCAGCCCTTTTGGATTTGGCCCCTTTGCTATAGAATCACAGAAGAGTTGGAAGGGACCCCAAAAAGGGCCATCCAGTCCAACCCCCTTCTTCTGCCATGCAGGAACTCACAATCAAAGCAGATGGCCATCCAGACCCTCTTTAAAAACAGACTCCAAAGGAGGAGACGCCACTATCCTCCAAGACATCATCTTCCACTGTCGGACATCTCTGACCATCAGGGAGTTCCTCCTAATGTTGAGGTACAGGAATCTCTTTTCCTATAGTTTCCATCCATTGAGGCTCCATTGGGTCCTAGTCTCTGGAGCAGCAGAAAACAAGCTTGCTCCATCCTCAATATGATGACCTCCCTTCAAATATTTAAACATGCCCATCATATCCCCTCTTAACCGTCTCTTCTCCAGGCTAAACATACCCAGCTCCCTAAGTCCTTCCTCATAGGGATTCATGGTTTCCAGACCCCCCCCCCATCATTTTGGTCTCCCTCCTCTGGACACGCTTCAGATTGTCTACATTCTTTTTCAACTGTGGTGCCCAGAACTGGACACAGGATTATTCCAGGTGAGGCCTGAACATGAGTCAACAGTGCGATGCAGCAGCTAAAAAGGCCAATGCAATTTTAGGCTGCATTAGCAGAAGTATAGCGTCTAGATCAAGGGAAGTAATAGTGCCACTCTATTCTGCTTTGGTCCGGCCTCACCTGGAATAACCCTGTGTCCAGTTCTGGACATCACAATTCAAAAAGGATGTGGAGAAACTGGAGCGTGTCCAAAGGAGGGCAACTAAAATGGTGAAGGGTCTGGAAACCATGAATCCCTATGAGGAACGACTTTGGGAACTGGGAATGTTTAGCCTGGAGAAGGGATGGTTAAAGGAGGATATGATAGCCCTGTTAAAATATTTGTAACCGCTGCTTTGTCCAGCCCGGACTCCACAGCCCCCAGGACAAAATACGCACCAGAACCCCAGAGCACTGGCCCATAGGAAGGCACCACAAGACCCAGTTGCACTAGTCATCCTCCTCATCCTCATCTCCCAAACCTTTTGGACTTCAGCTCCCAGAAGACCCAGCCAGCTTGGCCAGCAGTCTGGAATTCTGGGAGATGAAGTCCAAAACATCTGGAAGGCCAGTGTTTGGGAACCTCTGAGTTCCAAGAAGATTATTCATATACTTATTTATTTACCACCATGCAGAGGAGCAGACAGACAAGCCCTTCTCCTCTCGCCCATTATTTAGCCTTTTATTGACTTGGTTTATGCCCCGCTTTTCTCGCAGCGCAGGGTTCAAGTCAGCTTACAGCTGTTTAAAAACACAGGGAAACTTTTGCAAAAACAACTATTCATGCAAAGATTAAAACCAATGGAGCCAGAGGCCTGCTTCAGAAACAAAAGCTAAAACACAGTTTTAATAATAGCGTATTTAAAATAGAATAGAACAGGAACACAAAAGCCCCCATTCAAAACTCCTTCTGCTGCAAAATATTAAAAACCAAATGCTGGCCTAAATAAAACCACACTAAAACCCAAAATCCCGGTGGGCAATTTGGGCTTTTAATAGAAAGAGAGGAAGATCCCAAAGCTGAACCAAGTGCTCCTCCTATAGCAAATATGTCCTCCTTGTCCTCCTTTCTTGCAGTATAGTCTTCTTAAAGGTGCTGCCACATTTCCTTCTCCCTTTTCCCTCTTTCTCCCCATTCCTTCCTCCTTTTTATGGAGAAGAATGGTGCCATGAACAAACTCCCTGGGTTTTCTTCTTCCTTGGTCATTTCCAGAAGGAAAACCTTTGCACAATCTGCCATCTAGCGACAAGAACTACAAAGGCTGACCAGGGAATGGACTGAGCACAACTTCTTCGCAAGTGTGGAAAAGCCAACAATTGTGGGGAAATGTACCAATGGGACCAAAGGGTTACTCTTTTATCAGACTCCCTTTGCTGCTGTTTTGTGCCTCCTTCCTAGGATGAGAGAATGTGGGTCGCTCAAGGTTCCTCGGTGGGTTTCTATGGTTCAGCAAGGATTCGAATTGTGGTCTCTCAAAATCCCAGGGTGCATCTGCACTGTAGAAATAATGCAGTTTCACACCACTTTAAGTGCTGTAGCTCCATGCTATGGAATCCTGGGTTTTGCAGCTTTACAGGGTCTCTAGCCTTCTCTGCAAAAGAGTGTGGATGCTTCATCAAACTACACATCCCAGGATTTCTGTAGGATGGAGCCGTGGCTGTTAAAGTGGTGTCAAACTGCATTGTTCCTACAGTATAGATGCACCCTGAGTCCAACACTCAAACCACCAGACCATGCTGATAGTCATACATTTTGCTGAGAAATGAGTTGCTGGAAATTAAATACTTTGCATTTTGCACAAATGTATGTCCCTGTATATGCCAACAAATATGGAAAACAAAGCGGTTGCCAGCAGACTGGAAACGCTCAATATACATAGCAACCCACAAGAAAGGAGGTACAAAAGACTGCAGCAACTATAGGACAATAGCCCTAAGCCTCAGCCATGTTGGCCTAGAATAGTCCCATGTTGGCCAATAGCTCCTGGGATTCTGGGAGCTGAAGTCCCTCCTTGGCCCTTAAAGGGGAAAAAAGGTTGCCTATCCCTGGTATAGGTCATGAAAAGCTATGGAACGAACTCAAAGACATGGGGATGCCACTACATTTGATAGTCCTGATGAGGAATCTGTACCAAGGACAAGAGACCACCGTCAGAACAGAATTCGGGGAAACAGAGTGGTTCCTAGTAGGCAAAGGGGTCAGGAAAGGCTGCTTCTATCACCCTCCTTGTTTAACTTATATGCTGAAAACATCATAAGAAAAGCAGAATTAGAAGCAGAAAAAGGAGGAGTTAAGATAGGAGGAAACAACATTATTCACAACCTAAGATATGCCGACGACACCATAATATTAGCAGAAGACATTCGGGAATTGGAACAGTTAATAAGGAAGATCAAAGAGGAAAGTGCAAAGGCAGGTCTGAGGCTGAACCTAAACAATACAAAGAGAATGACCACAGAAGAAATACACAAATTCAGTCTAGACAACAAGGAAATTGAAATAGTTAAAGAATTCTCATATCTAGGATCAAACATTGACCAGAATGGAGACTGCAGTCAAGAAAGAAGAAGAAGAGTAGGAATGGGAAGGGCAGCTATGAAAGAACTGGAAAAGATGATGAAGAGCAAAGACATACGACTGATCACTAAAGTCAGAATCATCCAGGCCATTGTATTCCCCATCATCCCCATGTACGGATGCTAGAACTGGATAGTGAAGGAAGCAGACAGAAAGAAACCAACTCAATGGAAATGTGGTGCTGGAGAAGAGTCCTTAGGATCCCATGGACGGCCAAGAACACAAAGACAAAGAAACCTTGAACAGATCAGACCAGGGCTCTCCTTGGAAGCAGAGATGGTCAAGTTGAGACTATCGTACTTTGGCCACAATGAGAAGGCATGGGTCACTGGGAAAAACAAGAATGCTAGGAAAGGTAGAAGAAGGAGAGGAAGACCACAGACCAGATGGACAGACTCAATTGGGGGGCTATTATGGGGAAGGGCTTCCAGGATCTGGGCAAGGCTGCAGCGGAAGAAGAGAGGGACTCTTCTTGGAGATCTCTCATCCAAAGGGTCGCCAGGAGTCGGAATCGACTTGAGGGCAGCTAGCAACAAAAATGTTCCTGTAACCAAAACTGCCCAACACTTTCTTCCATGTGTTTTTGGGAACCACATTTTTTACAGGGCTTTTGCTTTCTTTAACTGCTCCACACAACCACCTCAATAAATATTCATCTGTTCTTTAAGGGTCATCTCAAAGCTATGGAGGAGAGGATGGTTGGTACTCAACCCTTCCTCCGTTTTATTTACAAGGACAAATAATTCCCCATACTCTTCCAATATTGCACCTTGCAAAAAAAGTGTTCCAGAGTCGTAATCCCACTCTCAAACCACTATGCCATGCATTTACATCTATCAGCCCTCTATCAGGGGTGCTCCTGCTGATTCTGTGTTCCTGCACGGCCAAAGGGGGTTGAACTGGATGGCCCCTTAAGGTCTCTTCAACCCCATGATAAATCCTGAACAAGATGCTAGCCACAGCAAATTCTCCAGCTAGTGCATACTGGGGGAATAAAGGCAGGCTGTTCGGTGTATTCAAATATGCAACCAAAAAAGAGTACATCAAACTGTGGCATTATTCCAGGCAGGCCTGTCTCCAAAAATGTTGGCCTTACAACCTTGTAACTTTTTGCTGTTCACACCCAGAGTCATGGCAGCACTGCCGCTTCTGCAAATGCTCCATCCGCATACCCACCTTAAAAGCCAAGCGGCTGCATTAAATGAAGGAATCCTGCAACGCTGGACACCGAAGCACCGATGGCGCATCCATCCCCTTCCCAACAGTGGCTCAGACCCTGTTTACCACCACCAGCGCCACACAAACCCCTTTGCTTGGTGTGGCAGCCTGGATTTTAAGGTGGGTTTTGAGGGGACAGACCGGGAGATGGTCCTAGCTACGTCACCCATGCAGATCTCAGTCACAGAAAGAAGTCCCAGGGGTGCAACCGTCTGTATCAGTGGCTCTGTCTGGATCAAACAATGACCTGGCGACATCCTCCCTGACTTCACAGAGTCAGAGGTACCCTCTTTGCTTAAAAATCTAGCGGATACTAAAATCCCTCCCACCTCTTTGGCAGAAAGCATCACAACAGAGAGCAGACGCAAAGGCGAATGGACATTTTATTGAACAAAGAAAGAGGTCCAAGCGAAGGGGAAGGGAGGAATAAGGTGCATCATCCACAAAGTTCAATGGGCATCGAGTCTCTTCCATGGACCCTTTGGACCCTCGCAGGCAGGGCAACCCACCTTTGTCCAGTTTCTGCTGGCCCTTGGACCATACCAACTGCCTCCCTCGGGTCTCCCTTTAAGAGCGGGGGGGAAGGGGGATATAGCCAGGGGACCCCTTCCATGAACCCCCAGCAAGTACTGCATGCTGAACCAGGATTTCTCCCACGGAGCAGCGCAGAGGAAAGGAGAGAAGGGACAGACTGAAAGGAACCATTGCCAGAAAGCAGCCAGAACCCGGGACTCCATTTTTTCCATCCTGACTCCCTAAAACAGAAGACAATCTTTCTCTCCAACAGCCTGGATTCTATCCTTCCACCTTCAACAATGGCTTTATGAGATGGAAAAGGCCCCACAAGGGGTCTTTTGCACCCCCTCCAGCAACCCAATGGCTTGCCTTCCCCATCTGGCTTTGTAAAGGTGCTAACATCCCCCCCCCAAAAAAAAATGTGTGCGCAGCCTTTCGCAAGGCCCCCTTCTCACACCAGCACTGGACCCTCCCCAGGGACTCTCCTCTTTCGGGGGGACAGCTTGCTTTTGGGGAGGGGGCACATGGAACCGGCCCAGAGAGGGACACAAAGGAGCAAGTGGCACGCGCCACACACTTTTGGCTGCATCACCCGAGGAGCCATTTGGGAAAATTGTGCAACTCTGCAATGGGAAGCGTGTCCAATTGTTCCATTATATTTAGGGTGCACAATTGGGTGTGCATTTTTGCCACGTGTGGCCTGTAGGCCCATGATCCCCACACTTGCACTAAAGCAGAACATAGCCCATCATTCACTCCTCCTTCAATCTAAGGCATCTATCTGACCACTGAATATATTTGCAGCCTGGAAGTGCGTTCCATGCCTGGTGATCACATGCAAATGGGACTTTAGAGTTGACCGCTGGGAGGGTCAGTGGGAGAGGGATGGCTGCTCTGTTGGGTCTTCTACTGACCCACTTAGTTGCTGCGTTGGTCGAGTACGAAGGAAGCCCCTTCTCCGTGGCCAGTAGGCTCATGCCGAGGGCAAAGGGCAAACGGGGAGGAACTGGTGCCAGTGTGGCAAGCCACTCTGGGTTTTAATCCAAACTTTAAAGATGCCATCTTAAATGACGGACCCTTTGAAGTTTGGAGTGCCACCTGGAGCAGAGCCCTTCCTTGCACAACTGTGCGTGCATTCATTCATTCATTTGGATTACCAACAGTTGGCACAGCATACCTGTATGCACACCTGGACAAGCCAGGGAAGCGAGTTCGGGAAACACTTTATTTGGACAGAGGCTGCAGAACTGTTTCCAGGAAAACCTGCAAGCAGCTTAATCGTGTGCAGCTGAAAAATGCCTTTTCACAGACTCAACATGTATTAACTGGCCAAGCTGAAGAGCTAGCTGTTAATGGAGAATACGAAATGCAAGGACAAACCCACAGAGCAACAGGCGAGGAGGCTGAGAGCAAAAAGGGAGAAAGCAGATGGAAAGCTCCATAAAATGGACACAAGAGGCTGAAGATTCATTTGTTCGGGGGTGGAGAAATCCAGAAGCCCTCCCAAATTTGGCACTGCCATGTTTTTAAAGATTTGGCTCTGAAGGAGACTCCTATCCAAGCCAAAACAACCAATTTGGCCTTTAGAGGAAAAGTGGATTTTTCTGATGTCTTTATAGGAAATTTTTCCCCGATTCAAAACCTTTCCCAAAATAGGGTACTTGATATTAATGGCCTTAATCCTATAGCTTAGTCCCTAGAGGAGACCCACTGACATCAGTTGCTGAATGGTGAGTAAACATAAAATTCCCACTATTTTAATGCATCTACTCTAGTCAGGCCTACGGTTGCATCTGCACTGCAGAAATAATGCAGTCTGACACCGCTTTAACTGCTATGGCTCAATGCTAGGGAATTCTGGGATTTGTAGTTGTGTGAGACATTTAACTTCCTCTGACAGAGAGGTCTGGTGCTTCAACAAACTACAAATCCCAGGATTCCAGTAACATTGAGCCAAGACACTTAAAAGCGGTATCAAGCTGCATTATTTCTGCAGTGCAGATGCAGCCTCAGGATAGGATTCAGCCCATCTGTTTGCCATTTTTCCTCCATCAAACCGTTTCCGCCCTCTCTTTCCCCAATGGTCCTTTTATTTTGGACACCCCACTTCCCAAAGGGAAAAATTCCTGTAAGGAAAGAAGAATCGCGTGCAGGTCTTCAGAGATTTGCAATCTCTCTCTCTCCATCTTCTAAAGGTTTCTGTCCACAACCAATGAATGCATTGACATCTTTCTGTGGATTCTCTGCAATACGTAGTGGGACAAAGGGTCGCTTCCTCCACATTTCTCCCAAAGTATTTTGCACGGTCAGAGATGAACCAAGAGAATCCCTTTCCACGCACGACCATTTGCCAATTCAAATCCAGAAGAAACAGGAACGGGAGAGGTTAGGAGAAAGCGTCACTTGCACAGAAAAACCCACTGCATTGCAATCTTCTGCAGTAACCCTTTCCTTTTAACCGATCCAACAAGTCACCCTGACAACCCCCCCCCCAAAAAAAACACCTGAGCCCCCACCAAGGGAACACTGGATTTCTTTGGCACGATTCTGGACCCTTTGCCTCTCCCTGCAAAGAAATCTAACATCTTTCGCTCTGCAGGACGAAGATCACAAAAACGCATAGTGCAGATCTTGGGGGGGAATCAGCCAGAACAAGAGAACTTGGAAAAACTCAAGCGTCCATGTCAGGAACCCAGAAAGGAAAAAAATGCCAGCGGATAAAAATATAAAATAAAATGGGTGTTGCACACACCGCTTTCCTGACTGAAGAAGGAGCCAAGAGGCAACACAACTGAGGGCAAAATTCATCTGTGAAGACAAGCTTGGCCTCCTGGGCTGAGAGAGGATGAGGAGGGTCAAGTCATGGAAAATGGGGCTGAAGCAATTCATCTCCAGGATGCTCCCCAAGTGATACTTGGGCATTGCAAGTGATGGGTTTCCAAGTCCTTTTCAGACATCGGATGGTCCATGGTCAACACGCACAGAGGGGCGCTCTCTGCCCCACTGCAAGGCCTCCCAGGAGAGATCCCAGCATCCCCTCTTCCCGCCCGGTTCCCACCGTGGGCACCCTGCTCTCCGCCAACGCTTCCTCTTCTCCAGGCACTCCGATCCTCGCAAGGCTTTCCTCCGACGGGGGCGGCCTCCTCAGCTGAGCATCTCCTGGCCCAGGTGGCTTTTCCGGTGGGCAGCCAGGTTGCCCTTCTGGGCAAAGCTCTTCCCGCAGGTCAGGCACTGGAAGGGGGCCTCTCCCGAGTGGAGTCTCTGGCCCGGGCTTCTGGGGGTCTCCTTTGGGCCGAAACGTCTCCTGCCCTCCTCGCTCGGGAGCGGCTTCTCCGCCCGGTGGGTCCGCTGGTGGCTGACCAGGCTGCTTCGGCAGCCGAAGCCCTCCCCGCACTGGCGGCAGGTGAAGGCGGCCGCCCCCCCGTTCGGGTGGGACTTCTCTTGGTGTTTGACCCTCAGCGGCCGCTGCCCTACGCCTTCGCCACCCTCGCTCGATGGACAGGGCCTCCCCCGCGTCGGCATCCCCGGTTTCTCCGGGACGGCCGGTCCACAGCCACCCCCTTTCTGGTGGGCGAGCAGCAGCCGCTGTTCCCGGAAGCTCTTCCTGCAGACCGGGCAGGAGAAGGGCCGTCGCTCAGAGCCACCTCCGCCGTGGACCCTCTGGTGGGTCAAGAGGTTCTGCTTGAGGCTGAAGCGCTTCCCGCAGACGGCGCAGGCGAAGGGCTTCTCCCCCGTGTGGATGCGCTGGTGGATGATGAGGTTGTGCTTGAGGCCGAAGCCCCGGCCACACTCGGGGCAAACGAAGGCCCGCTCGCCCGCGTGCTGCTGCTTCTGGTGGCGCAGGAGGCCGAGTGGCTGCGCAAAGCTCTCCCCACACGCCAGGCACTTGTGGCGCTCCTCCTCCTCCTCCACCTGGCTGTGGATCACCAGCGCGTTCTCGTCCCCCGAACCCTCCTCCCAGGCCGGGAAGGAGAAGGGTCGCTCGCCCCCCGGCCGTGGGGAGCCCTGCGGGGGCCGGGCAGCGGCCGAGTCCTCCTCGCCCTCCATCAAGGAGCTGCTGGGTTCTGGAGGTGTGAGAGAAAACAAGAGATGTTAAGATCTGAGCGCTTGCTCATTCATGCTCAAAGCCAGGAGAGATGCAATAGGGTCTCTCTGGAAGACGAGGCAGGTTGAATCTCTCTCATCTCAAATGCTTGGGACCAAAAAGGTTTGGATTTTGGAACATCTGCATGGACATAATGAGAGGTATCTTGGGACCAGAAGGATTTCAGATTTTGGAATATCTGCATATATAGTGATCCCTTGGTATGCTTGGCTGGGGTTTGGTTCCAGGACCCCCATGGATACCAAAATCTGGGGATGCTCAAGTCCCATTACATACAATGGGGTATTATTATTATTATTATTATTATTGTGGACCCTTGGTATCTGCTGGAGTTTAGTAGTTCCAGGAACATACATGGATACCAAAATCCATGCATGCTCATGTCTCATTAAATACAATGGGACATTATTAGTAGTAGTATTAGTATTAGTACTACTACTACTACTACTATAGTGGTCCCTTAGTGTCTGCTTGGGTTTGGTTCCAGGACCCCCCCATGGGTACCAAAATCCATGGATGCTCAAGTCCTGTTAAGTGCAATGGAGGAGTAAAATGGTTTCCCTTGTAAAAAATGTCAAAATCAAGGTTTGCTTCTTGAGATTTATATTTCTGAAAAATATTTTCAAGCTGTGGATAGTTGACTCCATGGATTAAAACTCCATGGATACAAAGGGCTAACTGTACATAAAAAGCTATCTTGGAGATAGGATCCAAGTCTAAATATGAAATTCATTTTTTTGTTTTTGTGCATGAAACAAAGTTTGTGTACATTGAACCACCAAAAAGCAAAGGGGTCACTATCCCAACCACTTGTGAAAAAGTCTTGGGAGTATTTGCATAGAGAGAAAGAGAGATTTTGAAGATGGGACCCAAGCCTAAATATGAAATTCATTTATGTTTTGAATACATATAATCTGAAGGTAATTTTATACACAATACTTTATACAATTTTGTGCACAAAACAAAGTTTGTGTAAATTAAAACAGCAGAAAGCAAAGGTGTCACCCAGGAAAAATGTTTTAAATTTTGGAGTATTTGCATACACATCATGAGAGGTCTTAAACCTGAAATTCATTTATCTTTCATATACACCTTATACACATATAGCCTGGATGTCATTTTATGCACAATATTTTAAATAATTTTGTGCATGAACAATTTTGTACACTGAACCATCAGGAAGTGAAGGTGTCACTCTCTCAGCCACCCATGAAAATTTGGACTTGTGGCAACCCTAAGGCTAAACCTATTGTGGGGTTTTCTTTGCAAGATTTGTTCAGATGGGGCTTTGCCATTGCCATCCTCTGAGGCTGAGAGTGTGTGACTCCCCCAAGGTCACCCAGGGGGTTTCCATGACGGAACGGGGATTTGAACCCTGGTCTCCAGAGTTGTAGTCCAATGCTCAAACCACGAAACCACGCTGGCTCTAGTATCGAAATTAAAGGAGGAGGTCAGCATCATTCATCATCTTTTATCTCTCTTTGTTTTCGATTCCGCTGTTCCTGGGATTGCGCCACATCTTTAAGCCAAACTTTCTTTTTCTCAACCATAGTTAAAATGATGAAATATCAAGAAATTATGAAATACTGAGACTTATAAATGCAGATTCTGTACTGCAGGGAAAAGAAACTAAGTGCGTTTCCGGTGATGACCGGTGCTCCGGAAGCAATGCCAAATGGCCAAAGCTTTTGCATTAAATCACTACAGATAGGAGGAAGCACAGTTGCAAAAAGTGACCCTCCTTGGAACGCACAACGTTATCCAAAAAGATTCTTGGACAGAATCCGAATAACTAACGCTCTATATTATTACTAATATTCATTATCTGTTTTATTCTGTATTTTGTGTTTTTTCACTGTAGTTTACTATTCAATTTTCACTAATAGTTTACTATTCATATTTAGCATTGTACAATCGTCCCTCCATTTTCACAGGGGATCCATTCCGTTCCGTGAAAATGGAAATCCGCCAATATTCAAGCCCCACAGGCTTGAATGGCTGCATGCTCCTGCGCATGCATTTGCGTGCGCGCCGCGGCACATGCGCCATTTTTTACCCTCCCCGCTTACCAGTCCGCAAAGGACCAAAATGGTAGACCCAAAGTCTGTGAAAATGGAAGGACAAGCCTATTCTAGTATTGTATTTTAGCATTTTATATTGTAGTTATTATTCTGTTGTAAAGCATCATGCACATCAGTGGCGCTATACAAATGATGATGATGACGATAATAATAATAATAATGGTCCAAAAAATCCCATAGCACTGGGGAGACTGAGAAACCTGGGCAATAACACAGCCCTATGACAAAAAAAACTCTATTGTAGCTGTTTTTAATGTATGTTTAGGTGCTGGATTCCAGAAACACAATAAAAATGTCATGCCGCAAAGTGCTTTCACAAATCTGAAATGTTTATCAATTCATTTGTTACTCGGCTTTGATTAAGTCGCCTTGAGTCCCTGTATCAGGAGAAAGGCAGAATATAAATAAACGAAATAATAACAATAGTATTTTGAACACATTTCGCTAAGCCGTTTTTAAAATGCATTTATTTGCACTTAATTTTATACCTCTCTGTTTTATTTTAATATGGTTTGTTCTGACATTCCAATATAGAGAGCTTACAGTTTTGTCTATAGGTGTGCAACATGTATATAATAGTCAGGATGTTTGGTTGGTTTTTTAAAAATATTATTATTGTAATCATCATCATCATCATCATCATCATCTTGCCTTATGGTTTGTTATCTGCAATAAAGGCTTGAATTAATGAAATAATACTAGTACTACTACTAATAATCATAATACAGCGCAGATATGGATGTTCCAGTGCAACTTCTTTTCATGCTTTTGAACAGATTTTTTGCATTTCAAAGCAGCAAATTGAAGTGTTTTGAAAGCTGGTTAGTTAGACTTCAATCTCTTTTTTACTCTTTGCAAGGTCATATCTCTGCAGGATCATTTCACTGTTTTTGTTTTCAATTTGACAAAAGTATCAAAGCAAGTCGTGAAAAAACTGTCCATGATGAAGGAAATCTCGTTGTTACTCAGCTTTGATTAAGTCGCCTTGGGCCCCTCTTTCCGGAGAAAGGCAGAATATAAATCAATTAAATAGTGGTAACAATAATTAAGTGTGGAAGAGGTTCCAATGTGATTTCTTTTAGTGCTTTCAAATGAATTTTTGTATTTTGCCTTGAATCCCATTTTGGGAGAAAGGTGGGGCATACATCTCTTAAATAAATAAATATAAATATTGCAAAGCAGCAAATTAAAGTGTTTTGAAAGTTTGTTAGTTAAGACTCTTAATTCCTTTCTTACTCTTTGCAGGATCGTTTTATTCAGTACCATACGACAACAAAGATAAAACGTCAAAACTGGGTTGCAAAAAACCAAAACCAAAACAAACCCTGTATGTGAAGATGGAGAAAATCTGAATCCATTTTTGGATTTAGGACGCCAAATTCCTATAAAACCAACATGCATTTTTAAAAGAAGTTTTTGTGACTACCAAATTTTGCAGGCCTGTGAAATAGCAGACAACATTCGGGTTCTAGAGAGGAACTCCAGGTTCAGGGGCAGGTTAGTACAGTGGACACTCCACTTTCGCTGGACTTAGGGGTGGAGGACCCCCAGGAAAGTGGGAAAACCACAAGTAGTAGTAGTAGTAATAATAATAATAATAATAATAATAATAATAACCTCTCTAGGAATCTCTAGGTCCTCCAGGACAAATCTGTGGTCAGCGTCTGCCAAAGGTTGACCACAGATTTGTCCTGGAGGACCTACAAATGCCTAGAGAACTGTTCTCTTTAGGAATTTCTGGGTCCTTCCGTGCAACTCTAAGGTCAACATCTGCTGGACGCTGACCACAGAGTTGCGCAAGAGGACCTACACATGCCTAGAGAAGTGTCCACTCTAGGAGCTTCTAAGGTCCCCCAGTGTGACCTCTGACAGACACTGGCCACAGAGTCGTGCTGGACGACCTAGAGATTCCTTACGATAACATATTACTCATATCCTTGGATAATCAAATCCGCAAAAGTCAAAGCCGCAAGCGTGGAAGGACAACCAGAAATACTAGAAGGAAGGATGACCTTTGTGATCCCTTCCAACTCTATGATTCTAAGAGAACAGAAAAATTGCAAGCGTAAAAGATGTGAGGCATGGATAATGTCCCATGTAGTGGTCATTACAAAGCCGGACGTCGGAGGTGACCAAGGGGACGTCCTGCGGGGACTCCGGCGTGTGTACAGAGGAAGAGGACGGGTCAAACCGGTGCCCAGGGCAGAGGAAGGAAGAAGGCCTTCTCCGTCGCGCCCCTCGGTTGTGGAAGGGCCAGCTTTTGGGAGCCCAATTGGTACCAAATCTCGGGACACAAGGGGCTGGCCGTTTCAATGGCGCATTTGGTCCAGGAAATAAAAGGAAGGGACGCAACAGATGTGCATTCATAATAAGAACAGCCTAGATGGAAAAGATACAGTCGCAGCCCTCCACATTTGTCCCTTTGACGCTTGCGGATTTGATTTTTCATGGATTTGAATGATACGTTCTAAGTCAGGGGTCAGCAACCTATGGCCCGCGTCTGACCCCAAAGGCCTCGGGAAAAGCCCCCGCCGACCCCGCGCGCCCCCGCACTTACCGGCACGATCATGTCACAGCCGCCATTTTGGACTCTAAAATGGTAGCCGCAACACAATCGCGCACGCGTGCTTGCACTGGAAGTACGGCGTGTGCCCCGAAAGTACAGCGTGCGCACGCATGCACGCACGCGCCACCATTTTTCGGGCGCCGGAAACCAGTGGACCGCCCTCGGTCCGCTGAGGTTGCCAACCACTGTTCTAAGTCCTCCGGTTCAATTCTGGCAGAGGTTGACCATAGAGTTGTGATGGAGGACCTAAGAGATTCCTAGCGAAAACATGTCTTTAGGCATTTGTAGGTCCTCCAACACGATTCTACACTGAACCTCTGATAGATGTGGACCACAGAGTTGCTTTCCTAGAGAAAACATGTCTTTAGGCTTCTGTAGGTCCTCCAACACGATTCTACGCTCAACTACTGGCAGATGTTGACCATAGAGTTGCACTGCAAGGACCTAGAGATTCCTAGAGACAACATGTCTTTCGGCATTTGTAGGTCCTCCAACACGATTCTACGCCCAACCTCTGACAGATGAGGACCATAGAGTTGCACTGCAAGGACCTAGAGATTCCTAGAGACATGTCTTTAGGCATTTGTAGGTCCTCCAACACGATTCTACGCCCAACCTCTGACAGATGAGGACCATAGAGTTGCACTGGAGGACCTAGAGATTCCTTAAACTGATTGTGTCTTCCTGCATGGCAAAATACGGTTGGACTGGATGGCCCTTGGGGTCTCTTTCAACTCTATGATTCTATGGTTCTCTGAGGTGAAAATAATAGTATTTGTGGTTTTTCCACTTTCACAGGGATCCCGTAACACCAGCAAATACTTAAAAAGTAGATGCATACATATGCCTCAGTCTAAATTACGTATAAAATAATTAAGAATTAATTAGAGATGTGAAGGCCCAGAAAAAAAAAGGAAAATAATGGAAAAAACAAGGAAAAATGAAAAAATTTAAAAAGGAAGAAAATAAATTATGGAATGTTTTATTTTAGCATGATTCCAGAAAAAAAAATGGGGAAAATGGGATTCTATTTTCCAAATTTTTTCCAGGCCATGACATCTCTAGAAATAAATAATACAGTCAGTCTCCCGTGTCCACGGAAAGCCGCTTGGATCCCATTTTGGGATATACATCCAATAAATAATGAATAAATAAATGGTGAAAATCAGTTTCTGAAATGTGTGATGGGCAAAAGGGAAGAAAACGGGGGAATTTCAAGAAAGAGGCTGGATGCAAATCCACGCGAGGACGGTCAAGACCCAAAACATTTGCAGTTGGCCCTCCATGGCCACGGATCCGGCATCCACGGAGTCAACCATCCTGCGCTTGAAAATATTCGGAAATTTAAAAAAAATGCAAAAAGCAGACCTTGATTGTGCCATTTTATAGAAGTATAATAATATTTAAATATTTCTGAATATTTAATATGTAAATATTTCTGGGAACCGAAACCCCAGCCGATACTGAGGGCCCAATAATAATAATAATAATAATAATAATAATAATAATAATAATAATAATAATAATAATAATAATAATAATAATAATAATTATTATTATTATTATTATTATTATTATTATTATTATTATTATTATTTGACTTGAGCATCCATGGATTTTGGTGGTCCTGGATCCAAACCACAACCAAGTGTATTTTCAACCAGATAAAACTGACCACTCGAAAAACACACAGAGGCGGCTGCGTCCGCACTGCAGAAACAACCCACTTTGACGCCACTTTAACTGCCGTGGCTCAACGCTAGGGGATTCTGGGTTTTGCAGTTGTGTGAGATATTTAGCCTTCTCTGCCAAAGGGTTCTGGAGCCCTGACAAACTACAAATCCCATAATTTCATAGCGCTGAGCCCCGGCGGTTAAATGGTGCCAAATGTGGATTATTTCTGCAGTGCGGATGCAGCTGGTTATTACGAAAATCTAAATACTATCCGTTCTCTCTTTGTTTTAGCGGCGCTTGAAGGAGGCCTTGAAAATACTTCTTGGGCAATTTGAGGAATAAAACTTTTCCAGTCTCTTTTTCCCACTGGATTTTTTTCCCATTTCTTCTTTTCAAACTCTTCCCAGATTTTTACCTTTTGGGTAAAACTTGTTAAAAGATGGTTTAATTATGGCCTTTAAAAAAAAAAAAAGACTAGGCAGCAGCCAGCAAAATAATCCTACAAAAGGAACTCATCTCAGGATGGGAAAATAATAGTTTTGCATATATATATATATATCTGTATCTGAAGTGTGGCATGCTTTTATAATAGGAAATACCTATAAATACCTATTATTATAAAAGCAAATGGGTTCAAAGTAGCTTGCAATAATTTTTTTTTAAAAAAAAAGCTTGCAACTGAATTAATTAATTGCAAAAATTAATTGCAAAAATAGAAATGATAATTAAATAGGATTGACGTTAAAACATGCTGTGAACTGAGTGTTGCGCTTGGATTCTGGAGATCTTTCTTTTTTGCAGAGGTCTTTCAGGGTATCTGAAGTCTGGCATGCACATATATGTATATATATATAAATATATATATATATATATAAAGGTATTTCTTCTTATAAAAGCATGCCACACTTGAGACACCCTGAAAGCCTTCTGCAAAGGAAAAAGATCTCCAGAGCCAAAGTGCAGCACAAGTTATCATTTTGCAATTAATTTTTTGCAATTAATTAATTCAGTTGCATGCTTTTTAAAAAAAATAATAAAAATAATAATAATGCAAGCTGCTGTGAAACCCATTTGGAAATAAATATAAAATGAAATGAAATGAAATGAAGCCCCCATCCTGCAAAGCCTGGGGCTGCCCTGGGAAGGCCACCTGGGCCCCTCCTGCAAGACCTGGGGAGGAGGGCGGGGCCGGGTGACGTCACTGGCCCCGCCCCGCCCCGCCCCACCTTGGCTCCAGGGGAGGACTACAAGCCCCAGCATGCCCCGGGGCCCCACCTGGATGGAAGGAAGGAAGGAAGTAAGTCTTGGGGTTTTGCGTTTTGCAGGCCAGGCTCTGCTGGAAAATTCCTTCGTCGCAGCCCCATGATGCAAGCCCTTCCTTCCTTCCATCTGCATGCATGCACCACTAGGCCTCCTTGCCTGCCTGCCTGCCTGGAAAGGAATGCACGACACGCGTCTTGCAAGCTGGCGTGTCGTGCATTCTCACGTGCAAATGCTAAAATGTGGGGAGGGGGAGGGGGTCTGGGTTTGTTTTTGTTTTGTTTTATTTTGCAAAGGTGGGAGCATGGAAGGGGCCCTGGATCCATCCATCCATCCCCCCCCCCCCAGGAGAGGCTCCAGTGTCTTCCTCCCGAGCAAAGAAAGGGGCAAAGTGACCCAGCCAAGGTCAGGCAGAGGAGGACTGGGGGGGGGCTTCCAGGGACCCCTCCCTCCCTCCCTCTGGATCAGGCCCAGGCCACGTGCGCAGGAGGAGGAGGAGGAGGAGGAGGAAAAAGCCAGGCAAGGGGGGGGTCTCAAGGCCTGCTTTGGGAGACCCCTCTCCCCCCCCCCCACCCCCACCCCAGAGCCTTTGCACCCACTGCACTTTTTTTGCACCAGTCTGCATCTGCTGCAATTCCCAGGAGGAGGAGGAGGAGGAGGGGGGGGCAAAGTGGGGAGCCCCTTCCTCAAAAAAAAAAAGAGAGAGAAGGGGGGCGGGTTCCCCTGGGCCCAATCCTGGGGCTGTTGCACCCCTCACTCACCTCTTGCAAGCGCAGCTCCTCTCTTGCAGCAGCACTGACTACTAAGCCTTCAGGAAGGAAGGAAGGAAGGAAGGAAGGAAGGCAGGGCCTTTGCTTCTGCTGCTTCTGCCTTTTCTGCTTCTGCCTTTTCTGCTGCAAAGGCGGCGTCTGCGGGGCTGGCTCCTCCTGGGTTTGGTGCGGATGCAGAGGCAGGCCAGCCCGGCCAGGTAGGACCACTTCCGGCAGGAAAGAGGAGGGGGAGGGGGAGGAGGAGGAGGAGCTCGGGCCTTTCCCAGGATTCCCGGCAGTTTTTAAACCCCAGCAAGGAAAGAGAAGAAGAGACCAGTGAAGGACTGGGAGCTTGCACAGTCTCCAAAGGGTGGGAGGAAGAAGAATTGCATTAAGGAGAATGCAAGGAGAGGAGACCAGTGGAGGCTTGGAAGTTTGCAAACTCAAAGCTCTGGGAGGAAGGAGGGGAGGATTTGTATTAAAAAGAATGCAAGAAGAGGAGACCAGTGGAGGCTTGGAAGCTTGCACATTTTCCAAAGTGTGGGAAGAAGATTTGTATTAAGGAGAATGCAAGGAGAAGAGACCAGTGGAGGCTTGGAAGCTTGCTCATTTTCTAAAATGTGGGAAGAACATTTGTATGAAGAAGAATGCAAGAAGAGGAGACCACTGGAGGCTTGGAAGCTTGCACATTTTCCAAAGTGTAGGAGGAAGATTTGTATTAAGGAGAATGCAAGAAGAGGAGACCGGTGAAGGCTTGGAAGCTTGCAGAGCCTCTCATGGCCTCAAAGGAGGACTTGGCTTTTCTAGCCCAAGAGGAAGAAGAGACCTGTGGAGCTCAGAGGTTTGCAGTGCCAATATAATCTCCAAGGAGGATTTGAATTGGGTTTCAGGTGAAGAAGAAGAAGCAGAAGCAGAAGAAGAAGGGACCCTTGAAGGCTCAGAGGCTTGCGAATTCCAAGGCGGAGGATTTGGATATCATACCAAAGGAGGAGGATTTGAACTGGCTTCTCCCAAGAAGAAGGGACCAGCGAAGGCCCTCACCCCGGCCTGAAATGGAGACTTTTGACTGAATTTCCCAAGAAGGAGAAGAAGAGACCAGTGTGGACTCAGAGGTTTGCAACCTCTTCCCGCTCCGGCCCTGGCTTTGGCTTGGAAACCTGGCACACAAACCTGGATATATTACATTTTTATTGTAAAGGCGGTTTTATTTGTGAGCCGCCTTGGGTCCCTTTCTGGGAGAAAGGCGGCATAGAAAGGCATTGCAATGCAATGCAATAAATAAAATATGCACGATTGCAAAAACTGGGAGAATTAAAAAAGGAATCCAAAAGTGGTCAAAAAGTCCACCTCTAGCATTGAAAAATGGGCATTTTTAAATGTTAAAACTGCGCAGGCGACTTTGTGTGTGGTGTCTGTTATTTGCTTTCGAGTCATTTCCGATTTATGGCAATCCTACGACAGACAGGGTTAACTTGGCAAGTTTATTCAGAGGGGGTTTGCCGTTGCCACTCATCTTCTGAGGCTGAGAAAGTGTGACACTCAAAGGGGAGGGAGAGGGATTCGAACCCAGCTCTCCAGAGTCATAGTTCAGCACTCAAACCACTTGCAACCTATTTAAAAAGGGAGTCACCGTTCAGGAGAGTCCATTTTCGCATCCTTGGCCTTTTATTTATCGTTTTTGGCCAGCAAAATGGTGACCCAGGGAGTCCTAAGGGTGCATCTACACTCTAGAAATAATGCAGTTTGGAACCACTTTTAAGTGCTGTGGTGCCATCCTAGGGAATCCTGGGATTTGCAGTTTTGCAGGACCTTTCTTGAGGCCTCTTTGCCAAAGAGTGCTGTTGCCTCACCAAACTCCAAATCCCAGGATTCCGTAGCATGGAGCCAGAGGTAGTTGAAGCGGTGTCAAACTGCATTATTTCTGCAGTGTAGATGCACCCCAGGAAGAGTCAGAGGGGCGCTTTGGGTCCCAAAGGGGAGGAAAACGGGGTGGAAATAAAGTTAAAGAGAATACTGGCCACAAAGAAGGGCCACATCTGGCCCACCGTTGCCAAAATGCAATTCTTGTTCAAGGTCGTGATGATGATGATGATGATGATGATGATGATGATGATGATTGTTATTGTTGATAATATTATTACAGTGAGGGCTCTTGGCATCCTCAGGACCACTCCCCTGCCTCATGGATACCAAAATCTGTGGATGCTCAAGTCCCATTGTATACAATGGGGTGGTATTATTATTATTATTATTATTATTATCATCACTATTGTTATCATTATTATTACAGTAGGCCCTTGGTTCCTGGAACCGCCCCCCCCCCATGGATGCCAAAATCCGTAGATGCTCAAGTTCCATTATATACAATGGGAAATGATGATGATGAGTATTATTATTATTATTACTGCTACTAATGCTATTACTACTTCAGTGGTCCCTTGTTATCTGCTGAGGTTTGGTTCCAGGACACACACCTCGGTACCAAAATCTGTGGATGCTCAAGTCCCATTGTATACAATGGGGGATGATGATGATGATGATCATCATCATTATGATCATAATTATTATTATTATTTATCTGCTGGGGTTTGGTTCCAAGACCCTACATGGATGCCAAAATCTGTGGATGCTCAAGTCCACTATATATAGTGGGGTATGATGACGGTGAGTACTATTATTAATATTATTATTATTACTACTACTACTACTACAGTGTTCCCTTGGTATCTGCTGGGTTTTGGTTCCAGGACTCCTGTGGGTACCAAAATTGGGCGATGCTCAAGTCCCACTGTATACAATGGGGTATGATTATGATCCATGGTGAATATTAATTATTATTATTATTATTATTACTACTGCTACTACTACTACCGTGTTCCCTTGGTATCTGCTGGGTTTTGGTTCCAGGACTCCTGTGGGAACCAAAATCTGGGGATGCTCAAGTCCCACTGTATACAAGGGAGTAGTAAGTAGAAGGACATCCCTTCCTTCCTTCCTTCCCTACAATGGCCAGATGCAGGTCCCAGTATTCCCAGTCCTTTCCATCCGCTGTGGATGGCCGAAGGTCAGGTGTGGGCCGGAGGGCCGGTCCGGCTGCCTTTCTCCCCGGTTGCCACGTTCCCCCAGTGTTGAGCTTTGGCCGGTGCTTGTGGGTTTGGGTTGCCAACTCTTTCCAGCCCCAATTGGGCCAAGGCGCTCCTTGTCTCTTTGGCAGCAAGGCTTGCCAAAGGATGGGTCCCTTCTTGCCCAAGGATGTTGTTGTTGTTGTTGCAAGCAAGCGAGGACTGAGTCACACACACAGCCCTGCAAGGCGGGCTAAACCGGGTGCAATTAACATGCCTCTCTTCTTCGTTAGAGGAGGAGGAGGAGGAGGCAGCCACAAGCCCCTCCGGCCACTAAGGCCACAAGCAATGGAAAAGTCCCAGAGAAAGAGAAAGAAAGAAAGAAGAGCCTGGAAGGTCTGAAGGCCAAAGAAACCTCTGGAATTTCTGTAGGCAAAAAAAGTCAAGAGACTGGGATTTTGGAAGGCCAAAAAGAGAGGAAATTATGGGATTACTGTCCAACACAGTTTTTTTGTAGATGGAAAAGAGGATTCGGGGATTACTGTACACCACAAAAAAGGGACACTATCTCCAGGGCTAGTCGTGTTGACCGTGCAGCAAAGTACTGTAACATCCCAAATCCACAGAACGGAATTTGGGCTAGCCAAAATGCTCAAAATGCATCTTGCAAGCTTTCAAAGCTCCACTGGCTTCTTCATCGGGCAAAAGTTGTTATCATAGAGGGAGGGAAAAACAAAAAGGACCTCAAAGGCTTTTATCTTTAAAGTTTATCTAAATTCCTCCTGTTTGATTTTGAACCCCTTTGCCTGACGAAGAAGCCAGTGGAGCTGCAAAAGCTTGCAACGTGCATCTTGTGCATTTTGGCTGGCCCAATAAAGCTCTCACTGTTTTGTGGATTTTGGGTGTTACTGTACTTTGCTATATGGCCAACGGAGCCCAGCCGCCCCCCCCCCCCCCCGGGACCTTTTATATTGCTATTTCTTGGATGTGTCTCTCTCTCTCTCTCTTTGCATGAGAGATGATTCCTTTTGACCGACAAATGAAACGGACCTTGCATTCTGGAGTTCTATTTCTCGGAACCGACAGACACAGGCTTGAGCCCTGCTTTTAGGTTCCCAAAGCCCTCTCAGCGGCCCTAAATGAGCGGATGACATTCCCCGATGAAATATTCCTCTGGGAGCCTGGCATTTTGGCTAAAGAGATGACCCCGGGTGAGGTCTGACCAAAGCAGGACACTACGTCTTCCCGTGACCTTGGCACTGGGAACACCAGCAAATCCCAGTGGCTTCCAGCCCCGGTCCTTGCTGGTGGTCCCAAGACCCGCAGCTGCTGTTTCTCCATTTTGTGGGGTGCGATGCCAACCTTTTTGGTATACTCTCTGGCAGGTCTTCTTCCCAGCTTGCCTTTGTGGCCCAGGGAGCTAGCTCACAGACGGAGCGCTAAAACAGGAATAACGCAGGGCTGGCTCATTGAAAGCTATGCAGATGTGTGTGTGGTGTGTTGGGGATGATGGAACAGAGCAGCCTTTTGTGCCAGCAAAACTGCCAGCATTAAGAGGCAACTGGCAGCCGTGCTTGGAAAGGGCTTGTCGTCTTGGAAGGAAGACTTCACGGTGGTAATGGCGGTGGTGTGCCTTGGAGGTGTTGGACTGCAGCTCCCAGCATCCCTCACCATTGGCTATGGTAGGGCTGATGGGAGCTGCAGTCCAGCAACATCTGGCCAGCTGCAGCTTTCCCAGCCAGTGCAAGATACAGATCCCGCATGCTGGAAACGTTTAGCCGGCGGCCTTCCAAGGGTGCTTTTGGGGGGGTTTCTGCATGGCCAGGGTCTGGGCAAGGTGGCCCTTGGGGTCCCTTCCTCCTCTATGGGTTTAGACTGAGGAAGGATGTGGGCTCACTGCTAAAGAAGGAAGGAAGGAAGGAAGGAAGGAAGGGAAACCAAAGAAGTCACCATTCACAGGCGCTTTCATTGATGCTTCTTCCGCTGTCCAGCCCTGTGCAAATTTCAGATTTCAAAATATGGCTTCTCTCTCACATAGCAGGCACACAGACATACACACACCCCATTTTAAATATATTTAGGAACAGGTTCAGATCTGATTGGGAGTTCCTGCATGGCAGAAGGGGGGGTTGGACTGGATGGCCCTTGTGGTCTCTTCCAACTCTATGATTCTATGATTCTATGCACAAAATGCGTGGCTGCAATTCAAGCGGCCTCTGCAAATGCCCCCTCCCTGGGAAGAAAGCCTCCCCTAAATATTCATTCTGACCCCCCCCCCAAAAAAAGGAAATTTCCGTTCGGTACCCCAATGTCCAGCGCAGCTTAAAAGAGTAAAACTTCAGGAGCGCACAGAGAAGGAACAGTTTAGAAAGGCTAAGGAAAGAGGCAGACAGAGAACGAAGGGAGGACCGCAGCAAAGAGAGGAGCGGAATCCCAGTTTGGGAGAAAGGCAGGGTATGCATCCAATACAGAAAAATAAAATAAAATAAAATAAAGGAAGGCATTTTCAAATGCCTGGCTCTCTACAATGCCCAAAATTTGGGGACAGAAGTCAAATTTCATTGGACCAAGGGTAGTAATTCTTACTTAGTCAACAGTGCCTACATTTTGCATGTAACACCCAAAAATACAGCCCTTGCCCCCCCAACCCAATGTTGCTAAAATTCAACTCCCAGAAGCCCTAGCCAGCTTAGACAATAGCAAGGGATCCTGGGAGTTGTAGTTCCACAATACCCAGAGGGAGACCATTTCCAAACTTTGCTTTAGCTCAACAGAGGCAACCAGGCCAACACATCTGGTCCTTAAAGATCCCAGCCGAAGGATCAAAAGAGACACCGCTGATGATCGTTTATTATGGAGCCAGGTCTCCTCGGAGTAGGAGATGCTAGAAACAAAAGGAGGGGTGCCCATAAAAGCACCCCACATTTGCACCCCGTATGGCCAAGGGCAAAAGGGGTCAGCGTCCCCATGTTCTTGGAGAAGAAAAACATAAGGCATTTATTTCCCTCCTAACTAAACTATGGGGCTACCAAAAGCTTGGAGGTCTTTAAACAGAGGCTGGATGGCCATCCGTCAAAGGGGGTGCTTTCATTGGGAGTTCCTGCATGGCAGAAGGGGGGTGGACTGGATGGCCCTTGGGATCCCTTCCAACTCTTCTAGGATTCTATGATCTGGTAACCTTTATCTCAAGCTCACTGTTGTGTGATTTGGGCTGACGCTGTCCTTTGCTATTATCAGTTAACACGGCTACCCTGGGATAAGTTTTCTGGATGTGAAGATACCCCATTTTAGCCGCCATACGGGAATCCGAAAGAGAAAGCCAATGGACTGGGCCTTGATTATTTGAGGTTTCTACCTCCTACAGAGGTAAAGCCATTTTCTTCCCTCTGAAATTGGGACTGCAATGGCATGTTTGACCTTAAGAACGCCTAAAAGTTCTCCTGATGCAAAAGCATGGAGGCTGCCTGAGAAATGCGGCACTCTCTTTCTAACAAAGGGCTTATGGCCAGCCTCACAAAGGATTCTAGAGAAAATGGATCTCAGACAATCGCTTGTTGTCTTGCTAATGGGATTTAATGTTTATTTCCTGGACTGAATCTCCCAGCATCCCCACGGCCAGGAGGATGAGGGGCCCACCTGCATGAATACCCTTCCATGCCATCTGAACTGAGGACACAACCACAACATCTGGGACAAAGATGGCAGCCTCAATTTCCCCCTTCTGGTATCATTTTAAACACCTTTCCTGATGAAGAAGGCAGTGGAGGGAGCTTCGAAAGCTTGCGTTCTGGTTGCCCCAATAAAGGTATCACTGTGCATTTGGGATGATACTGTACTTGGCTATATGGCCAACGCGGCTAGCGCTGGATATGTTTTCCCGAGCTATTATCCAAGGGTCCACGTTCCCCTAAAGCGCTAGTTCAGAGCCTTGGCTCCCCTCTTTCCGGTGCACCCGCTGATGTTTTGTGAGGTGGTGCTTCTGGACGAAGCATTTCCCGCACTCGGCGCAGGGGTACGGCTTCTCCCCCGTGTGATAGCGCCGGTGCCGGACCAGGTTGGGCTTCTGGCTGAAGCTCTTCCCGCAGTCGCTGCACTGGTAGGGCCTCTCGCCCGTATGGATCCGCCGGTGGATGGTGAGAGCCGACCAGGACACAAAGCCCTTCCCGCACTCATTGCAGATGTACTGCTTCTGCTCCGGGGCGGGGGGCTTGGGGAGCTCCGGCTTCCAGAAGACCCCCTTCTTAGTCTGGGACAGAGCCTGGGGACGGGTCCCTGGTTCCACGATCAGGACCGGCTGCCCGTCCAAATCGTTCTGTGGGTCCAAGGGGTCCGGTTGCCGGAAAACGTCCAGGCCGTTCGCCATCAGGGACGCCACTGCTTCCTCCAGGCCTTTCGCATCCCTGAGAGAGAGACGCCCCTTCTCATCCGTGATGCCCTCATCCGTCGAGAGCTCCGTCGCTGTGTGGCCAGACCTCTGGTGCACGGTGAGGGACCCCTTGGATGGGAAGGTCTGTCCGCACGCACGGCACCGGAACCCCTTCTCCGCCGCGTGGGTGCGCTGGTGCTTGACCAGGTGCTGCTTCTGCGTGAACCCTTTCCCGCACTCGGGGCAGGAGTGAGGCCTCTCTCCGCTGTGGTAGCGGAGATGGCGCAGGAGGTTGGGCTTCTGGGTGAAGCTCTTCCCGCACTCGGTGCACGGGAACGGCCTCTCCCCCGTGTGAATCCGCTGGTGGATGCTGAGGGAGGACCACCAAGTGAAGCCCTTCCCGCACTCGCTGCAGATGAATTTCTTGACCCCGCGCCTCCGGCCCTTGGGCCGCGCCACCCAGCTCAGGCCGGCCCGGGTCTCCTCCCGCTGACGGGCCGCCGTCTCTTTGTAGGCCCGCTTCAGCTCATTAAAGACCAGCTGCCGGTGCCGGGTGTGAGTCTGGCGGTGGAGCCGTAAGACGGCCTTGTTGGCGAAGCCACGCTGGCACTGGGGGCAGGTGTGGGGGCTCGCTCGGGCCCGGAGATGGGTCCGCTGGTGCTTGACCAGGTGCTGCTTCTGCCGGAAACGCCGCTCGCACTTGGGGCAGGTGAAGGGGCGCTCGCCCGTGTGGTTGCGCAGGTGGCAAAGCAGGTTGGGCTTCTGGGTGAAGCGCCTCCCACAGGTCTTGCACCTGAAGGGCTTCTCCCCCGTATGGATCCGCCGGTGGATGTTCAGGGATGACCGCCAGGCAAAACGCTTCCCACACTCCTGGCAGGGAAAGTCTCCCTCTGCCCCACAGAACCGCTGGAGCACTTCGCCCGCTGGCTGACCCTCACCTGGCTGGATGGGCACCGTGCTGCCGGACGTCCCACCGTCCATCTTGTCCCCACTTGGTCCGCCGTTGCGGTGAAAACCCCTTTCCCGAGAGGAGACCTCTTCCTCCGGCGCAGCCCTTGCTGGCGTCTTCTGGGCCCGAGTCGTTTTTCGCCACCGAGGAAAATATATCTTCCTTTCGGACCGTTGGAAAGAGCCGTTTCTTCCTGCGCCCTTTTCCACGGCTCCATTTGGATGAATGACCCTGCCTTCTGGGGAGTTTCCCTGGTTGGTTTCCACCAAAGGTAAGATATCTGTAGAATCAAAAGAAGGGTATTGATTTGTGTGTGTATATATTTATTTAATTCATATCCCACCTTTCTCGCAACACAGATTAAAACACAGAGCATGCACTCCCTTGAATTGCTAATCCCAGGGTACTCAGATATAATCCTCAATCCCTCTTTTCTTAGAGCAATTTAAGAAACTGCAATTCAGGGGAACAGACTGATTTTTGAATGGAATTTTTTCCCCCAAACTACAAATCCCAGGATCCCATAAGATGGAGCCATGGCAGCCAAACAGGCATCAAAACGCTGTAACTGTGGAGTGTATATCCACAAACAATTTGATCTTCAGTCTCTCTCCTCAAGGTACTCTGAGAACTGTAGTTCAAGAGAACAGACTAGAGCTCTTTCTAGCAGAGAATTCTGAGAAGTCCCTCATCAAGCTATAAATCCCAGGAGAGTTAAAACTGGTATCAAAGTACTATACCTGTGCAGTGCAGGCAGCACCCTGGAGTCCACTTGGGCTGCATCCACATTGCAGAATTCATGCAACTCAAGTGACCAGTCTTTCTAAGCAAAATGTTTGTTAATTGCTGTCCTCAGTTTGGCCACGAGAAGGCAGCCCTGATAAATCAGACTGGATCTAGCCTCTGCACCTCCCAAATTCTGGGACTTGCAGTCCAAAAAAAGCTCAACTCTCCCCAAGATCTGTCCGGACCCCGGTCCTTCCAGCTCGGCATTCAAATCCCACCCGTTTGCCCACCTCTAAAGCCCCCCCAAAATCCCTATTGCTCTTCCAATCGCTTGCAGGCAGAGCAAAGCAGACCCTGGTCCTGTCCATGCCACGAAAGGTCATCCATCTCCCAACGGTCAACTGAGGTTTTGTCAAGGAATCAGTTTAAATGGCGGCAAGCGGGGGGGGGGGGGGAAACACACCTAAAATTGTTAAAATGTACATTTTTAAAAGCTTTTGCTATAGGAGAATTTTCTCCAACCGGACAGATATGTCGTACTACCATTCCCATCATCCCACACCAAAGTTGGGGCAATGGGAGTTGCAGTTCAACCCTTCTCGAAGGGACAGAGGTGGGGGAAACTTTTCTACAGGAGCTGAAGAGCTCATGGTTCCTTACTGCCTTATTCAAAGGGCCACCACAAACACCATACTCTCCAAGTGCCCCAATTTGGCAGGGACAGTCCCAAATAATCCTCTGCTGTCCCACTTTTTCATCTGCTTTTAAAATGTCCTGGTTTCTCTCCCTCCCTTTGTCCTCAGCTTACTGCAGTCACTGCAAACTGAATTCAAAGTGCAAAAGTTTGGTGTGCATTGTGTGGCTTCAAGTGGTTTCCAGCTTATGGCGGCCCTAAGGGGAACCTATTTTGGGGTTTTCCTGGCAAGATTTGTTCCGAGGAGGTTTGCCATTGTCTTCCCCTGAGGCTGAGAGAGTGTGACTTGCCCAAGGTCACCTAATGGGTTTCATGGCCAAGCTGGGAAATGAACCCTGGTCTCCAGAGTTGTAGTCCAACAGTCAAACCATGACGCCTTGCTGGCTCCCTACAGTCCTTGCATCCGCGAGGGATAAATTCCCGAACATATTTCGGAAACGTGGAACTGCAGATAATAGGGAACTCTATTGAATCACTTCTGGCAGAAGTTAGTCATAAAGCCACATTGGGGAACCTATAGATTCCTAGAGGGATCACCTCTAAATCAGACCAGAGGTCCCATCTAGGCTCTGCGGTTCCCAAATTCTGGGTCACCTGGTATTAAGAGACATATATGTCGGTCAAGCCTTAATAGGAAGATATAGAAGTAACTCATTTTCTGCCTTAGAGAAAGAGACCTAGAGATTCCTAGGGAGAACATATGAATCAAAGGCGCAAATAATCAAATCTGCAAAAGTCAAAGCTGCAAATGTGGAGGCACGACTGTACATCCATTTTCTATAAAATCCCATCTGTGTGATTGTCTAATTTTGTATTATCGTATTTTTCGGCATATAAGACGCTCCGGCATATAAGACGCACCCAATTTTAAAGGAGAAAAATCTAGGAAAAAAAGATTCTTAATAAAATACAGTCAGAGGATGCCTCCGACCCAGGCATCCGCCCAAGGAAAGCAACCAGGCTTTCCTTGGAGGGATCCTGGGGTTTGAGGCATCCTCCGACCCACGGAGGACGCCTCAGACCCACGGCATCCACCCAGGGAAAGCAACCAGGCTTTCCTTGGAGGGACCCTGGGGTCTGAGGCGTCCTCCAACCCACGGAGGACGCCTCAGACCCTAGGATCCCTCCAGGGAAAGCAACCAGGCTTTCCTTGGAGGGACCCTGGGGTCTGAGGCGTCCTCCGACCCACGGAGGACGCCTCAGACCCTAGGATCCCTGCAGGGAAAGCAACCAGGCTTTCCTTGGAGGGACCCTGGGTTCTGAGGCGTCCTCCGACCCACGGAGGACGCCTCAGACCCTAGGATCCCTGCAAGGAAAGCAACCAGGCTTTCCTTGGAGGGACCCTGGGTTCTGAGGCGTCCTCCGACCCATAGAGGATGCCTCAGACCCTAGGATCCCTCCAGGGAAAGCAACCAGGCTTTCCTTGGAGGGACCTTGGGGTCTGAGGCGTCCTCCGGCCCACGGAGGACAACTCAGACCCTAGAATCCCTGCAGGGAAAGCAGCCAGGCTTTCCTTGGAGGGACCCTGGGGTCTGAGGCGTCCTCCGGCCCACGGAGGGCGACTCAGACCCTAGGATCCCTGCAGGGAAAGCAGCCAGGCTTTCCTTGCAGGGACCCTGGGCTCTGAGGCGTCCTCCGGCCCACGGAGGGCGACTCAGACCCTAGGATCCCTGGAAGGAAAGCAGCCAGGCTTTCCTTGGAGGGAACCTGGGGTCTGAGGCGTCCTCCGGCCCACGGAGGGCGACTCAGACCCTAGGATCCCTGCAAGGAAAGCAGCCAGGCTTTCCTTGGAGGGACCCTGGGGTCTGAGGCGTCCTCCGGCCCACGGAGGACGACTCAGACCCTAGGATCCCTCCAGGGAAAGCAACCAGGCTTTCCTTGGAGGGACCCTGGGGTCTGAGGCGTCCTCCGGCCCACGGAGGACGACTCAGACCCTAGGATCCCTGGAAGGAAAGCAGCCAGGCTTTCCTTGGAGGGAACCTGGGGTCTGAGGCGTCCTCCGGCCCACGGAGGACGCCTCAGACCCTAGGATCCCTCCAGGGAAAGCCTGGTTGCTTTCCTTGGGTGGATGCCAAGCATCCGCCCAAGGAAAGCAACATTGCTTTCCTTGGGGCAATGCTGGGGTTGGAGGCGCCCTCCGACCCCAGGATCGCCCCAAGGAAGCTTTCCATGGGGCGATGCTGGAGTCAGAGGCGTCGTCCGACCCAGCATTGCCCCATGGAAAGCAACCTTTTTTTCCTTGGGGTGATCCTGGGGTCGGAGGAGTGCTCCGACCCCAGGATCGCCCCAAGGAAGCTTTCCATGGGGCGATGCTGGAGTCAGAGGCGTCGTCCGACCCCAGCATTGCCCCATGGAAAGCAACCTTTTTTTCCTTGGGGTGATCCTGGGGTCGGAGGAGTGCTCCGACCCCAGGATCGCCCCAAGGAAGCTTTCCATGGGGCGATGCTGGAGTCAGAGGCGTCGTCCGACTCCAGCATTGCCCCATGGAAAGCAACCTTTTTTTCCTTGGGGTGATCCTGGGGTCGGAGGAGTGCTCCGACCCCAGGATCGCCCCAAGGAAGCTTTCCATGGGGCGATGCTCCGACCCCAGGATCGCCCCAAGGAAGCTTTCCATGGGGCGATGCTGGAGTCAGAGGCGTCGTCCGACCCCAGCATTGCCCCATGGAAAGCAACCTTTTTTTCCTTGGGGTGATCCTGGGGTCGGAGGAGTGCTCCGACCCCAGGATCGCCCCAAGGAAGCTTTCCATGGGGCGATGCTGGAGTCAGAGGCGTCGTCCGACTCCAGCATTGCCCCATGGAAAGCAACCTTTTTTTCCTTGGGGTGATCCTGGGGTCGGAGGAGTGCTCCGACCCCAGGATCGCCCCAAGGAAGCTTTCCATGGGGCGATGCTCCGACCCCAGGATCGCCCCAAGGAAGCTTTCCATGGGGCGATGCTGGAGTCAGAGGCGTCGTCCGACCCCAGCATTGCCCCATGGAAAGCAACCTTTTTTTCCTTGGGGTGATCCTGGGGTCGGAGGAGTGCTCCGACCCCAGGATCACCCCAAGGAAGCTTTCCATGGGGCGATGCTGGAGTCAGAGGCGTCGTCCGACCCCAGCATTGCCCCATGGAAAGCAACCTTTTTTTCCTTGGGGTGATCCTGGGGTCGGAGGAGTGCTCCGACCCCAGGATCGCCCCAAGGAAGCTTTCCATGGGGCGATGCTGGAGTCAGAGGCGTCGTCCGACCCCAGCATTGCCCCATGGAAAGCAACCTTTTTTTCCTTGGGGTGATCCTGGGGTCGGAGGAGTGCTCCGACCCCAGGATCGCCCCAAGGAAGCTTTCCATGGGGCGATGCTGGAGTCAGAGGCGTCGTCCGACCCCAGCATTGCCCCATGGAAAGCAACCTTTTTTTCCTTGGGGTGATCCTGGGGTCGGAGGAGTGCTCCGACCCCAGGATCGCCCCAAGGAAGCTTTCCATGGGGCGATGCTGGAGTCAGAGGCGTCGTCCGACCCCAGCATTGCCCCATGGAAAGCAACCTTTTTTTCCTTGGGGTGATCCTGGGGTCGGAGGAGTGCTCCGACCCCAGGATCGCCCCAAGGAAGCTTTCCATGGGGCGATGCTGGAGTCAGAGGCGTC
Source organism: Phrynosoma blainvillii (assembly GCA_026167975.1). Lineage (NCBI taxonomy): Eukaryota > Metazoa > Chordata > Lepidosauria > Squamata > Phrynosomatidae > Phrynosoma > Phrynosoma blainvillii. The sequence continues at coordinate 1,085,411 of JANUYF010000005.1, read as the reverse complement.
GTCCGACCCCAGCATTGCCCCATGGAAAGCAACCTTTTTTTCCTTGGGGTGATCCTGGGGTCGGAGGAGTGCTCCGACCCCAGGATCACCCCAAGGAAGCTTTCCATGGGGCGATGCTGGAGTCAGAGGCGTCGTCCGACCCCAGCATTGCCCCATGGAAAGCAACCTTTTTTTCCTTGGGGTGATCCTGGGGTCGGAGGAGTGCTCCGACCCCAGGATCGCCCCAAGGAAGCTTTCCATGGGGCGATGCTGGAGTCAGAGGCGTCGTCCGACCCCAGCATTGCCCCATGGAAAGCAACCTTTTTTTCCTTGGGGTGATCCTGGGGTCGGAGGAGTGCTCCGACCCCAGGATCGCCCCAAGGAAGCTTTCCATGGGGCGATGCTGGAGTCAGAGGCGTCGTCCGACCCCAGCATTGCCCCATGGAAAGCAACCTTTTTTTCCTTGGGGTGATCCTGGGGTCGGAGGAGTGCTCCGACCCCAGGATCGCCCCAAGGAAGCTTTCCATGGGGCGATGCTGGAGTCAGAGGCGTCGTCCGACCCCAGCATTGCCCCATGGAAAGCAACCTTTTTTTCCTTGGGGTGATCCTGGGGTCGGAGGAGTGCTCCGACCCCAGGATCGCCCCAAGGAAGCTTTCCATGGGGCGATGCTGGAGTCAGAGGCGTCGTCCGACCCCAGCATTGCCCCATGGAAAGCAACCTTTTTTTCCTTGGGGTGATCCTGGGGTCGGAGGAGTGCTCCGACCCCAGGATCACCCCAAGGAAGCTTTCCATGGGGCGATGCTGGAGTCAGAGGCGTCGTCCGACCCCAGCATTGCCCCATGGAAAGCAACCTTTTTTTCCTTGGGGTGATCCTGGGGTCGGAGGAGTGCTCCGACCCCAGGATCACCCCAAGGAAGCTTTCCATGGGGCGATGCTGGAGTCAGAGGCGTCGTCCGACCCCAGCATTGCCCCATGGAAAGCAACCTTTTTTTCCTTGGGGTGATCCTGGGGTCGGAGGAGTGCTCCGACCCCAGGATCGCCCCAAGGAAGCTTTCCATGGGGCGATGCTGGAGTCAGAGGCGTCGTCCGACCCCAGCATTGCCCCATGGAAAGCAACCTTTTTTTCCTTGGGGTGATCCTGGGGTCGGAGGAGTGCTCCGACCCCAGGATCGCCCCAAGGAAGCTTTCCATGGGGCGATGCTGGAGTCAGAGGCGTCGTCCGACCCCAGCATTGCCCCATGGAAAGCAACCTTTTTTTCCTTGGGGTGATCCTGGGGTCGGAGGAGTCCTCCGACCCCAGCATGGTCCCAGGGAAAGCAACCCTCCTTCCCCCTGCGTCCTCGGTGGTTCAATGGGCTGCTCAGCCTCCGATCCCAGGAGCAGCCCATTGAACCACCGAGGACGAGCAGCGGCCTCGGAGGGGAGCTACATTCGGTCTATTAGGCGCACCAACTTCCCCACCGTCATTTTGGGGAAGAAAAAGTGCGTCTAATATGCCGAAAAATACGGTATGTTAAAGGATCTGATATAATGTTTATTGTCTGTAACTTTATTATTTCGAAATGATATCTTTAAATGCCAGAATTGTGTCAAAGTGTTTACAAAGAATTCTCAGGAGTTTATCACACGGGGGAAAATTGGTAGTTTAAATGGTGATTAACCTGTCAAAGTGGCGCAATTGAGATTAAAAATGTGATTAAAACGTGATTAACATTTTCACACACAAGCGCCATTATCCCAGGAATAACCGGGGAGTAACCTGGCAATAAACAGCAAATAATCATTCATGGGAAAATGCCGTGAATGGTTTGTTGCTGTTTATTGCCTGGTTATTCACGGGATAACGGCACTTCAATCGCTTTTCACCGTGACGTCGTGTGAAATCCATTAGCGCAGTTGCGCAATTATCACGGGATATTCCTGGGATGATCGCGCTTTGAACGCGACGTCGTGTGAAAATGTTAATCGCAAATGCGTGATTTTGACGGGTTTATACTTCCAGTTGGTCCCCGTGCGATAAACTCCTTAGAGATTCCTAGAGAGAACACCTCTCGGTATCTCTTAATAAACTTTATTTTGTTAAAAAACACCTCTAGGTATCTCTTGATCCTCCAACGCAATTCTATGGTCAACTTTCGCCAGACGCATACCATAGAATTGTGTTGGAGGACCTAGAAAATGCCCAGAGGAGGTATATCCATCCAGATGTGCGTAAGTGAAACCGTGGGTAGTGGTCCCGTGGATTTGGGGTGTGTGTGTATTTCGTCCTGTATCTTGTGCTGAATAAACTCAGCTGGGAGGAGAGGATGGGGCAGACTCCTTCCTTCCCTTCCCTTCCCTTCCCTTCCCTGTCGGCTCAGGCAAAAGCAAAGAGCTGCAGCTTCCCTCATGAATCCCTTTGGGCACGTTTAACACACGCCTGCCTCTCTTTTCATCTGTGAAGCCTTGGAGGGCGTGCGCCACACAGACCTGCGCCAACCGTCTGGGAAGATTCGCTTCCTCCTCCCGAGTCTCTGGTCCTGTCCTCCTCCGTCGGCTCCATTTTCCTTCGCGGCTCAGCAAAGCCCGAAAAGCAGAGGCACATCCATCCCTTTATTAACGGAAGAGTCTGGAAACCATGAGGCCCAATGAGAAGGAGAGACTTAGGGAGACGCTGGGTCTGTTTAGAATGGAGAAGAGATGGTTAAGAAGGGGATATGATAAAGGCCCTGCTTAAATATTTGAAGGGATGACATATTGAGGATTTTGGTGGAGCCTCCTTCCTTTTAGGTTTTTAAGCAGAGGCTGGATGGCCATCTGTCACATGAGGGGTGCTTCGATTGTGAGTTCCTGCATGGCAGAAGGGGGTTGGACTGGATGGCCCTTGGGGATCCCTTCCAGATCTAGGATTCTTGGATTGTGTCTTCCTGCACGGCAGAATGTGGGGGTTGGACTAGATGACTCCTGGAGTCCCTTCCAACTCTATCTATCTATCTATCTATCCATCCATCCCTCTGTCAGGGTGCTTTAATAATAATAATAATAATAATAATAATGATAGGTGCCACCCCAGGCAAATCTCTTGCTCTTACTGCTAGTGATGATGATAATGAATAATAATAATAATAATAATAATAATGTGTACCACTCCAACCAAATCTCTGCTGCTGCTAATGATGATGAATAATTAATAATAATAATTAATAATGTGGCAGCCCAGGCAAATCTGTCTTGCTGACAGTGATGATGATAATTAATAATAATAATAATAATAATGATAATAATAATGAACAATGAATAATAATGATGATGATGATGATGATGATATGTGCCACTCCAGCCAAATCTCTCTTTCTTGCTGCTAGTGATGATGATGATAATGAATAATAATAATAATAATAATAATAAGTGCCCCCCAGGCATCTCTCTCTCTCTCTTTCTTGCTGCTAGTGATGATGCTGATGATGAAATCCCCTGAAAAGGCTGAGAAGTCTTTTTCCAAAAAAGGGGTGTGTTTCCAAAGGGGGTGCATGGAGGGGTCCTGGGGGTGCCACCTGGGACCCTGCCCCTTGCAGCCAGCCCCCCTGGAATGGCCAGCCCCAGGTCCCCCACCGTGCAGGGAGAAAGGGGGCACCGCAGCACCCAGCATCCCCACCCAACCCTCCCTTACCTGGCACCTCTGGCGGCAGGAGAAGGAGGGAAAGGGAATGAAGCGTTTACCTTTGGCACAGGTCGGTGCAACGATTGGCTGCCGCGCCTGTCACTCTAAGGCAAGGGGCGGAGCCAGGGAGGGAGGGCTTTGCACACAGAGAGAAAAGGTGGGGGCACCCAGGGAGGAGGAGGAGATTGCTATTGGCCACGGCGCACCGTTGGGGGAACCAATCGGGAGGCCAGGATGGAGCCACGCCTCCACTTCCTCCTCCTCCTCCTCCTTCCCCCTCCCTCGGCCAAGAAGGCTCAGTTAACCCTTGAGCTCCCAAAGAGGGGAAATGCAGAGAGAGGAATAATAGGAGAAAGGGGGATGATTTATTATTATTATTATTATTATTATTATTATTATTATTAGCTAATAAAATATTAATAAATTACATTATCTTAATTATTTAAATATTATTTATTATTTTATTATTTATTTCATTTGTACAAAATTATTATTGTTATTATTATTATTATTTTAAAAAAACATGTTAAAAACATTACAAAATAAAATTTAAAACAGTTAAAATCATCTTTAAAACATTATAAAATTACATTTAAAAATATAAAAAAGCTAAAAGACATAACTAAAAGCGCTCTTTAGAAAACAAAACAAAACAAAAGGCTCACTTAAGTAAATAAAATAAAAAAAGAGACGATTTGGGAACTAAGATTCTCAGAATGGCCCAGTCACTATGTTGGGTGGCATTGCAAATTGGGGATGATGGGACTTGCAGTTCCAAAAAACAACAACCCAACTTTTCCAAGATGGTTATTATTCCTGTTATTATTAAAGTCTTTCCCCTATAAAAGCAATTGGGGCTTCCCAGTCCAGTCATTTAATGCGTCACTAAGAGGCCGTTGCGTCATTTTAATTTAAAAATCCACTACAGTTCCCAGAATCCCCTGAGCACCAAGGATGCTGGGTGCTATCACACACACACACACACCCCAAAAAAGTAACTTCTCCAAGTTCTGTTGTTTTCTCCCTGTTTTCCTGGGCTTGGATAAGTGGCCTCTGTACTGTATTGTTTTGTGTGTTTGTACTATTTTGTATGTCTGTTTGTAACATTCACCATTTAAATAATATTCTTATTCTTCTATGATGATATGGAATTGGACAAATTAACTCCATTGATAAATAAGAATCCAATAGAAGATTTTTAGGGGCTTGGGAGCCGTTGGTTGCTTTTCTCAAAGAAGAAAACGGTACAATTATGGGAATTTTTACATTTTTAGTGTTTGAGGCAAATGTGTCAAATTGCAAGTATAAAGCCGTTTATTAAGAATTTAAGGAAAGTACAATTTAAGCTGCTGCTGCTGTTGTTATTGTTGTTGTTTAATTATGTGTGTCTATTACAGTTCATTTCCTTTTCTCCGCATGCAGAGCGATGGTTTGCTAAGCATTTTGCATGCGGAGAAAAGGAAAAGAACTGTAATAGACACACATAATTTGTTAATAAATGCATTAAGTTTTGTAATATAATAATAGTAATAATAATAATCAATAATAATTGCATTGGTGGCGTTTCCTCCTCTCTCATTTCTTGGGAAGGACAAGGGCCTGGTGGCCCCCAAAAGTGGAGTGGCCATCGTCCCTGGTGCTCCAGCCAACGGGGATGACCATATGGTCAATGCCATCCTGACCCTGACCCTGACCCTGACCCTGTCCTGGCAGGCAAAATGGCAGCAGGGCGAAGGACATCTGCGCTCCTTGGTCTGATGAAGAGTTCTGCGTGACTCAAAAGCCCACACTGGCCCAAACCTTTCTTCAAAGGGACCTATCTCAGCAAGGAGGGTCGGTCAGGATGGGGTCAACCCTGCCATGGCCCCGCTGCCCTGAGTGACCTCCTGCCAGGACTCTGGGCTGCTTCTGTCCTGCATCAAGATATGAGGTGGGCCATATAATACGTAATAGGCTATGGCTTATACCTGTGTCGTATAAAGTCATTGCAGGGGAAGGAATCTGCTTTTCGTACTTAATTGATATGTCTGGTTGCTGGTATTTACTTGCCGTCCGTCATGATTTGATATTCTTACTACCTGTAATGCAATTACTGTCTCCAGTCCTGGGCGCCACAATTCAAAAAGGATGTGGAGAAGATGGAAAGATGTCCGGAGGAGGGTCACCAAAATGGTGAAGGGTCTGGAAACCATGAAGCCCAATGAGAAGGAGAGACGGAGGGAGATGCTGGGTCTCTTTAGTCTAGAGAAGAGACGGTCAAGGGGTGCTATGATAGCCCTGTTTAAGTATTTGAAGGGGTGTCCCATTGAGGAGGGAGCCATCTTGTTTTCTGATGCTCCAGAGAATAGACACAATGGAGCCTCAATGGATGCAAACTGCAGGAAAAGAGATTCCAGCTAAAAATTAGGAGGAACTTCCTAACAGAGAGAGCTGTTTGACAGTGGAACACACTCCTTCCTCAGAGATTTTGGTGGACTCTCCTTCTTTGGAGGTCTTTAAACAGAGGCTGGATGGTCATCTGTCAGGGGTGCTTTGATTGAGAGTTCCCGCATGGCAGAATATGGGGTTTCTATGATTCTAGAATTCTACGATACAATCAGCCTTTTTTGTATGCATTGTAATGGGGGCAGGCTGTGTAATATGCTTTTGGTAGTTAATTGATATGTTTAGTTGCTTATATCTACTTGTTGTGCTTTATGATTTAATCTTCTTACTGGTCGGTATGGTATATGTAATCTGGAATGCAATTCACAAGAAGAGGGCATGTTGGTGAGACTCATGGTTAGGAAACAGATACAACAAGCTGTTAATCCTTTAGGCTGCTTAAAAAGCATAAATTGATGTATAACAGGGAAATTGCTAAGGGCTTTTATAGATTAGAAATACATTTGCTGGGGTTAGGGGCGCAGGACCCCCGTGAAAGTGGAAAAACAGCAAATTAAAAAAACAAACAAACCTGTGCTTTTAACCTGAGAGAACACCTCTCCAGAAATCTCTAGGTCCTCCAGGGCAACTCTATGGTCAACATCTGCCAACAGATGATCACAGAATTACCCTGGAGGACCTGCAAATGCCTAGAGAAGTGTCCTCTCTAGGAATTTCTAGGTCCTCCAACGTGAATTTTGGCAGAAGTTGACCGCAGAGTCGCGCTAGAAGACCTAGAGATTCGTAAAGAAAAGCTATTAATCAAATCCGGGAATAATCAAACCCGCAAAAGCCAAAGCCGCAGATGTGGAGACATGTGTTTAATATGGCAAAGTGTTTGTCATTCCAGTGAAAGACTCCTCAGCTGGACTCCGGAGCTTGGAAGCTGTTCTTATCAGCTACTTTTAGGGACTCCTAAGAGGACCTAAGAATGTGGAAAGGAACCTTCTTCCTCTCTTACTGTGTTATGAGGAATATACCTTTCAAACGCTTTTATTTGATTTATGTATGTACACTAGATCTTTAGTTCTGTCCAAAGATGCCCCACTGGCTCCATCTCCCCGGCTTCAGAAATAAAGCTTGCTGATCCTCCCCAGAAGCCTGATTTACTGAGTCTTGCGGGGAAACTCCCGGCAGTGTCCCTATTTCCCCAAATGCCAAACGGTGACACAGGGTCAGACACACAACAGCAATGTGAAAAACCTGATTTGGATTGTTCAAAATTAACTTCTACGGCTTTATTTATTTATTTATTTAAAAGAGTATACAATTAGGAAAACCGACCTAAGTGAAAACTGAAACTTGTTAGTGTCCAAAAGCAGGTATCTAGGAAGGAAAGCGTGGTTTCCTTGCCATTAAACTTCTTCAGCTTTAGCAAATTGGGGGCCTCGGATCTGACCTCTTTTCCGCACGTCGTTCACCCCAAAACAATCCCAGATCCATTTTTCTACTTTGGAGACAAATAATGCCAAATCGAACAAGTGTGCCGAACAGTTTGCTCCGTTTGCATGCAGAAGTGCTGCAGAAGAAGGAAAGTGGAGGAAGAAAGGACGCAGCGGAGGCAGAGGTAGGAGAGTCGGACTGGGAGGCTGGAGCGGACGACACGGGTCACCATGCAAGACCCTCAAGCTCCTCACCCCGGATCTGGACAGTGTGCATAGACCTCTGCAAATCTGTCTCCCCAACAATGAGGACTAGTAGCACGCTTGCGTGTTTCCTTAAATCAAAGCTGCAGCCTCAATTTAAAAACAATGTCTATGTGGAATTCATCCGCAGATGAAAGCCCATGACAACCGTGACCTTCGCTGGTGGTAAGTATCTACCACGCTTCATCATCTGTGGCATCTGAGTCCTCCTCATGCGCTGGGTGCCCCAAATCCTTCCAGCACCCATGCACAAAGCGGAGAGGAGAAAACCATTTTCAGCATGGTTCAGCCGGCTGGAAATTGCAGGCGTTCACTTAACCTAAACCGCTGGTCCATCCAGCCCAAATGAGTCTCCTCCAACGGAGGATGCCAAGGTGTGAACCCGGAGCATTCTTCATACAAAGCAGGTGGAATATGGCCTCTCAGCCTCTTTCATTGATGCGCTGCTGTCTGCCCTGAGGATCGGGCTAAGCCCCAGAACCTGTCATCATGCCACAGTTAAAGTGTGTGATGTCACAGAGGAAAATCCTTCCAAATGCGTGTAGTACATGTTTCCTTCACTTGTTGTGTGCCCACAGCTTCTCCCCACACCACTGCAGAGCATGGGAGCTAGAGGACCCGAGTTCTGGTCATGCTACTTTGCATGGTTTTGAGCTTGGCGTCAACCCCCTGGCCTGCTGGGGAAGAAGGGTCTCCCTCCTGGGGCCCTTCCAAGCTGCCCCCTCTGTTTCCTTTACGGCAGTGTTAAATTTACTGAAGCAGAAGTCCAAAGATGTGGAGTCAGGGTGTGTTTCTGTCCCCTGTTCTGTTGGAAGATTTGCAGCAGAAATGTCAAGGAGCACGGGAGGCCATTTTGAGAGGATTTGGGGAGGGTCTTGTGGAACAGCGGGGGGGGCGGGGGGGAGAGACAAAGGCCACTTGCAGGGCCAAAGATGATGTGCCAAGTATGCACTGTCCAAAGCTAAAGGAAGCAGCCAGGAGGAGCGCTGGCTATTGCAAGGGGTGGGAAGAGGCAAATGGTGTGGAAGGAAAGAAAGGCCAGTGGACAGACAGAAAGGCTGCCATTCCTGGAAGGGCCCGCCAGGCCCTAGTTGGGTTGCGGCTGAGTCTGTCGGGTGGGTGCCGCGTATCCCTGTCGGAGAGCGCCCTCTGCCTCGGCCGGGGTGATGTTCCGGTGGCTGCGCTGGTGGGCGCGCATGTTGGAGCCCTGGCTGAAGACCCGGGGGCAGAGCGGGCAGGCGTAGGGCTTCTCGCCCGTGTGGAGGCGCTCGTGGGAGACCAGGTTGGACTTCTGGGAGAAGCGCTTTGGACAACGGCTGCAGGCGTAGGGCTTCTCCCCTGTGTGGATGCGGATGTGCGCCACCAGGTAGGGCTTGCAGCGGAACTGCTTGGCGCAGACCGGGCAGACAAATGGACGGTCGACGGCCAGCATGGGCTGTGGTGGTGGTGGAGGGTGCAGGAGGCTGGGCAGCTGCGGCGGGAGTGGGGAGTCCCCCTGGGCGCAGGGCAGATGGGCAGCAGGCGCAGGGGGGCGCTGCTGGGTCTGGAAGGCTTCCGGCCCAAGGGAGTCTGGGGTCGGCCGGGATCCGGGGAAGGCCTCGCCGTTGAAGGCATCCAGTGGGTGGTGGGGGGCCGGCAGGGGCTCCCGGGCATGGATCTTCTGGTGGGAGATGAGGTTGGGCTTGTGGCGGAAGCTCTTCCCGCACTGACCACAGACATACGGCTTCTCTCCAGTGTGGATGTGCTGGTGGGAGGCCAGATAGGCCTTGCTGCCAAAAGACTTGCCACACTCCTGGCACTGGTAGCGTCGCTCGCCCGTGTGCACCTGCCGGTGGGCAAGCAAGTTGGGTTTGTGCCGGAAGCTCTTCCCACACTGGTTGCAGGAGTATGGGCGGTCGGCGGCCAGCTGGGCCAGGGCCCCTGCCTTGGGCACGGAGCCAGCAATGCCCTCAGCCGCCATGTGGGCCATCTGGTGGGTGACCAGTTCCTCCCAGCCATGGAAGCTCCAGCCGCACTGGTCGCAGATGAACTCCCCATTGCCATGGAGCCCTGGGGCCTGGTGGCCAGGCAGGGGCTGGGGCCCATAGCCGAGGGCCCAGGGGTTGAAGCCGTGGGCGGCGGCAGCTGGACCCTGCTGGTGCAAAGCCATCTCAGACCAGAAGGGGAGCGGCCCCTCGCCCGGAGCGCAGGGGAAGGGGCTGCTGGCACCGGTGCCCGGGTGGCCCTCCTGAGGCACTGCCAGGTCAGGCGGTGGGTGGGAGGAGGATCGCCCCGCGTTCTGGGGGCTCAGCCGGGGCCACTTCCGCACGTGAAGGCGCCGATGGGCGGTCAGAGCCACCCGCCCCAAGAACTTCCGTTGGCACTTGGGGCACTTGTAATGCTTCTCCCTCTTCCGGGCCTGAGGCCTCTGGGTGCCCTCTTGGGATCCCTGGCCGGTGCCAGGCGTTTCCCTTGAAGACGGGCTCTTGTCGGGCCCCTTCCCTGTGGTCCTGGAGCGGCGAGAGCGGGCCCTTTTTAAGGCCTTGGATCCAGGTTTGGGAGACTTCGGAGTGTTGGGCTCTTTGCTTTCGTCCTGCTGCTCACTCACAGATCCATCTGCAGCTGTGAAAAGATGGGGGTGGAAGACATAGTTTTTGACCCCATTCAAAGATCCCTTTCGATTCAAAGACCCTCTCAAAAGTGTCAGTCTCTTAGTTACCTTTGTGGACAATTTTGGAGTTTGAAATATTTCAGACTTTGGAATTCCAGATAAAGGAGGCTCAGCTTGTATTGTTTTATTGGTTTGCTGCTCTGAGATCTCATAATAAATAAAAAATATTTGAAGAACTGGGGCGGTGTTTTAGGTCATAGTCCTTGTCATCACAGGGTCCTGGCTCTCCATTAGCCACCCATCTCTCTCCCAAACCAGTGATTCCCAATCTTTTCTATCCCGCACAGCCCAAGAAAATGTTTCATTAATGTTTGCAGCCCTTACAAAAACTGATATCACATTTGAAGATGAAGAAGTCTCATTTCTAATTTTGAACCACATGCAATACCGCAGGTGAAAAGGGACAACTTTTAAAAAGTAAGCCTTTAACTCACTGCATAAAATGCAACTCTAAATTCAGCAATTGAGAGTCTTGTTTAAAAAATGAGTGATGACTTGTGACTTGTCCCTCTTTGTCGCACCCCTTGAACCTTCCCTCGAACCCTAGGTTAAGCACCCCTGCCCTAGACCACCTTCAGGACAAGGCCAAGGCCAAGGCCAGCCTGCCTCGATGTCAGTGGAAGTCCCAGCATCCTTACCTGGGGGGTCATCCTTCTTTGAGGGGTCACTCGTACCTCCAGGAATGGGGGTCTCTGTAGCACAAGGGGCTTCCCCTCGCAGCAGCCGGGAGAGCAGCTCAGGGATGGAGAGCAGACACTCTGCAAGGAGAAGAGACGGGCATGGACATAATGGGTCAACCGGGAAGCAAACGCCAGCCCTGCGGAGGAGGAGGAAGAGGAGGAAGAGGAGGAAGGCTCTTCCAGCAGCCTCCGGGAACGATAAGCTACAAGTCCAAAATTCAGATTAAGCCCTGCAGCTAAAAGGACTGCACAAACAGACAGAACCCCAAAACGATGGACAAAACATCCCAGGGAAGTAACTTTTGCAGGCTGCAGAATGGGGGTCAGGGAGGGGGGATATCCTTTGAATGACAACTCCCAGAATCCCTCAACCAGTGTGGCCACTGGCCATGCTATCAGAGAGTGGATTCTGGGAGTTGTAATCCAGAAGAAAGTGAGCTTCCTAATCACCAGCCCGATGGCAAGAAATCAACTCTCCTCGCTCTGTTTTGGAGTCCAAAGCAAACTCCCTCCAGGCCAGCCTTGCATTGTGGCCTTTCCTCCCACGCAGGCACACACTTGTGCACACACACACAACACACACACACAGAGAGTTTTGGTTTTCTGGTCCCTAAATATCCTGCGCTTTGATTCATTTGATTCAGCCACGTATTATTTTAAGCCGGTCTTGCAAACAGCCACTTTGAGGAGAGGGGAGGAGGTGGGCTGCCCTTGAAATGTCCCCAGCCTCGGCCTTTAGCCAATTCCCCTTTGATTAGATATGCATGAATTTGGGGAGAGAGAAAGGATCTGTTTCTCCCATGAATATTGGCTGGAGCAGGGGAACAAACTGATTTATGACCCGTTCACACTGCACAACTATAGCACTACGATTCCAGTTTAACTGCCAGGGCAATATCATCCTATGGAATCCTGGGATTTGTAGTTTAGGGGAGGGTGTTTCAAATCCTCAGACAGAGAGTTCTAGAACTACAAATTCCACAGGGTGTTGCCATGGCAGTTAAAGTGGGATGAAAATGCTAGAATAGTGCCGTGTGAACATCTCGCTGGTGAGCAATTGCCACTTTCCAGATGGAAGGGTGCATGGTTTGGACTGCAGCTCCCATAATTCCTCACCATTCATCCTCTTGCCTAGGGCTGATGGGAGTTGCAGGCCAACAGCACCCGGAGGGCTACAAGTTGCCGTCTCCGGCGTTGGGACAGAGGCGGTTGCCGTTTTGTTTTACACCTTTTGTCTTTGGATTCCTAACCTGCCCCTTCCTTCGGACGCAGGGTGGGTTCCCACAACACCAAACCACCAAAGGTTTAAGGGCCTCCGAGGGTTCCTGGCTCAGGTCGGCACCAACAGGAAATCAGAAGCCGGGAGAGACGTTACCCAGAGAGGAGACCAGCTCAAAATTCTCCGCCATTACGTCTTGGTAGAGCTCCTTCTGCCACTCCGCCAGCTCTGCCCACTCCTCGGGCGAGAAGTAGACCGCCACCTCCGCAAAGACCACCGGAACCTGCAACGAGGAGACGCTGAGTGCCAAGACCCCAATGACGGCAACAACAAACCCACAGAGAGGGGACCCCTGGAAGAACGGCAGCCGCCTCTGCCTTCTCCTCCCGGTCATCGCCTGGCCAAAGGTGAGGGTGCCGGAAGCCCCGGAGGGGACACTGCAAGGGGGGACACAAACCGTTGGGCGGACCAGTAATTGCGAAGCGGGCACAAACTGCAAGGTGGGGAACAAATTCTTGGATGGATCAATAACTTGAAGGGGACACGAATTGCAAGGGGGGGCACATATTACCAAGAGGGCCACAAATTACTGGACAGACCAAGAACCGTGAAGGGGGACACGAAGTGCCGCCAGGTGGGCCATACATTGCAGGGGATGACACAAATGGTATATTGGTCCCTATCTTGCAGAGGTGGCCATAGGTCAGAGAGTAGGTCAAATCACTCCTTCGGAGCAGGCCCTCAATTGCAAAGTGGGTGCCACGCTGTAAGGTGGGCCCTAAATTGTAGGCTACTCCATATATTGTATGGCTGGCCATAAATCAGAGTGGAGGGGGCATATATTCCAAAGCAGGAGCTACATTGCAAGGTGGGCCACAAGTTGTGGAGTGATCCACATATAGGTTGAGTCTCCCTTATCCAGAATGCTGAAATACTCTTAAAATCCAAAACTATCCTCATGGGTGGATTTGCTTTCAGGTGGTTCAGTGTACACAAACTTTGTTTCATGCAAAAAATTACTAAAAATATTGGGTATAAAATGACCTTCAGGCTATGTGTATAAGCAAGGAGTATACAAAAACATAAATTAATTTCATGTTCAGACTTGGGTTCCAGCCCCAAGAAATGTCTTTATGTCTATGCAAATATTCCAGAACCCAAAAAAATCCCAAACATTTCTGGTCTCCAGTGTTTTGGATAAGGGCGACTCGAACTATATTGTAGTGCAAGCCATAAGTCACAGAGTAGCAGATATTTAAAGGCAGGCTATAAATCTCTGGGGTCAGAGATCAAGAAGGTACCTGCCATTGCAGGGCAGCTTATCCAACCTCGAGAGGAACATTATGGAATATACAGAAAGCTGCCTTTGAGCAGACTTTTCTGGACAACAAGTCCCAGGCTCCCCATACCACTATTCCTCTTGGCCTTGGAGTGAGTGTGACCAGTGGTCCATCCAGCCTGGTAGGGTCGGCTTTCTGGCCTTTCCTTGGCCTAGCTGAGGATGAGATGGGGCCTTTGCAGACTGCCAGAAATAGTGCAAATTGAGTCCACTTTTAGGGTTAGGGTTAGGGAATCATGGGAACTGTATTTTATTGTGGCACCAGAGCTCTCTGACAGAGAAGGCTCAATGTCTCAGAAAAAAAAATTCCCATGATTCCCTAGCACTAACCCTAACCCTTAAAGTGGACTCAATTTGCACTATTTCTAGCAGTCTGCAAAGGCCCATGGTGACCCTTCCTTGCAGAAAGCCAGGGCTCTCTACCTGTTGAACTACAGCCTTCTACAAATCTCCAGCCTAGAGTCTAGAGAGGTTTTAAGACATTTTAAATCTGAATGCATAATTGTTTTAACTTTTAAAATGGTTTAATTCTGTATTTGCACATTTTAATGCTTTTGTATTGTTTTAAACTGTGTTGTTTTAAATCGTTTTGAGTCCCTATATTGGGAGAAAGGCAGGATATTAATATTAATATTAACAATAATGATAATAATAATCCCCCCCCCCCCCGGTCAGAAGGGCGTCTCCAAGGGTCAGAGGACAACAAGCTGCCTGGTCACTTTCCTTAGCAAATGGCAGCTGCGAAAGAGACCCAAAGCACAACAAAGGAAGACCAAAGAACCCTGTGAAATAGTTTCTTGTGGGTTTTTCGGGCAGTGATGCCATGTTCTAGAAGAGTTTCTTTCTGACGTTTCGCCAGCATCTGTGGCTGGCATCTTCAGAGAATACTGGAATGGAAGAGAGTGGGTCTATATATACTGTGAGACCCTGGATGTATATAGACCCACTCTCTTCCATTCCAGTATTCTCTGAAAGTGCCAATCACAGATGCTGGCGAAACATCAGAAAGAAACTCTTCTAGAACATGGCATCACAGCCCGGAAAACCCACAAAAAACTATGGATGCCGGCCATGAAAGCCTACGACTTCACAACCCTGTGAAACCTTGAAGATGACCGGATTTAGGATCCCCCAATTTAGGTATTATGGAGGGGAAGCCAGGTCCAAAACTAGATTCCCCATCAAGAAAAGGGATTGTGTGAAAAGAGAAATGCAACCCTGTTTAGGGTTGGAAAAGATAAATAAATCTGCTAAAAGTCTTAAAAGTCTCACAGGGCTCTTTGGATTTCCTGTTTTATTCTGTATTTTTTGCTTCAACAAACAACTAACAAGGTTACATCCTTCACAAAGGGCTCCAAAAGAAAGCATTTCTTCACTTGAACCCGTGTAACTTTTCCTGCTAACTTTCCAACCCTAGCAGCTCCCTCACAAACATAAAACACAGAAATAAAATATTATTTTAATTAAAAATAAAAAAACTAATATTTTAATGTATTGGTTTTGCATGTCTTTAAACATACTGTTTGTTCTATTAATATTACAAGCTGCTCTTGAATTTCCAGTTTTGAGTAAAGGGTGGGATACAAATAAATATACTACTACTAATAATACGAATGTTCTTTGATCAGACTCTGCAAGACGGATTCCCGTCTCCAGCAACCTGGGGCTGTCTGGGTGTATTAGACTCCAATGCCCATCACCCCCCACAGACAGGGCAGGGATGGGAATTGTAGTCCAGCACGTCCAGACTTGTCTTCTTTTGAGTCTCTCCTCTGGGAGGAGCTGGGCTTGCCCAAAACTGGATTTTGGCTTTATTCTTTTCTGGGTCCTGCTCCATCTCCAGGGTGCCAGCGCCTTTAAGGTCCTGCTCAAAATAATCATAATATTATTAGTCCCACTCCTGGGAACATCTGGAAAGCAAGTGTCTCTGCTTTGCCGGCGGCGGGCGGGAGAGGTGTGCCGGTTGTTTGGTGTGGATTTCCCCCCAAAGGACTGCGGCCGAGTCCAGTTTGCGTCTTATTGCAAGAACCAGGCACAAATCTCTCTGTCTTTCTTCTATCGTGGCCCTGGTCCCCATCTCCATCCCCTCCATAACAAACCATAGTAAATTATTAATTTAGTCATAAGCAAATAATGCAATTTGACACCGCTTTGAAGCTGTTGTGCCATCCCTACGCAACCCTGGGATTTGCAGTTCCACAAGGTCTTCAGCCAACTCCAGATCCCAGGATTCTGCCGGCTGGAGCTGCAACGGTTAAAGTGGGGGCCAAACCGCATCAGTTGTGCAGTGCGGATGGATGCACCCGGGTTGCAAAAGCCATGCACACAATGGCCTTCCTCCTCCTGCTTTTTTTTTGGGGGGGGGGGGGGACTGTGGCCTTCAGGGGTCTCCTCCATGCCACCCCCCAAACCCTGACCTCTGGTCAAGGGGGGGGGGTATGGGGTTCCTAGGATAATAATATGCTACCTACATAACAATAAGAAACAAGTTTAATAATAATAATAATAATAATAAGTAAACAGTGCAGTCTGTCTCCCCTTTAAGCGTTATGGGACTCTGGGATCTGCAGTTCTGGCAAGGTCTTCACCCTTGAGAGTGCTGTTGCCCCAAGGGCAGGAGGTTTCTCTGGGCTGGAGCTGCTGAGAGGGTTGAAGTGGGGCCAAACCGCATCAAGTGTGCAGTGCGGATGCAGATGCAGAGGCACCCTGGTTGCAAAAACAGGGCAAGAAAGCAGGGCTCTGTCTCTGTCTGTCTCCCTCCTGCTGCTGCTGCCCTTTTGGGTGTCCTGGGACCCTGTCTCCCCTTCCTGGGGGGGTCTCCCTTCCTGCCCCCCCTCCCTCCCAGGGCTGCCTTTGCTCTGCTCCAGGGGGGGCCTTCCTAGGCCCCTTGGCAGGAGGGCATCCATCTGGGGGGGGGGGGGGAGGAAGGGGGAGAGGGGGGGGGCTGCTTTTGCCCCCCTCAAGGGCAGATGCGGGGGGGGCTTCTCAGAGGGATGGAGGGGGGCCCAGGTCCAAGCATCCCTCCTCCTCCCCCTTTGCCCCCCCATGGGACCCCAAAAGGGGGGGAGGGGGGAGGAATAAAAGCAGGACCCCCCCCCATCCATCCATCCATCCATCCTTCCCAAGACCCCCCAGAAGTGGTAGTGGTTGCTGCTGTTGTTGTTGTTGTTGTTGTTTGTGGAGGGTTCTCCCTCTCTCTCTCCTTGCCCCCCCCTTCCTTACCTGAGCCAGGTGTCCTCCATCCATCGCTGCAGCTGGAAACGGGGGGGGAGGGGAGGGGGGCAGGGAGGAGGGGGTCCCTGGGAATTGGGGGGGGCAGAGGGCAGGGCAGGGCAGGGCACCCCCTCCCCGGCTTCTTTGCAAAGGAAGGAAGGAAGGAAGGAAGGGGGCACAAGGCTCCCCCTCCCCCCCAAAAACAGCCCAGCCCTCCTCCCCCTCCCCCTCCCCCTCCTGTCAGGTCAGCCGGCTCCTCTTTTGTTAGCCTTTCAAGATTTACGCTCCTGGGTGGCCTCCCTCCCTCCCTCCCTCCACGCCAGCCCCGGTGCACCATGGGAGATGTAGTTTGGGCAGGAGGAGGAGGGAGGAGAGAGAGAGGGCAGACCAAGGGACAGCAGCATTCCTCCCTCTCTCCTCTGCCTTGCCTTGCAAAGAAACAAATAGATATATATTCATTCTAAAAAGTATATATATATATTCCAAAATGCAGCCCATTTTTGGAAAGGAGAAGAGGGATGACAATAGCAGCCAAAAACACTATATATATATATATATATATATTCCAAAATATATATATATTCTAAAATGCAGCCCATTTTTAGAAAGGAGAAGAGGGATGACAATAGTTAGCAGCCAAAAACACTATATATATATATATATATATATATACACACACACACACACACACACACACATATACTCCAAAATATTACATATATATATATATATATATATATATATTCTAAAATGCAGCCCATTTTTGGAAAGGAGGAGAGGGATGACAGCAAGACTAGCAAAACCAGCAACCTTTGCAAAAGCTGAAAAAAGGGCAATAGCATAAGCAATAATCATTGCAATCCTGAGGATAGCAAGGAAACAACTATAAGGACACAAATAAGCGGTTGTTGTTGTTGTTGTTATATTATTATTATTCAACATTTCTCCCCCCCATCCAAGGAAAGAGCTTTCCACTTAAACATTAGGAGGGACTTCCTTGACTGTTGTTAATCGTACAGTTTTTCAGTGCTTTTATCTTTTTTCTAAACTGCATTTTATTTTAATTTTTTAAATGAGTGATGTGTTTTAATGTATTCTGCTCTAATGTTCACTTTTGTATGTTTTTAACTGGATTCTTTTAAAATAAATTCTTAAATAACAACAATCATAATAATAACTGTAAGCCACTTTGAGTTCCAGTTTTGGGGGAAAGGGAGGATATAAATATCAACAACAAATGATGATGATGATGATGATGATGATGATGATGATGATGATGATGATGATGATGATGATGGGGCTGTTTGACAGTGGAATGATTTACCTTGGAAGGGGATGGACTCCCTCTACAAAGGTCTCTCTGTTTCTTTACCTTTTTCTTCTCTGTCTGTTTTAAGAAATAATCTGGCTTTTGGTGAAAGTCCATATTGCCAGCTGCACAAAAACCTATTTCCTGTCGTTGGCTTTATTGTCTTCCTGCGCCGAAATGTGCCCAGCTACGCATGCGAATGATGGCTCCTTCTGCCTTCCTCAGTGATCTTGGAAACCATCTTGTTTTGAGACTAACACCCGTGCCGACCTAGGAGTTTATCACACGGAGGGAAATTGGAAGTATAAACAGTGATTAACCCATAATTAACCCACAATTGTGCGAAGGGTTTCCACACACAAAGCGCTGTTATCCCGTGCAGAATCTGTGATTAACTCACGCTTGCACGCAATTGCGCAAACGGTTTCCGCACGACATTGAGAAGAAACGTGATTAAAGTGCCATTATCCCATGAAGAACCAGGCAAGAAACAACTGAATTTTCCCAGGAATGACTTTTTGCTGTTTCTTGCCTGGTTATTCCCTGGTTCTTCACGGAATAATGCCATTTTAAGCACACATTAATGTCAGTTACACAATTTTCAAGGGTTAATCATTGCTCAAACTCCCCAGTTTCCCCCGTGTGATAATCTCTCTCCCTAGAGTTGTGGGCATTTCCTTTTATTACTGAAATGTCTAGCCAGGAAAGGTTCTATGGGGCTCAGGGCTTAAGACAGGGGTAGGCAACCTAAGGCCCGGGGGCCAGATGCGGCCCCGCGAGGCCGTTGGACCGGCCCCAGGCCGGTCTTGCCGCCGCTGCCGCCCGCCGCCGCTGCCGCCCACTATGATGATATTGATTATTGTTGTTATTACTTGTTCTTGGAGTTTTCTTGGCAAAATCTCCACAGGGGTTTTGCCATGGCTTTTCTGGGGCTAAGAGAGTGTGCATGCATATTTTTTTTTAATTTTTTATTTTAAAAAGATTATTTTTATCTATTTATTTATTTATTTATTTTGGTGCTTCGGCCCCCCCAGGTGTCTGAGGGACAGCAACCCGGCCCCCGGCTCAAAAAGGTTGCCTACCCCTGGCTTAAGATGTGCATTCGGGGGTTAAAATTCAGAAATTCAGTATTGCCATGTCAGGCTGGAATCTCATTGTGGAAAGGGATCTTGCACCAGAGACTGAGCAAAAGAAAAAGGTTGGTAGCATGGCCGCTTGCAAGCCTTCAGGAGGATGGCTGTCTGTCTGTCTGTCTGTCTATGCGCACAACAATCACGCCGCTAGTGACGCAGAAAGAGAGTTGCAGTCCTGCACCCTCCAAGATGTGGGGAGGAATTTAGGGGGAAATCACAGCTCGCAATGGGGAGGCAGTGGCTCAAGTGGTCCACGAACTGACTCTGTGGATGGCGAGACTGGCATTTCAAGGCCCAGGTGCTGCAGCATCACCCCATCACTAGTCCCAGCTTCTGCCAAAATTGCACTTCAAAAGCATGCAAATGCAAATAGGTAACACTTTGGAGGGAAGGTAAACAGCATTCGGTGCAATCATGCTGGCCACAGGATCACAGAGTAGTCTCTGACAACGATGGCTCTTTGGTTTAGGAACGGATGTGAGCAGCAGCAAGTACAGTCAGACATGACTTGGCAACCTTGTCAATGGGGAATACCTTTACCTTTACCTTTACCTTTACCTTTACCTTTACCTAGCTCTCCCAACCACAAACACAGGAGCCCTGCAAAGACTGCCACTCCAAGACTACTCAGGCTCCTTATGGAGGCATAAGATGCTGCTCCATGCTGGATCACACCAAAGCCCAACCTGACCCACCAAGACCTTTGGTCAAGCCCCACCTGGAATAATCCTGTGTCCACTTCTGGGCACCACAATTCAAGAAGGATATTGAAAAACAAGTGTGTCCAGAGGAGGGCAACCAAAATGGTGAAGGGTCTAGAAACCATAAAGCCCTATGAGGAGAGACTTAGGAAGCTGGTATGTTTAACCTGGGGAAGAGACAGGCGGTCAAGGGGTGCTATGATAGCCCTGTTTAAGTATTTGAAGGGATGCCATATTGAGAATATGCAGCCATCTTGTTTTCTGCCGCTCCAGAGAATAGGACACAATGGAGCCTCAATGGAGGCAAAGGTCAGGAAAAGAGATTCCAGCTTAATATTAGGAGGAACGTCCTGATGGTCAGAGCTCTTTGATGGTAGGAGACTCTCTCTGCCTTGGAGATTGGTGGAATCTCCTTCTTTGGAGGGTTTTCAGCAGAGGCTGGATGGCCATCTTGCCACAAGGAAGGCTTGGATGGTGTCTTCCTTCAGGGCAGAAGGGGGCTGGACTTGAGGGTTGGACCCTTGAGGTCTCTTCCAACTCTCTGACTCTAAAACTTTGAATTTTATTGTATTTTTATTGCTGTAACCCACCCAGATTCCTTGTGATTGGGTGGGCTATAAATAAATATATTATTATTATTATTATTATTATTATTATTATTATTATTATTATTATTATTATTGGGCCATCTCCCTCTCCCCCCAGACGCTCAGACCCCCAGGGAGCCCTTTCTTTCTTTCTTTCTTCCCCAGCGTTGGTGAGAAGAAGGGCAAGGTCCTTCTCGGTGGTGGCTCTCAGGCGCTGGCATTCCTTCCCTCTCCAGGCTAAGATGGTGCCTGCCTTCCTTCCTTCCTTCTTGTCCTTCAGCAGCAAAGGGAAACTTTCTCAGCAAGATTTTAGGAATTGACTCTCTCATGCGCTTTAATGGCATGCTGTTTTCATAGAATCATAGAGTTGGAAGAGACCACAAGGGGCCATCCAGTCCAACCCCCCCCCTTCTGCCATGCAGGAACTCCCAATCAAAGCATCCCCTTTGACAGATGGCCATCCAGCCTCTGCCAAAAAAGTTTCCCTCAACTCTAATTCAGGTTTCAGATCTCTTATTATATTTCAAACATTTATCATTTCTTCTCCCAAAGTACTTGCTTTATTACTGCCATATTATTATTATTATTTTTTGCAAAATTCTGTTACAGGAAACCATTCTTCCTCTATTTTTTCTGTCTTTTTAAAAAATTCAGCCAAGTGGTTAATCTTTCTTACCTTTTTCATATCAAATAATTTCATAAGTTAATCATCTATGGTTGATAAATCTTGTCTCTTCCATACTTGAGCTACCATTTTCTGGCTGCTGAGATCATATATGGCAGAGTTCTCCATCATTTCCTTTCTATGGGGGGGGGGAATATTACATTTAGCATGTTTAATATGTAAATTTTCCTTTTAATAGTTGTTAAATGGTGTTGATAGATCGTGTAATTTTTCCTCCCAACAAAGAAACGAATTTAAACTGGGCCCACCTATAACAAGGCCAGACCATCATATGGAAGCCAGTATATGCCAACCAGATAGGAACTCTGTTTCTTTAGTAAGTGTTTATGCGGCCTGATTCTCTGAGCATTGGAGGAGGAACTCTGACCAAAGTGACCAGGCATCCTCCTTTTCCCGGGAATGTCCTACCTTTCAATCTTCTGTCCAGGAGAGTTCCATAATGTCCTCCATTCTGAGTGTGACGAAGAAGCATGAATGCACATTTATATGAGTGTTTTTAGTTTTTATTTGGGAATGCCCTACATTTTTCTTGAATGTCCTGCATTTGGTGTGCTTTGTCCTCCTTGGACACCTGGTCACCCTGAGTCTGGAGGGTTGGGATCCCCCCTTGGCCACGTGCGGACTGACCCCAACCGTATCAGGATTCTGGATTATATAAAGGAATTTTCTGTTCCACAAGTGTTCATGCTTCTGTTTTTAGCAGAATTGCTGCTTTTGGCTATGTTTAGGCAGGATTATAGAATCATATATAATTGTGGGGCTGAGAAAAGGGGCTCCCTGAAGATCTGAGGGTCCAAGACGCGAGGGAAGACGGTCCTCCTTCTTGGTGGGCCAGATTGGGCTTTGCTCTGATCCAGCATGGAGCATCTGATGTCTGCACAAGGAACCTGAGGCTGGGTTTGGCCGTGATGTATGATGGGATATGCAGTGTTTGCACAAGAGAAAATAATTGCCTGGCTGGACAAGGAATGAACAGCTGTGTGAGGGAAAGTCCTGGGATGGCCATTCACCAAGGTCAGTCTCACAGGAGGCCGGAGCAGATGTGCCAACGCTTCAGAGAAAGAGCTAATGAGAAAAAATCCTACAAATTTATGAGAAGACATATTACTTTCTACATGCATGTAACTGGGGATTATGGTACGGTGGGCCCTGGGAATCTGCTGAGAACTGGTTCCAGGACACCCCCCTCCCCACGGATACTAAAATCCATGGATGATCAAGTCCCATTAAATACAGTTGTGTAGTAAGATGGCATCCCTTATATAAAATGACAAAATCAAGGCTTGCTTTTTGGAATTTATGAGTATGTTTAGACTGAAGAGGAGAAGATTAAGAGGTGATATGATAGCCCTGTCATATTGAGGATGAAGGAAGCTTGTCTTCTGCTGCTCCAGAGAATAGGACCCAGGGCAATGGATGCAAGTTCAATGGAAAAGAGATTTCACCTCAACATTAGGAGGGATGTTCTGAAGGTACGAGGTCTTTGATGGTGGAAGACATTGCTGCCTCCATGGAGGCTGGTGGTCTCCTTCTTTGGAGGCTGCTTTTAAGCAGAGGCTGGATGGCCATCCATCACAGGGAGCCTTTGGACTGTATTCCTGCATGGGAGAATGGAGCCGGACTGCTCCTTGGGGACTCTTCCAACCTAAGAATATATTTTCATATTAAAAAATATATTTTCAAGCCATGGATGGTTGAATCTGTGGATAAAGAATCCATGGATATAGAGGGCCAACTGTGGCTCTATCTGTAGGAGTCAAGCTGCTTTTGGTTGTTGAAATATACATTCTTCTGTGATTGCACAGAGGACGGTTTACAGAACTGAAAGGTGTGAGCCACTCTCTCAGCCTTGGACAAAGTCAACGGGAAATGGCTTATTAAAGTAGGCCCAGCGTTCAGACCATGCTGGCTCTCTATGGCAACCCTTTCCTAGGGCTTTCCTGGCAAGAAATTATTTGGAAAAGGTTTGCCACCATGGCCTTCTTCTCTGAAGCTGAGAGAGTGTGACTTGCCCAAGGACAGCCAGTAGGTTTCCATGGCTAGCCAGGAGTCCGACACTCAAAGCACTACACTGAAACTACCGATCCCAGGATTTCTTAGGACAGAGGCACAACACAGTGGGATCAAGCAGCTATAATTGTGTAGCAGATCCCCTGAAGCTCCGCCTTCTGTACTGAAGAATGATGGTTTCTAGCACCCTCCCACACCCATGAAGCTAGCCAGTTCCCACAGAACCAAGGTTCGAATCAAGGGACACAACAGTCCCGCTCTATTCTGCTTTGCTCAGTCTCCACCTAGAGTCCTGGGCATCTTTCTGGGCATTGCAGTGCAAGGAGGACAGCAACAAGATGGAACATATGCCTACCGGATGGTGACCAAAAAGGACAAATGTCTGGAAACCGAGTACTACGAGGATCAGTTTGAGCTGAGCATGTCTGCCTGGAGAAAAGAAGACTGGAAGGAGATAAGATAAAAACATCTTTAAATAATCAAAAACTTGTCAAGTAGAACACAGTGGAGAAAGCTCCCAAGGGCAGGACCCAAACAGAAGATTAAAGTTACAGAAAAGGTGATTCTACCTAAATATTAGGAAGAGTGCCCAGAAGGTAAGAGCAGCTTCAGAAGACGGTAGACTCTTGTTCATTGGAGGTTTTTAGAGAGAGGTTGGATGGGCATCTTCCAAGAGTCCTTTAGCTGTGGAGAAGAGATGGACAAGAGGGCCCTTGCAAGCCCTTCCAACTCTTACTGAGGTTCTGGAAGCAGAAAACACACGCCACCAACTGTAAGAAAGCCTTTATTGCAAACAAACATAGCTCAGAAAATAATAATAATAATAAAACATAGTAATTATAATAATACATCTGGAATAGCCCTACGGGGCCAGTCTGGATTAATGGGGATGAAGTTACAGATGTCTCTTGAGGAGGCAGCTCAGGGGGAAAGGGCAAGGCGGCAGGCATAGGGCAGGATTTGGCAGCCTCCTGGGAAACACAACAGGAAAAGTCACCCACCAAGGCTGGCTATCAGGTTTGCCAGTCTCTCTGGGCCGGCTGGCTACCTTGCGAGAACCATGTTACATCGGCAACTGAGCAGGTGCCTCCGTGTTTGGGGAGGCCTCTGATCTGCAAAGTAAATCTCCAGGCCACAAATGGGCACGGTGAGCGAGGCAGAGGTCTCCTGAACCCCCATTTGTCCAGCTGAAATTCACACAGATTGAGTGACTCCAAAGGAACTGGGTTGGTGGATCCAGGATGGACAAAAGATTGTTTCAGCACACAATGGTTAACGCACTGATTTGTTTTGTTGCCATGGCACAGGACCCTGCAATGGCCCCCCCACCTGCTACCCAACGGCTTAGACAAGTTGATGGAAATATTTGGCTAAACAGAACCTCCCTGTGCAGAAGCAATACCAGAGGAGGAAGAGGGGTGCAAACAACAAGAAACAGCCATCGCCATCATGCCCAGATTGCAAGCAGCTCCCCAGCCATTCACCCTCGGGAAGGAGAGCGCTGGACTGCGCTCTGGCCCAACAAGGCGGTGGTTACGTTCTTAAATCCCATTTTGGTTCTGTGTGGCAAAAAATAAAAACCCCTGACACAGGCGCACAACACTTCCAATCAACAAAAGCAGAACTCTGCAGATTCATCTACTTTCCACCCACCTGGAACCTTTTGCAAAGCGGGGAGGGAGGCAAGGTGGCATTAAGCACACAGCTCTTGCTTCAAGTGCCACGGCAGAGAGAAGGTCAGAAGCCATCTCCCCCATCCTTGGACTGTATATGACACACACACACACACACACACACACACACACACACACAGCTCCTTCCCCAAAACACTCCAGGCATCTTGGTGGTTTTCTTCCTCTAGGTCCTTGCCTAAGTTACGGAATGATGCAGAGCATGTACTCCCCCAGAAGATGCACCTCTAACCTTTTTAACATCTTCACCAAAATAAAATAAAATAAAATAAAATATCAGCCACAACTGGAAGGAAGAAAGCTGGCTCTGAACTGAACTGAAGCCAGCCTTGAAGTCCAGAAGGCGTATGTGCTACAGATTTCAAGGCAGTTCTCAACTAGCTTAGCCACTGGGGCTTCCTGCACTGGGATCCCCCCCCCCCGCCCCGTGTTGGTTTTGTGGGGAGGCTAAGAATAATTATTTTTAAACGCCTTCCTCCTTCCTTGAACAGAGGGTCCAGCTCTAAGTAACTTTTGCCAGGGCTGAATGCTGCTGAAACTAATGGAACGAACTTGGCAGAGAGAAAGCTCCCTTGCCTTCAAGTGGGGCAATGCTGCAATGGGCTTTAGTTGGATTAGGGCCACAATCTCTGGAGCTCAGGGCTTTCCAGAGGCCAGACTGCTTCTGGTAGTGAGAAGGGAGAATTGCAAGGCCAGAAGGACCCCAGGAAATGAAGCTGTTCAGGTCCAGGCAGGGCTGTCTACCCCCAAGACCCCCCCCCCCACCATCCCCTATCTAAGCTGGACTACAAGCGAAAGAGCAAGTGCACTTTGGGAAGCCACTTACAGAGCAGTGAGCTCTGTAGGTTTAACTCAAGCAAGCAGGGGCAAGCAAGATACATGCGAGGTGGACAACAACCGTCCCCCTCGGCAGGGAAGGGATTCCCTCCCCCAAAGCAAGAGACACGTAAGCTCCCTATTCAAGGGAGTCCTATTGTGGCACCAGAGCCCTCCATTGTGCCACGTGGGTTCATGAGCAACCACCCCAGGAGGAGGAAGAGTGCCAGGCAATCCAGCTGGGCAGCTGCTGGGCTTGTGGCTATGCTCAAGAGTCATTGCCTAAGAATGGGCAAGCGGGCTGGTGGGCATTGTGGAGGCCTCGAGTCTCACGCCAGACAGCTAGCAGTGTGGCAATGTTGGGCAGCACCTTCCCATATCTTGGCACTTTTCATGCTTGCCAGCTCTGTGCACCATGAAAAGCTGCTTCCTTGCAGGCACAGTGCCCTTTGAAACACCTGGGTGAGAAGGCATCAGCGCCTCCCTCCCCAGGGCAGGAAGGCCTTCTTCCTGGGGCCTTTTGAGACCAGCCACGCTTCCCTTTCTCACATTCACAGCCATTGTCAAAAGAATTCCACTCCTGTTTTTTTCAAATGCAGGCTGTCATGATGGTGCATATCCAGCACAAACACACACTGCCTGCTGTTTTTGCACCACCACCACCACCAGCACCAAATGTGGGTCTCCCAGCTGCAGAGTGTACCAGGTCTGAAAGCAGCAGAAACACCAAACAACCATTATACAGTTGAAAGGAAAAGTCTCCTTGGGCTGCAAAGCCTAAAATCTCCCGCCTACGGCCAGCAAACACAAAGGAGGCACTGGGAAACCGCTCGTCCTTCATTCCTTCGATAACAATTCTGGAAACCTGGTGTGTGCCTGTGCACATGCCATATATTAGGGCCTAGCCCTTCCCCAGTTGCCTCATGGCACCCCAAATGCATCCAGTGCTTTCCCTCTTCTGAAGCAGCACCCTTTCCAAAAGCTGGAACATGGTGCAGACCTCCCCCAGTCACTAGTAAGGAATTCTGGGAGTCGCAGTGAAACATCTGGAGGTCTCCACCATTCCCACTGTGATGTACAAGAAAAGTGGCTAGAAGCCCAGGGACATTCCCTTTTGGCAGTGCTGCAATGTGGGAGAGGGTGCAAGGGAGAAGGGCACATCATTGCCAAATATTGAAGAATGAATTTTACCCCAAACTTCCACCACCACCGCACCCTTTGCAGGAGCGATGGAGGAGCCACCTTTCACCCAAGACACCCACCAGCACATTTCTTGATCTCCCCCCCCCTCCTTTTCACTCCAACACAGCTGCAAGGAGCTGACATTTTGGTCGCTCTCCTCAGGACATGCTTTCTCCTTCGTGCTGTTTTCCCAATGTAATGCTCCTGCACATGGGGGGGGGGGGGAATGCAGGCACAAGATGACCCCCAACCCACTTGAAACGCACTCCAATGTGGGACTTTGAGATCCCATTTTCCCCTGGCCTGCACCCTACTCACAGCACTTGAAAACCCGGATGCCCCCAGGTGCCTCTCTTCCGTCTCACCCAGGCCCCTGGGTACCAAAGCCCCACAAGAGAGAAAACCCCACGGTATATAAGAGGGGAATCGTTGCCAGAAGCTGATGCCCCCTTCTTTCTCCCCTGGTGCAGGACAGAAGGCGCAGGATGGGGTTCTCCCAATATGGTTTGACCCCCTCCGTGCCGCTAACCAGAGTGCCCTGTTCTGTGCATGCGCAGTCACTCCCCACCGGGTCTCACTCAAGAAAAAAGTGCCCCTGCCACCTTCCCTGCCAAACTAAGAGCTTAAGGCACGGACCCCCTCTCCCCAGAAGGGAACCTCTCAGAGCAAGAAGGGCAGCCGCTCTGACAGCTGGAGAGGAACAGAGCAGCCTGGCAGTGGCGCTGTTGCAGCCACAGAGACCAAGGTGACCTCCTGGCACACAGACTCTGGGAAAGTGGCAAAGTTCCCAAAGGGAATCGAGCCGGCCAAGTCACCAGCACAGGGGGTGCCCAGGGTGACACTGGCAAGGGCCGGGGGCCTACAACCTACAAGAAGGGGTGGGAATCATCTGTAAAGTGCTTCTGCTGCTTCTTTTCCTGCCCATCCATCCATCCATCCCACCCCCTCCCACTCCCCTTGGCCAGTGAGCTCTGTCTCCGGCCTTGGCTTCCCAGTTCCCTCTGCCCATCCTCCTCTTTGGTCAAGGCTTCCCTCCCTCACCTACCCCAGCGCACCTTCCAAGTCACTTCTAGGCCACCTTTTGCTCCAGCTTTGGAGAGGAAGATGAGCAGGAGGGAAGCTTTTGCATTGCTGTACGGAGCAGTCAGGCACTGCTGCACAGAGCATCTGCCACTCACTCGACTACCTCTCACTCTGTGGGGCACCCCCTCCCCACACGCCACTTTGCCTCGGCCCAGAGCTGGCAGGCTGGGCACTTCGGGTTAAAAAAGGAAAGGAGAATTCAATTCTCCTGGTCTTGTGAAGGAAGCTTGGCTTCATGTAATCCTCATCACCTCTTGGGAGTTGGGAGCCCAAGGCAGGATTTGAACAAACCTCCAGGAACACCACTGCTTTTGAAGCATAAGATTGTCCCCATTCCCCCACCCCATAAACATTTGTCCTTGGAAAGGAAGGTTCTTTTTTAAACTCCCTACCCCCAAAATGACACAAAGGCAGTCTGCCCTGTCAGTAGGTCAGGCCTCACTTCCCCCTTCCCAACATACTGGAGTCTTCTTTGCCTCTGGTGAAGCTCCAAGGGGAAGGACTCTGATGGGATATATGTGATGGGTGGTGGTCTTTTTTCGCCATTTATACTCTGGCACTCGTCCACGCTGTTTGCCACTCTCCCCTACCTTCCCAGATTCCTTTCCTATGGAAATGTTCCACAACCAAAACAGGGCAGTTGTCATTTGGTTCCAAACTGCACCTTTCTTTTCATGTGCCATTTCTATCAAACAAGGAAAAGGGTCAGGGGCTTGTCAGAAAAGGGATCTTCCAAGTTACCTAAATGCTTGTGAAACACAGAATATGTTTGAGGGTGTGAGAGCATTCTCAAGGCCACCCACTGTTGCTCTTGTTCAGCTGCTCCAGAAAGGCATCACTTAAATACCAAGCAGCTCAGATGCCTACCAAGAGTTTACAGAAGGTGCCACCCTTAAGTCAGATGCCAACGCTGTCTTCTGCAGCCACTGTAACGCATGCATTTGGCTGCGGTTTCCATGATGAATGGAGAGTGGCAGGCACATTGAGGGGGCAAGAAGAAAAGCAAGGCTTCCAAAGTTACCTTTCCCAAGGAAACAGAGGATCTGGAAGGAAAAGGCTTCCAAAGCTGTGGCTACTCCAGAAGCTGGAGATGTTGCTGGGTTCTGGGTCTCCCTTCCTCTTCTAGTGAAAAGACGTTTCCGCCACACAGCTGAATGAAGGGGTTCTGCAGGTTCCTGGGAAGGGGGGAGAAGTGATGAGGCGGTGTTGGGATGAAGAAATATACTTGGCACAATATACGCAACCCCACGGGCTCTGGACTCTCCCTCGTGTGCAAGTTTCTGAGGGGCAGCGTCCGCTCTGCACTTAGCGCTTCTGCCGAAAACAAGAAGTAGATCTTTTCCATCAGCTTCCTGCCTCATGAGTCCAAAGCCAGCAGAGGCAGGAGGCAGGAGTAGAGAGGGTCCGTACATATGTGTCCCAAGAGGGGGCTTGTGGAAGTGGAGCACTCTCCTGTCCACGGTACATGCATGAGCCCCACTGCCGCAAAGGACTGGGATGCCAGGGAAACCAAGAATGGTGGGCAGCCCCACACAGTCTGCGCTTGCACAGTGCCCGTCCTCCCTTTGGGGAGGTGGGAAGCTATCGCAGGGAGTCCGGGATTGAGCACAATCTGGGGTTTGGGGCCACCGGATGGCCCTGCCCCCCTTGAGGGAGCTGGAGAGTGCGGGCTGGGCAGGGGATGCCCAGCCAAGCCCGGCCAGGGGCATCTCTACCACCCGCCTGGAGTTGCCCCAGGTGCGGCGGGTGAGGAATGACCAAGGAGGCCCTGCTGGCATGGCAGAGGCAGTGGAGCATCTCACTTGGTGGGGCTTCCACAGTGGTGGGCCGAGGGCCAGCGATTCCTTTTGGCTTGGAGGTGATTGGCTGAGGTTGCCCCATGGGAATCACGGAATGGGCACTGGAGGTGGGCAACGTGGGCAGACTCAGTCGGCGCTGGCAGTGGAGCATCTCCACATGGGGATCCATCACAGCGGGGGGGATGCTCAGCTTGGGACCCTGTTCAGAGCTTGGGGCCCCCACCCCCTGTAGATGCCCAGCCGGGCCTGCAGTGTGGGGGCCACCGGGTGGAGGAGGGTCAGTGGGGAGACTCTGTCCCCCATGAGGGGCTCCATGCTGCGCGGAGGGGGGCGCCCGGTGAACTCCTGGAGTGGGGTCGCTGGAGAGATCCTGGTGGGGGGCTGGCGTGGCTCGCTGTGCCGTGGCGGAGGCATCGCCGGCCAAGGCAGACTGTTGCTGCTGCTGCTGTTGTTGTTGTTGTTGTTGTTGCTGCTGCTGCTGCTGCTGCTGCTGTTGTTGTTGTTGCTGCTGCTGCTGCTGTTGCTGTTGTTGCTGCTGCTGCTGCTGCTGCTGTTGCAGGGTGGGGACAGCCAGAAGAGCTCCTGTCAGGGGGTCGGTCCCTAAGACCTGCCGGTGGGTTCTCTGGTGGGCCCGCAGGGCAGACTCACCCTTGAATCGCTTGGGGCAGCAGGAGCAGGCGTGGGGCCGCTGCTGGGAGTGGGTGCGTTGGTGGGCGGCAAGGTTGCCCTTCTGGCTGAAGCGGCGGCCGCAGGTGGCACAGGGGAAGGGGCGCTCACCCGAGTGGATCCGGCGGTGGGTGATGAGGTTGGCTCGCTGGTTGAAGCGTTTCCCACACTCGGTGCAGGCAAAGGGCTTCTCGCCTGTGTGGATGCGCTGGTGGGTGATGAGGTTGGGCCGCTGGCTGAAGCTCTTCCCGCAGACATTGCAGGGGAAAGGCTTCTCTGTCTGGCGGCTTCCCCGAGGGACAGGCACCTTGGGCTCTGGGGTGATGAGCCCCTCCTGGACTGCATGGGTGCGCTGGTGGGCCGCCAGGTTGGCCTTCTGGCTGAAGCGCTTCCCACAGCGCAGGCAGGGGAAGGGGCGTTCGCCCGTGTGTACCCGCTGGTGGGTCAGCAGGTTGGGGCGCTGGCGGAAGCGCTTCCCGCACTCCAGACACGGGTAGGGCTTCTCACCCGTGTGGATGCGCCCATGCGTGATGAGGCCCTGCTTCTGCCGGAAGCACTTTCCACACACCACACAGGTGAAGGGGCCTGAGCCCAGGCCCTGGGAGGGGCGCCCAGGGCCACAGAGGCTGGGCTCACAGGAAGCGGCCTCTTCCTTCTTGACTCGGGGCTGATTCCGCAGCTGGGTGCTGTTGGGGGCCAAAAAGAGCCCAGCCCGGGAGCTATCGGGGAAGAGTTGGTAGCGTTCCAAACTGGCCACAAAGCCCTTCTGGCCGCCTTCCTCTTCCTTGATGGCTTTGCCCCGGCCAGCTGCTGCCGCTGCTCCTAAGCAGGGGGTAAAGGGAGTCAAGAAAGGAAAAAAGGGTGTCAGAAGAGGCCTGAAGGCTGGGCTCAGACCAAAGACTCAACCAGAGCAACGTCCCCTTCTGCCTCACCAATTGTCTGGTGGTTTCTGTGAGAGTGCCTGTAGCCAGGAAGCGAGAGAACACCCCATCCACCCACCACTCAACAGCACCTTTCCCAGTAACTAAAAGCAAGGAAACACCACCACCACCACTCAGTCTGTGAGCTAATTTAAAGAACCAATGAAAGAGTGAGGCATGGTTAGCCCAGAGAAAACAAAATTAAGCAGAGGTGTGGCAGAAGTATTTGAATATCTTAAGGGCTTTCATGCCACAAATAAATGAGGTTGACTTTTCATCTGTTGCTCTGGAAAGGAGGCCTGTAACTCACTGGTAGGAATGGCTGAGAAAGAGATTTCAGACAAACATTAGGGGACACTTTTTGGCAGCAAGAACTGTTCAACAGTAGAATGGACTGCCTCTAGAGCAGGAGTAGGCAACCTGTCCCCTTTAAGGGCCGAGGGACTTCAGCTCCCAGAAGCCTCAGCCATGTTGGCCAATAGTCCCATGTTGGCCAATAGCTCCTGGGATTCTGGGAGCTGAAGTCCCTCGGCCCTTAAAGGGGACAGGTTGCCTACCCCTGCTCTAGAGGTTTGGGGTGTGTCTCCTTCACTGGAAATACTGAACCCCCAACTCTTAGGGAGGCTGTAAGTGTATCCTGTGCAGAGCACAGGACTTCACCTCCAAAAGCCCTGCAGATCCCAAGTAGCCAATAACCAGTGACAGATTCTCCTTTCTCCACAAATTTGCCTGGTTCCATTTTAAAGGATGAAAAAGAGGGGAGCAGGAATAAAGTAAAAGTCTCACTCTTCCAGAACTATTCAAGCAAGGAAAGATTACGCCACCCTTGGTTCTTCTCACGGGGTAAAAAACTGGCTATTCTCTTGAGCATTGGAAGAAAGCCTAAAGGAAGTGTGAACAAGCCAAAACATGATTAAGATTTGACACATGCCGCTAGATCAGAGAACAGAAAACTGTGATGGGGACAGAGGCCATGCCCCACTTCCATCTCCCCAATGGCCTACAGGATGCGCCTCTGGGATTTTGGTCAAGACAGAGTGACTTTTTCCTTTTTTCATGAGTTTTGGTGGGTAGTGCAGGACAAAGTGGACCTAAATGGCCACATTTTTGTGCCTGCTTGGTGGGTGTCTAGGGAGCTTAGGGGTTGCAGAAGAGGGGCTCAGGGCCAGCAGACAGCCTCCACTTTCCCCATATTTTCCTGGAACTAAAGCAATTGTTTTCTATAGCATCAAAAGGTTAATGCACTTTTACTGACCAGAACTAAAACTGAGTATAAATAACTCTGGTCATAGCTATATCTAAAGTAGTTTTTAAAAGTTTTAAAAGTTTTAAATAGTTGTTTGATTTGAATGGGGTTTTAAAAGCTCTGTTAGCCATTCAGGGTAGAAGATCCTGTGAAATTAAGTATAGACAGCTCTACAGCAGTTGTGGCTTAAAACAAATTGAGGAGGAGCCTGGATAATGGTTTGGTGGTTAGGCACAGAGAATACTAAGATGTGTTCTATCTTCAATCATGAGGCTAAGGAGAGCCCTGGCAAGTGACTCTTCCTCTTAACAGATTCTAATACAGAAACCCATGGAGACATGTTCCTTCTGGTTCCTGCTCAACAAAGGACAGGAGAGAAGTCATGTGTCTTAATGCTCCAGGAATCCCTGGGAGAGAAAAAGGAAACCTAAAGGCCCATAGCTTGTCAAGTATTAAAGCACCAAGGCTGAGAAAGATGCAAGCATATTTCTGATTTTAATTTTCACTACTTATTAGTGCAAGTTCTATTACAGCTCCCGCCCTGTTGGTTGGCCCCAACTCCTCACCTTGACAGGAGCCAGTGCACAGCTTGCCTTCCTCCAGCTTCTGGCGGTCTGTAACGCCAAGCTCTTCCCACCGCTCGATCCACGATAAACTCTCGGGTTTGAAAAACCGGTAGCCTAGGCAAAAAAAAAAAAAAAAAGGTTAGTTTCCACTGGGTTCAGCAGCTGCTTCTTTGCCTAGCAAAGGCTCCAAGAAGGAAACTGTGGGGTACTTCTAGATGCCCTTAACAAGGGCTTTATCTCTACTTGTTTATAAAGAGGTTTTATAACACAATGGCAGCGAAGTCATATTTCACCACATATCAGCCTTACAACAAATGCATCTAAACCTGGCTGTAAGAGAATTAGCAATAGCAATAACAATAGCAGCTTCATTTTATATACCGCTTCATACCGCAAGCTACGCAGTCTCTAAGCGAGTTACAATTGTAAGTTAATTGCCCCCAACAAGCTGGGTACTCATTTTAGCAACTTCGGAAGGATGCAAGCCTGAGTCGAGCCCAAGCCCCGGCTGGTATTGAACTCGCAACTTTGTGGTTCGTGAGTGAGTACAGTACAGGCATTTAACCACTGCGCCACCAGGGCTCGTAAAATTAGAAAGGACAGAGTTGGCCAGTGGCCTTTGACTGTTCCCAAAGACTGGCCACAACATCTGTGTGCTGTTATTTGGCTTCAACACTAGACAAGAAAATGTACATATGAATGGGCACATGTGATTGCAGCTATCATCAATAGAACCACAAATCTATGAAAGTGGCAAACAACTGTGGCAAAGCTTATGAATCTTTGCCCTAAATTCATTTACCTGAAATGAAATTGTACGTAAATCAATCTGAAATCAATCTGCTAAAATAATTGCAGTACTTTTTAAAGCAATGCAGTGTTTCTTTCAGCCAGTAAAAGGCTAGGGGAAAAGGTGTGAGCTATCCTCTAAGATGATCTTCAGAGCATGAATAGTTATGGAAAAATGAAGACTTGGTCATTCACATGTGACTCCAAAACAGTTTTGCCAAAGAGACGAGGTGCCAAAAACTACCAAACCACAGGATGAGAAGTCAACCACCAAAGCAACCCAAGTCCCTCTACTTAACTATGGAAATGGTGCAGTAAGTAGCATGCATTCTCTTTCCAAAGACATCAGAAAAAGACCAATATCATGCTCCAAAATGTAAGAGAACAGCAATGCAATCATAGGTGGGATGGAGCTCAGTGGCCTACCTGGGCAGGGATCTGCTGGAATCCCTCTGCTCGAGTCCAGCTGGTCACCAACACACTGTTCTCCAGCACGCTCAATCCGAGACAGGAGATCAGGTTTGAGAACCGGATAGCCTGATAAAGAGGAACACCAAGGCACAGACAGCTTTATAGAAGCTGACAGTCAAGAGACATGAATTCTTCGCTTGAATTTTTGACAGCTGAAACTCCCTCTAGGCCTTGGTCACTTCCACACATATACCCCCACAGCACCCCTCAAAGAGAGAGAGGTTTTTCATTATGATAGAAGCCCTAGTTTCCAAAGGAGTGTCCCCATAATGTCACTCTTCAATGCAACTCTTCTATTTTCCTGTACTCACTCCAGGGGCTCTTTCCAGAAACCTCGTGCTTTTAAAAAAACTATACAATGTCTTACGTGCCATTTATGCCATGAATAAGCGGAGAGGCTGCCTAGGATTTGACAAGGAAGCTCCAACTACAATTGGTCCTCCACAATCTCTGGAGTTGGGGACACAGGGCCCCTGTGAAAGTTGGAAAACCACAAGGATGTTTTTACTTGAAAGAACACTTTCCTAGGAATCTCTAGGTCCTCGGGTGCAACTCTATGGTCAACATCTACCAGAAGTTGACCACAGAATCACACTGGAGGACCCACAAATGCCGAGAGAGATGTTTTCTCTAGTAACCTCTCAAGTCCTCCAGCACAACTCTATGGTCAAGTTCTGGCAGAGCTGCATTGGAGACATTTCTAGTGAAAACATATTAATCAAATAATGAAGTCCGCAAAAGTTAAAGCCACAATGTGGAGGGTCAGCTGTACTTCACAGAGGCTGTGGAGTGCTCTGACTCCCAGATTAAAATGCCTATGGATCCCCATGGGTCTTTTCTGTCATGAACTTCCTCCCTGAAGTACAAACAGTACCAAGCTTTCTTTCTTAGATTCAGTGCATGCAGGCTAATGAAGCACCCTATCTCATTGGTTTCAGGTTACCCTCGCACCAGGTAAGTGGTTCCCTGAATCCAAACCTGAGGGCATCTTACCCAGAGAAGTGACCAGCTCGTAGTTCTCCATCACCACCTCCACAAGTTCCTTGCGGATTTTCTGTGAGCTCCTCCAGGGGAATGCGGACGAGGGGAGGTTCAAAGGTCACCTGCGATGACAAAGCCAGGCTGGTCAGCACTGCTTCACTTGAAGTGACCAGGAAACTGCCTTATGCTAAGGTCAGGTCTTCACTCTGACTGGTGGCAGAAGTTAGCATCAGTTCTCTAGGGTTTTCTATCAGGGATGTCTTTCCCAGGCTTGTTTGGAGATGTCGGTGGGGTTTAGCCCCCAACCTTCTGCATACAAAGTGTGTGCTCTGCCATTCAGAAACAGCTGTCAGTTGACTTCTACAGATTAAGGCCAGTACAATGCAAGACCAGGTTTCCACAGCTTTGTATTTGACAGACAGTATTCTCCTATATGAACCCTGTTTTGAGATCTTCTGGGGAGGCTCCTACATTTGGTAGGAATACAAGACAGAGCCTTCTTGGCAGCTACCCCCAGGCTCTGGAACTCCCCTCATAGAGGGACAGATTGGTAGCCTCCTTGCTATCCTTCCATAGATGGTGAAGACAGGCCTCTGAGGGCTGATAGCTCAAGGGAAAGGGCCTTTCAGAATGTACTGTGCTGTTTATATTTGGGGTTTTTTTCAATAGTCACACTTTTAATTCTGCTGATAGTTAAATTATGTATTTTGTATGCAGTGAATATTTTAGCTGTATCTGTTTTAAGTTCTGCAAGCCACTCTGGGGAAAACATAATAACAACAATAGAAAAGAGCAGGTGCAATACAAAACAAAGGTACAATTAAAAGTGAAATAGAGTCTTTACTTCCCACTCCCAGCTGAAAGCCAGCTGCCAGGGCTGAGACAGGACAGGAAGCTCAATCCATCTCCCTGTGCCCCACTGATCAGCTCTATGGGTCAAGCCCTTTCACCCCGTACTGGCAGCCTTCATCAAATGGACATACAGAATTAGAAACAGGAAATGGCAACCGCACTGCCCAGATGCTGGGGCTCTTTTTTCTGTCCCTTTGACCAGCCCTGAAAACCTCTGCACACAGGGAGCAAGCATGGTGACAAATAGCCTGAAGCAGCCAAAGAGAACCTCAGCCCCCATTGCACCCCAGTCCAGCTGGCCCTACCTGGGCAACACCTTCTGCAGGCATTTCCTGGGACCATCCTCCAGGGTGGGAAAGTCATGTTTCGCCTCAGCAACTGAAAGTGCAATAGGATTTCTCTTGTCTGGCCAGTCGGAATCTCCTTCTGCCTGTTTACTTTGGCTGCACTTTCTGAAAGCCCCTGCATCAATCAAGAATAAAAAGAAGACCACGGAACAGTGAGATCTCGGGAGTCCTGGGGGCCAGTGTAACCTAGGCCCTCTCTGAGCAAGGCTCCTGGGTTCTCTGCAATTCTCCCCTTCTTCATCTCTTTGCAAACCTTTCTGCTGTTTGATCCCAAAGATCACCACACCCAGATATCCTGAGAGCACTTTTTTATTTGCTGAAAAGAGAAGCTTTCCAAAGAACATCCCCATCAAAAGCCCACATGCTTTAGTTTTCCAGAATCAGAACAGCCCAATAAAGGGGCCTTTACAAACTGCCAGAATTAATGCAGCTTGAGTCCACTTTAACTGCCCTGGCTCAGTGCTAGGGGATCATGGGAACTGTGGTTTCTTCTGAGACGTTGAGCCTTCTATGTCAGAGAGCTCTGGTGCCACAATAAACTACAGTTCCCATGATTCCTAGCATTGAGTCAGGGCAGTTAAAGTGGACTCAAGCTGCATTATTTCTGGCAGTCTGTAAAGGCCCAAAGATCTTCTTTCATCTGTTCTGTCTCAGGTGTGCAAGGATGCCAGGGAAGCCTCCTCTCACCTCGCATCCTCCATTGGGATCCAATGAAAGAGATGCACTACATCTGGTAGCTACCCAGGGGAAGACCTGCAGGTACAAAGGAAGATGATGAATCATAGAATCATAGAGTTGGAAGAGACCACAAGGGCCATCCAGTCCAACCCCCTGCCATGCAGGAACTCCCAATCAAAGCATCCCTGACAGATGGCCATTCAGCCTCTGCTTAAAGACCTCCAAGGAAGGAGACTCCACTACTCTCCGAGGGAAGATGGACCCAGGCACACAGCTTCAGACTTCCCCTCTCCCTAGAAAACAAATGATGTCCTGGTGGCATTTGGGATACAGTGTGAAGTTGGAAATGGGGCAAAAGAAATGGCAAGCTAAGCTGCCAGAATAGCAGCCTGTCCTAAGTTAATTTAAAAATATATATATATATATATGATTCAGAAAAAATTCATAGAACGAGGTGAGAAGAACTTGGGCAGGGAAGAGATTTCTCCCTCTCTCACAATAAACCCAGTATTCAGAAGACAGGGAGAGGCAGAGAAGGTAAAGTTAATACCAGAGGCCTAATCTTGGCTGAAAGGAAGAGGAGGAAAGGGAAGGCCAAGGCTTTTCTTAACTGCTCCCTCCTCCCGAGACATCACCCATCACCAACTCACTGCCCCCCACCCACTCCAATGCTGGATCTTGATAGGCTTTTAACAATTTTATTGTATTAGGGTTCTGTAAATCACACCAGACTTGCACCATTCAAGGCAAGATACTAGCGAGTGTAATAAATGACAGAAGGGATGACCATTCATTGAGACTTGGGACAGAAAGAAGTGGTCTTTTTCTCCTTTGGCAGGGCACAGTCAACAGAAGGACTCTCCATTCACTAGAGTTGGGCCACACGCTTAGAAGAAACAACATTTTCACTGAGGACGCTCCCTGTGGCTGCTTGTCATTATGGCTACCTGGAACCTCTTTCTTCAGTAGTCATGGGCAACTGGATATCATTTCCGGGTATGGGTTATTGCCTTCATGTCCAGTCTGTACACATCTGGCTGGCTGTGCAGGGTAGATTAAACAGATCCCTGGGCCAGCACTGCAGGGCCCCTTTGGGCTCTGGGGCCACCAAAAACTATGGTATAAATCCCAGAATTCCATAGCACTGAGCCAGAGCAGTTAAAGCAGCGCCACACCAAATTATTTCTGCAGTGTGGATGCAACCTGAGATTGAGATAGGCAGTGCCCAAGGGAGACCCAGTGAGGGAATTGGATATGTTTAGCCTGGTGAAGAGAAGACTGAGGGGTGTCATGACTGCACTCTTTAGACAGGAGGTGGCAGACCTTTTCTCTGCTGCCTCAGAGGGTAGAACTAGGTCTACCTGTCTGAAGTTATGGAGAGGTAGATTTCAACTGAACATCAGAAGGAGCTTCTTGACAGTGAGAACGGTTTGACAATGGAACCAATTGCCTAGAGATGGTGGAGTATCCTCCTCAGGACATCTTGTGAAAGAGGCTGGACACTGACCTGCTGGGAATGTTCTAGCTGCAGACCCTGCATTGAGAGCAGGGTAGGACTCTGGTGGGCTTTTGGGGGGGCTTTTAATGCTGGGATTCTATGAAAGCTCTCTAAATCCTCTTTTCACCCACTAGGCTGGTTTTGTGATAATGTCCTAGCAATAGCAAACACATTTCTATACCACTAGTCAGTGAACTAGCACTCCCTAAACGGTTTGCAATGTGTAAGCTAACTGCCCCCAACAAGCTGGGTACTCATTTTACCAACCTACGAAAGGATGGAAGACCAAGTCAACCTGGAGCCCTCTGGGATCAAACTCACAACTTTGTGGTTAAAGTACCAGCATTTAACCACCGCGCCACCAGGCATCCTTAATCTTAATCCAAATAATCAAAACTCATCTCAACAAACACACCTGCGCCTGGAAGTATGAGAAAATGTCCAGGATAGCCCCAGTTCTGCCAGGTGAAGGCAGTCTACACCTCAAGCAGTGGGCACAGAGAGACATCCAAGAGAACAGGGCATTCAGGGGGACACTGGGACACTCCCGCCCCTGGCAGGCTGAGACCAAACAGCAAAGTTAGCCAGGCATGTAAGGCCACACACATAAAATGCCTTAACTGCCCATGGACCCACAGTGAATTCTGATAAAACCACCTGCCCAGGTAAGTGGACATCTATGGCAGCATTAGCAGGGTGGGGCCAGGCTATCTGAAAGACCACTTCCTCTCATATAAGCCTGCTCAGAGTCTAAGATCTTCAGCAGAGACCCTGCGGCATTTCCAGCCACTCCGCAAGACTAGGCTGGCCGGTGGCCATGAGGAGGCATTCTCTGCAGCGGCTCCCTGACTGTGGAATTCCCTCCCAGAGGAAGCCAACCTGGCTCCATCCCTTTGGACTTCTAGCAGGCAGTTAAGAGTGTGCTGCACTGTTGCGACTAGCCTTTGGCCGTGAAGGTTAGGGGTAGCTGCTCTGCCAGTTCTAACTTTCTGTGGTTTCAAAATTACAGCGGACCCTTAGTATCCACTGGGGTTTGGTTCCAGGACCCCTGTGGATAACAAAATCATGGGTGCTCAAGTCCCATTATATACAGTAGCACAGTAAAAAGGAGTCTCTTATATAAAATGGCAAAATCAAGGTTTGCTTATAGGAATTTATATTTTTTTCCTTAATATTTTAAATGGATGTTTGAATCTATGGGTAAAAAACAAACAGAGATATGGACGGCCAACTGTATTTTTAAAGAGGCATTTTTCCCTGACTGCTTTTATAAATGATTTTATCTATGTACGTAACACTTTAAATATTTTTATGGATTGTACATCGCCTCAAGGGCCCTGTTGAGAGGCAATAAACAAATACCTTAAACAAATAAACAGCTATCAATATGTATCGCCTGGGTCTTTCTAGCCTTCATATTTTCATTTTTTTCTGCCCACCAGCATTTCCAGCTATCCTAGCAGACCAAGGGCTTCATGTTTTCTCATCTCATAGTGAAGAAATAGCTGCACAGCCTTCTTTATTGTCTGTCCCTTTCAGCTTCTGGAGATCTTTTCAAGGCTGCCTTCTTTGGGGAAAACAGGCAAGAAAGGGTGCTGAACCACATATCTGCTGAAAACTAAAATTCATACTGTATGTATTCCACTTAGGAAAAGCTCTTTCAGGCAAAAGCACTTAAAACTTGGGCTTAAAAAAAAGTAATTTGTACAAAATGTAATTCGTACAAAATGTTTCTAGAACCAAAACTTTGTCAACTATACGCTCAGTTGACCTCAAGCACCTCATGGAGAACCCTGGAGCACAACTGAGCAAAGTCAGAGGCAACACAGAAAGCAATTATGGATCGAAGGGAAGAACAACAAGAACCAGGAGAAGGAAGGGAAAAAAAGGTTTAAGCCTTGGTATCACAAGCCCTCTCGACTTAGCATCTAAACCGCACCCAAAAGCAAGCCATGTTGCAAAAGCCAAAACCCATGAGCCAAAACAAGCCATTTTTAGTAGCAGACTCAGAAACACAACAACGATTCCTTCATGTCTCCCCAGAGGCTGCAAATCTCTTTTTGATCTCTGCCATCCAGCTGGTTTCAATTCTGCACTCGATCCAACCCTCTCCAAGAGGGCCACGTTTTGCCAAGGAAAAGGGCTTCTGCTGCCTCTTCCTCCTCGCCACTACGGCAAAAGTCTAGTACTGTTTCACCACAACCTCTTCATCGTTACCAAACCGCCGGGCTGCCTTTTAGTCATCTAGGTCCCTAAAAAATGCAATGCAGGGGACAGAGATCTGGAATTATTTGCCTTCATTGGCCCCAATCCTGGATCATAAGAAGCTGAGGCCATTTAAAGATGAAATCCTAGGCACAATGGCCAAGAAGCAAACCCTACAGGACAAAATGGGATTCACCTCCAAATATTCACCTGGTTGTAGTCAATAAGAATTTTGAATTTCCCACATCTCTGAGAGCCACTGAACTGTTTCAGATTCTCCATTTTTAAGCATGTAGTATCTGAAAGATCGCAACTTTATACCCATTTATTTAGGACCAAGGCCCGTCAATTATAATGAACTGACTTATAAGTAGGCTTAAGTCTGAAAGTGCAGCTACACTGTAGAAATAAAGCAGCTCAACACCACTTTAAGTGCTGTCACTCCATCCTATGGAGTCCTTGGATTTGTAGCTTTACAAGGCCTTTAGCCTTTTCTGCCCAAGGAGTGCTGGTGCCTCACCAAACTACAAATCCCAAGATTCCATACATGGCACCATGACAATTAAAGTGGTGTCAAACTGCATTATTTCTACAGAGCAGATGCACCCTCAGTCTATAAGACCTGGGCTACACATATATCACCTTGGCCTTGCCTCTCGGAGAACCAAACCAAATGCTAGCACCATTCACAGAAACTATGCACAGTGGCACCAAATAATCAATGACCAGCTCAGGGATTCCCAAACTCTGGTCCTCCAGGTATTGTTGGACTTTGGCTCCCAGTAGCCTCAACCATCTTGGCCAATGGTCTGGGGTTCTGGGAACTGAGGTCCAAAACACCTGGAAGGCTAGAGTCTGGGAATCACTGGGGCTCGAATTCATGGCTCCAGAGTACAGGCCGAGTCTCCCTTCTCCAAAATGCTTGAGACCCAGAAGTGTTTTGGAATATCTGCATAGACATTATGAGATACCTTGAGCTACTGCTTGAGTTCTCTTATGCGAAATGCTTGGGACCAGAAGGATTTTGGAGTTTATTTTTTAGGGAGATTTTGGAATGGTGGTTTATGCTTTTAAGTCGTTTCTGACTTATGGCAACCCTAAGGCAACCCTATTCTGGGGTTTTCTTAGTAAGAATTGTTCAGAGGAGGTTTGCCATTGCCTTCCCCTCAGGCTGAGAAAGTGTGACTCGCAAAAGGTCACCTAGTGGGTTTCATGGCCAAGCTAGGAATTGAACCTTGGTCTTCAGAGTCATAGTCCAACATTCAAACTACTATGTTATACTGGCATATAGATACGTAATGAGAAATCTTGGAGATGGCGCCAAAGTATACACATGAAATTCATATACATTTCATACACACTTTATACATCTAGTCTTAAAGTATATTTATACACCATTTTAAATATAATTTTGCGCATGGAACAAATTTTGCGTCCACCAACCCATCAGAAAGCAAAGGCGCCACTCTCTTAGCCACTTATGAAAAAAAGGATTTTGGAGTATTTGCGTATACATAATTAGCTATCTTGGAGATGGGACCCAAGTCCAAACATGAAATCTCTATATATGTTTAGTATATGCCTTATAGATCTAGCCGAAAGGTAATTTTATACACAATGTTTTTTAATAATTTTGTGCATGGAACAAAGTTTGTGTGTGCTGACCCATCAGAAAGCAAAAGTGCCAAAAGTGGTCCAAAACACGCTGCAGAAATAATCCAGTTTGAGACCACTTTTACTGCCCTGACTCAATGCTATGGAATTCTGGGAACTGTAGTTTGGCGAGACATTTAGCCTTCTCTGTCGGAGAGCTCTGGGGCCACTATAAACTACAATTCCCAAGATTCCCTAGCCAGGGCAGTTAAAGCGGTCTCAAACTGGATTATTTCTGCAGTGTGTTTTGGACCTATCTCAGCCACCCTCAGGGACCATTTTGGAGTATTTCAGATTTCAGAGTTCTGGGTAAGGGAGACTCAAACCTGAATATGAAGACAGAACCCCACAAATGACCTTTTCACTTTTGAGGACCCTGCATCCCAACCAAAATGAAAGACCTTTTTCAAGGCACACACTTCCATCCAGCAACTCCCAGAGAGAGAGCTCAAAAGGCCCCAAACCCTTATGGACAACATGCAGATAGAGGATAATTCAATGTTTTAAGCCTTCTTGTGTTAAATTTTATGTTTTAAAATTTAAACTTCTTGTGGGCTTTTCTTGGGGGAAGGGGGAATCTGCTACCCTAAATTGGGGCGACATTTTATTCTTCCTCCTTCCTGCACTTCACCTCTGAAAGCAACTGTTTGGCAGCTCAACTTCATGGAAATCCCTTTATTGGGAAATTATATACATTTATACATTTGTCTGATAAGGGAGGCCCTGGGCTGCGGTCCACAAAACAAATATAATGCAGGACGATTTATAAAGAAAGGATAGTAGTAGCCCATAGGGAAACATTGGGGAATACTTGCCCCTAGACTAGAGAAACCACATTTGCTCATAGGGAAATATAAGAGAACACTTGTCCATAGGGAGACGTGTATTTCCCTATGGACAAGTACTGTCATTTCTGCTACTACATCCCATATAAAACCTTTTCCCCCCAAAGGCCCTCCTTGCCTCCTTTCTTTTGGGGGGGGGTATTGTTTAAACCTGGCCATAGAGAAACCATACTTGTCCATAGGGAAACATATACTCCCCTGTGGGCAAGCATTCCCCAATGTTTTCCCTATGGGCAGCGACTGTCATTTCTTTAACTACGTCCCATACAAAACCTATTATTTTTCCCAAGGGGGGGCTCCCTTTTTTCGTCTTTTTTTTGGGGGGGGGCTGTTTGCCAAGGTGGGCTCCACGAAGGCCTCCTCGCCTCCTCGTAGCCCAACGG
The DNA here is from genome assembly GCA_026167975.1 of Phrynosoma blainvillii. NCBI lineage: Eukaryota > Metazoa > Chordata > Lepidosauria > Squamata > Phrynosomatidae > Phrynosoma > Phrynosoma blainvillii. The sequence continues at coordinate 1,041,524 of JANUYF010000005.1, read as the reverse complement.
GGCAGCCCCCTCCTTCCCTCCCGCTTTTCTGGCTCTCTCTCTGGGCACACTTTTTGGGGGGCCCTCCACTGCCCCCCCGCCCAATGACGACAGCGCCGCCCCGAACGGGCTCCCCCGTGGGGCCAGCGCCCCTATTTCCTCCGGGGCCCCGTATTCCTTCCCTCGGCGCTCACCAGGCCCGGAGGAGGCGGCGGCGGCGGCGGCAACCCCTTGACCCGGCGGCAGGCCGTGTTGCCATAACAACCCCGGGAGGGTCCCGGCCGTGGCGGGCGGGAGGGCGAGGGGACGCACGCGCGGGGACAGCGTCACCGTCGCATCGGCAACGTCATCATCGCCGCCGCCGGGCCCCGTGACCTCACCCGGTGACGTCAAGCTCGGGCCGCCGCCGAGAAGAAGGGGAGACGCCGCCTTTCCGGGGGCCCTCCCTCCTTCCCTCCCTTCTCCTCCTTCCACACTTTTCTTTCCAATTATTTATTTGTTTAATTTTAATGAGGGAAGGACCCGGATGAAGGAGCCGGAAGCGGAAGCTCTTCTCCTCCTGCCCTCCCCCCACTCACGCAGACGTACTTCCGTCGCGCCTGCTTATTCACATCACGGGATGGTGGGTGGCTCCCTAGCTCGCTCACTCGCGCGCAGCATCATGGGAGACCGAGTTTTCTTTGCTCCACGGCAGTTTCGCCGGCGCCATTTTGTCGGCCCGAGAGAGACAGGTCTCGCGGTGGCTTCCCAAATCTCGTCGCCGTCGACCCCGACGCCAGCTTACTCTCGCGAGACGTGCCGCTTTCCCCGCCCTCTCGCAGGTTCCCATGGGAAAGGTAGTTCCTGCCTCAGGGCCCAGGCCTCTAAGATTGGAAGGGAAAACCGAAGCCAGTGCAAAGGGGCCAAAGGTCTTGAGGCGCCTTGAAGAAGGAGATCGTTGTCTTTTGTTTCCCCTTGGGCTGAGGCCCAGTACCTCAGTGATCAGATAATTATAGATTTGTATAATTTATATATGATAAATTAATATATTTGTATTAATAAAACAAAGCAAAGCAATTTTATTCATGGCCTTCAGCCAAAGCATCTCAAAAATATACATTCTTATTAATATATATAAGGGAGGGGAGAAGGAAAAGCTGTGAAAAGGTGGCCAGTGCCTGGAAAGTTAATTTTTTAAAATTAATTTTGTGTTTCATTTATGTGTTGCCCTTAGTGCCATCCACCCTTTTCCCAAAAACTGGATCCATGGTGACTTACCACAATTTTAAAAGGAGCCAACCAAAACATTAACTTACAAAAGTTTTTTAAAAAGAATTAAACATCAATATTATTAAAAACAGTTAAAACATATTTGAACATATTATTAAAACAGTTAAAATATATTATTTAAACATATTACTAAAACGTTAAAACAGTTAAAACATAATATTTAAACATAGTATTAAAACCGTTAAAACATATTTAAAAGAAGCATTTAAAAAGTAACTTGCTGCTGTTACTCCTGACAGATTTACTGTGCTAGTTTTTTCCTTTCCTCTTTACTGAGGAGGGACCCTATTATTACTATTTTTAATAGTAATAATTAGTAATTATTAATAATTATTATTAATTATTAACACTAATTATTATTAGTGTGTGTTGTTTGTTTGTGTATGTATTTGATGTACATGGACAAACAGCCCCGCCAAAGGCACATAATCTGTTAAAAATAATACCACTATTTTTGAGAAATAATTTTTATTAATGCTCTTTCCTTAAAATCAAAGCACGAAAAAAAACAATTAAAATTACATTTTAAATAAAAAAGCCATATATATATACAGCTCTACTCAATTTGCATTTATCTTCTACATTATATATTCCATCTTCATGATAAATCTACAGTTAACTTCCATTGCTAGCAATACTTAAGTGTTATCCCTAATTCTCCCAAACTGTTCTTCAACTTCAGTTTACAAAAAATCCATTCTAATTCTAGTTTATGTAAAAGAATTAATAAAATTAATAAACCCATAAACCCATTTAATTAAATTAATAAAAAGAATTCCAGTTTTTAACACAAGCCCTGTACAATTACAAAGCAAGTGACAGTAAAAAAGTGTAAACCCAGTACAAAACCATGACAAATCAACTGCGCCAACGCATAAAACCTAAAATAAAAGATTAATATCAAAGCTTTAGAAAACAAAAGGGGTTTTTTTAGCTGAGATGTAAAAAACAGAAGCAGCCCCAAAGTGTTTTCGAGGCCAAGTAAAGAGAGTTCATAAAAGAATGGCAGAAAATGTGGGGGGAAAAATCTTATGAAAATGTTTATAAATCTACCCTTCATTTAACTTTAGCTCATTGTGCTGAGGAAGTAACTTTTCTAATTTAATTGCTTTTGAGACATGGCAATTTGTTAAACTCTCCCCCCCCCCCCCGCTCTCCGTACCATATAATTAATTACAGGTAACCATGGCTGCATCTCAGTTGCACAATTAATGCAGTTTGGCACCGCTTTAACGATTGTGGCTCCATCCTATGGCATCCTGGGGTTTGTAGGTCTTGTGAGCCTTCTCTGTCTGAGAACTCAGGTACCTCAACAAACTACAAATCCCAGGATGCCATAGGATGGAGCCACGGCAGTTAAAGTGGTGTCAAACTGCATTAATTCTGCAGCATGACAGCAACCTAACTGGTTAAAATGAAGTTATCAGTGAAACTGGGAATTTTTCTTGCCTAAAGGAGCAATTTAGTTTTAGTTTTATTAGTTTTATTTTTTTTAAATTTTGTTGTTTGACAAGTTGGAATTTTTGCATCAACTTAAGCTTGTGAGTCCTGATCTTGGTGGTGATGTTAACAGCGGCCATTTGACCACTCTCTTAACTAACCAGGTTTAATGAGAGAGGGAGGGGTTGCCTTTGCCTTCCTTTGAGGCTGAGAGAGTGTGGCTTGCCCAGGGTCACCCAGTGGGTTTCCACGGCTGAGCAGAGGGGGGTTCGAACCCTGGTCTCCCAGAGCCCTAACACAACACTCAGACCATTATACAGGACACTGGCTAAACTGATCAATAAATTGATCACTTGCCCTGTTTGGGGGATCCTGACTTTCCTGCAAAGCAGGGAGAGGGAAAGAGTGTGTTTATATATATGTATGTTTATATTATATATATATATATATATATATATATATATATATATGTTTGAAAATTATTTATTGGATTGCTGTCTCCCCAAAAAGGGAACAGCTGGTAATTTGACCCCCCCCCCAAATGGCCAGCAAGGTCATGACCAGAGAAGCCACATCTGAAGCTCTGGAGGGTTTTGTTTGTTTCTGTATTTCTGGTGGGAACTGAGCTTGCTTTGTAGTTTAAACACAGCGATCAATTCCTGAAAAGAAGAAGCTGAAGGTTAAATGGTTGCAGGAGGAACCTCTAATGTCAACAAAGCCAGACCAGGCCTGCAGTTTCTTCCAAACAGTTGCAGATAAAAGAAGTCTGCCTGCTTTTCATCCATCAAATAATCTTCTTTTTATCTCGTTCTTTGCTTCAGGAGTTCTCTCGTTGCTTCCCCACCAGAGCTTTACAGAATGACGGAGGCATTGTTTTCCCCCATCTTCATCCAAATTTAGCCACCTTGAAATTGAATTTAAAGGGTGTTTCAGAGCAGATCACAACAGAACTGTTTCTCCGAAAATCAAGTTCCTAGCAGTTTCCTCATTTGGGGTTCATTTACACTGTAGAAATAATGCCACTTGAGACTGCTTTAAGTGCTGTCGCTCCATCCTATGGAATTCTGGGATCTTTAGTTTTGCAAGGTCTTTAGCCTTCTCTGCCGGAGAGTGCTGGTGGTGACTCACAAAACTACAAACCCCAGGATTCAGTAGGATGGAACCAGGGCAGTTAAAGTACTGTCAGTCTGCATTATTTCTACAGTGTAGATGCACCCCTGGTCAAGCATTACAAAAGTCATGTAACTTGGAAGTTATTCAGATGGTGAAAATAATTCTGGTAGAATGTGGGTTGAATATTTGTTGTTCACATACATTTCAAATGCACCCAAGTAAGTTGGTGGGGGGCTGCCAAAAAAGCAAACACTTAACCCCGGATAATTGATCTTGGGCTTTTCTCCCCAGGTTTTCCCTAAAAGATTCGCATTGTCGGCTGTGTGAATAACCAATGCAAATAGACCTGGGACAAACCTGGATAAAACTCTGCATGGCTTGAACCTGTTTCAAATGCACCCACATCATCAACTCCATCTTTATTCGCAGTGCTGACACAGGTGAGCATAGTTGCTATTTTCAAATTAAAAAGTGTGCACAACAAAACTTGAATGCATGAGTGAGATTATTCACATTGGTCCAAAACACACTGAAGAAATAATCTAGTTTGAAACCACCCTGGCTCACTTCTAGGGAATTTTGGGAATTGTAGTTTACTGTGGCACCCGAGTTCTCTGACAGAGAAGGCTAAATGTCTCACAAAACTACAGTGCCCAGAATTCCCTAGCATTGACCCAGGGCAGTTAAAGCGGCTTCAAACTGAATTATTTCTGCAGTGTGCTTTGGACCAACGTCAAACTAAAACCAACAAGGTGTGAATGACCCCTAGGATTCAATGAGGAATACAAAAAAGTTAAAGCAAAAGGGACACCATGAGGAGTGCCCAGAGGATGCCATCTTCGCTCTGATTTCTCATCTGCCCCAAATTTGCCATTTTCATAGCTTAGTTCCACCTTGATCACATGTAGACCTTAATAGATTAGAAAGCTGGGCCATCAGCAGAGAGAAATGTAAGGTACTGCACTTAGGCAGAAAAAATTGAAATGCACTAATATAGGATGAGGACACTTGGCTTAACAAGACAACAAGGGATCTAGGAGTCCTAGTAGACTACAAGTTGAACATGAGTCAACAGTGTGATGCTGCAGCTAAAAAAGCCAATGCAATTCTAGGCTGCATCAATAGAAGTATAGTGCTTAGATCAAGGGAAGTAATAGTGCCACTGTATTCTGCTTTGGCCAGGCCTCACCTGGAATAATTCTGTGTCCAGTTCTGGGCACCACAATTCAAAAAGGATGTTGAAAAACTGGAGCGTGTCCAGAGGAGGGCAACTAAAATGGTGAAGGGTCTGGAAACCATAAATCCCTATGAAGAGAGACTTAAGGAGCTGGATATGTTTAGCCTGGAGAAGAGAAGGTTAAGAGGTGATATGATAGCCTTGCTTAAATATTTGAAGGGATGTCATATTGAGGAGGGAGCAAGCTTGTTTTCTGCTGCTCCAGAGAACAGGACCCGGCAGTGGCGTCCCTGCCTGGAGTGCCATCAGATGTGGGGAGGTGGGGTTTCTGGGGGTGGGACTTCCAATGGGACATCCTGGGGCAGGGTCATGTGAAAACAGCCGCACGGGCCACAGAAGCGGCCACCTGAGCAGGCTGGAGACTCCTCCCCCGAGGTCCAGAGACCCCCGGCCCTTGGAAACGGTTGAGTGGCTGGGGAAACAGCTGCCTGCCTGGGCCAGAGACACTCACCCCCCGAGGCCCAAAGCAGCATCTGTGTAGGCCCAAGGAGTGCCTGTGGGGGGTGACTGGGTGTCACCCCCTCCTCTTCTGGGGTGTCACCCTGTGTGGCCTGCACATACACACACACACACACACACCGGGATGCTGCTGGGATATGGAGCAATGGATGCAAACTATAGGAAAGAGAGCACCTCAACATCAGGAGGAACATTTTAACAGTGAGAGCTGTCCAACAGTGGAACACACTCCCTCTGAGAATGGTGGAGTCTCCTTCTTTGGAGATCTTTAAACAGAGGCTGGGTGGCCATTTGTCATAGGGAGTGCTTTGATTGTGAGTTCCTGCATGGCTGAGGGGGGTTGGACTGCATGGCCCTTGGGGTCTCTTCCAACTCTATGGCTTGTCCATGTACAAGGGCTTGTCTACTGGTGCCATCTCGTCTGTCTGAGCAGGACTTGTTAGAAGGTTGGGAGGTGGCCCCTTTGGCTATGCCCAGGTGATAACTTTCCTGGTCCAACGGCAGCTCCACCACCGCTCAGAAGGCAACACCAGGTGCCCTTTGCTCATCCTTCTCTTTCATCTCCCGGACACGAAATCAACAACCATGCTGAGGGCAGAGGGCAGAGAAGGAACCACCCCTGGGGCATCTCTGAGTGGAAACCCAAGTTAATGACCGACCAAGATCAACATGTGTGGAAGGAAGTGCACATGCGTCGGACACAGGGAAGCAGATCCATCTGGGATATAGGAGGATGAAGGCTCTCCTGGTGTTATGTCTGGGCCTTTTGGCTCTGACAGAGGCAAACCGATCCCCTGTCCAGCAAAAGGCACTGGACATTGTCCTGGAGTATTTCCACGGCCGAAACTTCGTGCAGTCGGTGTTCAAAGAACAAACGGTGACTGAAGTCGCCAAAGAGGTGAGCATACCTCGTCCTGCAGGATGAGAGTACGCAAAGGGAAGGAAGATCAGGGGTCTTTCCCAAAGGACAAAACCTCTTCAGATCCCACCCAGGGGAAAGCAGTGTTGCATGTGCAATGGCAGGGGAGTATGTCCACCATTTGTTGTGAATATCTCAGGACAAAATTTCCCAGGACGTAGCTGCTGGGTCTGTTTCGGCACATCAAGGAAATGTCTGGTGGTACCCGGGGTGACCAGATGTCATCCTAACCACAAAGGACAAGTCACTGTAAAATGTAGGTTATTTAAGAAAAATTAAGAACATGACCAAATAAAAGCTAGAACACTTATATAAATATAAATTAATGCTTCTTACTCATGCTCAAAAAGACATTTTGGAATCCCTCCTGGACAGAAAATTGAAACGTAGGATCTGTCCTAGAACAGGAGGACAGCAAATCACTCTGGGACACTCCCTGATCATGTTCTGGAAAAGGAGGACGTTGGCCCTGACCAAGAGATTTAGTTTAATGTGACCTTTCTTTGGATACGATCCACTTCCTCACATGCTTGAAAGTACTGTAATCCTGAAAAGCTTGTGCTAAAATAAATATATGTATGTACAGTATGTATGTAAATTTATTTTAAAGATGCCACAAAGCTACCATCTTCCTTCCTTCCTGTTCTAAGTCCTAACCAAGCCTGACCCTGCTCAGCCTCTGAAACTGGACGATTCTCTCTGGTTTTAGGGTGCATCTGGGGCCAGGATTTCTAGGGCTTAGGACTTGGCTCCTGTCTCCAGTTCTGAGAGGAGTCCCTGTACTGGAAGGAAGGCGGGATATAAATAAACATTACCATCTCAGGGCAAGAGCGCTGCCTTGAAAAGGATGTGTAAATATATTTTCCACTGTACATAGACTTGGTGCTTTTTATTCAGATGTGTGACTGTGGTTGGTAGTTGTCATGTTTAAAGACATCATCAGGGGCCTCCCTGTCACTGACTAATAACAATAACAATAATAATAATAATAATTTATACCCCGCCCCTCTGTTAAAACAATTGGGGCGGCTTACAACAGTTAAAAATACATCAAATTACAAGCTAAAATCCCAAAACCTACCCTCCCTATTAAAAAAAGTATTAAACTAAACATCAATAAAATCTGCAAAAATCTTAAAAATCACATAAGGTATTTAAACCAAGCAGCAAAAAGCCAAGAACTCAAAGAGGACGAGAGGCGCAGCTCCTGAGACCGGGATCTAATCAGGAAAGGCCTGCCGAAAGAGATCCGTCTTTACCGCCTTTTTAAAACTACTCAGGCTCGTAATCTGACGGATCTCGTCCGGCAGGCCGTTCCATAATCTGGGGACTAGGGAGAAAGAGGAGGAGGAAGAGCATTCCCATGCCAGCTGCGATCCCAGTGGGCAGACCCCTAGCATTTGATGCCTAAGCCCATTTACTTGGAATTGGGTCTGCTGGGAGCATGGCAAGTGCCCGATCTCAACAAGCCAAAGAATATGGGATTTGAGGTGTTCTGTGCCCTCCTGATACAGGACTGGATCTCAAGCCCCCAAATATGGGACACTGCGTACAAAACAGAACATTTGGGCACCCTCATGTGGAGCTTGGGAATGTGATTCTTTGGAACAACAACTCCCAAAGACCTCTAGCCAGCAATATGGTTGAAGTCACCTGGGACTTGTAGTCCAAAACAGTCTCTTTTCTTAACTTGGTTTCAATGACTGTCCGTCATGAGTGACCATCTTGTCATAGTTTGGTACGATGTACTGTGGAATGATGCGCCAGAAGAGATACGACAGGTGGAAATGCTGATTGCATTTAAAACAGCATGTCCTATCTCTTCCAGCAGGCCTATCCAGTCCATTTTAAATCGTGACTTTTTAATCTGTATATGATTTTATAGTGTTGTATTTTAACAGTGGGTTTATGTGTTTTAAATTGTGTTTTGTATTTTAGCATGGTGTACCCCGCCTCGAGGAGGGAAGGAAATAATAATAATAATAATAATAATAATAATCTGACCTGTGTCTCGTGTGCTTGCAGGAGTCCCTGACAGGGACCTTTGTCCACTTGGAGGTTGAACTTGCCCAGACTCACTGCAGGAAACAACAGCGGAGAATGCAGAACTGCTTGGTCAAGCCAGGAGGGGTGAGACAAAAGCCACTTTATCCCAATGCATCTCCCTTGGACTGATGACTTCATTCCCTGTATGGCTCCTATCTTTCGTTTTCCTTTCTTTTCAAAGTAATACATTGATTTTTTGGAGGTCTTTCCATCATAAACCCAACAATGCTAGAGTGGGTCCTGATAAGATCTCTGCCCCAAGACAAAGCAAAGTTGGGAAATAATTGGCTACAGATAATACATTGCTTCCCGGTGCAGTGATCCCGCCACATTTGTTGGGGTTAGGGGTGAAGGAAGCCCATGAATGTGAAAAAAACGTAGATGAAAAAACACTATTCTTTTTACATAAGAAAACACTCCTCTAGGAATCCCCAGGTCCTCCAGTGCAACTCTATGGTCAACATCTGCCAGAGGTTGATCAGAGAATCATGCTGGAGGACCTACAAATGCCTAGAAAAGTGTTTTCTCTAGGAATGTCTAGGTCAGGGGTAGGCAACCTTTTTGAGTCAGGGGCCGGGTTGCTGTCCCTCAGACAATTGGGGGGCCGAGGCACCAAAAATAAATAAATAAATAAATAAATAAATAAATAAATATTAAATAAATAAATAAATATGCATGCACACTCTCTCAGCCCCAGAAAAGCCATGGCAAAACCCCTGTGGAGATTTTGCCAAGAAAACCCCAAGAACAAGTAATAACAACAATAATCAATATCATCAGGGTGGGGGGCGGCGGTGGCAGCCGCAGCGGCCTTTGGACCGGCCTGGGGCCGGTCCAAAGGCCTTGGGGGGCCACATCCGGCCCCCGGGCCTTAGGTTGCCTACCCCTGGTCTAGGTTCTCCAGCACTACTCTATGGTCAACTTCTGGCAGAGTTGTGCTGGAGAACCTAGAAATTGATTCCAAGAGAGAATATATTAATGAAATCTGCCTGCCTTGATTTTAGTGCAAAGACAGGATAATGGGATTGGTATGCTGAGGTACTGTGATGGGATATCCAGTGAGGCAATTGCAAGGAAGCAGAGACCACCTGAAGGCTTCTTTCAAAATGCTTCAAGGGGTGGTTTTGAGTCTAGCCACATTGCAGCACTAAAGCTTTGCCATGACTCTATCCTACAGAATCCTGGGATATGTTGTTTGTTGAGACACTAGAGCTCTCTGATGGACCTGGCTGAATACCCCACCAAACTAGAAATCCCAGAATTCTGTAGGACAGAGTCATAGCGGCTAAAGTGATGTCAAATCCCTTTAATTCCACAGTGTGGTTACACCCAATGGCTTCCCTTGAAGCATTTTGAAAGAAGCCTTCAGGTGGTCTTGGGAAGGTTCAAAATGCTTTTGTTTACTAATGCAAGGCTTACTTGACCCGGTTATTTCATTTTACATATGCATATTGTGAGTTTTAATTCTGCAGTGTGGATACACCCATCCTCTCACCAGCCTCCAGTTTTTTTTAATGATTTCCATTCTGGTGGTGAAACTTTAAGAGTGATGCTTTTTCCTAAGATGCTGTGGGGTAGCTGGTAACAGCGGCGTCCTTAGGGTTGGCGTCCCCCGGTGCGGTAACTCATGGTATCACTCCCCCATTGTGCTCCTCCCGTATCACACCATACAGAATCCTTAGTCATGTTTTTTGTATTCATGTTCCTCATAAATCGTAATTCCTGTATCCTACTGAATGTTAACGGTCACAGCTGCGACATAAACAATTAGCAAAATTAAAATTATATCTTTAAATTACACTGTCATATGCACAGCCTAAATACATTTACATATATATATGGTAAAATGTGATGCTTTTAAAGAAATGTAAAAAATAAAAAATATAAATTTAAACCTGGTATCTCTCTTTTCTCCTCCCAGTAAGCCTCACCCCACTCACCCCATTTTTTCAGCATTTGAATGAGACACAGGCGAACACCACAGCCCATTTCTGCCCAAAGGCAAATGTTTGGGGAGCAGTGGTGTCACCTCCCCTATTATTTGAAACCCCCACCCCCACCCCCTCCCCGGACTCCCCTAAGGACACCATTGGCTGGTAAGGCAGGCTAACCGGCTCTCCCCTTTGCTCCCTGTTTTACTTTTCTTGCATGTTCAGGAAGGGATTCTGTGGGCAGCTGCTTTTCATCTTGCCTGTTGCAGGCAGGCATGGACTACAGGAGGATCGCCTTGAGGAGAACCCCATTCCTTCTTAGCTCAAGCGTTTATTGCATTATTGTTTACAACAGGCACCCGGCTGCAACTAGACTCAGAAAGTCTGTGTTTCTCCTTCCTCCTTCACCATCCTCCCAGTGCCAATGCTGCTAAAAGCTAGGCGGAGGGTGAGGAGGAAAAGATGGGAATGTGGGCAGTAAAAGGACTTCATAAGAAGGAACTTTAACGTCTGAGGTCCAAAACACACTGCAGAAATAGTCCAGTTTGAAAGTGCTTTAACTGTCCTGGCTCAGTGGTAGGGAATATGGGAATTTAACCACAAATTAATAAAAAGATTATTGTTGTTCTTCTTCTTCTTGTTGTTGCCTGAGAGAATACCTCTCTAGGAATTTCTATTGGAAATTTCTTCCCAATAGCAAAGCAAAGCAAAGCAGCTTCATTTATATACCGCTTCATATCACGCATGGGATGTCTAAGCGGTTTACAACTGTGAGCTGATTGCCCCCCAACAAGCTGGGTACTCATTTTAGCGACCTCGGAAGGATGCAGGCCTGAGTCGAGCCTCAGCCCTGGCTGGTATTGAACTCGCAACCTTGTGGTCTATGAGTGACTGGCTGCAGTACAGGCATTTAACCACTGCGCCACCAGGGCTTTTCCTCATCATCACCGTCAGCCCTCCACATTTGTGGCTTTGACTTTTGCATATTTGATTGTTCACAGATTTGATTAATATATTATCTCTAGGAATCTCTAGATCCCTCAGGGGAACTCTATGGTCAACATCTGCTGGAGGGTGACCATAGAATTGTGCTAGAGGACCTACAGATGCCTAGAGAAGTATTTTTTCTATGGATCTCTAGGTCCTCCAGTGTGACTTTTGGTAGAAGTTGACCATAGAGTTGTGCTGGAGGACCTAGAGATTCCTAGAGAGAACATATTAATCAAATCAGTGAATAATCAAATCGTCAAAAGTCAAAGCCGCAAATGTGGAGGCTGACTGTAATAATGAGGAGGAATAATGAGGAGCATCATTATTGGGAAGAAACAGGGCAGGATAAGGATAATTGGATTACTACTAGTAAAAATTAATTTAACAAAAGAAAATTAATTTAACAGAATAAAAAAGTCCGGAGGGAAATTGTGTTAACATTTTGATAGGTAAATGATAAGAGGCATCAAGAACTGATATGGTATGGTGCTTGACCAATGACCAGTTTAGATGACCTTTGGGTGCCCCTTGTGAAAGCAACCACACTCTCTGACCCGTTTCTCTCCTTTTCTTTGTCCAGAGGAGACAGATCTGCTTGGCTTGCTTCTCATTTGAATCCAGGAATCTAGAAAACATCTTGGACAAAACGATGCATTGTCTCTCACAGCACAGCACCATCTTCCAGGTGAGAATCCATGGAATGATGCACCACAGAGTTGGCAGGGACCCCAAGGGCAACCTGGTCCAGCCCCTGCCAGCACAGGGGCTGGGGCTTGCTAACCTTGCTGGAGGTGCCATCCATCTAATCTCCCAGAGGGCCAGCTAGACAGTGAGGTGTGAACTGGACAGAATATTTTTGGAGATTCACCTAATAGACTTAAGATGTCCTAAAGTACAAGCCATGGTTTATTTGTCAGTTTTCTTTATCCAAAGTGGATCCATATTCACATTTTGGAGAGAGGCTCCTGAACATAGAAGTGTGGCCCACAAGGGTCCATACGCACCTTATGTTCCATATGTACCCATATACAATCCCACATTACCTTTTTTGAACTAGGACTCCCAGAATCCCCCAATCAGCATGGTGCTTTGGGATTTATAGTCCAAAAAAGAAACTTTTCAAAGCTCCAAACTGTCAGTGATGCTTTGCCCCAGGATGTAAAATGTCCCAGGTGCATGCAGTATGCATTGTGCAAAAAGGAGAAAAGCTGACTCGGAGGAAGCTGATGAAACTTCATCAGGAAGTTGCGTGGTAACAGTTCAAAACTGCATAGTCACTGTAGACATGTGACAGGAAAATGATGAAACACTGGCAGGGGGTTGGGTCAGAATCCTAGCCAGATTTTGTATATATAAGGAAGAATGTTCCAATGCATTATGGTTAGGTGGATGTTGAATGGTGGTGGAGCATTATGTCGGATGATGTAAATATTGCTGTATCGTGCTTGTAAATATTCGCTGCAACTAAGATTGAAAGCCTCTATGGAAGAACCTCAGCAGTGTGAGTAAAACTATTTGGATGAAGGAGATTTTGCTTACAACTACTTCCAGAATTTCCAGTGGCGTTTGTTACTTGTCTGTCTGTCTTCTGTGTATGGATTTGGTTTCCACCTGCACTAACAAGGGTTATGGGCCCAGTAGCCGCTAGGATAATGCTCGGAGTTCTGTGTAAGTTCTCTGTTTGTGCAAGTTTGGCCAAAGTTCTCAAGCAGCCAGAGAATTTGGCAGAAAAATAGTTAAAGACTGTGTGCCTGCTAGGCTTTATCTGTGAGCTGAGATTTGGAGGTCTGCCAAGAGACTGTGACCTTGACGGGTTGTAAAACAAAAGAAAAACATGGAGTCGAGCCTCCATTTTGAGAAATTAAGGGCTGACAACTATTCATCCTGGTCAGCATATGTCAAAGCTCTGTTGGTGAGAGAGAATTTATGGGGTGTTGTGGAGGCACCCACTTCAGAGGCTGAGGATGACAGGAGAGCAAGAGCAACTCTTTTGCTTACACTAGAGCCATCCCAACTGATCCACGTGCAAAAGAAAGGAACTGCTTTTGAACTTTGGAATGCTTTGAAAGCTGTCCACCAGACTGAAAGCTCATTATCTTGCATGATTTGAGTGATGTGTCTGTACGGCTGCAAGTTGCAAGAGGGTGAGTCTGTGATGCAACATCTCAGCAGCATGCAGGAGTTATTTACACGTTGCTGTTCGTAGTGTAAACATTTCAGAAAGTCACAAAGCTTACATTTTGCTTGAGAGTTTGTCCAAAGAGTGGGATTTCCTGACTCTGGACCTGGTATCAGCACTGATCCTGGAGGAAGTCTAGAGGCATGATTTTGAGGCCATACTGCAGAGTTCTGCAAGGAGAGAGAAAGCCAGTCCAACCATCCATGACGTAAAGATATCTCCCACAGTGTCTGAGGGTGAGAGAGCTGCAGTCTGCAGAGAGAGATGCTGCTGTAACTGAGGGAAGGCAGGGCATCTCCAAGAGAGTGCTGGATGTCTTCAGCAGCACGGAAGGGAACATCAGCCAGCTGGAAGAAGAAGCCTCAAGGAAGTAGGGGCATTGCTTCTCAAACTGAAGGAAGTCTTGCTTTTGCCTACCAGGCAAGCGCTCTGGGGGTGTTTGGCTCCTAGACAGCGGAGCCACTTATCGCATGGTAAACAGTCCAAAGCTCCTGAAAGACTTAAGGCCTGCTTCAATGTCCTCTGTGCGTTTAGCAGATGGAGCCCCTAGCAAGGTTCAACAAATGGGAACTGCTTTCATTCCCATATTTGGCAAAACATTTTATAGTGTATTTTGTGCAAAGATAATTGGGATGCAGTGGCTCAAGTGGTTAAGACGCTGACTCTGTTGATTACAAGATTGGCAGTTCGAGGCCTGGGTGCTGCATGATGGGGTAAGCTCCTGTCACTAGTCCCAGCTTCTGCCAAGCTAGCAGTCCGAAAGCATGCAAATGCAAGTAGATAAATAAGTACCACTTCAGTGGGAAGATAAACAGCGTTCTGTGCAATCATGCTGATGACATGACCACAGACTGGTCTCTGACAACACTGGCTCTTTGCTTTAGTAACGGAGATGAGCACCCTACGGTCGGACACAACTTGACCATCTTGTCAATGGTGAATACCTTTATCTTTTTTTGTGCAAACAATCTTGAAAATTGTTTAGTGAATGTTTCCTCATTAACATCTGATGGGTATCATGTTGTTTCAAGGGGATGAGTGTATAATATCTTCAAATGGGTCTGTCTGTGCCAGAGGGGTAAAAGGGATAAGCTTTATCACATGGTGGCAAAAGCCAAATGTGCAAATGTGTCTAATGTCACATGACATTTGGATTGTGCACATTACTTACATAGGTTAATGGGGTATGCAGATTTTCCAAGCCTATTTCAGATGGAAAACGTCTGCCCACATCTAAAGGTAAACCCCTGTACAAGGTATTTGGATTGTTCAGTGTGCAAAAAAAGGAAAATTGAAAGCTTTTCCTGTGCCCAAGGAAAGCAAGTGTGTCACCCAAAGGACATTCCAGGTGGTCAATGCTGATTTGGCTGGTCCCTCTTGGCCCAGTGAAGGTGGCAACAAATACATGTTGGTCATTGTTGACAGGCACACAACGTATGGGTATATCTTTCTGTTAAAAGCCAAAGATGAGGCAGCTGTGAAATTTAAACAGTGAGTAAACTAAGTTGAGAGGGAGTTCCCATACAAAGTTAGTGCATTGGTTACTGACAGAAGAGGTGAATTCCTTAGCAACCAGTTTCAAAATTGGCTGAAACAGAAAAGCATTCACCACAAGACCACTAATCCTGCCACTCCACGGGAGGATGGTCTAGACGAAAGGTACCTTGGGGTCATCAGTCCAATGCACCACTCCTCCTGCCAACTTGTGAGGAGAAGCCACCCTCACATCAAATCACATCATCAATAGGATACAATAGGACACAAACACACCATAGGGATGCTTACTAAGCCTAAATGTTATTCCACAAAGCAAGAAATAGATGTGGAATCCAACACTGGAATTGGAATAAGTGACCTTTTGGGTCCCTTACTATTTGGTGAATCTAAGTTTTTCAGGTTGTGGAGTGCCTACCCTTTGCCCAGATTTACATCCGGAAGGGAGAAACCACACTTCTTTGGGCATGTGAACAATGCACACTCCACGCTTTCTAAGAAAATAAACTTGGGGTGACCTGGTGCCAGAAAAACAATGCAGAAAATTGCCCTTTTAAAAAGGCGGGAAAGGAGTGCCCCTTCTAAGAGGTTTCCTGCTGTGGCACACACTAGGGAGGGAATGAATTTGGGGGGAAATAGAGTAAAAAGGGATGTATTTTGAGCATGAAGAAAGACTGTTGATAAGAATTTTGGAATGACAAGAATCTTTACAGTTTGGGACTTATTCTGTGCAAAATTCACACATGGTTGTTTTCTGCAGGAAACACCATTTTCTGCCTTAAAAATATTTAAAAATATTACTATGCAGAAATTTTATTTTCTTGGCAGGAAAGATTGTTTCTTGCTGTAATTGGAGACTTATCTTGATAAAAAAAAATTGCAGGTGGTTGATTTGCATAGAGAACAGCCTTTTCTGAATAGGAAACAGCTTTTTCTGTATAGAAAATAACATTTCTACATAAAAATATTATTTTCTGTGCAGAAATGCCATTTCCTGCATAAAAAATGCTGTTTCCTGTGCAAAACAACCCCATGAAATGTTTGTGAAGATTAAGTCCTGAATTCTGAATAGGCTTTCAAAACTGTTTTTAAAGGCTTATTTTTATTTATTTATTTATTGGGAAAAATTTGCTAAAATTACTTTTGAGAATAAAATTAGTGGAAAATTATATCCCCGGTGGCATCCTATTGGAAATTATGTCATGGTAAAGCAACTTACAATCATGTAAAGCTGAATTGTACCATTGCACAATATTCGTATTTTCAGCAGTAGAACAAAAACTATTGCACAAGTAAAGGCATGCAGCATGGCCAGTGTGCAATAGTCCTGTTGCACTAAGTATTCTTTTGCAGAACAGGGCATTGTGCACAGTGCTCCAGTGCACATGATTGCAACTCACCAGAAAGGTTGTGTTATTGTGTCAAACGTATTGCTTTGTCAAGGTAAAGTTACAAACCGAAGCCTCTGATACAGGGTTTCAGCCATGCTTCCAAACGACTGTTCAAGTCCCATGCAGATTTCTGCAACTTTAATATACAAATCAATCAGGTACTGTTTTCTTAATCAGGTTAGTGCCTTAATAGGAAATGGCTGAGCTGGTTGCCTCCATTTTATTTCTATCCAAAATATGCCTTTCATCACCTGCTTAATTTTCTCTGTTTGCTTTATTTCCTCAAGCCCATGTTTTCCTTGACCGGGGGCCTCTTAGCAAAACACAGATGTGTTTTTATTTCTGAGTAAGATGGCTGAGCCTTAGTACAGGGCAGAGAGAAGGGGGGGAACCTCCTAAAGGTGGGCAAATTCTTTGCTGCAGCCGATCCTGTGGCTCTCTATGCGGACACCAGTGGGTAAAACTACACACCTTGGGCCTGAGGTTTTGCATCTCACCTGTGCCCTTTGGGTTGTCCTCCCAGGAGACCAAGAGGAGGCACGCCGAGGACTGTGAAAAAGTCAAGAATGCCAATGGATTCTACCTGCCAGGACAATTTGCTTTTTCCAGAGGGCTTCCATGAGGAGTCCTCAAAATGCAGGTGAGTACTCTCCCACTCTGATGCCTTGGGGTATTGGAGAAACATACAGTCCACTGGTACTTTTTGGGAGATGGTGTAGCCAAATTGGAGCATTGCACCATGTCTATAGGACAGGTGTAGCCTTGTGTTTTGCACTTGGGTTGCAATGGCACAGCATGGGCCAAGTCCCAGGGGTTGGCATAGTGAAAGTGCGGCTGGTGGCCCACATGTGGCCCTCGGGGCCATTCCCCTGGCCAGCTGCACTCCCAGGGTCCAAATAAATTTATGCTAAAAAGATTGCCCTGGGGGAGATAATTGCACCATGTTTTGGAGGCCAGGAGTTGAACCTGAGCATCTTAACTTTTTGATCACTTCCTGTTGTAGAAAAGGTTTCTGGACCTAAAACAGTGCAGGGGAGGACATGACAAAATTGGCACCCATGCCCCATAGAGGGCATTGGGAGCGATTTAGGGGCAATCTGCCCCCCTCACTCATCCCTGGCATTTGGAGAGGTCTACAGCAGGGGAGATTTGTTTCCCGCCACATGCCTCTGCCTTCATGCTCCAAAATGCAAAGGTCGTTTGCACTCCATAAACAGCAGAGAGGAAGAGAAAGGAAAGGCAGAATCTTGCCCTTTCCAGGAGGCTCAAGCAAAAGCAAACTGCTGCAGCCTCTCCCAGATTGTGCGTCCTTCCTTATTATTAATTTTGGCTAGATTCTGATGTTGCTTGGCCGCATATGTCCCCATTTTCATCTGTGTAAGGGCCCTCATCCGGCATAGCTATCTCCTCTTCTCCTAGATGAGACCCACATTTCATGGACTCTTCTCTGACTAATCAACAGAGGAAGCCTCCTTGTCTTCTCATGGAGCCAAGCAGAAGACGATCCAGTCTCAGCACAACAGAGACAGAAACACAGGCACCTGAGAAGTCTCCTCCTGGCAGCGCTTTCTTAAGCCTGGCTTTTGGATTTTCTCTCTGTATTTCCCTTCTTATCCCCACAATAAAATAGTTAAGTGGGGTCACCCTATTCATGGTGTGTAGTTACTCCAAAGGGGAGTTCCTAGACTGAGACAATATCATCTTCCCTTCCCAGGCTTTTCCGCAAATTGAGTTAACTTGGTTAAGGAGTTGGACATCGCCGTGTTAGTCTGGAAAATCAGTACGCAAAGGGATTTTGCAGCCCATTTGAGACTAACTGAGCGAAAGAAGGGATGGGCAGCCGTCAAGGTTAGGGGACACATTGGGGCCCCAGTGGAACTTGAGGGGCTGCGCCCCCCCACATTAATATTTTTTTTTTGTTCCCAAACAATTTCTCCACATTGAGAGCCTTCCCTGGTCTGTTTTTAGTGGAGAAGGCCAGCCCTGCTTTCCAAGCAACCCTTACCTCTTATGGGATTTAAAATCTCTGGACCTTGGAATTGCTGAAACTATCAAACCGTAATCATAAGCTAAAGTAAGTGATTTGGATCTTATGGACTAAGCATTCTAATTCTCCAGTCTTGAATAAAAATAGAGTTTTAAACAATCCAGGAAAACCAGGCTGTTGGTGAAGAAACAGTATGGCAGAGGGTTAGACTAGATGGCCTGTGGGGATCCTTCCAATTCAATGCTTCTGTGATCCTGACAGCTTGGGAAATAGAAAATTTGTCTGCTCTTTAGCACAGTCTGCCAATTAATTACAGTTGGCCTTCCTTATCCACTGATTCACCCACCCACAGCTTGAAAATATTTTTTTAAAATTACAAAAGGTGAACCTTGATTTTGCCATTTTGTATAAGGGACACCATTTTATGATGGTACTGTTTGTAACCGGACTTGAGCATTTGTGGGTTTTGGTATCCATGGGTGGGGAGGGTGGGGGTCCTGGAATCAAATGACATCAGATAGCAAGGCCCCACTGTAATAAATAACCTGAGCCACCTTGAGTCCCATGCCCAGAGACAGGCCAGATGCCAGTTAATTAATGAGTTAATTCTGGGATTACATTGATGCTAAAATTCCAATTTAAGTCAATCAATAAAATTAAAAAAAAATTCCATTTAGTTGCCCCTTCAGAAACATTCCCAATTTAATTGATAACTTGACTTTAACCAGTGAGTTGCTTTTCCCCAGGTGACATCCCACCGCAGCGTATTCATGATTCTGGGGCGCAAGATGGCTGCTGAGGCAGGCTGCTGCTCAACAAGGGCAGCCCTGCATCCATCAGAGAAGGAGGAAAAGCAGAGGGAAGCCAAGGTAGCAGGTGGAGAAACATCAGGTTTATTTCACAGGGCAGAAAGTACACACACCCCTCCCAGGGTGGATCCCAAGCACAACAAGCCCACCCACACTACCACTTCCAGGCCACCCCCTCGGCCATCTCTACACCGCCCTGCCAAGGCTTGGGATACTGTCCTTCCAGCACACCTGTGTGCACAGCTTTCACCCTCATGGCAGTCACTCTTACGGCCCTTTGCAGTCATGGCTCCACCAGGGAGAATCCTGGGATTCATAGCTTGCTCAGGGACCCAGAATTCTCCAAACACTTCTGAACTAGAACACTCTAGCAGAGAGCTCTAAGTCCTCCCTCAAACTTCAAATCCCAGGAGTCCACAGCATGGAATAACGACAGTTAAAGTGGTACGGAACTGGTGCAAGAAGGCAGTGCAGACAGACCTCAGGGTACTCTTGACCCACCTTGTTTAATCTGGTAAATCCCCTCCCCACATTCTCCCCCCCCCCCCAACATGCACAATGAAAGCCATGAGACAACATCTCCCCTCTTTATGCCCAGGTATACCCCAGTGGACTGTCCATTATTGGATTCCAGAGATGCTGAGAAATAAGTGTGAGATTCCCAGGGCCATGAAGTAGCATTTCCAGGAATCCAAACAAAAGGAAGGGCAGAGAACATAGAGTGAATCCACACGGTACATAGTGACAGTGCTATGATTCCCCTTTAACCACTGTGGCTTCATCCTACGGGATCCTGGGATTTGTAACTTGGTGAAGGACTCGGGACAATCCCGCTCTACACTGTTGTAGTGCTATTATTCCACTTTTATTGCTATAGCTGCCTCCTGTGACATTCCAGGATTTGTAGTTTAGTGAGGCCTAAGAGACCCCTAGCTATGAATTCTAAATGCCCTTCCCTAAACTGTAAATCCCAGAATTCCACAGGAGGCAGCCATAGCAGTAAAAGTGGGATAATAGTCCTATAACTGTGTAGTGTGCTATTGTCTTTCAGAATTCTCTCTACGATTCCCAACCTCCAGATGTTTTGGACTTCAGCTCCCATCATTCCTCCGTTGGCCAAGTTGGCTGGGGCAACTGGGATCTGAAGTCCATAACGAACAGAGGACCTTAAAAATAACAACATTACGGCTCTGGGAGAGAATTCTAAGTATCTCAGTGACCAACAAACCCCAGAGGATGAAGCCAGGACATTTAAAGTGGTACAAAACTGATATAATGGTGTAGTGTGGCTACACCCATTGTGGCCATTAAAAACTGGTTTTGTTTCTTTTTTAAAAAAGGTTAAATGTCATACAGGTACAACCCGGAAGCTCCAGATGTGATCTGAGCATGATCCAGATGTGCTTCTGAGCCTGTCTGGAAAACTCAGTGATGTGACCTGAGGCTCCTGACATTTGTGGGTTTGGTTGGGCGAGGTAGCCGTCCGCTTGGAGTGGACTTCCACGTCGTTTTGGCCTGGGATGGGGAAAGGTGAGGGGTCCCCTGGAAGAGCTTGGACCCTTCCTCGTAGTCGTTTAGAGTTAGGACAGGATGGCAATGGAGTCATGACAGTCCCAAAACACTATGGGAAATGATCAGGGACAGGAAGAAGGGATTGGCTAATGTGGAGGGAAGGGCCCGGACGCCCGTGATGCTTCAGAAGAGGTAGGAGCTGGTGTCGGGGCGGATGTTGAGGGCCCGCTCGGCCTGGGAGATGGTGTCATCCGCCCGTTTGCCCAGCTCCCGACACTCCTGGAGGGCCTCGTTGAACTGCTTGTAGGCCTCCTCCACGATGGAGCTCCTCCTGGCCGGCCGGACGTCCCAGTAGCCCTCCTCCACCCAGGGCTTGCTGGACCCGGTCAGTTCGGCCAGTCCGGCCCGGCTGGGGCTGTGGAAGCGCTTGAGGGAGTTGTCCAGGTCCTTGCAGAGTTGGTAGAGCTCGCTCCCACGGCCGGAGACCCTCTCCCCGTCAATGACCTTGACCCCGGGGAACATCTCTGCAATGGCGGCCCGGTAGCCAGCGGAGGCGCAGAAGGGGTTGGCGAGGCGGCCCATGGGGTTGGCGAAGCGCATGCTCTCCAAGTGGCGCAGCCCCATCAGGCACTGGAGCTGCTGGAGGCTGCCCAGGAGGTTGCCGGCCGCATTGAGGCTCTGGAGGCGCTCGCAGCCGGCCAAGGGCTCCAGGTTGGCCACGCGGTTGGAGGAGATGTTGAGGACGGCCAAGGCCTTGAGCGAGGACAGCGGGCCCAGGTGGGCGATGGCGTTCCCCGACAGGTCCAGCCACTCCAAGCTGGCACACTCCCCGAGGCAGCCCAGGTCTGAGATGCCCAGGCCTCGCAGCTTCAGAAGCAAGATGGACTCCAGGTCAAACTCCCCGGTCTTGGCCTTCAGCAGCTGGGAGGTGATCTTCACGCTCTCAGCCTCGTTGCCTTTCTCCCCCTGGCCTTCCATTTTGGGCAAGCCAAGCCAAGCCGCCCCACTGAGAACAAGGCAAGGCTGCGCTCACTTCACTCCGTGGCACCGCGCTCGTCTCGCCACCAAAGTGGACGATCGGATGGATGTAGTCGAATCCTTTGCCTCTGAGGACAGCACTCCCTGTGCCCCAAATGGGGACCATGAAGGACAAGATGGACGCCAGTCACTGAAGAGCCTGGAAAGGAGGATCAAAATGGGGCCAAGAAAGCCTACGTTAAACTTACAACAAAGTACAAAATTCACAAAAAGCAATACCTTTTGGGGTCCCGTCCAACTCCATAGAGTCATTGAATCCTAGAGTTGGAAATGACCTCAAGGGAGTGGACCATCCTGTCCACTCCCCTTCTGCCATGCAGGAACTCACAAACAAAGCACCCCCACCCAACAGACGGCCGTCCAGCCTCTGTTTAAAGACCTCCTAAGAAGGAGACTCCACCAAAATCTCTGAGGGTGAGTATTTCATTGTTGAACTGCTCTGACTGTTAGGAAGCTCCTCCTAATTTTTAGCTGGAATCGCTTTTCCTGGAGCTTGCACCCATTGCTCTGGATCCTGTTCTCTGGCAGAAAACACTCTTGCTCCATCCTCCCTCGGCATGACATCCCTTCAAATGTTTAAAGAGGGCTCTCTTATCACCTCTTCTCCAGGCTAAACATACCCAGCAGCTCCCAATTTTATGGGGGAAAGTGGGATACAAACAACAACAAACAGCAGCAGCAGCAGCAAATGCAGGCGTTCCAAAATCCACAAACAACCCCAAATCCCAAACCTTTCTGGTCCCAGGCATTTTGGATAAAAAGGGGACACTCAACATGTCCTGCTAATGGTTGCGTGGCATCAGACACAAATTGCACACACACACACACACACATTTACAGTATGAAATGCACACATGCGTACCCAGAAGCACCCCTATTCCCAATATGTCCCAATTGCACCCTCCCAATATATCACGATGCTTTCCCTGGCCCGCTTTTGCTGCTGCCCATCTGCCGCCTTCTTCTCCTTCTCCTTCTCCTTCTTCTTCCTCTGCATCCCAGCCATCATCCTCTGCTTGCAACATCCCGTTTCCACGGCAACCTGGACCAGAGCTGCATCCCCATCCCTCAAGGCCCTGGTTTTGCTCCTGGAGCAGCGGGTGCGAGTTGATGCGCCCCTTTTCCTGAAGCCCCCTTGCCCGGCCCAGGCCTCCTAGGGTTGCCAGATGCAAAACTGGAGAGGGCTCCTGTGCCTTCAGTGTGGCGAAGAGGAAATTTCAGCCGGCGTGGCTTGTTCCCTGGTTGCATGGCAAGCATCCCCTGCTGAAATGCCCCCCCCCCCCCCGCTTTACACAATGCTGAAAAGCACATGAGCTTTGTGCAGTTTTCCATCTGGCAACCCTCCCTGTGAGGCGCCTCTTACCCCTCGTGCAACCAGAGCAATGCTGCTTCTCCTCTCCTTCTGCTCTTCTGTCAGGTCCTTCCCTGGCTTAGGAACCCAGGCCTCGTTGCCACAGCAACACACACAATTGTGTGTTGCTGCAACAACAGCCTCAGCCTCAGCCTCAGCCTCAGGCGGAGGACAAGGCCTGGCCTGGGCCCAGTTAAAGGGGCAGCACTGGCCGCAGCGGCCGGTGGGCTTCGAAATTTCCCTTTGCACAAAAAAAAAAGCCTTGGAACCTGGATCTTCCGCTCCCTTGATGCAACTGGTCTTCCAAGGTCATTTGGCAAAAGGAAGGCTTAGGGGCCACTGCATCTCCCACAATCCCCAGCCAGCCAGCCAGCCAGCAATTCGGTTTAGAATTGACTTCCAAATCTCATTCTGCAATCCATGTTTGTCTTCAGAGAGTTTGGCCAAGCTCCTTTGGGAGACTACAGCTCCCAGAATCCCCTAACCAGAAAGACAAAGGATTGCATTAAAAATGAAGAAAGCAAAACCTAGGCCTTGGGTCAAGCTCCTTTGGGAGACTGCAGCTCCCAGAATCCCCCAAACAGAGTGCATTAAAAGTGTATTAAAAGACAAAAGAGTGCATTAAAAGTAGGAGATTCTGGGAGTTGTAGTCTCCCAAAGGAGCTTGGCCAAGGTCTCAGGTCTGCTTTCTTCATTTTTAATGCACTCTTTTGTCTTTGAATGCACTTTTAATGCACTCTGGTTGGGGGATTCTGGGAGCTGCAGTCTCCCAAAGGAGCTTGGCCCAAGGTCTAAGTTTTGCTTTCTTCATTTTTAGTGCAATCCTTTGTCTCTGTGGTTAGGGGATTCTGGGAGCTGTAGTCTCCCAATGGAGCTTGGCCCAGGCACTCTTTTGTCTTTTAATGCACTTTTAATGCACTCTGGTTGGAGGATTCTGGGAGCTGCAGTCTCCCAAAGGCGCTTGGCCCAAGGTCTACGTTTTGCTTTCTTCATTTTGAATGCACTCTTTTGTCTTTTAATGCACTCTGGTTGGGGGATTCTGGGAGCTGCAGTCTCCCGAAGGAGCTTGGCCAAGTTCTCAGGTTTGCTTTCTTCATTTTAAGGGACTCCTTTGCCTCCTCTAAGGCCCCTTAAGTCAGATTCCCCCCCCCCTCTTTCTCCAAAATGCGCCATGCCTTTCTCTCTCTCCAGAAAGCACAATGCAATCCTCTTCGTTCATGTTGAGAAGCAGGGGAGAGTTCAGAAATGCAGACACGCAAATATATTTATTTTCGGTCGCTCGCCTCTGGACAGTAAACACAAGCTGGGAGCTCAGATTCCTTCTGCAAACAGAGATAAGAGGCAGGCTCCAAAGAGACAGACCCATGCGCAGCTACAAAATGCACTGCGCAGCCCATGCTTTTTGGGCCGGGCAAAATGCTGCTCTTGCTGCAATTCTGCATACATGAACCTTTTCCTCCTCCACTTTCCCTATCATGCCCTTCAAATGCAGATTTACCATACGGGTTTGAGAGTATTTTGGGGGCGACAAAACCCAACACACCTTTGAAAGAGGCCCTTTGGTCATGACTTGCTCACATCTGGCCCTGGGCCTCTTCCAGGAGTCCTTCGGGTGGCATCTGCACTGCAGAAATAATGCACTTTGACACCACTTTAGCTTCCATGGCTCAGTGTTGTGCAGTTCTGGAATTTGTAGTTTTGTGAGACGTTTAGCCTTCCCTGTGTCGGTGAGCCCTGGTGCCGCGGCAAACTACAAATCCCAGGATTCCTTTGGCAGTTAAAGTGGTGTCAAACTGCATTGTTTCTGCAGTGCAGATGCAGCCAATGTGTTGCACTGGTAGGTCTTTTAATTTACATTAACAATCAATGTATATGTGTATATGTATATGTATGTGTGTGTGTACACATATATACACACACACACATATATATTTTATGTGTATATATTATATATACACACGTATATATAATGTATGCATATATTGTTATAGTTTTATAGTTTATAGCTATTTTAATCTGATAACTTCTCTATATATTGTTTACTTATATCTTGTGATTTTAGATTGTAAGCCATTGGCAGGTTTTATGTTTTTATGACTTTGTAAAGTGCCATGCAAAACTTATGGCGGTGTATAAATTAAAACTAATTATATATATATATATATATATATATATATATATATATATAGTGTGTGTGTGTGTGTATATGTATATGTGTATATATATATATATGTGTGTGTGTGTATATATATATATTATACACACACACACGTATATGTGTGCGTGTGTGTGTATATATGTGTGTATATATGATATATATATATATATATATATATATATATATATATATAAATTTTAATATATGTATATATGTATGTGTGTGCATGTATAAAAATGTATATATTTCATGTTATTTTCAGACCCTGGTCTATCTTTAGCTTACTGCAGCAGAAAAACCTTATGATTTTTATTTTTACAGAAGAGCCACCAAGAAGAAGACTCCATGTTTCCCGCTTTGTTTGCTTTACTGCCAGCTTTGAAAGGCGAATGAATCCTTATCTCTTCTTCTCCTCTTTTGGAAGCTCTCAAGCTGGGAAGCTTGTGATAAGAGCCGCTCTTCAGCCCTGAAGGGAGGAGGATTTCGAGCAAGAGGCCCATACAATTCATTGCAAAATTGGGACTGCGCACGAAAGGCGGCAATGGGAAGATCTTATTCCGCAGAGGCCATTTTGACGTTCTCCATCCCATTTTGCTTCCTTCTCCACGTCAATGCCACTGGCCTGCCATCA
Organism: Phrynosoma blainvillii; assembly: GCA_026167975.1. Lineage (NCBI taxonomy): Eukaryota > Metazoa > Chordata > Lepidosauria > Squamata > Phrynosomatidae > Phrynosoma > Phrynosoma blainvillii. The sequence goes on along the minus strand of JANUYF010000005.1, from coordinate 1,015,591 downwards.
TCTCAGGTCCAACTGGTTCATGCCAAACCATTTTTGGGAGAAAAAGCAGCCATTTGGGTTGATGAGACTTCAGACAAAACAGCTGCTGGGAAAAGCCCATGCACCAAGCAAAACTCGAACCCAAACCCAGAAAGGTGTCAAAAGTTCCAGCCAGACGCCCTGAATGCAGGATGTGCCAACCTTTCCATAAATCCCACTCCTGCTGTTAGTCACCTCTACACATACAATATATATAACACAATGTTTCTTTACAAATATTTATTTGACCAAAATACATTAAAATTAGCTGAAATTAATTTTAAAAAGCCACTGTTCATTAAATATTATTCATTTTCAAAAACCCAACAACTCATTATTAGGAAATGCCACCCTCCAGCTCATCCAAGCGGGGAAACGAGGGCTTTGCGCCCAGGATGTAATTCTGTCCCCCAAAATGTAAACGTCCTCCAACAATCTCCCCAATTTCTAGCCTTGCAGAGAGAGAGGCGGACTATAATTCGCACGGAGAACTCTTCCTCTATTTGCTGCGTATTCTCATCCCTTGGGTCACTTTGCCTGGACAGGTTGAGTCTCCCTTACCCAGACTTACGAAATCCAAAACAGTCCAAAACCCAAAACATTTTTCGTAGGCGGCTGAGATAGGGACGACACCTTTGCTTTTGGATGGTTCAGTGTACCCAAACCTTGTTCCACACAGAAAATTATTTAAAATATTGTATAAAACTGTCTTCAAGCTATGTGTATAAGGTGCTTATGAAACATAAATGAATTCTGTTTGCACTTGGACCCCATCTCCAAGATATCTCATATTATGTGGCGATATACAAATACAGGTATTCCAAAATGCAAAAAGAATATTCCCAAATCCAAAACACTTCTGATCCCAAGCATTTTGGATAACAGAGACTCAACCTGTGCCCTTTTATTTTGGCGCCTGAGCTGCATCTCTGTATATTCTACTGCAATTTTTAAATTATTGCAATCAGAAATTGGGGGGATTAAAGGAAAATTTCATGGGGGAGGCAGCAAAATTCTTATTTTGGAGGCAATGCCTTAATTTTGCTTTTCCCTTGTAGCTATACATTTTGCACCTTGCCACTCAATTATAATTAAATGTAGATATATACATGGACCTTAAATGAAGTGAAATCAACTTGGATCAATGGATGCCACGTGCCGTAGGCTGTATTTCAGAAGAAGGAACTGGCAAAACCATCGCTGAGGATTCCTTGCCTAAGAAAACCCTATAAAAATTAATGGGATCACCGTGGGTCTATAGGCAACTTGAAGGCACGCATACACACACAATACTAACTGCTAATATGGACTAAAAGGATCTAAACTTACTATATCGACAAAAGTATTGACTATCCCATCGGCTACAGTGCAATTAGGTCTTTTTGCGTCTTCCGTGAGCTGCCATTGCATTTCAATAGCAAACTGCAAAGAATGTGATCAATACCTAGATCAGAAATTCCTATAAATCGTAAGCATGAGTTTTGCAGATTTCTGCATCTATGTTTCACAAGAGTTTAATAAAGCATTAAAAACTGTAGGAATAAAAACAGAAAGAGGTTCTTGAGGCACAGCTAGGATATTTCCAGTCCTTCAGCAAGAAAGAATGAGAATCCGAGGCAGAATTTAATCACTTTATTCTTGTTTACATCAGAGAGGGTTTTACAAAATGTAATTTACATTCGCTAAAATGACTTGTTCGCTGTTAAAAACAGTCTCGTTATTGTTTAAAACTGGGAATACTGGTTATGTCGAGGGGTTTTGCCCAATAAAAACCTGACGGCAGGCGAATGCACTCAGGCCTGTATTTCCCGATATGCAGCACATCCTATGGATTTTCCTATTTCACCCACAAACCCAAGCTTCTAGTCCTCAGGGCAGCGAAGGCAGGCTGCCCAAACATTATTTCGGCAGGACCCGAAGAAGCCGCACTTTCTGAGGGAGCCAGGAAGAAATTCAGGGAGGGGACAACATCTTTTGTCGGTAGTAGCAACAGTAAAATAAATTACGCTCGGTTCAATTCCCTTCATTTCATTGCCTTAGTCAAAAGATGTAATTTTCAGAATAAAGGAAAAAGAAGAAAAGGCTTGATTTGCATTTTGTCCAGGCTGCTTAGAACTGATTTCCGGGCAACAAATTCCATTTTTTAGGGAGTGTGTGAATTGCTTAGGGTTTTTTTAAGCCCAGGGAGTACACGCTGCGTAGAATGCTTGCTGGGAGCGCAAAGGGGCCGCCATTTTGTCACTGCCACGCGGGGTCAAAAGCCACGGGGAAGATCAGGGGCTGTTCTGGCTGGGGCTGTGTGGGCAGGGAGCCCTGGGGCATGGCACTGACCGCCCAACCCGTGGCGCTGGTCAGAGGGGCCATGGTGGTGTGGGTCCGTTCATGGCGCAAGAGGTGGGTCTTGCGGCTGAAACTCCGGGCGCAGTGGGTGCAGATGTACGGCCGCAGACCAGTGTGGACGGCCTGGTGCCGCACCAAATTGGTCTTGGAGCTGAAGCGGCGCGGGCACTGGGTGCAGGCATGTGGCCGCAGCCCTGTGTGGACGGCTTCGTGCCGGGCCAGGTGGGACTTTCGGCTGAACGCCCGACCGCACAGCGGACAGGCGAAGGGGCGTTGGCCAGCATGGGACTTGACGTGTGCCAGCAAGCTGGCCCGGGTGCTGAAAGTGCGGCCGCACTGTGTGCAGGAGAAAGGCCGCTCGGCTGAGTGCTGGTTACGCCGGTGCCGCTGCAGGTGCCGCTTGTGGGCGAAACATCGGCCGCACTCGGTGCAGGCAAAGGGGCGCTGCCCAGCATGGCCCCCGCATTGGTGAGAGGCCAGGCCGGCCCGGTGGGCAAAGCTCCTTTCACAGTGCGGACAGGCATACGGTAGCAGCCCCATGTGCCCGCGCAAGTGCGCCGTGAGGTGGCGCTTGTCGCTGAAGCCCCGGCCACACTCCGCACAAGAAAAGGGCCGCCCCCCCTCAACGTGGAGCCGCTGGTGGGAAGCCAGGTTCTTCCGCCAGGCAAAGGCCTTCCCGCAGTCCGAACAGAGGAACGGCTTCACTTCAGGCTGCTGGCAGGCTGGGTCAGGGCCCTCTTCTGGCTCAGTTTTGCTGACTGGCTCCACGCAGGGGGTGGCCCCCTCCTCCTCCCCCTGTGCCCCACAGAGAGGTCCACACTGCCCTTGCTCTGGATAGGGAAGCCCGAGTGCCATCACCTCTCTTTGGACGTTATGCTCGACGCACGGCACCCTGCCCGGTTCCTGCTCAACCGGAGCCTTGAAGAGGACAGAACCCTGATACGCCTCTGGGTGTCCCATGCAGGAAGGGGGGAATGGCGTCAGTCCACTCGGCTCCCGGTACAACACAGTGGTCAGCCCCAGTTCACTTGGGTCCCTGCAGGGGGTTGTGGCCGGCCCTAGTTCGGCGGAGGTAGCCATGGCCTGCCCCGGTTCAGTGGGGTCCCCGCGGAGACCTGCATCCGTCTGTGTTTGGAGGTCCCCTCCACAGTTCCCTGGGGCTTGCCCTGTTTCCAAACGGTCCCCCCTCTCCAATGTGGGTCCCTCCTCATGGAGGCGCTGGTGGCGCAGCAGGTGCCGGCGGTGTACGAAACTGCGAGTGCAGAGGAGGCAGGCATGGGGGCGCTCCCCGGTGTGGGTGAGCTGGTGGCGCACCAGGTGCGTCTTCTTCCGGAAGCTCTTGGGGCAGTGATCACACGGGAAGGGCCGCTCTCCTGTGTGCACGCGCTCATGAGAGCCCAGGTGGATCTTTTGCGAGAAGCGGCGGCCACAGTGGGAGCAGGCAAAGGGACGTTCGCCGGTGTGGATGCGGGCGTGGCGGGTCAGGTGGGCCTTCTTGCCAAAGGCCTTGCCACATTGGGGGCAGGCAAAGGGCCGAGGACGGGGGTCTTCAGGGCCGCCGCCACTGCCACCCCCACTGCCACCCAGGGGGGCTCCGGGATGCTCACACTTGGGGCAGGCCAGGGGCTTCTCTTCATTCAACATCTGCCACTGCTGTAGCGCCAGGCCTGAGAGCTCACCCAGGCCTCCGGTGCCTCGGTAGTCCCCCCGGGGGTTCAGGCCCTCCGCCTTACAGACGCCACCCGCAGGCAAGCCCGGGAACAGCACTTCTGCACTCAGGCCAGCTGGCCACTCCGAGTAGTCTTCGGCCTCCACTTTCACCGTCCGGATCAGCCACTCGCCTGCTGGGATCAAGAGGACAAGAAAACCAGCAGTTTAGGAGAGGCAGAAGATTGGCTCCAAGTGAGCGGTGTGTGTACATGTGTGGTTTGTAGCCAAAAATGCTATGGAAGGATCAACAGATGACCAGACAGAGGAGACAGGCTACAGTGCCACCTGGAACGCAATGGTTTTATCTTGCTTTTCTTCCATGCAAGTGGCTCAGGGTGTATGTGAAAATAAAATAGCTATAACAGTCTGAATACAAAATTTTAAAAAAGCATTAAACATACCAGCCACTTAAAAAATGTTAATTTAGAAATGTTAAACAAACATTAGAACCTCTGACTCCTCTGCTTTCAAAAGTTGAGCAGAGTCAAGGCTAGTTAATCCCTGGTCGGGAGATGTCATCCACAGGGAAGACCGGAAGGGACCCTTCTGGCTGGGCTAAAAAAGGAATCCGGAAACCCTGGAAAGGCACCGTGGCTGCTACCAGTCAGAGTTGACCATACAGGGTGCAAGGGCAGCTTGCTACACCAGATTGGGTCTGGTTAGTGCTTGGGGGACACCACAAGGAGGGACCATCAGGAACGGCTCTTAGCTATCCACAGGCTCAGGAGAAAGAGATATCACGGCTGCTGCCAGTCAGTGCTGACCATACAGGGCTAGAAGGACCAAGGGCCTGGCAGCTTCCTCTGGCCCATGCAGAATATCTGGGCTTCAGCCCTTGGCATTTAAGATTGTCAGAGTGAAAGGTGGAGAGGGCTCCTGTACCCTTAATGCAAGGCTAGGCAAAATGCAGCACAGGGGCCTTGGGGACCCCCTAGAACCCCCACAAAGCCCCAAAAAAATATTTTTAAAAAACATGGGACACTTTCCTGGTTATATTTTGCCGTAGAGCATTTGCTGCCTGCCTTATCTAGGGAGTCTGATGGTTCAGCGCAAACAGCAGGGGCTGCACCAATGGATCTTAAGGAGTGCTAAGCCTCTCTCCTAAACACCCTGCCAGCCTTTCTGAGGGAGACCTAAGAGTAGAGCAGCAGAGGATTTTTCTTCAAAACCAGTGACAGTTGCAGAAATCCCCCCTTCTATACAACCATTCATGGTACAGGAGCCCTCTCCAAATTTCATCCTGGCAACCCTCTTGGTGCTTCCAGGAAGGGCTGGGACAGTCCTGCTTGGAAACGTGGTAAGCCATGGCTACCAGTCAGAGCTGGCAATACTGGGCTATAAGGGTCAAGGATCTGGTCCATCATCAGGGCACGCGGTGGGAAGTGCAGCCCCCAAGGCCTCTTCTGAAGGTGGCTAACGCAGCCCCCTAGCCTCCGACGGTTGCCTACCCCAGCCATAGGGCTTTGGTGGGCCCTGCTCCTCAGCGCTGGCCTCTCCCCAAATGCCCCAGCCCTCCGGGTGAGGAGGACGCAATCCTTACCTGGGCAACTCCTCTCAGGTTGCTTTGATTCCCCCATCCCTCCTCGCTGGTCCGCTTTCAGCTGCTGTGGCGGTGGCTGCTCCTTCTTAGCATGGCTCCCCATCTCTGGAGGGACGCATCCTGCTCAAGGGAAGAGGGGAAATTAGTGGGACAGAAAGGACATTTGTGCCTTGCAGTCTCCGGTTGTGGGGCAGGCTCCTAAGCAGAGAGCTCTTTGGGGGCCTTGTACATTCTGGAGTTATTTATTTATCCCACCCAATATCATGGGGTATGTGGGCAGCCTACGAGTAAAATTGATTTGAAACAGTTTCCCCCCCCCCCCTAATGTTTGGAATTTAAAACAGCGGAAATAATTTGAGCAGACTAAAAGCACATTAAGCAATTTAACAAGCTGGAACCGTTCAAAAGGTTAAAACTATTTAAAAACCACGTGAATTTACATTTTTGGGTGAAGAGTTATATACAAATACTTTTGGGAGAGCTTTAGTTGTGTCAGCTACATGGCCTCTGTGGCCCCTTCCCACTCCGTGATTCAATGATTAGGATCCAAAGCCATGGTTTAACTGGGTGCCAGAAGGAAACCAATGTTGGTGCCAATTGGACCTCCAAGGGTCTTTAAAACTAAGAACTGCAGTTTAGCAACAAGGAAGTCAAATCAATCTTTGGCTGAATTGATAACAGCCAGAGTTTTGGACATTTAACTTTTTGGGATGATAACTCTCGGTGTCCCCCAGCCTCAGGGATTGTGGGAGGTTTTAGCCTCCCAAAATTTGTTTTCCAAGCTCTGATGTTGACATCTTATCCCCACCTCAGAAACTGGATCAAAGTCCACTGGGGGGCCTTTTTTGCTGTGGCACCCCAATTGTAATTGTTTTTTAAACTTTTGTATGTTTTAATCTTAATTTTAATACTGTTTTAACTTTGTTGTTTTTTACTTTACTTTATTTGGTGGTTTTTTAAATTGTTTTTAAAGTGTTTTTATTTTGTAAGCCACCTTGGGTCCCTTTTTGAGAGAAAGGGGGCATAAAAATGAAATAAATTACTTAAATAATTTGTGCGCTGTCCTAATTGGCATCAATGCTGGAGTCATTCTGGAACTGAACTAAAACATGACTTTTTATTAAAGCCCTTAAAACCTAATTAATCTCATTCAGCTTTGCACATGTACATGATTTTAAAATGGTTTTAAACCATTTTGGGGCCACTGAGAGGCAGAAGGTTGAAGGTGCTATGCTGCAGCATCCCAGACTTTAACTGGTTTTAAACCATTGTGTTTATAACATGACAAATCTTTGGGTTTGCTTTTACTCTGCTTAAATTAATATTTCACACTGTTTAAAATGATATTAAATTGTTCAGCTTGATTACACTGTCACTGCCCTGAGATCCCTGGAGACAGGATGGGATGCTTTTGGAAATAATTGAATCAACGGTTGCTAAAACGCTCATCCATGCTCTCTGCCCAGCCCTCCACAGGATTTGCGCTTCTCCATGAGTCAATAAAAGCAATGCTGAGGCAGAGGGTTGGAGAGGCTGGTGCCGTACTGAGGCATCCAAGACTTGCATGCACCTTGTGCCATATGGTGCAGGGTACAAGTCTTGGATGTCACAACACGGCACTGACACTGTTGTTACTTCATGGCCCTGGGAAGCTCACACTTATTTCTCAGCACTCCAACCTTCTACCTCAGCATTACTCCTATCACCTCAATGGCCCAAGGCAGTCAGTTCCAAAGGCCAATGTCCTTTCCACACTCCTCTCCTGTCACCCTGATCATTTTGCCCTTCCAGGGTTTCCTACCATGCTGTCCAGGACAGTTAGCCTTTCTACAAGCTTAGAAATTTGCCATTTCAAGTTACTAGTCCTCTCTGACCTGCACCAACACAACCGGGAGGCTCCCTTTTTTCGGCTTCGGCTTGGCCCTTGGCCAGAAGTGGCCTTCCTTCCTCAATCTGGGCTACCATTTCAGGTTTGGCAACCGAGGACCCTGCAAGAGAGAGAGGACACAATTTGTAGAGCACAATTCCATCTTGGGTTGTGACCTGTTGTGTAAGGTGATGCAATTGCAAAGAATGGGGGAACAGGACCCACTTCTGAGCCAGAGTCCAAAGAGATTGGTCTGTTTTAGTATGAAAAGGAAAGCAAGGGAGAGGAATTTGTGGGTAGTGTTCAAGGTAAACCAGTTTATTTTAGCCAGATGTATTCCCTCGATTTATTCAACTTCTACAATCCATTACTCTATTTATTCCAAGAGTGGGATTCAAGAGAGCAAAGAATTCAGAGATGGAGCCATATTCATCTGGAAAATATTAGTATGCAAAAGGATCTTGTATCACCTTTGTGACTGAGCAAAAGATGCTGTAGCCTAAGCGTTCCTAGACTTGGTGTACATCCTCAGATGCATGGAGTGAAATGTTGCCCAGGAAGGATCTTTATAGTCAGACTCTATGAAAAGCCTTAGAAATGCAAAACTTGTGGGGTCTGGTGATGAGGCGACAGGTTGAGGCACAAATGCTGGAGGACAGATGTTGCCTAAGGTCAGGATGGCTGGGGGATGGCCATACGGATGGATGATGGAGGGCATTTTGGCCGGTGGGTGTGCAGGCTGGGAACCAGAAAGGAGATGAGGCTGGGATATTGTCCACTGCTATAATATGTGTAGTGTGCAAGGAAGCTTCATGAGGAGGCTTTTGGACAGTTGATCACATCTGGAATCTGGGAACCATGCCCTATGAAGAGAGACTTGGGGAGCTGGGTATGTTTAGCCTGGAGAAGAGGCGGTTAAGAGGTGATAGGATAGCCCTCTTTAAATATTTGAAGGGAGGTCATCATATTGAGGATGGAGGAAGCTTGTTTTCTGCTGCTCCAGAGAATAGGACACAATGGAGCCTCAATGGGTGGAAGCTACAGGAAAAGAGATTCCAGCTCAGTATTAGGAGGAACATCCTGAAGGTAAGAGATGTTCCAATGTGGAAGATGCTGCTGCTGCCTCCATGGAGGGTGGTGGAGTCTCCTTCTTTGGAGGTTTTTAAACAAAGGCTGGATGGCCATCAGTCACAGGGAGGGCTTGGATTGTGTATTCCTGCATGGCAGAAGGGGGTTGGACTGGATGGCCCTTAGGGGTCTCTTCCAACTCTTATCATTCTATGATTTCATGATCTCTAGTCATACAGTCTGACTGTAAAGGTCTTTCCTGGGCAACACTCCACTCCATGCATCTAAGGAAATTGCTAAGTCTATGAAAGCTAATGGTACAACTTCTTTTGCACTGTGAGAATAAAAAAGAAGCACAAGTAAAAGGCACATATAGCCAAAAGCATACAAAAAGCTAGGATTAAAAATAATATTGAACTACTTAATAAATTAAAAAACTGTATAAAACATTAATCTAAAATCACAGATGAAAACAGAAAACCCGCTGTATAAAACTACCGCTTGCTGAAATAGAAAGGTCTTTACCCAATGAGCAAAGGACAGCAAAGCGGGGCATAAATCAAATTTTAAAAATCTATCTGTCTGTTTCATGGGGATCTGATGGCTGGGAATGGCAATGAGGAAAGAAAGATTGCCTAGAGATGGCTACCCGGCCCAGCCTTTGCAGCCAGAGAGTCGGAAAAGGTGGTTGTGTCTTACCCAGAGCGAGGGTGGTGCCGAAGTTCTCCCGCATGGTGTCCGCACGCGCCGCCCAGCCCCTCCAGCGCTCTGGGGCCGGATAGAGAGCCCCGTCTTCACACCGCACCGGCACCTGGGACGAACAAACACCGTTGCGTTAGGGCAATGGTCCCCAAGCACTTTTTGAGCGACTGCCCCCTTGCCTCTTTGGTGACAACCCCACAATCTCTGGATATTAGCTCTACTGCAAATTCAAAAGATAAGGGCCTTCTGGCGAAGGAGCCCAGCTAGCCCAGGAGTCTCAACTCTGACTGGTAGCCCCAGGGGCCCTTTCATACCACAGTGGGCCCTCCACATTCGATTTTAACCCGAGAGAACACCTCTCTAGGAATCTCCAGGTCCTCCAGTGCAACTCTATGGTCAACATCTGCCATAGAACCATGACCATAGAACCATGCTGGAGGACCTACAAATGCCTAGAGAGGTGCTTTCTCTAGGAACTTCTAGGTCCTCCAGCACAACTCTATGGTCAACCTCTGGCAGAGTTGCGCTGGAGGACTTAAGAGATTCCTAGAGAGAACATATTAATCAAAAGCGCAAATAATCAAAGCCGCAAAAGTCAAAGCTGCCAATGTGGAGGGCCAGCTGTACACAATTATTGTACTATGGCCCTACTTTAATTGCCATGGCTCTGTCCTTGGAAATCCTAGGATTTCCAGTTCAGGGACCGGTGGAAAGCTAGGATGGCGTCATGCTTTAAGTGCTGGACTGGGACTCTAGGAGAGCTGGGTTTGAATTCTCTCTGCTCAGCCCTGGAAACCCACTGGGCCAGCTTGGGCAAGTCACACTTTCTCAGCCTCAGCGGAAAACAATAGCAAATCTTCCCTGAATAAATTGTGCCTAGAAAACCCTGACTGCATCTGCACTGCAGAAATAATGCAGTGTGACACCCCTTTAACCGCCATGGCTCAATGCCATTTGGGATTTGTAGTTTCAAGAGATATTTAGCCTTCTGTCAAGGAGTGCTGGTGTCACAACAAACCAGAAATCCCTGGATCCCATAGCATGGCAGCTGAGCCACGGCAGTTAAAGCAGTGTCAAACGGCTTTATGTCTGCAGTGCAGATGCAGCAAGCAGTCAGAACTGGCAGAACTGTACTGAATTTGACTTTGGGTTCAAAATAAAACCTTATAGCATTCGGTATTTTTAAAAAATGTTTAAGGAAAAATACAGTAGATCCTGGAGTTTGGATCCAGGACCCTCTGTGGATAACAAAATCCGTGGATGCTCAAGTCCAATTAAATACAATGGCACAGTAAAATGGTTTCTCTTGTATAAAATGGCAAAAATCATATATCTATCTATCTATATATATATATATATATCTATGAGAGCCAGTGCAGTGGTTTGAGTGTTGGACTGTGACTCTAGAGACCAGGATTCGATTCCCAGCTCAGCTATGGAAACCCACTGGGTGATCTTGAGCAAGTCACTCTCTCTCAGCCTCATGGGAAGGCAATGGCAAATCTCCTCTGAGCAAATCCTGCCAAGGAAAGCCCACGATAGGTTTGCCTTTGCATCGCCGTGAGTAGGAAACAACGTAAAGGCACACAACAACAACAACAACATACACAGGCACATATATGTAAACATTTCAAGCCATGAATGCTTGAATCCATGAATAAAAAAAAAACCATGGACACAGAGGGCTGACTGTATTTGTAATTTCAATTGACAATTATTCAAAACATATAAATCTACCATCTCAAAGAAGCTTGCCGTGAAGTCAGGTGCATTTCAGCAAATCACCATAACTCAAGACGAAGAACGTTTTGTGTGTCAACTTGTGTCCGAACATCAAATGCTGAGATGCCAAGAAGGCACCAAAAGTCAGCAAAGGAGTCGCAGTTGAAGTTTTGGCCTTACTGATGCCAGAGCCCTGCCTGCCTGTCACACCTCACAATTAAAGCTCTATAATTCCACTTTAATGGCCATGGCTCCATCCTAGGGAGTCCTGGGGACCTGCATTCAGGGATGGGCATTTCCAGTTCTCAGCCAGAGAGCTCTAGCGCCTCACCAAACTACAAATCCCAGGACCCCTTCGGATGCGGGTAGACCCATAGCGCTGGGAGGGTGTGGTGTGTGCCGAAATAATGCCTTCTTCTGCACAGCCCTTCAAGGGGGAAAGGCCCTTCCCAGTCCGGAGTCTTGCAAGCTTTTCCCCGGAGGGAGGCCAAACCCCCCAAGGGCCTGCGTCCAAAGGCCCTCCTGCCCCAAAGGGCTGGCTCCGTTTCGGGACGAAGGGCTTCCCTGCTTGCTTTCCTTTTCCTAATCAAAGGAGGAAGAGAGGAAGAGGAGAGGGAACAGAGAGTCACCATGCATGGCTTTGTCCCCTGGTCAAGCTGACCGACTGGCAGGACACAGAAGCCAGTCAGGCTGCAAAGATGCCCTCTTGAGGTCAAGGGCAAAGCCAGCAGCCCAGGCTCCCTGGCCCAGGGAAAGAAACCCATGGCACTGATGGGGCGGCCCCAAGTCCCCAGCGATTTGCAAGGACTGCAGAGAGGGCTCCCAATGCGAACCCTGCCCTCTCTCTGCTCTGCCCCAAATGGCTCTCCCCCCAAGTGCTTGACCCCCAGCCCTTCCTGCAACACCCCCTTGGCCTGCTTTCCCCCCCTTCCCCTCCATCCTGCCCCAGAGCAAGCGGGGGGGGGGGATGCAAGGGCCACGGAGGGAGGCCAAGATGGAGGAGGAACTGGTTCGTTTGGAGCAGGGCCTTTCCTGGGGGGCTTCACACCCCCTTTTAGCCCTGCGCTGATGCATAGCACAGCCGTTGTTCCCACTGTGTTTTGGGTTCGAGATTCTCTTCGATTCACTTGAACCCTTGGGTTATCCACACACGCCATCGTTTCGCCTCCATTCCCTTGAACCAGGGTTTCCCAAACGTTGGTCCTCCAGAGAGGTTTGGGACCTCAGCTCCCAGAATTCCTGACTGCTGGCCCAATTGCCCAGGGCTTCTGGGAGCTGCAGTTCAACGCATCCGGAGGACCAAAGTTTGGGAAACGCTGCCTTGAACGACGCAGAGGGATCCGAATCCATTTGGAAGCGGAATCACACCTTGACAATGCGGATCGACACGGATCTTTCAGGAAAACGGGGGGGGGGGGGGGGACAGTATCGAATATTCTGGGTTAAGTGGGGATTTTGGTAGCCCCCTCCCCTCAAATAACCCGAATTCATCCCAGATTATCTTTGCAGTGCGAATGGGGCCCTGGATTCGCACCCGCTTCTTCAGAGGCCTGGCAAGAAATCTACCAAAGCTCAGGCTTTCAGCTAGTCTTAAAAGCAGTGATTGGTCCAAAACACACTGCAGAAATAATCCAGTTTGAGACCGCTTTAGCCGTCCTGGCTCAGTGCTAGGGAACCCTGGGAACTGTAGTTTGTTGTGGCCCCAGAGCTCTCTCTGACAGAGGTGGCTCAATGTCTCTACAGTTCCCAGGATTCCCTACAGCACTGAGACAGGGCAGTTGAAGCGGTCTCAAACTGGACTATTTCCGCAGTGCGTTTTGGATCCTTGATTCCTTCCTGCCTTGCGCGCATCCCACCTTCCTTTTAATATTCCTTTTAATATTGAATTATTCTTTCTTTGAAAAGTGCCAGGAGTCTCCAGAACAAACAAAGGGGTGTGTGTGCCTCTGAGCATGTGCAAAGTGCAATTTCCTTTGCAAGTGGATCACCCACAGTTTAAACACAAACACACACACACAAACAAGATGAGATCCAGGTCAGAAAGGGCAGCTATGGAAATGCATTCATTTGTTGTTGTGTGCCTTCAAGTCCCTTCTGGCTTAGTTAGGGTGACCCTAAGAGGGTTTGCTTGGCAAGGTGGCCTTCCCCTGAGGAGGAGGCTGAGAGAGTGTGACTTCCATGGCCAAGGGAGGCTCTCCAGAGCCATAGGCCACAGCGCTGGAAAAGGGGCTCAAACTGCATTGCTTTGAGAATGTGGGTGATGCACCCCAACTCTGAGAAAGGTTTAAGAGAGACAGTAAAGACACACAGGACAAAACTTGCAAAAGTGGCCATTAGAATGGAATTAAACCATTAATTAGTATTATTATTTGCATCCTGAATTTCTTGCAAATTAAACTTGCAAAAGTGACCATTAGAATGGAATTAAACCATTAATTATTATTATTATTATTATTATTATTTGTATCCTGATTTTCTTGCAAATTAAACTTGCAAAAGTGTCCATTAGAATGGAATTAAACCATTAATAATAATAATAATAATAATTATTATTATTATTATTTGTATCCTGATTTTCTTGCAAATTAAACTTGCAAAAGTGTCCATTAGAATGGAATTAAACCATGAATTAGTATTAATATTATTATTTGTATCCCGATTAATTATTGCAAATTAAACTTGCAAAAGTGACCATTAGAATGGAATTAAATCAAATTATTTGTATCCGGGTTAATTATTGCAAATTAAACTTGCAAAAGTGACCATTAGAATGGAATTAAACCATTATTATTATTATTTGTATCCTGATTTTCTTGCAAATTAAACTTGCAAAAGTGACCATTAGAATGGAATTAAACCATTATTATTATTATTTGTATCCTGATTTTCTTACAAATTAAACTTGCAAAAGTGACCATTAGAATGGAATTAAACCATTATTATTATTATTTGTATCCTGATTTTCTTACAAATTAAACTTGCAAAAGTGGCCATTAGAATGGAATTAGACCAAATTATTATTGTTATTGTTATTATTATTTGTATCCCGGTTAATTATTGCAAATCAAACTTGCAAAAGTGACCCTTAGACTGGAATCAATCCATTATCATCATCATCATCATCATCATCATCTTCTCCCCACTGTCTTTCTTCTCCCAGGGGGTGGGTCCCCAAGCCTTGCCCCCCCTTTTGGCCCTGGATTATTTGGGGGACCCCCTTGCCCCCCCCCGTTCCTTACCTGTTGGGGGGCTGCTCCCAGGGCCATCCGGGGGTGTTTTGGGTGTTTTGGGGGGGTATGTGTGTCCCAGATCTTCTTCTTCTCCTCCTTCTCCAGAGACCCCCCCCCCAAAAATGACTCTCCCCTGCTGGGCTTTGCAAGGGGGGGCTGGGGGGGAGAAAGCCTTTTCTTCCTGGTTTTGCCAAAGATCTTGCAAGGGGGGCAATGGGGGGGGGGCCAGGCGCAATTGCAGCCGGGATCGGGGCCGGGGGGGGACCTGGAGGGCTGGGACCCCCAAACCCTGCGCCCCCAACCCCCCCTTGGCAAAAGGAAGGAGGGAGGGACCCAAAAAGTGCGCGCCTTCTCCTCCTCCTCCTTCTTCCTGCTGCTGCTTCTCTGGCCCTGGGAAAGGGAGGAGGCGGGGGAACTACAACTCCCAGCAGGCCCTGGGGCAGCCCGGGAGGGGAGGGGGAGGGGCTGCAAAGGGGGAGGGGAGGGGAGGGGAGGGGAGGGGGCAACCCAGCCAGAAAGAGTCCCCCCTCCCTCCCCCCCCCCCGAAAAAAAGCCCCCGCCTCTTGCCACGCCTTTGGCTTTTGCGAAGGTTGCTTTAAAAGGCGGCCCTAAAAGTGTGGCTGCGTCTGCAAGGGCAGAGTTAACGCGCTTTCACACCGCTCTCGCTGCAAGGCCTCTTCCGCCAACACATTCCTTCCCTCAAAGGAGTGTTTATTATATGTTTACATATGAAATATATATATATTGTACTCTTCTCCAGCCCCACATTCTCTCAAATGCTGCATTGGTTTTCCTTCTGTCTTCTTTTTTGACTGTCCATCTCTCACATCTGTACATGGAAATAGGGAATGCAATGGCTTGTATTGCTCAGGCAAAAGGCGGGATATAAGAAATTATTATTATTATTATTATTATTATTATATGATTCTGACTTTTGTGCTGAGTTGTCTATCTTTGCATTTGAGGACCTTTTCTAGTTCTTTCAGAGCCACTCTCCCCATTCTTAGGGCCTTTGCAGACTGCCAGAAATAGTGCAACTTGAAGCCACTTGAACTGCCCTGGCTCAGGGCTAAGGAATCATGGGAAGTGTAGTTTATGTTGGCACCAGAGTTCTCTGACAGAGAAGGCTCAATGTCCCAGAAAATAATACAATTCCCATGATTCCCTAGCCCTGAGCATGGGCAGTTAAAGTGGCCTCGAGCTATACTATTTCTGCAGTCTGTAAAGGCCCTTAGTCTTCTTCTGATTTCCTGACTGCAGTCCCCATTTCTATCCATGTTTGATCCCAGGGATGGGAATTCTTTTACCATGTCTATTTCTTCATAGTCTAGGTTGAACTTGTGAAGGTCCTCAGTGGTCATTATTTCTGTTTTCTTTAGGTTCAGCATTAATCCTGCCTTTGCACTTTCTTCTTTGATTTTCCTTAGGAAGTGTTCCAGGTCTGTGAGGTTTTCTGTTAGTACTATGGGTCATCTGCATATCTTAGATTGTTGATATTCCTTCCTCCTGTTTTCACTCCTCCTCCTTCTGTGTCTAAGCCTGCTTTTCTTATAATATGTTCTGTATACAAATTGAACAGATTGGATGAAAGGATGCATCCTTGTCTGACCCCTTTGCCAACTGGGAACCATTCAGTTTCTCCATCTTCTGTCCTGAGAGTAGCCTCTTGTCCTGAGTTCAGATTCCTCCTCCTCAGGACTATCAGATGTGTTGGCACTCCCATCATGTCTTTAAGGGCCTTCCATAGCCTTTCATGGCCTATGCAGTCAAAGGCTTTGCTATAGTCTATAAAGCACATGTTGATTTTCTTCTGGAACTCCTTGCTAGCCATTGTATGTTTGCAATGTGGTCCCTAGTGCCTCTTCCTTTCCTGAACCCTGCTTGGACCTCTGGGATCTCTCTTTCCATATGTGATACATACCTATCTATCTATCTATATTATATATATATATATATATATAGAGAGAGAGAGAGAGAGAGAGATACACCATGTATTTTCTATGTATACCCTGGGATTTGTAGTTTCCTGTGGCCCCAGAGCCTCCTCTGATGAGGCTGCATCCACACTGCAAGAGTTAACACACAGTTTGACACTGCTTTCTCTGCCCTGGCTGCATGCAATGGAAACCTGGGATTTATAGTTTGGTGGGGCGCTTAGCCTTCATCTGCCAGAGAGAACAACAAACTACAAATCTCAGATCTCCACAGCGCTGGGTGAAAGCGGTGTCAGGCGGCATTATTTCTTTATTGCAAATTTTCTTTTCCAGCTTTTTCTAATAGGTCCAAAACACACCGCAGACCACTTAAACTGCCCTGGCTCAGTGCTAGGAACCTCTGGGAATTGTAGTTTTGTGAGACGTTTAGCCCTCTCTTCCTGAGAGCTCTGGGGGCTCAATAAACTATAAACAATAACAGACTGCATTGTGTCTCTTGCAAATTTTCTTTTCAAATCTTTCTAAGTTTTAGGGGCTGTCTTCCTTTTGAATCCAGGGTTTGTGGTTGTGTGTTTTCATTGCGGATCATGAGGTTTTGTTTGCCACCATGGCCTTCCCCAGAGGCTGAGAGAGTGTGACTTGCCCAAGGCCACCCACTGGGTTTCCATGGCCCAGGAGGGAATCATCAAACCCTCGTCTCCCAGAGTCCTAGTCTGACACTCAAACCACTGCACCCCATTGTTTCCAAATAGGGCTTTATTGTCACAATTTATTATGAGGCAGTTTGCCACCATGGCCTTCCCCTGAGGCTGAGAGAGTGTGACTTGCTTGGCCCTCCATATCCACGGATTTTTTTTTAATCCATGGATTAAAGCATCCACAGTTTGAAAATATTCCAATATCTATCTGTCTATCTATCTATCTACATTCCAAAAAGCAAACCTTGATTTTGCCATTTTATATAAGGGACACCATTTCACTATTCCATTGTATTTAATGGGGCTTCAGCATCCATAGATTTTAGTATCCATGGGGGGGGGGGAACTAAGGGCCCACTGTATACGCATGTACAGGTATTGCAAAATAATGATGATGATGATGATGATGATGATGATACAACATTTAAAAATATTTATTTTTTGATAATAATTTTAAAATATCCCAAATATTCCAAAACGTCTCAGTTCTAAAGTGTTTTGGGTATGGGAGACTCAGCCTATACAGACAAAGCCAGACTCATGTCCATTTCCATCCTGATTCAGAAGAAATGTTTTTAAAAAATGGTAAATTCCTGATGGTTAACAGCCCCCCCCCTTTTGCCCCTATTTAGTACCAAAGTATTAATGCCGGGGCAAAGCGCCCCCTGCTGGGCTGACCAGGATTGCTTTTTACCTGTAATTGTGAGCATTAGTTTTGCAGGGGTAGGCAACCTTTCCCCTTTAAGGGCCGAGGGACTTCAGCTCCCAGAAGCCTCAGCCATGTTGGCTAATAGTCCCATGTTGGCCAATAGCTCCTGGGATTGTGGGTGCTGAAGTCCCTCGGCCCTTAAAGGGGAAAGGTTGCCTTAGGGTTGCCATACATAGCTCAACTGCACAGGGGTAGGCAACCTTTCCCCTTTAAGGGCCAAGGAGGGACTTCAGCTCCCAGAATCCCAGGAGCTATTGGCCAACATGGCTGAGGCTTCTGGGAGCTGAAGTCCCTCGGCCCTTAAAGGGGAAAGGTTGCCTACCCCTGGTTTAATCTATAGAGGAATATTGTGCATATATATATATATATATACCATATATACTCGACTATAAGTTGGCCTCATGCATAAGTCAAGGGCAGGTTTGGGGACCAAAACTGTGGATTTTTATACAACTCATGGATAAGTTGAGGGTAAAATTTAGGGGCATATAATTAAGGATGTAAAGGACGAAGCAAAGGAAAACAATGCTAAAGAACTTACAAAATTCCAGCAGACACCAGTCGACTCAGGTTTTTTGGGGTCAATTTTTTAACCTGTATTTCCAGACTTAATACATGAGTATATACAGTGTGTGTGTGTATCTCTTTAAATCTGATACAAATGCAGAAACAATGCAAAATGTTGCATAACTGAGCGCTAGGTTGTCACCATAGCAATGCAGGTGGGCTTTGGGGTTGACAATTAGGAAGTGGCTATTTACAAGGTTTGCCTTAATACCAAATAAAAAATATATATATTCTGTCCTGATTATACTCCCTTCAAAACCGAAGGTGGATTTTAACATTTTCAAATGTTGTTGTTGCTGTGTGCCTTCAAAGGGCGGAAAAACTGAAATGCACGTATATAAAATGGGGGACACCTGGCTTAACGCGACTACATGTGAAAGGGATCTAGGAGTCCTAGTAGACCACAAGTTGAACATGAGTCAACACAGTGTGATGCAGCAGCTAAAAAGGCCAATGCGATTCTAGGCTGCATCAATAGAGTATAGTGTCTAGGTCAAGGGAAGTAATAGGGCCACCCTGTTCTGCATTGGTCAGACCTCTCCTGGAACAATCCAGTGTCCAGTTCTGGGCAGCACAGTTCAAAAACGATATTGACAAGCTGAAGCATGTCCAGAGGAGGGTGACCAAAATGGTGGAAGGTCTGGAAACCATAAAGCCCTATGAGGAGAGACTTAGGGAGCTGGACATGTTTAGCCTGGAGAAGAGAAGCATCTCCTTATCACCTGTAAATAAATATCTTATATTTATTATGAATAAATATATAAACAGGGCTATCAGATCACCTCTTAATATGTTTAAGTATTTGAAGGGAGGTCATAGTGAGGAGGGAGCAAGCTTGTTTTCTGCCGCTCCAGAGAACAGGACACAATGGAGCCTCAATGGATGGAAGCTACAGGAAAAGAGATTCCAGCTCAACTTTAAAACATGTTTGCCTTCCTGTGTTAAGAGTTCAAGTTCCTATGATCTGTGAATCATTCCTATGATCTGTGAAGCTTGAGGATGGAGCAAGCCTGTTTTCTGCTGCTCCAGAGAAAAGGACAAGGAGCAATGGATGGAAGCTGCAGGAAAAGAGATTCCACCTCAACATGAGGAAGAACTGTCACGCCGGGGGTGGGATTGTGGGATAAGAATGTATATTTTAATGTTGTAAGCCACCCCAGTTGCGTTGCGCAGAGGGGTGGGATAAAAATAATTTATTATTATTATTATTATTATTATTATTATTATTAAAGGTGTGAATGTGATTTCAGTATTTCACCCAGACCTTGAAATTCCGTGTTGAAATCAGGAAGCTGAACCAGACTGCTCACGGTGAAGATATTTATTTACAAGTGAGAAGGAGATGCCATTTACAGAAGCAGGAACAGAAGAGACAGAGTTCCAGCAAGGATGCACTTCTCTTCCTATCCAGTAGCTCACATCCACACAGAGCTAAACTAGAACTCTCTGGATACTCACTATACAAACTGCAACTGCACTCTCCACAACTCACACTTCAATAACCCACAATAGTTTACATTAGCCACAGCCTTGTATACACTACTAGGCTGATGCAACTCTCCAGTACGTGGCATAGTGCATTACATCCCATTGCTGTGCCATACATAGTCATAGGGGCGGTACTCAATACACATCTAGGTGTCTGGCCACCTCAAGGATATTTAGCACCATGTCCTGGCCTTGTCACACACCACACACCACACACACACACACACCATGACTGTGTAGTTCTATGGACCTTAATTTTACATTGCAATACACTGACAAGAACTTCCTGACACCACTGTTGGGCAGTGGAAGTCACTGCCTTGGATAATGGTGGAGTCTCCTTCTTTGGAGGCTGTTTTTGGACAGAGGCTGGATGGCCATCTGTCACAAGGAGTGCTTTTATTGTGAGTTCCTGCATGGCAGAAGAAAGGGGTTGGACTGGATGGCCCTTGAGGTCTCTTCCAGCTGTATCATTCTGTGAGATTGTGTCATTAAGATCTCACAGTGGCAGAGAATAATTCCTACATGGTGCAATGGTTTGAGCATTTGGACTATGACTTTGGAGACTGGGGTCTGAATCCATGGAAAAGGTCACTGGGTGATCTTGGGCAAGTCACATTCTCTCAGCCTCGGAGGAAGGCTCTGAACAAATCTTGCTGAGAAAACCTGATGAAAACCTTAGGGTCACCATAGTCAGAAATGACTTGAAGGCACACAACAACAACAACAACAATAACAACAACAAATTTTCCAATATATTCCTGATGGTTTGTTGTCTCCAAGGCTACAGAATCCTACCTGACTCCATCTTATCTAATTAATCTCTACCCGTCATGTAACTTAATTGAGCCACTTTCTCCCAGCCAGGCTCCTCCAAATGGAAAATGGGATTAGCGGCCAATGGCTTTGCACCATCACTTTGCAAAAGTGTCATGGAAAACCCAAACAGGGGAAAGGGGACTGTTTGTTTTGGACCTGGACTGAGAAGAAATAGAGGAGGAGGAGGAGGAGGAGGAGGAGGAGGGTGTATATTTTTGGGCGGCCAAACCCTTGGAAAGGATTGAGAAGGGCAGAATCTGGACCGAAGGAGCCAGGGTCCCGCTGGGGACCCGGGATTCTTTGCAAAGAGGATCAGGAGACCAGGAAGTGAGGATAAGCAGGATCCGCATCTGGGCCACGGATGGATGGAGAAGCCAGTGGGGCCACCGGCCAAACACAAAGGAACTGGGAACTGGGTCAGCGGCTCGGCACCCCTCCGAGTCACATCCTAGTTACGCCCAAACATCTCAGTTTAGATTTTAAGGTTTAATAATGTAATGTTTTAACTTTTTTGAAACTGTTTAATAGTGGGGGGGGGGGTTAACTTTGTATTTTTAATGCTTCATATTGTTTTAACTTGGACTGTTTTAAATGTGTTAGCTGCCTTGAATCCCTATGCTGAGAGGAAGGCAGGATATCAATAGTAAATAGAATAATAATAATAATAAGAAGAAGAAGAAGAAGAAGAAGAAGAAGAAGAAGAAGAAGAAGAAGAAGAAGATGGTCGGGATCTCAATGCAAGTAGAGGCCACTTCTTCTTGGCTATAGGACCAGGGACTATGGGCAACACAAGATGGATAATAACATTTCAGCTCCATTAGCAATAAGGAGAAACTTCCCCTGAGGTCCAGGCTGCCCCTGCCCCATTCTTAAAACCTATCCAGAGGTAGCCAGGTTGGCCATGAAGCCAAGTACAACAACATCCAAAATCCACAAAAACAGTGATACCTTTATGGTATTTTGCAAGCTTTCGAAGCTTCATTGTCGGCTTCATCAGGCAAAGGTGTTGAAAACCATACAAAATGTATGACAATGTTAATGACCAGCCTGTATTTTGTGAAGACGTTGGAAGGAAGGGCCACACCTGAACCGGGAACAGCAACGTCTTGACAAAATGCAGGCTTGTGACTAACATCGTAATATACTTTAGTATCCTGTATGATTTTTAATACCTTTTCCTGATGAAGAAGCCGGTGGAGCTTCCAAAGCTTGCAACATGTATAATGTGCATTTTGGTTGGCCCAATAAAAAGGTATCACTGTTTTGTGGATTTTGGATGCCCCTGTCTTGAATTTCCCAAGGAGTCCCTGCTCTGTTACATCTGGAATAGCTTTTAGGTGCCGTGTAGATAAAAATTGCCAATGGTAGTCCAGGTGAAAGAGTTTTGCACACAGGTCTACCTCAGGCAACGAAGGAGATGTGGTCCTGGAAACAGAAAATTGGGCCCCAGAGGCAGAAATAACACAGAGAAGAGCAGTCCAACAGACAACCAGGTCAGGGAATTTATTATTATTATTATTATTATTATTATTATTATTAAGCGCCATATGTTTTACACTTTACAGAATCATCAAAGCCTTGCAGAAGTAAACAGAATTCTGAAACAGCCAGAGACAATTTGCAGGCTTCTTCCAAAATGCATCCAGGGATGACTTTTTCTTTCTCCAGCTTCTTCTCTTCTTACAATTTCCATTTTGGTGGCTCAACTTATAGACCTATATGTTCTTGCTTTTTAACGTGTGTGTGGGGGGGGGAGCTGGTGAGGGTGGTTTCTCCTTTTCTCTCTGCTTTGCTTTTCTTGCATGTTTAGTAAGGGATTCTGGGGCAGCTGCTGCTTGCCTTGCCTGTTGCATTGTTGCATTGTGCAGCTGCAGTAGGACCGCTTTTAGGAGAGCCCCATTCTTTCCCAGCTCAGTGCATTGTTTTAGTGCATTGTTTGCTGCAGACACACTGCTGCGGTCTGACACTGAAGAAAGCCTGTGTTTCTCCAGTCAGAGGAAAGTCTCCCTCCTTCACCATCCTCCCAATGCCAACGCTGCTAAAAAAAGTCTTCCAGCTTCTAGACAGAGAATGAGGAGAAGAAGGGGAGGTTGTGCAGCTGTAAAAAGGAGCCTTTTTGTTAGCTGAGGTGTGCCTGTATTCATCAGTTAGCACCCGAAAACACATGGGAGAAAGTAGACCAAACCTATTGAAGTTCATGCTGCAACACACAGCCTCAAAGGTGGCACAAGATCCCTTTGCCCCCAAAAATGTTGGTGATAAGAGAGATGTTGGCAGATTCAGGAAGGGACTGTGCCAAGGAAGAGAGCGAGCGACGCTTGCTTTCCCCGGCTTCAGTCCTTCTTGCAATTGCCTGGAGCAACCGCACCCGCTGAACCATTGATAATCTGGGTCTGGGTCTGGGTCTGCATGTCCCATCCGAGGGGGCAGTGTGAACGGACAATGCTGGAGTGATGTGGGAAGAAATGCTCCAATCCCAGGGCTTCCAGATGTTTCCAAAGTTGGCTAATCCTACCTGCTATAAATGCACCCACCCTGAGGAACCGGCTGCTGCTCTCCTCGGCTCCAGAGACCCAGGGCTGAGCTTCGCTGCCTTCAGCTGGAGCGCAGGAAGGCAAGAAGGGTTGGCAGAAAGGTGTGTGTGTGTGTGTATGTCTGTGTGCGCACTGGGTTCAGGTCTGGCTGAATTGCAGTCTGAGACCTGAAGATGGTGAGCGGAGTCCTGCCTTATCCATTCCCAAAAGGGTTTTGTGATGACTAGCTCTTCTTGCTTGTTTATGATTAATTTATTCGTTATATTTATTTGTAGCTCATCTGTCAGGAGTGCATTGACTGTGCCTTCCTGCATGGCAGAAGGGGGCTGGACTAGATGCCCCCTTGGGGTATCTTCCAACTCCATGATCCCACCTTTTTTCCAGGGACATGCTGGCTGGTCCAAACTCTCAGAGGAGATGAGGAAGGTGGGACGTCCAGGGGGACCTTTCGCCGGATGGCAGCTGGGCATCTTGGCATGTTTTTTTCTCCAGGAGGTACTGGCAATGGATCATGGGTAAGGAACCGGCGGACATCCCTCTCTCTGGTCAGCAGCATCCATTGTGTCTGAGAGGGAATCCACTAGGGATTTTAGACCGGACTTTGAAAGAGGGCCACCAAGCCAGGCTGGAACTTCGCGTGTGGGAAGGCTGCCATAGAATACTTGATCCAACCTTCAAGTTCCAGATCACCTTGTTCTGCTTTGCCAGTGGGAGAGAGAAGCTGGCATTTGGATTTGGGCAGAAAGATGGGGGTCTGCAGGACCCCGTGCCTGAACCCTTTGGTTACTCAGGAGCAGGGCTGCGGAGGGGGAATGTGTGCGCAAAAGGCTGGGGCCCAGGTGTCTGGACAACCCAGGCCATTGGCAGCACGAAATTCACTATCAATCCACCATTCATAGGTAATTTTACCAACTCTCCATGTTAATTACATGTAAAACTATAGAGAGAGCCAGCGTGGCATGGTGGTTTGAGGGTTGGACTATGACTCTTGAGACCAGGGTTCAAATCCCAGCTCGGCCATAGAAACCCACTGGGTGACTCCTGGCAAGCCGCACTCTCTCAGCCTCAGAGGGAGAGGCAAAGGCAAACCCCCTCTGAACAAATCTTGCCAAGAAAACTCTATGATAGATTTGCCTTTGGGTCGCCATAAGTTGGGAATGACTCGAAGCCACATAACAACAAAAACTATGTATGTAAGTTAAACATTGTCAATGGTACATAGAGCCTTCTAACTGTTCCTTGAAATCAACCCTATCACAGTTGCAATTCTTATGCATCATTCTCCCAGAATCATACAGGTATTGCAGACAGAGAGTCCAGTAGGCATGATGGTGCTTCCGGCAGGTCTTCTCTCTCATAAAGCAGCTCTTGCCCGGTGGTCCCTCCTGTGCCACTGCCAGCAAGGAGGAACTGTCCGGTCCACGGAAGTGGTCTCCTCTCTCTGGATAGCGATGACCATGGTGCACACTTGAGGACTGTCCTTGCTGCCAATACAGGGGTGCCACTTTATCAGGTTGAGTCCCGTAGGCATTCCTTTCACTGCGCTCCTTTCTTCCTCTTGTTCTCTGCTTCCTCAATGGAGCCTGGTGTTGTCTCTTCTTTATCGCTAAGGTTTGCAGCATTAGTGTTTTGGTGAATCACCTCACGGTCAAGGCCAGGGGTAGGCAACCTTTCCCCTTTAAGGGCCGAGGGACTTCAGCTCCCAGAATCCCAGGAGCTATTGGCCAACATGGGACTATTATAGGCCAACATGGCTGAGGCTTCTGGGAGCTGAAGTACCTCCTTGGCCCTTAAAGGGGAAAAAAGGTTGCCTACCCCTGGTCAAGGCTCAAGGCCAGTATGCTCAAGGGGGCATGCAAATGTAAATAAATGTAAATGTAAATAAATACACAAATAAATAAATAAATAAATAAGGTCTGTCCTCAGGAACCGTGTGTCTCCCTGCAGAGTTCTCTTTAACTCTCGCATTGTCTCTTCCAGAAACACTCCACAGTGTTTGTTTCTGCTGAGAAAGCCACTTTTGGGTTGCTCTCAGGACCAGGGGGTCCTTCTTTTCCAGGACTTGTCCTACATTTCAACCTTCTGTCTGGGAAGAATTCCAGAATGCCCTCCATTTTGAGCATGACTTAGAAGCCCATTGAGTAATAATAATAATAATAATAATAATAATAATAATAATAATAATAAGTTTTATTTATAACCCGCCCCTCTGCTCAGCAATCGGGGCGGTGCACAGCAAATTAAAAATACAACAAATAAAACAATCCATCCTCCCCTCCCTGACCACCCACCCCTGTGTTTGCTGTTCTTCAAGAAATCTGTCTGCTTGGCATTGGCAACCTGTCTTTCTAAAGTTCTTTCTTCCTTGGAGCAGCAGCAGGCAAGACTCGCACCCAGATCTCTGGGTGCATTTGTTTCTTGGAGGGGAAAAGGACAGCAAATGCGTTAAGCAATGGACTACTTGAGGACATAATGCAATGTTGAATGGTTTCCCCCCTTAATTTCAGCACAATGGACAAACGAAAGGAATAATTTAAATGTAGTTTCTGTCAAGGGATTTTGTTGTTAGTAAAGTAAATTTTTAAGCATCTGTATGGCTCAGAATTCTGTAAGTGTATTACAAGCTAACAAGGCATTTTAATGAAGCTAAGTTCATCAGAAAAATGCGGCTTAGTATGTAATAAAATACAGTATATGTAATATACGGTAGCTGTAAATAAGCCATATGGAATGAATTTGTATTTATATTAATGTTTTTAGCTGGGGGGGGTAATGTCCTACATTTTTCTTGAATATCCCACATTTTGCAGTGCCTTGTCCTCCTTTTAGTTATGACATTGGGTCACGCTGCATCAGGATTGTCTACATCAGTGGTTCCTAAACTTCAGCTCCCCGAAGCCTCAGCTATCTTGGGCAATGGTTTGGGATTCTGGGAACTAAAGTCCAAAACACCTCAAAGGCCAGAGTTTGGGAATCATTTGTCTACATGATCTCTGGGTTACCCATGGTTGTCTGCTCTCTCGCATTTCTCTCCTTGTCCTTCATCTCCAATTCAATTTCTGAGGGAAAATGTTTCCTCTCTCTTCCACCTCTTATTTCCACTAAATCATCTATTATTTCAGTGGATTTTGGTGTTGGTATTTTTAGGAGTTAAACTTGCTGTCAAGTCCATTCTCTTCAATTTCAAGTTATACATCTTTAATTCAGTTGCCCTTTTCCTTTCTTTTCCGCTCTTATTTCTCTCAACTCTTTCTCATATTCCTTTCTCCTTAATTCTCTCTTAGGTTGCAGTTCTCTTAATTCAAGCCTAATCGATGCAAGCTCCTTCTCTTCCATCCCCATATCATTACAACTTCTCTGAAAAATTGGTTGAAAATAAGTCCATGTCCTTTGAAACACTTAGGAAATATTTTTACATCGAATACAGGGAAACCATTAATGTTAATGTTGACAGCATTGTAGCTCTAGAGATTAAATTGTCTGTTAACTCCATTTCCTTCAGTTTTATATTAAACATTTCTTCTTCATGAGTTCTAACTCCATTTCCTTCAGTTTTAAATTATACATTTCTTCTTCGTGAGTTCTTTGTCTCTCTCTCTCTCTCTTCCTCTTTTAATTCCTGCTCTCTTAAGTCTAGATTAGCTAGTTTAATTCCTTCTTTTATTTGCCATACTTCTCCAGTATCTATGGTTTCAGGTATGGTGGTGTCTAAACCCGCCATTATTTCCTCCATTTGCTCTTCCCCTTGAGCTGGGCTTTCCAAAGTTGGTTTTCCTTTCTTGGAAGGCATACTCTCAGTATTTCCTTACATTTACCCAAAACATTTACCTCAGCAAATGCTTTAATAAGAACGAAAGCACTTTCCTTTATGCCAAGTTCTTATCAATAAAGTGATTTCCTACTGTACCACAAGGTTTTTCCCTCAGAAATCACATTTTCCTTTTGCTTTTAGGTCTGACAACTTTGTTGTTTTTACTGGGGGGTTTCACTGGGTTCCTGGTTGTAATCCCCCCCTTATTTTACCACAACATTTACCTCAGAGGTAACACTGGATTCATTTTAAACTTTGCTGCATCTCAACAGACTTCCAGAAATAATCCATCTTCCAGCTCAATGCTAGGGAATCATGGGCATTGTAGTTTTTTGCTGAGACATTGAGCCATCTCTGTCAGAGAGCTCTGGTACCACAATAAACTACAGCTCCCATGATTCCCTAGCACTGAGCCAGGGCAGTTAAAGTGGTCTCAAGCGGGATTATTTCTGACAGTCTGTTCAGGCGCTTGGATACTTAAAGCGACTCTTTTCACTGCTTTAGATCAATAGATTATCCCCTACCACAACTTTTTACCTCCTACTCTTTTGTTTTAAAACTATATAGCACCTTTCAGGTACTCATATTGGGTATTTTCACCACTTCTTGGTAATCCCTTATTTTCCGACAACTTTTTACCTCAGGAATTACTCTTGTCTCTCTGTAACACACCGCTTCTGGCACAATTCTGCCACCTGTCTACACACAAAACCTCTTTTTTGGCTTTCTCTCAACCCAACAGGTCTCTTTACTGGATCTTCTGATCCCCTCAGTGGATCATTTGACCCCACCACTGCCATCAAAATATATAGCATGTGACATAAGCACCAATGTTTATTCATAGGGCTCAGACACACCAAAGACTTCTGTTCCAATGTCGCACCTAAGGTACAACTCCCTATTTGTTAAAAAAAATAAATTCAGACCATTTGGGGAGGAATGTTTCCATTCAGCATTGCCAAAGACATGAAAAAGTGGGGCATACATAGTGGTCTGGCTTCCCATGCCCCCCAGAGACACCCAGGGGCTTAGGGTTGCCAGAGGGGAGATTGGTGAGGGCCCTTGACCCTTTTAAAGCTAAAGATGGAAAATTCATCAGGTGTGGCTTGTTATTTGGTTGCCACACTGGCCATAATTCCCTTTCCTGCGCAACCATTAAAGGGAGAGGAGAAGAGCCCCCTCCATCCAGCAATCCTAGCAGAGGACAGCCACTTTAATGGCCATGGGTCAGTGCTATGGAATTCTCAGGTTTGTAGTTTGGCGAGATCTTTGGCCTTCTCTATCTGAGAGCTCTGGTGCTACAACAAACTACAAATCCCAGGATTCCATACCATGGAGCCATGGCAGTTAAAGCGGTGTCAAACTATACATTATTTGTGAAGTCGTAGGCTTTCATGGCCGGCATCCATAGTTTTTTTGTGGGGGTTTTTTTTGGGCTGTGTGGCCATGTCCTGAAAGAGTTTCTTTCTGACGTTTCGCCAGCATCTGTGGCTAGCATCTTCAGAGAGATGAAAGAAAGAAAGAAACTCTTTCAGAACATGGCCACACAGCCCGAAAAAAAACCCCACAAAAAAAACTATACATTATTTCTTCAGTGCGGACGCAGCCCTTGTTTCAAGGAAGTACTTGGTGATGTTTGGCTTGTAGGGAAATTCGGGGAGTGGGCGGCTGATGGTGTGTCTTTCCTCTGGGGCCCAGGGCTCCTCTCAGTGGTCTTGCTTAGGCCGCCTTCTTGTTTTGCCACAGGCGCTGGTGCGAGAGGCTGGTGCAGGTGACGGAGGAGGAGGTGGTGACCCCTCGGCAGGAGGAAGCGGTGCCCTGCGCCCAGGTCTACCAGTACAATATGGCTGGCTGGCTCCTTGACCAGGAGAGGATGCGCCAGGCCGACGGCAGAGCGGAGGGCATGTGCTACATCTACAAGTGAGTAGGAGGGTGGTGGGATCTCAGGAGGGACCGGTGGGTTACCAAAGAGCTGGAGGGGGCCAGAGAAGGATGGACCCTGAGGATGGGCCTGTGGGTGACCAGAGAGGCAAGGAGAGGCAGAGCTTGGGAGTTGCAAGTTACAGTGGGACCTTGGTATCTGCAGGGGATCTGTTCCAGACCCCCTGCGGATACCAAGATCCATGGGACCTCAAGTCCCGTTGTCCCTAATGGTGGTGCAACCGCGTGCATGCGCCACCAATGGGGAAAATGGGGGCTTGCCATCCATGGATACTTAAATCTGTGGATGGCAAGTCCACAGATACCACGGTTCCACTGTACTGGTAAAGGGCAATGTCTTACATGTAACAAAGGTACTTGTCACTGTCCTGTAACATAGGGGTGGGCAAAATGTGACCTCGGTTCTGGGTACCTCATTTTGAGAAGGATGCAGAGAAGCTGGAGTGAGTTCAGAGAAGGGCAACAAAGATGATAAAGAGGTATGGAGAACAAACACTATGAGGAGAGGGTGAAGGAGTTGGGCACGTCCAGAAGAAGAAACTGAGGGGTGGCATGGTTGCCCTCTTTAAATACCTTCAGAGCTCCCACAAAGAGGAGCGTCCAGGATTTGTCCTCTGCT
Organism: Phrynosoma blainvillii; assembly: GCA_026167975.1. Taxonomy (NCBI): domain Eukaryota; kingdom Metazoa; phylum Chordata; class Lepidosauria; order Squamata; family Phrynosomatidae; genus Phrynosoma; species Phrynosoma blainvillii. The sequence continues at coordinate 986,274 of JANUYF010000005.1, read as the reverse complement.
GCCCCAGAGGGTAGGACCAGGTCTAATGGTTTGAAGTTACACAAAAGTAGATTTCGGTTGACCATTAGAAGGAACTTCTTGACAGTAAGAATGGTTTGGCAACGGAACCAACAGCCTAGAGAGGTGGTGGGGGTCTCCTTCTCTGGACCTCTTTAAAAAGAAGCTGGACAACTACCTTCTGGGGGTGCTTTAGCTGGAGATCCTGCACTGAGCAGGGGTTTGGACTAGATGGTCTCTGGGGTCCCTTTCCAACCTTAGAATCCTGTGATTCTATAAATCCATTCCACTATCAAACACCTTTTTCATGTATATGGCTTATTTGAATACAGACACCAATGCACATCAGATATATTCTAATGGCGTCATCACCTATTTTGGACAACTTAAAACACTTGTGGGGTTTCCTCTCCAACTGAGAGAGGTCCGAATCATCTTGCTCCCACCTCTGTTTCCGTCTCTCCCACCGCAGGCCAGAGGACACGAAGCCCATGGTGTGGAACCGCACGGTGCGCGCTTGCTGTGAGGGCTGGAGTGGGCCACACTGCTCGGAAGGTAAGGCTGCCAGGTGAGCCAAGGATGTCCCGAGGGGCAGGAATGAATGGCATAACAACTCATGTGCCCTCCTGGGCTCCATGGCCCATCAGACCTAGAGAGTCATGGAAGTCAAAGAGTTTTCCCCCTTTAGTTTGCCAATTAACATACGGTAATAGACAGGCAAACACAAAGACTGGGGCTGGAATCCTGTTGGTTTATCCCAGCTAGAGTAGAACCATTGACTCAGCTGTTGAGCAGTGAAGACAACAGGTAGGTAGATCCAGTAGTTCCAGAGGGTATACTAATCTTGGGCAAAGCAATAGGATTTACACATTGATTTTAAAGCATAATTCCCAGACCTTGTTACATCTTTGGTCCCAATATCTCCACACTGAAAGTTGGCACATCACTTCTTCACAGTTGAGTATTATGGGCACTTGTCACTCACAGCCTTGTCGCATCATTAAACAAATCCGGCAGACAAACAAAAAGATGCATGTTATTATTCATGTTATTCTTCTACCGCATGACTCTTGTTCTCTTCAGGGTTGTAAAAGTGCGGGAGAGCTTTGTGAAAGCGTCATTTTTGCCAAATAGATTATTTCAGCTTGGCAAATGTGACACTTTTACAACACTTGTATGACCCTCTCCCACAGTTTTACAACCATAAGAGAATGGAAGACCTCCAAAGAAAGACTCCACTACACTCTGGGGGAGCGTATTCCACTAAGAGCTGTTCAATGATGAAATACTCCCCCTCAGAGAGTAGTGGAGTCTCCTTCTTTGGGCTGTTTTTAAAGAGAGTGGCACCATCTGTCGGGGGTGCTTTGATTTAGAGTTCCTGCATGGCAGAACAGGGTTGGGCTGGATGGCCCTTGTGGTCTCTTCCAACTCTAGGATTCTAAATTCTGTGACATCATGTGGAGGAAGAAAAACACACACAAGTCTTTTTATTTGCCTGATAAGCTTTCAGTGTTTGCATCATAGACACGTGGCTTTCCTTTGGAGTTTTCTTCTGCAGGAACAGGAAAATCAAGATGGTCTGGAGTTCAGCACTTGAAAAATCCACACTTTTTGTTGACATGGTTCTATCAATGATATGAGCAATTTATCAGCTGTATTCCCAATAACCATTTGCCTCCACTCCATTTTTTAGGGCACAAAAATGTGGAAAAGCCATTTTAACTACTAAATGCAGGGTGGATAGATATTTGGGTGATTACCACCTGGTGACTCCCATTTGAATAATGCACTGGCTCCGCTCTGAGGTTTAGTCCAAATTTTAAAAGAGGGGCCTAAGATGCTGAAACTATTTTGAGGGAGTGGAACCATAGACATCTTCTTTGAAGTTTGGACTGAAATCCAGAGTGGATTGACTTTCCTGACACCAGCCATCCCTGGTGATGGGGAAGGAGGACCAGAGCACTTCTCCCTTGTGCTTTGACCCCCCAAATCCCAATGTGGGCATTGCTATTGCTGCTGTTCCTACAGTTCCTGCCCCCACCACTACTACTGGGGTATTCCCATTCTGTCTCCATCCCTTCTTTGCCTCCTTCCATTTGCAGGAGAGGGCTCCGTGGGCCGCTGCTTCTCTGCCTGGCAGTGCCAGGACATGCCCCGGTTGCAGAACGCCTCGCTGCTCAGCCTGGAGGAGTGCTGCAGCCACCCCTGGGGCCACAGCTGGCAAAACGCCTCCTCCCAGCTCTGCTTTGGCTGCTCCTCTCTCACCCTGAAAGGTGGATGGATGCCCTCTTGTACCTGCCCCCCTTCCCCCTTTCCTTTCCTTTCCTTTCCTGACCCCATTCAAGCAAGGGACTTGGCTGGCAAAATGGTACAAGAAAGACAGCACTTGCTGGGAAGTTACTTTTAAAAAGTAATTTGTTTCCATTGTTCATTATCACTGCTCCCTCTCTCCTCTCCCTCCTCTTTTTCTCTTTTTCCTCTTCATCTCCTCCTCCTCCTCTTCCATTTCTTCCTCCTCTTCAGTCTCCACTTTCTCCTCCTAATCTTCCTCTTCAATCTTTTCCTCTTCCTCTCCTTCATTTCCACTTCCTCTTCCACTTCCACTTTCTCCTCCTCTTCCTCATTCCTCTCTCCTCCACTTCCTCTCTTCTCCTTCTCTTCCTTTTCCTCCTCCTCTGCTTGCTGGGATGATGGGAATGGGAGTCTAACATATACTGAGGGCATCTGGTTGAATGAGGGAGCCTGCCTTGTATTTGGAGATTGGATTTAATGGTCTACTGTCTGTTAGGAACAGCCCAGCCTCAGGCCTCTCTCTTTCTCTCTTGGCTTCAGAGAAATCCTGCTGCAGCCCTGTGTTAAGAACCCTGACATCCTTCAATGGCAGTGTCATATCAATAAGCCAAGACACCAAATGTGCAGCCAAATGTGCCTTGCTGTGACACTGCTTGTGCAACTGCACTTCTGCAATCTTGGGTTGAATGTTAATGTTTTGCAAGGGATACTCCCAACTGCTTCTGTAGGGGAACGTATGCCTGCATTAGACAACAGGGTCCCATCTGCACTGCAGAAGAAATGCCATTTGACACCACTTTAACTGTCATGGCTCAATGCTATGTATGGAATCTTTGGATTTGTTGTTTGTTGAGGCACCAGAATCTCTGACAGAGAAGGCTAAATATCTCACAAAACTACAAATCCCAGGATCCCATAGCATGGAGCCATGGTAGATAAAGTGGTGTTAGACTGCTTTATTTCTCCAGTGCAGATGCAGCCCAGGAGTAGTTCAGGCACTATCTACACTGGATCTGCCAGTTTAGTCCCTCCTTTCCTGGAGCATGATGTTCACTGCCAGGTTTTGTCAGGCCAAGGGTTATAGGCTTGTCATCCATGCCTCCCTCAAGGCCTGGGCCTGATCTCAGTGTCCTTCCTTCTCCCCAGATGACCTGCCTTCCCCCTTTTTGCTCCGGCCGCCAGGCCCCAAAGCACTCCTGGCCCGCTCAGGGCATCGCCAGCGCCCCTTTGCCACCTGTGTGACCTGGTCCAGCATCCACTACCGCACCTTTGATGGCAAACATTTCCGGTTCCATGGGACCTGCGTCTATGCCTTGGCTGCTGCCTCCGATGGCACCTGGGCCATCTATCTCTCCTCCAGCCATGGGAGCCCCAGGGTAAGGGAGGCATTGGGTCGCTCCATTGGAGTAATCAGAGACATTTGGATTGGGAGGCCAGACAGTGAGCCAGGCTGATGGGGATACTGAGTAGGAACACCCATGGCCTCTTTCTCTCCTGGCAGGCCCTCCGTATGCTGTTCGGCCTGGACCAAGTGGTGGCTGAGGGCCGGAACGTCTCAGTGAACGGTGCTCCAGTGCCAGAAGGAGAAGCCCGCTTGCAGAAAGGTGAGAGGGAAGAGGAAGCAGCCATTGTCTTGCTCTTCTGCTTGGGGACCTGGATCACCCAGTGGGGTGGGGAGCAGGGATGTCTTCCCTTATTTCATCCTCACCCGCAGGAAGGAGTCATTTCAGGTTTTTTTTCTTCCTGGTGGATGAGATCATAGGAGCTTTCCCACATATTTTGATGAATTTTCACACCTAGGGACTGTTTTGCAAGAAGAAAAAACAAAACCCCACCCTGAAAAGTTGTTTGCATATACACCAAAACCACTTGGGTTCCCTGCAAGAGCCCAGCAAAATTTGCACAGAAATCAGCATCTTTAAAATTATTTTCTTTGCTCAAGGTGCATTGTTTTCTGCCCCAAATGTTGCAGCTATGAATTTTCCATTGAAAAAGTTCTGAAATGTGAAAATTCTTGCAGAGGTTGGCCTTTTTCTCAGTGGGTGTATTTTGACATATTCAGACATCCTGTCTTGAGGGTGGAAGGCCACTTGTAACCTTGCTTGTAGCTAATAGGGAACAGCACCTTTGGTGGTGTATCCACTCCAGCTTTTAGTCTGAATTTGCCCCCTCAGGAATCAGCATTTGGTGGCTGGGGGACTTCTTCTTTGTGGAGAGCGGCTTGGGTGTCCGGGTGAAGTTTGATGGGCATGACACCGTCTATGTCACCGTTGGAGCAGATCAGAGAGGGTCCACCCGAGGGCTCTGCGGAGTCTACAATGATGATCCTACAGGTAAACCCTTCCCCGGGAGCTGATCAACCCCAACCTTCCCACCCGTGTAGGGAGGGTAGGGTAGGGTAGATAAGGTTCCGGGGTGTATGTGTGTGTGCCTGTGTGGCACACTATCTTGTTTCCCTAAGAACCTGAAATTGCCACCCATTGTATGTGCCAACATTGTACTAAAGAAAACTGACACACTTGCCTTGTACAGGTGTGAAGGGAGTGTGTCTTTGTGCTATATTGGAGAGAGTCAGAGAGCACACACTCTACTCAGGAACTTAAAGGAAGAATGGAGTGCAACTTGTTTAGCCTGGAGAAGAGATGGCTAAGAGGGGATATGATAGCCCTGTTTAAATATTTGAAGGGGTGTCCTCATATTGAGGATGGAGCAAGCTTGTTTTCTGCTGCTCCAGAGAACAGGACCCAGAACAATGGATGCAAGCTCCAGGAAAAGAAATTCCACCTCAACATTAGGGGGAACTTCCTGACAGTAAGGGCTGTTCAACAGTGGAAGACCCACCCTCAATGGAGATTTTGGTGGAGTTTCCTTCCTTGGAAGTCTTTAAGCAGAGGCTGGATGGCCATCTGTCGCGGATGCTTTAATCGGGAGTTCCTGCATGACAGGGGGTTGGACTGGGTGGCCCTTGGGGTCTCTTCCAACTCTATGATTCTATGATTATTGTCATCACCAATTTCACCCTCCTCCTCCTCCTCTTCTTCTTCCTGAATTCATTTATTACTTAATCTTTTTATTATAAGTGGCACTCAAGGTGGCTTGCAAAAATTGGAACAAATACCAACAAACACACATACAAAGCATAGATCGAGCCATACAGAAATTTCTTGATAAAATGAAATCAGATGATCTACAAAGTCAAAACCGTTTAAGACCAGCCCCTAGAGGTCTGAAGAACAGCAGACTATAAAAAAGCCACTTCCTAAAAGCTTGTTGGAATAGAAAAATTTTCACTTGGTGATGGAAGGAGGGAGCCCTCCTGGCTTCCCTGGGGAAGGGAGTCCAGAGCCTGGAAGCAGCCACCAAGAAAACCCTCTCCCATGTCCCCACAAAATGCACCTGGGAAGGTGGAGGGACTGAGAGGAGGGCCTCTCCCAGACATCTCAGATAACAGCAGGCTCATGGGGGGTTGGGGGGTGGCAACCCATGCATGCAAATGGGGAATCCGGTCATTAGGCCCTGAACGGTATGGAACTTGCGAGGAACTGGTACCCAGGGTCACATTCCCTTTGGTCCTGAAGGCAACAGTTGCCTCTCATTCTGGAGAGAGGGAAATGATGGGGAGGAGGTCTTTTTCTGCTCCCATTCTTCTCACCTCCCACTTCACGGTCCTTTTCTGCCCACAGATGACTTCCTGCACGTGGGAGGGGATGTGGTTGCTTTAGCAGCCAGCTTTGGTAATTCGTGGCGCATCCCGGACTCCAGCTTGGTGAGTGCCAGGCAGAAGGTGGCACTTCCATCCTAGAAAATAGTCATACAGTTGCCTGTGATGTACTTTGCTGGGAAAAGGCAGGTCAGACTCTGTTACCCAGGATAGCCAAAGAAGGTAACAGTTATTGTGATTGGTTGGGAGACTTTGGTTTTTAATGGAGCAGACCTTTCTGTCTTTTTCTTGGTGAGATTGCTAGCTGCTGATGCTGATTTCCTGCTACATCTGACACTGGCACATCTACACTGGCCCTCAGAGAGACCTTTGTGTATCTCAAGGACTGTCGACCCAAGTCACCACAATTGTACACTGCTGTGGCAATTTAAGTGGAAATATGATGCTTTGACTGTGGAGTGTGAAAGGACCCTGGCAGGCTTCCCAGGGAGGCAATTCACCCCTTTTTTTAAAAAATCAGAAGGTGGTCAGTCCAAAGAATCTGGACAGGCTGAAGGCCACACAAATAGCCTTGGGAGCCACATGTGCATTTTGCCCACACTGATCTAGAGGGCACTGCTATGATGACCTTTTTTGATGAACCAGGGGGTGCTTGCTCATTTCATTACCTGTGGGGAGCAGATGCCTTGCCTTTTCTAATGGGTCAGGTTGGTAGGGGGCAGGATGAAATGCCCCATGTTCTTACAGACTGTATTCTTTTGCCTGCTCTAGAGCACCTGTGAGGATGCTGCAGAGGAAGTGCACAGCTGCCATGCCATGGTGGCAAGCCACGCAGTTCAGCAAGAGGCGGCATCTGTATGCCAACAGCTGATGTCCAGCCCTTTCAACCAGTGCCACTTGGAGGTTAGGTGTCTTCTTCCCTTCCCGCTCCATCTGCCCCCCCATCCTTTGGGCCTGTGCCTAATACAAGCCCACCCAGCATAAAGGGCTTCTTTAATTACTCCTGCCATCCCTGCCAGGTGGAACCCAGTGGCTTCTACGACACCTGTATGTATGCACACTGCAGCCAAGCAGGGGACAACACCATCTGCGAGACTTTTGCCAGCTATGCCCGAGAGTGCGCCCAGTACAGCATCTTTGTCAACTGGAGACGTCCTGGATTCTGTGGTAAGGAGACGGAGGGAGAATCATGGAAGCATAGAATCCCAGAGTCTACATTAGTGATGGTGAATCTTTTAGGGGCCTAGTGCCCAAACTAAATGGCCTTGTGGCACCAGGTGTTACCTGGTGCCGGTGGTAGGACTTCTGCCCTCTGGGGGTGGGACTTCTGGGGCAGGAGTTCTTCCCCCACCCTCCCAGGCCTTCAGCTGCTTCTCCAGAGACAGCTGAAGTCCCAGGGGGGAGGGGGGAAGAAGAGGAACAGGCGCACACCTCTTCCTCCTCCTCCCCACCCTCTGCATGCCGGGGGAAATGGCTTCGCGTGCCATCCTTGGCACACATGCCATAGGTTCACCATCACAGGTCTACACCATCCAGAATATTCCGGGCTGCTCATTGAGTATTTTGGCCCTGTAGCTGCCCAGAATTCTCCCTGTTATCTCCGTATTCTGGAATGACATTGCGTGGTAATCTACACGTGTCCTGCCGTGCCACCTGGTGCCACCACTGCTAATACAAGTTTATCCCTCTGAGGTCAAAAACGAGATAGCCAGTGTTGATCATGTTGTGCCCTCAGATGGAGCAAGTTGTGCCAACAGCACCGGTGCTGGGTGGCACAGCAGGATGCTGTGTAAATAGCTGTCCAATATTGCTGTGGAGTGCTCCAGATTTTCCTGGAAAATACAGAGCAAAAGGTAAGAGTTTTCAATGCAATTTAAGGCAGAAATGGCCTGGATTCAGTGAGGAACTGTGAAGACAAACCATAGTTGAATTGGGCCTTTGGCCCTGCATCGTGAAGCAAGGTCGCAGCGAGGGTGGGAGGAAATTGGTTCATATGTAGACATGCCCACAGTCATGACCACAAGAGCCATCTAGTCCAGTCCCATTATGCCGTGCAGAAATACATAACTACAGCACTCCTGAAAAATGCCCATCCAGTCTCTGTGTAAAGAACTCTGAAGGAGAGCCTGCCACCCTCCAAGGCAGTCTGTTCCACTGTCAAACAGCTCTTACCATCAGGACGTTCTTCCTAATGTTTTATGTGGAATCTCTTTTCTTGCAGTTTTAATCCACTGATTTGTGTTTTAGTTGCTGAAGAAGGAGAAAACAACCTCACTCCATCTTCTAAATGACATATCTTCAGATGATTGAAGATGACTCTATCATGTCACCTCCCAGTGTTCTCTTCTTCAAGCTAAACCTATGCAGCTCCCTAAGCTGTTTCTCAAAAGGCTTTATTTTCAGACCTCTGGTCATCTTGATCTTCCTTTTCTGGACATGTTCCAGATGGTCAATATCCTTGAACTGTGATGCCCAGAACTGAACAGAGCATTATTGCAGGTGTGATTTGACCAAAGCAGAACAGAGCAGGACTACAACTTCCCTCGTTTGGGACCCTATACTCCTGTTGATGCAGCCCAGAATTGCAGCCCAGGAAAGCATGAGATGCTTTTCTTACCCATGATTTCTTTATTATTTCTTTGTTTAAGGCATTTCTTTATCACCATTTACCCCAGCAGGTCCCTTGTTTACTATCAAGAAGTTAGAATCATAGAATCATAGAATCACAGAGGTGGAAAAGACCACAAGGGCGATCCAGTCCAACCCCCCTGCCATGCAGGAACTCTCAATCAAAGCATCACCGACAGATGGCCATCCAGCCTCTGTTTAAAGACCTCCAAGAAAGGAGACTCCACCACTCTCCAAGGCAACTGTCAGGAAGTTCCTCCTAATGTTGAGGTGGAATCTCTTTTCTTGTAGTTTGCATCCATTGCTCCATTGTGTCTTATTCTCTGGAGCAGCAGAAAACAAGCTTGCTCCCTCCTCAATATGGCATCCCTTCAAATACTTAAACAGGGCTATCATATCACCCCTTGACCATCTCTTCTCCAGGCTAAACATATCCAGCTCCCTAAGCCTTTCCTCATAAGGCATGGTTTCCAGACCCTTCACCATTTTGGTCACCCTCCTTGGACACGCTCCAACATTCAGTCGAAATCTACTCTCTGGTAACTTAAACCTATTAGACTTGGTCCTACCCTCTGGGGCAGCAGAAAACAGGCCTGCCCCCTCCTCTCTGTGACAACCCTTGGGATATTTAAAGAGTGCTATCATATCACCCCTCAGTGTGGTCCTTCAGATAGCCTGGTCTTGAGCAGCGGAGCACTTTATAGGTCATAGAGGTCTCCTCAAGTGGTAGAATCTTGTGCTTGGAACAGGTGGTCTCATATGCCTCTTGTCATTCCCTCCCAACAGAGAAGTCCTGCGGCCAAGGCAAGCATTATTCAGATTGTGTGTCCTCATGCCCTGCCAGCTGTGCTGCGGTGGGTACCGCAGAAAAGGGGCACTGTCGGGATGAGTGCGTGAGCGGCTGTGAGTGCCCCCCAGGTCTCTACCTGGAGCAGGGTGCCTGCGTCCCAGAGAGCGAGTGCCCCTGCTTTCACCGGCGCCAGAAGTATGCCCCAGGGGAGACCCTCCAGCAGCACTGCAACCAGTGGTGAGTCACTTGTGGCCCTTCCAGTCTCACACAAGGGAATGCACCACAGGATAGAGAGAGGTTGGGAGCCACTCTAGGGCTTGGGCACAGGGAGACCCACGGACCAGTCTTGCAAAAGAGGATGGGAGTGTTACTGCACAGTCCATGGGGGATGAGGATACTGTGGCATTCTAGGTCCTGTTACATCTCCCTCCCAGTCACTTCGCTCTGTTGCTGCGATGCCATGGAGATTCCACCAATATTCAGGCTGCATAAATTATTTTGTTTATCTTATTAAAATATTTATGTCTTGACTCATACTGCAAGCTCTCTCAGGCAAATAAAATCAATTTAGGGAGATTAAAATAGTTTAAAATGATAAAAATAATTAAAATAGATGAAAAACACATTAAACAATTTGGTAAATTAAAAGTAGGCTTAAAAGGTTAAAAAATTATATCCAGTCATGTACATAGGGCCTTATCACATGGGAGAAATCCTATACAGAAATGGGATTTAAAAGATGGGGGAAACTCGCTAAAGTGGGTAGATTTTCACACACATCAATGTTAAAGTGTTCTTAAGCTGAACAGAAAGTAGTCAAAAGCCACTTCTTTTTACTTTTGGTATTTTCCAAAAGTAAAAAGAAACAGCTTTTTACTACTTTCTCTTTGGGTTAAGCATACTTTAACATCAATGTCATGTGAAAATCTACTCGCTTTTGTGGGTTTTTTTCTATTTGTCCCGTTTCTGCACGAGATTTCCCCCTTGTGATAAATTCCATAGATATTTTGGAATAAGTCTCAAAGCCTTTAGGAAACAGTCATATTTCCACCTGATGCTGAAAGGAAGCTGGTGTCAGTGCCATCTAGGCCTCCAAGAGGAGAGTATTACACTATTTTTTGGTATTGGTGGGCGCGGGGGCTCCTGGAACCAATCCCCAGCGGATACCAAGGGCCCACAGTATGCTTTTAGTATGTTTAAATTATTTCTCACTCTTCGCATTTGCAGATTGGTTAAACTGATTTCATTTGTATGCTACTCTCTGATCATATGATGCAGTGTTAGACCTTTTTGAAGTGAGGGTGGGTGGGTTAGGAGGCAATGAAACCAAAGTAATGATGAGGGACCTACATTTAAATATTTAGTTTGGGCAGACTGAGGGCCAAACAGTTTACGGGACAAGGGAATGGTTTAAGCACTGCAAAATACCTTCTGCTCTGAACCAGGGAGGGAAAGAATACCCAAAAATATTTGGAAAATGGTCAAAAGAGAATGTTTCTCAAGTGTTTGGAAATTCTGACTGGGAGAATCTCAGAATGACAAAAATCTTCACAGTCTGGGAATACACAAAATTCACATGTGGAGTTTTTGCATTTTCTGTGCAGGAAACCACATTTTCCATACAGAAAATAATATTTCTGTTCAGAAAAATCTGCCTACTGTGCAAAAATACGCAGCTTGAATTTTGTGCAGAATAACTCCAAACTGTGAATAATCTTCAAAAAAGTTGCAGTTTTTAATGACTTTATCACAGCAGAAAGAAAATAACTACAGTTATTTGCTGCTATCTTTGAGAATGATGTTTGTGAAGAGTTCCCTTCCTGCTCTGGACTCTGATGTGGACCTTCTCTGACTTTTTGCCCACAGCACCTGCCAAGGGGGCCACTGGCATTGCTCCCAGGACCCATGTGCTGGGGAGTGTGTTGTCCTTGGCAACTCGCACTACCTGACCTTTGATCGCAAGCGCTACACCTTCCGCGGGACCTGCGAGTACATCCTGGTGCAGGTGGGTGACTGGGGGATTCCAGTGGTGGTGGGAGCCCTTAATATTTTCTTTAACGGGGAAGCATTTTAGCTTCCAGGCTTCAGCCAGCTTGTGGCATCCATTGGACCCTCTGGATATGAAGAACTATCGGCCTGTGTCATTACTGCCATTTTTAAGTAAGGTAATCGAGAGGGCAGTTGCTCTTCAGCTCCAGGCAGTCTTGGATGAAACCGATTATCTAGACCCATTTCAAACCGGTTTCAGGACAGGATTTGGGGTTGAGACTGCCATGGTTGCCTTGACCGACGATCTGCGTCTGAGCATCGACAGGGGTAGCGTGACCCTGTTGGTGCTTCTAGACCTCTCAGCGGCTTTTGACACAATAGATCACGGCATCCTCTTGAACCGCCTGAGGGGGCTGGGTATCGGAGGCACTGCTTTGCAGTGGTTCCGGTCCTTCCTCTCGGGTCGGTCCCAGAGGGTGCTCCTCGGGGACTGCAGCTCCAGTAAGAGGGACCTCACTTGTGGGGTCCCTCAGGGAGCTATTTTGTCCCCGATGCTGTTCAACATCTATATGAAGCCGCTGGGTGAGATTATACGGAGTTATGGTGCTGGGTGTTATCAGTATGCTGATGACACCCAAATCTATTTCTCCATATCTCGTTCGTCGGTCTCGAATTCCAATGGCATCTCTTCTCTCAATGAATGTCTTGGGGCGGTAATGGGCTGGATGAGGAAAAACAGATTGAAGTTGAATCCAGACAAGACGGAGGTGCTTACGGTAGCGGCCCCAAAACCAGGAATTGGGTTGCAACCTCCAGTCCTGGATGGGGTCACGCTCTCCTCCAGTGACTGTGTTCGCAGCTTGGGGGTGCTCCTTGACTCGTCGCTCCTGATGACAAATCAGGTTAATGCGACGGTCAGGAGCGCCTGTTATCAGCTTCGGCTGATACGCCAGCTGCGCCCTTTTCTGGAAGTAGGGGACCTTGAGACCGTGGTGCACGCGTTGGTAACCTCACGCCTGGATTTCTGTAATGCGCTCTACATGGGGCTACCCTTGTGCCTGGTTCGGAAACTGCAACTGGTTCAGAATATGGCAGCCAGATTAATATCTGGTACATCGAAGGGGGACCATATCACTCCGGTGCTAAAGTCCCTCCACTGGCTGCCTGTTAGTTTCCGAACCCAGTACAAGGTGTTGGTTATTACCTTTAAAGCCCTAAATGGCTTGGGTCCAGGCTATCTTAAGGACCGCCTCCTCCCGTACAATCCTCCCCGCACCCTCCGGTCCTCTGGGAGGAATTTGTTACAGCCTCAAAAAACGAGACTGGTGACTACCTCCCAGAGGGCCTTCTCTGCTGTTGCCCCCAAACTGTGGAATGGCCTGCCGGAGGAGATCCGTCAATTGACATCACTTGACAGCTTTAAGAAGGCTGTCAAGACGGATCTCTTCCGGCAGGCCTTCCCGGAATAACTACCGGCTTATGACCCCACTCCCCTTTGAAGATCTTCCCCCCTTCTAAGGTATTTCCGACCTTCTTCGATCTCTATGATCAGGTCTCTATGAGTCAGTATATTTACCTTGCCCGTATTTCTTTCTGGTATGAGCTGTATTTGTTTTTATGGAGGTTTACCTCCTTTATAATTTGTTTTAATTGTTACTGGTTTAATAACTTTTTAAAGGGGGGGAGGGGGGAATTGTTCTTATATTGTATGTGATGGATTTTTATGATGTAAGCCGCCCCGATTGTACTCAGAGGGGCGGGGTATTAAATAAAAATTATTATTATTATTATTATTATTATTAAAGGAAGAGCAGTGAATCTGCTCTGGGTTTCATAGAAACATAGAATCATAGAGTTGGAAGAGACCCCAAAAAGGGCCAGCCAGTCCAACCAGATGCCATGCAGGAACTCATAATTCAAGCACCCCCGACAGATGGCCATCCACTCTCTCTTTAAAAACCTCCAAAGAAGGAGACTCCACCACTCTCCAAAGTGAAGTGTTCCACTCTCAAACAGCTCTTACTGTTCGGTAGTTCCTCCTAATGTTTAGGTGGAATCTCTTTTCCTGTAGCTTCCATCCATTACTCTGGGTCCTATTCTCTGGAGCCGCAGAAAACAAGCTTCCTCCATCCTCAATATGATGACATCCCTTCAAATACTTAAACAGGGCCATCAGGTCACTTCTTAACCATCTTTTATCCAGGCTAAACATACACAGCTCTGTAAGGCGCTCCTCATGAGGCATGGTTTGCAGACCAGACTTTAATCAGCTACTCCAAGGTGCTGAGTTCATCCTCCAAAATAGGTTCAGCATCTTGGAGAGCCCCATTAATGGTCAGACTCCTTTTGTGAGCCTTGGATCCTGTCTGCACAGGCCAAAAGTCCTGCTTCCCCCCTGTTCTGGTGGCATCCTGTTCAGACAATGCATGGCCCAAACCCAGATTCTGGTGCGACCAGTCCAGATGACATCTGGCAGATTCAGCACCAGAACTGGGGTATAACACACTTAACACACATTAAAATAAGTTAGCTCTTACTCCAGATGTACTGTGAAGATCTGGAGCCCTGTGTTCCCATGCTATGGTAACTGTCTGCAGGGGCATTCTGCTGACCCTTCCGTGTGTCTGCTGCTGTCACCAGCTGTTCACTGTGAGGTTGGAACAAGGTATGTGAATGCCCAGTATGTGATTGTTGCTGGGCACCTCATTCTAGCCTCTGAAGCAAGTGGCTCATGGTGACGGTGGACCCACCAAGTGGCTCAGTGGGATGCCTGTGCATGGGATGCAGGGGAACAGAGAGCCAGATAATGGAGGTTGGTTGGGGTAGCTGCAGGGGCAGGATACTCCGGGCTGCCCCTAGAGTATCCTGGCTAGTACAGACACAGCCTCAACTAGCAAAAGGGATTTATGTACTTATAGATTGACTCACCATTGCATATTATTATTTATTTAAAGTGTTTGTATATCACCTCCCAACCCGTCAGAGCACCCGAGGTGTTGCATAAGGAATGTGTCTGGAGGAGGGTGACCAAGATGATCAAAGGTCTGGAATTCATACTTTTTGAGGAACAGCTTAGGGATCTAGGGGTGTTTAGCCTGGAGAAGAGAGGACAGAGATAATGACAGGATAGAGCCTCTTTTCAATATCTGAAGAGATGTCATGTAGAAGATGGAGGCAGCTTGTTTTCTGCTGCTCCAGAGAATTTGATAGATTCAAATTACAAGAAGACAGATTCCATCTAAACATTAGGAAGGGCTGTTTGACAGTGGCATGGACTGCCTCAGAGTGTGGCAGAGTCTTTTCTTTGGAGGTTTTTAAACAGAGGCTAGAGGGGCAGCTGTCACAGGGAGAGCTTGGATTGCATCTTCCTGCATGACAGAAGAGAGTTGGACTGGATGGTCCTTGGGCTCCCTTCCAACTCTATGTTTCAATGGATAAAAGCATTTATATGTAATACTATTCAACTATACTGTAGTTGGAACTAACCAACAGGATTCAGGCGAATGTTTGTACTAAAACCCAGAGTGGATTCACACACATCCTCCTGTAAGAGCCAAAGCTGTCATATCGGATAGCTTCAAAACAATAATTTCACTGTTCCAGGGTGCAGGGGGAGGTATCTCAGAAGTACATTTCTCAGAGAAGATTTTCCTTGCTCTAGGTTGCCTTTCTTGTTCTTGCCCAGGCCAAGCTGGGATAGCTGTTCCTCCATTTTGACCCTCTAAAGATGTGTTAAACCTTTCTGGAAAATGGTGAATGCCTTTTTCAGAGAGCTGGGGGTGGGGGGTG
Source organism: Phrynosoma blainvillii (assembly GCA_026167975.1). Lineage (NCBI taxonomy): Eukaryota > Metazoa > Chordata > Lepidosauria > Squamata > Phrynosomatidae > Phrynosoma > Phrynosoma blainvillii. The sequence goes on along the minus strand of JANUYF010000005.1, from coordinate 971,128 downwards.
GGGGTGGGGGGGTGGGAGCTGACCGGCTCTGGACCCAATCCAGTCCTTTGGGAGACCCTGTCTGATGCACCCCAGTCGCCAAACAAGAGGCAAGAGATGCAGTGAAGGTCTGCCGCTCTGAGTGGGAGGCCACCCTGATTCCTTCAGCTCTTGGGGATTTTCTTGCAGGATTTTCTTGATGGAAAACTTCAGATTACAGCAGAAAATGAGGCGTGTGGAAGCCAAGGATCTGCCAGCTGCCTCCAGGCCATCAGTGTCACTGTGCAGAAAGTCTCTGCCCGGCTCTCCCTCTCAGGTGAGAGAGGGAAGAAGGAAAACTGATTTGGGGAGAGAGGGAATCTTCTGTGGGTGGACCCCAAAGCCTCAAGGAGATTGCAAAAGGTGGTGCGGTTGGGAATGTCTTTTGCCACCTTAATTCAACACATTCACTTGGAGAAGGATTGCCATTTTATATGCCAGTGCTAGAGCCTTATGACTGTGAGTGTGGGACACCACAGAAGTCCTGCCAGTGGCCACAGGGCAGGTGCCACACAGTCCCAAGGCTTCTATGAGAATATGTGCCACAGCATAGAGCCCCAGGACTTTGTTTGTTTTCCCTTCCCTAAGAGCAGCTATTGTTTATTTGTTGTTGTGTGCCTTGAAGTTGTTTCCAACTTCTGGTGACCCTATCACAAGAGTTTCTTGGCAAGATTTGCTCAGAGGGGTTGCCACCATTGCTTTCCTCTGAGGCTGAATTCTCTGAAGATGCCAGCCACAGATGCTGGCGAAATGTCAGAAAGAAACTCTTCTAGAACATGGCCGCACACCCCGAAAACCCCACAAAAAACTATGGATGCCAGCCATGAAAGTCTTCGACTTCATAGTCCAATGCTCAAACCACTGCACTACTATGGCTCTAAGGGCTAGTCTGCATGTACGTGTATTATGCAAATTGTTGCAGATTTTCACACATTTGCATCAATGCTTGTCTTCGCTTTCCAGGCAAATTTGCATCTATTCAACCTTTCTCTTCTGAAAATGCACAGCTGGGCACATGTTCAATAATGTGCATCCTTTCAGATACTTATGGATACTCACACAATTCCTTTTTCTGTGGAGTTTGAGGAGTTTTTCACCCATCCCCAAAAGCTCAATTTTCTCCAAATCACTCGCGGAGGGATCTTATTCTATTCAAATAGAATGAGGAGTGTAGAATTTAATTGCTCCTAAGAGGAGCTGTGTTGGTGATAAATGATGAAACACTAGATCTACAACAAAGGAAACCTCAGGGCCCTTTTGCTAAGGGCTCACAGCAAAGGGCAGAAAGCTAACCAACTGGACCATCCCATAGCAGCTTTCCAAATCCCCATGGCTGGCTTATGAGCTGGACTTTGAGGCCCCCTCAGATCCACACGTGGGGTCCACATCTGGGGCCTGCATGTGGCCCATGGGTGCCACTCTGCCCACTCTCTGTTCTAAGTCCTGATCTGTTTCTCCCTGTCCTCTTTCTTCCCTCTCAGGGGAGGTATCGGTGAACGGGCAGAAAGTCAGCCTCCCTTTTGTCAGCGCTGACCTGAGCGTGCGGTGGGCTTCTTCCTCCTTTCTGCTCCTCCAGGCCTTCGGGGCCCACATCCTCTGGGGCCTGGAATCCCCTGCTGCCTACATCACTCTCCAGCCCAGCTTTGCCAACAAGGTGAGCGGAAGACGGAGAAGCATTTGCTCCACTTTTCCTGGTGGGAGGATGCCTTCCAGCCCCATAATATCCATGCGGGGCACAGACTCACCATGGAGAGGACCAGAACCCCTGAGGGATGGGGCAGCTATTGCTCCTCTTGGCAGGAGGGCTGTCTCTGTCCTTGCTAGTCTTCCGGCCATTGTGAGGGCCTTTTGGGTGTTGGTTGGCTTGTTGGCAATATTTATGTTTGTATGACACTCCCATGAAGAAAGAGTGAGCTCCCAGCACAATTTACGTTGCCAAATCTGAGGCCGTGGTCCTGAGTCTCGGGGTTTGGTTTCTTTTCTCTGCAAGCAAAGGGGGGAACCTCAGGGCAAGAGGCCATCTTGAAAAGTGTGTGTGTGTGTGTGTGTGTGTGTGTTCCTCAGGGTGTTTGGGGACATGTGCAAAAGTGAATTTTCTTGTGGAGGTTGTAGGGGGCAAAGACTCCCCAGGCCTCTCCTGCTCTGTGTTGATGCATTTCGCCTGTCCACTCCATTCTCCAGGTGCGAGGCCTTTGTGGCACCTACAATTGGAACCAGCAGGATGAATTCACCACCCCAGAAGGCGATGTAGAGTCCAGCACCGCTGCCTTCGCCCACAAGTTTCGGGTCACCCATGACTGTCCTTTTTCGGCCACTTTGGCTCCTGACCCCTGCAGCACCTATGCCCAGCGGAGGGAGTTTGCCGAGGCTGCCTGCGCTGTCCTCCATGGTCCATCCTTCCAGGTGAGAGGGAGTATGGTGCAGGGTCCAAGAAGGAAGGAAAAGCAGCTCTGGAGCTATGGTAAGGGGCAGGAGGTTGTCTCTGAGCACCTTGGAGGTGACAAGTCCCACATTTCAGGACCTGTGTGTTGACTCACCATTCAACAGTTCATTCAATGGCAATTCAATGGACCCTGGCCTGCATGTGTTGAATCCCTTTACACTTGCTTGTTGTGTTCCCTTTGGAGTGTTGCAGCACAATCTGTTTTATAGCATGAGCCTTGAATTCAGTCTGTATCCCAGTTTTGGTGACTGTGCTCAGCCTGGCCAATTTCTTTCTCATCCTGCAGCCCTGCCACGACCTGGTGGAGCGAGAGCCTTTCTACCAGCTCTGCCTTTATGATGTCTGTGGTTGTTCGGCCAGCAGAGATTGTTTGTGCAGCGCGGTGGCTGCCTACGCCAGGTGCTGTGCCCAGGAGGGAGTCCTTGTGGCTTGGAGGAACCAGAGCTTCTGCCGTGAGTTTTATGGGGGAGTGGGAAGAGGAGTGGGTCGAGCGCAGGTCTCAGGGAAATCTGAATGTGGTCTTACAGAAAGAAGGAAGAGAAAAGAACGTTTGAACTTTAAACGAACTACCCACCAAACCATGAGGATGGATTGGAGCTGGTACCTTGGACAGCAACTTTATAGTTCAGATGCAAATCCAGAGCAGCTTTCCCCAACTGCCACTGATGTAGAAGCTTCTGTCTTCTGTTGGAGCTTTTTTTGAAAATAAAAGAAAAGTGGGATGGAGAACTGGGTTGGAAGATAAAGGAGGATGCTGTATAAAACAAGTGTTTTAAAGAGCTTTTAGTCTTTGATTGTATTTTATTATTGAAGTTGACTTGTTTTAATACTGCAAATGAGTCCCAATTTTGGGAGAAAAGTGGGATACAATAAATAAATAAATAAATAAATAAATAAATATGAGAAATTGTGAGAAGTGAGAGGTGAGGAGGGGAAAGAGGAGGATTCAGGGAGGTATAGTACAAAAAAGGATTATTTTTTAAAGTTCTGTTCAGAGCAGCCTTCCCAGCCTCATCCTCGGATCCTTTCCTGGATTCTGCAGTTAGAATATGCTGTCGTTGTTGTCGTGTGCCTTTAAGCTGTTTCTGAAATTCTGACTTGCGACAGCCCTACACCATCTCTCTCCTTAGGTTTTCTTGGCCAGATTTCTTCAGAGGTTTGCCACCTTTGCCTTTCTTTGAGTATCCCAGTGGGTTTCCCATGGCTGATTGGGAATTTGAACCCCAGTCTCCTGGAAGAGACTGAGAGCAACACTCAAACCACCATACCATGCTGGCCCTCATGAGAATGAAAATACAATGAGAATGCATCTCCCAAAACATCATCCTCATGCCAGCACTTTCTGTTCAGTAGGGCTGCCCAGCATGAATCTAGGCCACAACGCTCTGATCCTATGTCTTTGCTCTCACAGTGGTCCAGTGCTCAGGGGGCCAAGTGTATCAGGAATGTGCCACCCCCTGCCAAAGAAGCTGTGTTGACCTTGGCATGGAAGTCTTCGGTACCTGCCAGGACCTGGACCGACTCTGCGTGGCTGGGTGTAACTGCCTAGAGGGGCTGGTGTTAGATGACGATGGCCAGTGTGTCCAGCCGGCCATGTGCCCCTGCCATCATGGGGGAGAAACACATTCCCCTGGTAGCAGGATCCAGAAGAGCTGCAATACCTGGTATGTGCCTCTCTCCTTCTGCCTTATTGCTCTTGTGTGCCTTTCAGTGGTTTCTGACTTATGGCAACCCTAAGTGAACCTGTCATGAGGTTTTCTTGGCAAGATTTGTTCAGAGTGCGTTTGCCCTTGCCTTCCTCTGAGGCTGAGAGAGAGTGACTCGTTCAAGGTCACCCAGCTGGTTTCCATGACTGAACATGAATTTGAACCCTGGTCCAGAGTCCTAGTCCAGTGTTCAAATGACTTTGCCATGCTGGCTCTTTTTTGCATTTAGTGCTGGGGTCGGCATGATGCAGTCAGTGGCTCACATACAACCTGTGGACCCTGCTTTTGTGGCCTCTGAACTCCCCCACCAGCCCCCCAAATTCCCCCCGATTTTTTTTAAATGGTGAGATTCTTAGGCACGTTTTGCCCCCAGGGCATATGAAGAGCCCATTGTGAAAACATAGAGAATACCCTCACTTTCCTAAAAGCACCTGAAAACCCCACACTACCCCAAATACATCTGTTTTCCCCTGAAGTCCCTCTCAAAATGGTGACCAGAGGTGACACAATGCCATTTCTTATCACTATTTTGAGAAGGATTGCTGAAGCAAATGGAGATATTTTACCTTGCTCTGGGGCTGTGGCCCCTGAGAGGGGACTGGGGAGAAATTGGCCCTTGGCTGCTGCATAGTTGCCTACCCCAGAGTTAGTGTCTAAGACAGGGGTAGGCAACCTTTCCCCTTTAAGGGCCGAGGGACTTCAGCTCCCAGAATCCCAGGAGCTATTGGTCAACATGGGACTATTGGCTAACATGGCTGAGGCATTTGGGAGCTGGTCCCTTGGGCCTTAAAGGGGAAAGGTTGCCTACCCCTGGTCTAAGACATCTTTGGTCCTGAGTACAGAATATCAGTCTTTCTGAAAAAGCAAGCTTCCAGTTCTTATGGATGGATGGAGACTGCATCTCTCCACAGGAGCCTGCCAGAAATGTGACATCCTCAGAGGAGGCCTTGTTGTATGTCCCAACACCTTGTGGAGTTAGGTTGGCTTGTATACCTAACAGGGCTTTCTTTGGAGCAGCGCCTCACCTATGGAACTCCCTGCCCAAGGAAGTTAGGCTGGTCCCATTTCTTTTTCTGGCGAGCAGGCAAAGCAGTGCTGTTCTGCATGGTTTTTAATGTATGGAATTGGTATCTTAGCATTGTTTTAAAATGGTATTTTAGGATTGTAAAGGCAAAGGCTTTCATGACTGACATCCTGGAAGAATTTATTCCTCATGTTTCACCTGCATCTGTGGCTGGCATCTTCATTCTCTGAAGATGCCAGCCACAGATGCAGGCAAAACGTCAAGAATAAATTCTTCCAGAACACAGCCACACAGCACCAAAAAACCCACTAAAACCTATTTTAGGATTGTTTATTGACTGCTTAATTTTTTAAAAGATCATTTTAATGTGTTTTTAAAATGTTTTTATCTTTGTACTGTTTTTAATTGCTTTTATTTATCCATCTTCTTAGAAGCCCTTGTGGATTGGGAGGTGATATAGAAATATCTTAAATAAATAAAGAAGGGAAGCTTGTGGGTAGCAGCATAGCTGAAGATATCTGGGAAGAAGCAACAAGGGGCAGAGCATGTGCTTCCTCTGTCTGTTCCCTGCTGAGCTCTGCCAGGCCATTCCAAATAAAATACCAGTCCCATCTGATTTTGGAAGATCAAGCCTGGTTAGTACATGTCTGGGAAACCATGGTGCAAAGAATGCCAGGGATTTCCTTGCTAGGATTGAGTGAGAATCCTGCATGGAGAGCATGGCTTCTGCCAGCCAGAGATGGATGTACTGGCTTGGCTGGATCCCAGTGATTCAGTAAATGGGCATCAGCTTCCTGCCATACCAAGGTCTTTCTCTGACACTGTTTCCAGGCAGTGCCAGTGCATGCGTACATGCTGTGTGCCGCAGGTTCGAGTGGTAGGAGATGTTTGATGAAATCTCCCTGTGACCTGTCTGTCTCTGTCCTACAGGATAGGTTGATTTCATTGAATGTCTTTGCCACATGATTCCAATTATGCCACACAACCATCCATGTAGGGTCTGTGCCTTCCTGTGCATCTGAGGAGACTGGTGGTTGTTGTGGATATGCCGAGGATGACAGAGAAGCAGTGCCAGTTGGGTGGGATTGGGAGGGAGCTAGGGAGTAAGTCTTTTAAGATCCTTGGGGAGGACTTTCCCTTCATCCCACCAATCTATGGACATGGTTGCTGAGGATGTGGGAGGCAGGGTCTTCTTGGTGGCTGCTCCCAGGCTGTGCAACTTTCTTTTACAGAAGATTAGTCTGGCCCCTGCTCTGTTCAGTTTCCACTGGAGGACAAAGACTGTCTTCAGTAGACAGACTTTTGGTTTTTACCTGGTTGCTGCTGAAGGGTCATCCAATAACGGTTGCTGAACTTTTCTCATCATTATCTTTTAAATGCTTTTAAACTGTTTTAAGTTAGTGCTGTTTTTAGTGGGATGGTTTGCTTATTTATTTATTTTTAAAAATTATGATAACGGTTGTGTTTCAGCTGTGCTTTGTTTGAATCTGTGCTCTGAGCTGCCATGTGTTGGAAGAAGGGTGGGGTGTAAATTATATTAAAGACATAAATAAAATAAGCTGCTGATAATGCCCACTGCAAGGAGAACACATCCTTGAGAAGTTCCAGCTCCTGTAAGAACTGGAAAGGTTCATGAGGTCCAGCAAATGAAGCTTTGTACAGGTTGGTTGGTCAGTTGGTTCATTCATTCATTCATTCATTCATTCATCTGAGACCTCACCTTTCTCATAATACAAAGACCCAAGGCAGCTTATAGTATAAGATAAAATAAAACCCAGCCTGAACAGCTTGTAGTACAAAAGGTAAACAACAATTCAATAAGCAATCCCATTGAAGAGAAACACTAACATAGAAAAGTCTAAAGGCATCTAAAACACAACAGTGACAATACAAAGTCCAATGTGAAGTCGTAGGCTTTCATGGCTGGCATCCATATTTTTTTGTGGGTTTTTCAGGCTGTGTGGCCATGTTCTAAAAGAGTTTCTTTCTGACGTTTCGCCAGCATCTGTGGCTAGCATCTTCAGAGCATCTTTTTCTCTGAAGATGCTAGCCACAGATGCTGGCGAAACGTCAGAAAGAAACTCTTCTAGAACATGGCCACACAGCCCGAAAAACCCACAAAAAACAATACAAAGTCCCTTTAAAAGACCCCTTTGCAACAGCCAATGAGCCAACTAAGGTTCTCTCTGAATGCTTTCTTACCTGTTAAAAGAGAGGGAACAGAGAGGGGGCCCAGCCGAGCTTCCTATGGGAAGGAGTTCCACAGCATGGGAGCAGCCACCAAGTCACCCTTGTCTCTTTTCTATCCTCACCAAATGTGCCTTTAGGAGAGAAAGCCCTTCCCAGGGGATCTTAAAATTTGGGCAGGCTCATAGTGCGATCAAATATGTCATATTAAACTGTTTGTATCTCCAGCATTCTCTTGATTTTTGGATTCATTCAGTGAAGCTCACCCTGCTGTTAAGGTGGGGGACGGGGGTTGTGGCAGCAGTGGGGTTCTTTCTCTGAAGATGCTAGCCACAGATGCTGGCGAAACGTCAGAAAGAAACTCTTCTAGAACATGGCCACACAGCCCGGAAAACCCACAAAAAACTATGGATGCCGGCCATGAAAGCCTTTGACTTCACAGTGGGGTTCTTTCTTTACTAATTGCTCACTTGAAGGTGAGGGAATTTGTGGGAGAAGCTTTCCTCCCCAGCACCCCTCCCACCCCCATGTGTGGCTGGTCTTTCAGTGTCTGTCTGAATGGGGCCTGGAACTGCACAGACGAGAACTGCCCCCAAGCCGTTGTCTGCCCCGGAGAGCTGGTCTATGCCTTTGGCTCATGCCTGCGGACCTGTGAGAATCCAGAAGACAACCTCACCTGCGCTGGCTCCTCTGACAGCTGCGTTTGCCCTCCTGGCACTGTCTTCTTGGTTAGTCCTGGTTGGCACTGCACAGCTAATGTCTTTTGGGATGGTATTGTATTATTCTACTTATTGTTACCCCACCTTTTTCAAATAAGCTGGAATTCAAGATGGCTTAAGATACAGAGTACAATCCCCCTATCCACGAAATTAGTACCCATGATTTCACTTACCTATGTCCAAAAAAAAAGAATGGTCTCTCTAGACATCTGGAGGTCCTCCAGCACGACTATATGGCCAATTTCCACTGGGAAGATAGAATTCACTATTATCCACAATTTTCACTATCCACAGGCTCCCAGGGCTATTTTTGTGGCCACCAAGGTGCTCTCCCTGGGGTCTTGCCCCAAAATACATCCAAATGAACTCAGGGTGAACATTTTTGCCATGTTTTGGGCTCTTCTAGGTAACATTAGGCCCAAGAGGGGGCTTTTTAAAAAACAAAAACAAAAACGGTATGGACAGGAGGTGACTTGTGGTGACTTCCTATTGCTGGAAAAGGCCTATCTTGAGCCTAAAATAGTTCACCCCTTCCCAAATCATGGCAAACATGCCCTCCAAAGGGCATTTAGGTGCATTTGAGAGTAAAACAATTGCTTACCACCAATAGAGTCTCCTTCCCAACTCCTCTGGCTCATTCCTAGAACCATATAGGGCTAAATCTGGCTGAGAAGGATTTTGCATCCTCTCCATTTCACCTGCTGGCCTTTCCTCTTTCAGAATGAGCGCTGTGTCTCCCCGGAGGAGTGCCCCTGCCATCACAATGGCCGCCTGTACCAGCCCAACAGCACCATCACCAAAGACTGTAACACCTGGTAAGAGAGCCTTCATAGAATCATAAAATCATGAGTTAGAAGGGACATGAAAGGACCACAAACCTTTGCTGCACTCAACTTCTGGGTCACTTCCTGTTGGAAGAAGATCTCTCTTGGGCCAAAAACAGCCTATTTCCTCTGTTCCTTAAAATATGCTAAAATTTATTCATACCAATCTTAGTGGGCATTTGGGGGGAAATGAGGCCCAGGGGCAGGGGTGCACAGAAAGAGCCTGAATCCACAATTGTGATCCATAGACCACACATTCCCCACCCCAGTCCCATGTCCAGTAATGGTGGTTCAGGGTCCTTCTGTATCCCTCTTCCTCAGCATTTGCCGAAGCCGGCGCTGGGAGTGCACCTACCACCACTGTGCTGGGACATGTGTAGCCACCGGAGACCCTCACTACATCACCTTTGATGGGAAGGCTTACACCTTCTTGGGGGATTGTGAGTACATCCTGGTGCGCGAGATCAGCGGTGCTTTCACGGTCACAGTTGAGAACGTACCCTGCGGCACGAGCGGCACCACCTGCACCAAATCTGTCGTGGTGCTCATTGGCAACATGGTGATTCACCTGCTCCGAGGTAAGGAGAGCCTGTTGATAGACAGAGGAGACTCATGCATCACTCCCTTCCCCTTTCCTGTTGAGCCCCTAATGCTACCTCTCTCTGCTTCCTCCAGGCAAAGACGTGACTGTGAATGGGGTCTCGGTGCGTCCCCCAAAGACATACAGTGGAAATGGCCTGACCCTTGAAAGAGCAGGGCTATTCCTGGCTCTCATCTCTCAACTGGGGCTGACGGTGCTCTGGGATGGCGGTGAGACCTGGTGGGGCATCCCTCTCCTGTTCTTTCAGCCTGGCAAACAGCCCTCTTCTGGCTGCTGTATGATGCCCACAGCTGCATGTGACAGAAGTCCCATCCAACAATGCGTGGACTAGGGGTGTAATTCTTGGCTTGTTTTAGTCCCTGCAGATGAGAGAAAAAAATGCAAAAGGTTTGGCTCCACTGGTGTGGTAGGAGAGATCTGGACAATTTTCTGAATTATTGGTTTACCCTTGGGGTACTTTTTAAAAAAAATTAAAATGTCATTTGCATAGGAAAGCATTGTATTTTGAACAAAAAACATTTTTGCACAAGTTTCATTTTGGAGAAAAGCTTGCATTTTGTCCAGATAGAACATATTTTTTACCTTAAAACATTGAGCACCATCTGTAAACCTTTTGACACAACTGAAATGTTCGTAAGAAAGTCCCAAAATCTGAAAAATCATTACAAATGTGCAAAACATCTTGTAACATGCTGAGCTGTGTTTAGACGCTCTTCCTCACAGAGGAAAAGAAAATCTGTGCATTGTCTTTATGTGCTCACTGATCTTCAAGTGATTTTTGCCTGAAAACCATGCAGAAAATTCCCCACATGCTTGAAAATACAAAAAAAATATATATATATATATATATATATATATATATATATACCCCACATACCTGACCTCCCAGAACCCCCAACTACTCCCAAATCCCTTTGTTTTCCTATTTAGAGCCTTCTCAGAATGGTGTCAAGAAGTGATGCAGTGTCACTCCTGGTCTCCATTTTGAGAGGGACGACAGAGAAAAACAGGGATTTGGCCTTGCTGTGTGGGTGGGGTGGAAGAAACAGAGGAATCTAAGGCAGGGGGAGTTGGCCCTTTCCTCTCATGCAGTTACCAACTCCTGGTCTCTATTGACCCCTCCAGGCACACGGGTGGACGTCAAGTTGGACCCTATGTACCAAGGTCGCGTGGCAGGGCTGTGTGGGAACTTTGATGGCAACACGGAAAATGATTTTACCAGCCGGCAAGGCATTGTGGAGCCCACGGCTGACCTCTTTGGCAATTCTTGGCGCGTCAGCCTCCTCTGCCCAGAAGTTAGCAGTGAGGACTTTGAGCACCCGTGCACGGTACGCTCTCCACATCTGGTGCACAGCATCAGTCCACTTCAGTTTGGTGGCATGCAATGGCATCCATGCTCGTGTTGTGAGAAATAATGCCACACAAGGACAAGCGGGCGGGATCGAGGCATGTTTAGCTTGTCCACCACAGCGTGTTTGGAAAGGTTGATTTTTCTGGATCAGAACTCCCCAAACCTCTTTCCTCAGGTGAACTCTCACCGTGTGATGTGGGCTCGGAAACGTTGCGGGATCCTCCTGCAGGAACTCTTTGCCCCATGCCACGAGGAGCTGCCCTGCCAGCAGTTCTATGACTGGTGTGTCTTCGATGCCTGCGGGTAGGTGACTGGGGCATGGGGAGCCCCAAGGACTCAGGGGGGAAAGGGAGGATGTAAATATAGATAACAACAACAACAGCAGAAGTCTTGGCAGGAAGGCTAGGACATGGCTGTGGCATGGTTTGGCAGTATCACGTAAAAATAATGGTGTTGCATTATGCAACATATTATTTTGTGGCAAAAGAGGCATGATGACACTCCTCTGCAAATAATGCTACTTTTTTGGTGTAAGAGAAAACATCTACTCTAGCTGACAGCTGTCTCCCTTCTTCTCCCAATGCACCTGCATCCACACAGGTGTGACTCTGGAGGGGACTGTGAGTGCCTTTGCACAGCCATTGCCAGTTATGCCAAGGAGTGCAGCCAACGCGGGGTGTCTGTCCGCTGGAGGAGCCAAGATCTCTGCCGTAAGTAACAGCCAAGTCAAGACAATCCCAGCCCCTGAGATTTCAGGGCCAACAATCCTTTTTTTATTGTTTAACAGTCCAGATTTTTAGCCAATTCCAGAAATTTCTGCTGTTGATAGACTGAATGCGTATCGAAAGGCCACTCAATGATATAGAGGTTGAGTCACATTGGACTTTTTATAAAATAGGATAATGAGAAAAATGTGATTTAAAAACTGGGGGAGGATTTGGGGGGTGGGGGCTTGCTCTGGCATCCTGTTAAAAAAAATCGGGGGCATAAAGTTGTGTGTGTATTTTTATGACCTTCATGGAGGGAGACATTATCAACCAGCCCTTGCACACTGAGCCCCCACCCCTTTAAAACTCCCCTTTTCTCCAGCACTCCGTGGCATTGTTGTGAAGTGGGTGGGGGAGGCAGCTGATGTCCTTTCGCCATACACAACAACAACAACAACATCCTTTGGTGTGTCAGGGGACCCCCAGAGGTCCTCAAGGATGCATTTTTTGTGTTGTGCATCTGGCTCTAGAAATCTGCTTCAAGGCTAGCCCCAGTCTTCTTTAACCACTGCCTGCTGTGTCAGGCATGAAGGTGAGTCCAGTGAGGAGGGCAGAATGGAGTCCCCCCCCCCCCGCAGTGGTCCAGGCAGGATCTCGGTTGTGCCCCAAACAGCCTGCATTTCAACAAGGGTGGTCCTTTGCATTGTTGCTTGGGAAACTGGCTAGCTGGCATCCCACTACTCTGTTTTCAAATAGTTTCAGAGACTTTCTGCTTCCCGCTTTTGGCTTTTCAGCCCATCCCCTTGTGCCACCCTTGTTTTCACCTTTCCGTCTCTGCCACTTTAGCCATGCAGTGTGACAATGGGCTGGAGTACGACCCCTGTGGCCCTGCCTGTCCACAGACGTGCAAGAACTTCGGCCTGAAGCCAGCTGAACACTGCGAGGCCATTTCATGCATGGAAGGATGCTTCTGCCCAGAGGGGAAGGTGCTGCATGGTAAGTGGTCCAACTGCAAGAGAGGTGCCTGGGGGCTGAAGGTCAGCAGGATGATGATGGTAGTAGCAGTTATAGGGATGAGGTTTCCAGGGAGCCCCAAGACAGAGAGTGTTTGGATCCTCTCTAACACAGTGCCCTCCCTCCCTCCAGCTGGGGCAGATGATGCATCCTTTAAGGGCTCAGCGCACTGCCTTTGTGGAAGCACAAGTGTAACCCTGAGTCTCTGTCCCTTTCCTGTCTCTCCAGGAGGCCACTGCATTGACCCTTCTGAGTGCCCCTGCTACTGGGAAGGCACTTTGTTCCCATTGGGGGCTCTGGTGATGCAGGACTGTAGGAACTGGTAAGTCTGCAAAGATGAGGTGCAGGTGTTCCTCGTGGGAGGGGGCTTCTCTCTTATCCTTCTCATTGGTCTGCGCCTGCCCAGGTGGGAATGAGCCTCTCCCCTGTGCTTTGGGTCAATGAAATGAAAACGCACAGGATGTCACAGTCCATAAAAGGCCATTTCAGTCCAGTAGTAGCTGGTGGCTCATGTGTCAGTAGGATGGTTCACAGTCCCTCAGTCTCTTGGTGCAGCCTGTGGAATGTTAGGATTTGTAGTATGGGGAGGCACTAGAGCTCTCTGGCTGAGAATTCTAGATGCCCCTGCCTAAACCACCAATCCAAGGATTCCATAGGATGGACCCATAGCAGTTAAAGTGGAATTACAGCACTATAATTGTGTCATGTGAAAGAGTCTGTGGTAGACTGTGAAACCACCACCACCATTATACAGTTGCTACTAGAGTCATCCCTCCACATATATGGGTTAAGCATTTGTGAATTGGATTATTTACTGATTTCTGTCTTTGATTCTGCCACCCAAAAAGATGTTTTCTCTAGGCATCTGTAGGTCCTCCAACATGATCAAGTTTCTCCAGATGTTCACCATAGAGTTGCGTGGGAGGACCTACAGATCCCTAGAAAAGTGTGCTTTCCAAGTATAAGAATGAGGTTTTATTTCTTTTTGTGTGTAAGAAATTAGTAAAAAAAATTCAAAAAGAAAAGTATTCTGTTCCATAAAAAAAATAATAAAAATAGCCGAACTATATTTGCAGTTTTCCCACTTTCACAGGGGAAGGGAAGCTTTCGCCTAATCTCATTTAAAGTTGAAGACTGACAGTATTACTACTGTCCCCTGGCACCCATGTGCCTTGGTGCCCCATAGTTAGTTAGTTAAAATTTATTGATGAGTCAGTTGGCCATATCAAAATGGTGCCCCATGGGAAGAGAGATCATAGCCATCCCCTTTCAGCCTCCGCTTCTCCTCTTGTGCCTTCTGCTTCCTACAGCTCCTGTGAGGCAGGTCTGTGGCAGTGCACGGCCCCTCTGGAACCTTGCGATGCTCAATCCCACTGCGCCGAGACGGAGTTTGCCTGCCACACGGGCGGGCGATGTGTGCCCAGCGCATGGGTGTGTGATAACGAGGATGACTGTGGGGACGACTCTGATGAGTTCTGCACCCTGAGCTGTGCCCCACACCAATACCAGTGTGCCAGTGGGCAGTGTGTGCCCTGGGGCTACCGCTGCGATGGCACTGCGGACTGCTTGGACAACTCAGATGAGAGGGGCTGCCCGCTGCTTGCTTGTGCCCAGCAGGAGTTCCGCTGTGCCAATGGCCGCTGCATCCCCCGTGAACATGTCTGTGATGGGGAGCTCGACTGTGGCTTTGCAGACAATTCAGATGAAATGAGTAAGTTTGTAAGTAGGGGGAGATTAGGGGTGCAAAAGACCAGAGGTACATAGACGTGGAAAGAATATTAAAAAAATAAACACACACACACTCACACAAGGTTTTCAAGTGTTGTGTCAATCCTGGTGAGACAAAACCTGGACTGGCAAGAATCTGCGCAATTCAGGATTAATTGTGTACAAAACAGTTTTTGTGTGCAGAAAACAGTATTTTCTGCACAGAAAACAGCATTTGTGTACAGGAAATAATACTTCTATGCAGAAATCTTGTTTTCTGTGCACAAAATGCTGTAATTGGGGACTTATTCTGTGCAAAATTTACACATGGATGATTTGCTTAGAGAATAGCATTATCCAGGGAGGAAACAGCTTTTTCTCTGCAGAAAATAACATTTCTATGTAGAAATACTATTTTCTATACGGAAAATGCTATTTTCAGTATAAAACAACTGCATGCAAATTTTGTGAAGAGTTACTCCTGAATTGTGAATAAGCTTCAAAAACAGTGTACTTTCAAATACTTCTCATAGTGGAAAGAAAATTGCTAAAATTACTCATTGTTTCCTTCAAGAAGAAACTTCACGAAGAATTACATGATCCCTAGAGTTACATGTTCATATGCCTCATTTGGCCTCATTTACGATGGTGTACACTTTTTGTGTATCATCCCAAATCTCCTCCCTAGGTAGTTGTCAACCTCCAGCCCCACTCCCCCCCCCCCCATGAGTGCTGCTACAGCCTTTTCATGATGGGTTACGGGGAGAGAAGGAGCCAACAAAGCCATGGGGGGCTGCGGCTTGTCCAGGCTGCAATTCCCCAGTCAGAGGAAAGAGAATGAAGTTGCTTCCGATCAGCAAGGAGGCCTCATTTTCCCCTAGACAACAGCAGCCTGCTCAAGCCAAGGGATCTGCTGCTTTCTTGCTTCCTTCCTTCCCTCTTGCAGCCATGGAACAACCCCAGGGGTCTTGGCAGCTGCCCCATAAAGCCTGCAGAGCTTTTTCTGTAGAGCATTGTGTATCTCATGCCTGATGCAGGAACACAACCAACTAAAAAACAGACCAAATTTATCAGGTTTGTGGTCTTTGAGAGCATTAGTGAAAGTGGGCTTTTACCTGTCTTTATGAAGAAACCACAAGTAATAATAATAATAATAATAATAAAATTTATTTGTACCCTGCCCCCTGAGCACAAGTACATACAGTATAATCCAAGAAAACCCAGTACCCACCCACCCCTTAAAAAAGTATTAAACCAACACTAATTACCGTATTTTTCGCCATATAAGGCGCTCCAGCATATTAGGCGCACCCAATTTTAAAGGAAGAAAATCCAAGAAAAAAGGATTCCTCCCTTTAGCCGGAGGCCGGTTGTTCAATGGGCTGGTGCTGGGATCGGAGAACTTCTCCGATCCCAGCACCAGCCCATTGAACTGAGGTCGCGGGGGGAAGGAGGGCTCCTTCTCCCCGCGGCCTCAGTCTTTCAATGGGCTGGTGCCGGGATCGCTTCGATCCCGGCACCAGCCCATTCCAAGACTGACGCCGGGGGGAAGGAGGGCTCCTTCTCCCCGCGGCCTCAGTCTTTCAATGGGCTGGTGCCGGGATCGCTTCAATCCCGGCACCAGCCCATTCCAAGACTGACGCCGGGGGGGGGGGGGGAAGGAGGGCTCCTTCTCCCTGCGGCCTCAGTCTTTCAATGGGCTGGTGCCGGGATCGCTTCGATCCCAGCACCAGCCCATTCAAAGACTGAAGTCGCGGGGGGAAGGAGGGCTCCTTCTCCCCGCGGCCTCGGCCCTTCGCCCTATAGGGCGCACTCACTTCCCCACGCACATTTAGGGGAAGAAAAAGTGCGTGTTATAGGGCGAAAAATACGGTAAAACATCTTAGGTTAAAATAACATACAATAATCAAATCAGAACAACAAAAAATATAATAGGGCAACAAGCGTAGCGGCAGCATCCAGTTTGGGAGAGAGCATAGTAGGGGGGTTCCTGAGGCCAGGAAATCTGTTCTGGAAAGGCCTGCCGGAAGAGATCTGTCTTAACAACCTTTTTAAAGCTGTTTAGCGTTGTAATTTGACGGGTCTCATCCGGCAGGCCGTTCCATAATCTGGGGGCGATTACCGAGAATGCCCTCCGGGAGGTTGCAGACAAGTAGTTTTCTTTTTTCCTTTTCAGATTATATGTAAATAATCACTACACACCTCTACAGGGGCATAAACACATTTGTGGCTCGAAGAGCAATGCAATACACAAATGCAGATGTCAAAATATATTATGAAGTGCCTGTGTTTGGGAAGGTGCAAACTATGCACTAATTTTATGGAGGGGGAACCCATAAAAAGTTTTTCAATGCGTTATGATAGGCTGTTGGCTGGGGGCATAGGGAGTATTAGTTCACCTCCTCTTGAGGATAACAGGTTTGGGAAGGAATTCATCAGGCCCTTTTAGGATATTGGAGACACAACCCTATCGTCCCTTGCTTTCTCAAAGTGGTCCTCATTGTCCAGTTGAGTTGAGTTTCCATTTTCCAATGAATTCAGAGTGAGGATCAATAGGGGTTTCTGTGCTCCAAAATGCAGCCCCAAGCTCAGGTGCCTTTAGTTCATATGTAGCATTAGGTGATTTACTTCTCTCCTTCAATCCTCCCTCAGGTTGCGGACCCCCCTGTGGGCCTAGTGAGTTCCGTTGTGCAGTTGGGCGCTGCCTGCCATACCTCCACCATTGCGATGGGCATGATGACTGTGGAGACTTCAGTGATGAGCATGGATGCCTGTGCCTAGCTGGGGAATTCCAGTGCCCAGAAGGGCAGTGCCTGTCCCGAGCTTTGGTTTGTGATGGTGAACCAGACTGCCCCACTGGGGTCGATGAGGCCTTCTGCCCAGGTGAGAGCATCTGCCACCACAGTCACTCTTTAGAAAACCTTCAGGATCTTTCCTCCCACATCAAGTCCCAATTCAGTTTAACCAGGATGGCCACTGTCTTCTAGCTTTTTGTTTGGGGATGTAGAAGTGGCCCTCCGCTTGCCTGCATCCCTTGCTTTTATAACTAGAATCATAGAATCCTAGAGTTGGACGTGACCTCCAGAGCCATCCAATCCAACCCCATTCAGAAAGACACAATCAAAGCCCTCCCTGTGACAGCTGGCCATCCAACCTCCGTTTAAAAACAGCCTCCAAAGAAGGAGGCTCCACCACTCTCTCAGGAAGTGTGTTCCACTGTCAAACAGCTCTTATTGTCAGGATGGTCCTCCTAATTTTGAGGTGGAATCTCTTTTCCTGTAGTTTGCATCCATTGCTCCATCTCTGGAGCAGCAGAAAACAAGCTTGCTCCATCCTCTATATGACAGCCCATCAAATACTTAAAGAGGGCTATCATGTTACCCCTTAACCTTCTCTTCTCCAGGATAAACATTACTAGCTCCTTAAAGTTGCTCCTCATAGGGCATGGCTTCCAGACCTTTCACCACTTTGGTTGCCCTCCTCTGGACACATTCCAGGTTTTAGCTCTTTTTGACTCCCATTAATTTTGATTTTAAAAAATAGGTCTAGGGGCTTTGAGGAGACACAAAATGAGACCCTCTAGTTTCACTTTCCCTATCCCTGTACTAAGAGCTGAAAGAGCTTCTCCCCTTAATGGCAATAACAGGAGAATGTTTGCCTGACCATCACAACAATCTCTCCCTCACTGCAGGCCGAGTGACTTGTGCCCCTGGGCAGCTGCCTTGTCCAGATGGAACCTGTGTGAGTCTCACACAGGTGTGTGATGGTGTGCATGACTGTGTTGACGGGGCTGATGAGAATCCTGCTCAGTGCCCCGTGACCCAGACTACACCTTGGGTGGCCACCATTCCTCCAGGATTTCCTGCTACTCAACAGCCACCTGCCAACAGGACCTTCGGTGAGCAGACTTGGCACATTCAGAAATTCAATTTGCCCCTTGTTGTGTTTTTAACTGACGTCCTCTGTTTTTAACTGATGTTATCTGTTGTATATTAACCTGTTGTTGTTTCCTTCCTCAATCCATGGGGAGAGACAGGTAAGAAATATCATCATCATCATCATCATCATCATCATCATCATCGTCATCATCTGCTGGAAGAGGCCAAGAAGGGCCCAGTGCAGTGTACTTATACAAATCATAAGTTCAGTTAGCTGAAACACCCACACATCAGCACCTATGTCAGGGATGAAGAACGTCCAGTTCATGGGCCAGGTGAAGCCTGCAGAGGTTTCCCTTCTGAATTACAAATTGTTTCTGATCTTAACTCTGGACAGTGATTGGAGATAAGACACCAGTGATTGGAGATAAGAAATAAGAGGCTATTAAAAACCAGGGAAGTTGTTGCCCAGCACCCTGGAAAATCTTTGCATGGAGCTGAGCTCTGGTTTGCAGCCCCAGAAACAGTTGCACGGAGCTGAGCTCTGCTTTGCAGGCTGGTAAACTGCTGCTCTGCAGCCTTCTCCTGAGTAGACCTGCATTCACAGAAGGCTAGAAGAGAGTCTTGAGAGGTATTTGAGGAAGATGGTGGGAAAGCTGTTCCAGACATTATAAGCTGAATGGCATGGGGAGAAGTGAGTATTTGGAATTGAAGTGATCTAGGGAGATAGACAAGGCAAGCTTAAGTAGCAGAGAAGGATGAAAGAGCAGAACATTTCAGGCGAAACAGAAGAGAAAGTGTCTGATGCATGCAGAATGATGTACCTCTCAAGCTCTGAATTGCCCTCCCTCCATGCAGTGCCCCCCTGTGGCCGCTACGAGTTCCACTGCCAGAGCGGTGAGTGCCAGCCGCGGGGCTGGATGTGTGATAATGAAGCCGACTGCCTGGATGGTAGCGACGAGCTGCAGTGCAACCGGACATGCGGACTGGACCAGTTCCCATGCACCCTGGGGGGCGAATGCATCCATTACAGTGGTCTGTGTGATGGGCTGCCCCAGTGCCAGGACCAGTCGGACGAGAGCATTGACACCTGTGGTGAGCAGCTCTAACCCATCCACCCAAAGGAGGAGGAGGGGATGGTGGTGGCAGGAAGTCCTGTCCACACAACACCCTTAAACCCAACAGGTTTAATCGTCCTGCCTTTGTTTATCCTTGGAAGCCAGGATGACTGAATTGAGACATAGTTGGGCCACATCATGAAAATGTACGAATCATTAGAAAAAACATTAATGCCAGGTAAGGTAGAAGGAAGCAGAAAGAGAGGAAGACCAGATGGATGGGTTCAATGAGAGAAGCCATGGGCCTGAGCCTGCAGGATCTTAGCAGAGCAGTGGAGGACAGGGAGTCAGGAAAGTCTCATCCACAGGATCACTATGAGTCGAGGTTGGCATGAGGGCAATAACAAGTTTGCTTGACTGTGAAGGCATCTTGTGGCATCCCTAGCACCATTGCAAGATTATAATGGCCAGGTAGCAGGAGTCAGGACAGCTTAATCAGAGCTCAAAAAATTTGCTTTTGGGTGGACAACCACTGGCCATGCTTTCTGGTGAATTCTGCATTGATGCTCAAAGTTAACTCCAGCTCTGAGCTCAGCTCCAAATTGTACACAGAGTCCAAGGCTTGAAAGAGATGGCTGTCACCAACTCCCACCTCTACTAGGAACCTGTGTTGGCAATAAAATCTTTGTGACTGGATTATTTCTAGTCCTGCTTCACAGGGAAACCCCTCTTCTTTCCTGGAACAGGATCCACTCAGATCCCGCCCTGCCCGGGGTTCTTTATTTGCAACAACCGCATGTGCATCAACGTCTCCCGGGTGTGCGATGGATCCCCAGACTGTGCCCAGGGAGAAGATGAGCTGGCCTGCGGTAAGGAATCCATGCAGATCACCAGCTATTTGTGGCGGGAGATGGAGGGCTGATAAAGAACCTGGTTGGCTCTCCTTTGATCTCTCTTTGTGCTGGGCTGACCTGGCACAGATTAAAATGTCTGCTCCTGCTCCTGTCACAGGTGGAGAGGCAGAAGACTGTGCTAGGCATGTGGCTTCTTACACTTGGGATAGTTCCCAGAAAACTCCCCTGCACATCTTGCACAGTGCTCCTGCAGCAAGCCAAAATGCTTCCATTTTTCTCTACAGTCCCTCTCAAAATGGCAACAAAAAGTGATACTATGTCACTTCTTGTAGCCATCTTGAAAGGGACTACTGTACAGAGAAAAAATGGAAGTATTTGGGAGTAGTGTGGGGTTCTGGGGTGCTTATGAGAATGGAGTGAGATATTCTCATGTGTTTTTACACTTTTGAATGCTTTTTGTACGGTTCTGGGGCAAAAATGTCCCTAAACCTAAAATGGGGGAGCTTTGGGGGACTGGTGAGGGCTTCAGGGGCCAGAGAAGGAGGCATATGGCCCGCAGGGCACAACATGCCCATCCCAAGCTACAAAGTATGAAAGATAGTTGAGAAAAGCATCAGTTATCATTCCCCCCCCCCCATCCAGTTCAAGCCTCCTTGAGAGATGTTTTGAAACAGTATTGGTAATGATTGCGGAAGCAGGATTGTGTGTGTAAGCTGCTGCCCCTAGAAGTGCAGCTGAGGTGGGATGTTGGATATTTTGAGGCAGGGCAGCGGTGGGTGGCTGTGTGGTTCAATCTGCCTGCTCCAGAATGAGAGGGTAGTTCCTTGGGTTCCTCTGCCCCCAAATGGACCGGGACACCCCTGATACTGGGGTTATCCCCCTGGGCTTCTGGGCATCCTTTCTCCTTTGCAACGTCTAATTCTGTCCCTCCCAGAAAGCCAGAGGCCTCCTCCTGGAGAAAGGAACCAGACTGTCGGACCTTGCAAGGAGTACTCATGTGGAGATGGCACCTGCATCACCTTTAAACAGGTACAGCATCAGACCTGCCTCTAACATTTCCCGCATAAAAACTGAGGAACATGTGGCCAAGGAACATCAAAGTGTGGTCAAGATTGCAAAAGTTATTAATGAGGGAGAACAGACAACTGAGAAGAGGCTGCTGCAGTTGGCTTTTGCCTGAGCCTCCTGGGTAGGGCAAAATTCTGCCCTCTCCTTTCTGCCTCCACTGAATTAATTGAATGCAAAATATTTTTCTGCTTTGAACTCAATTTGCAGCAATGGAAATTAGCTGAGGACAAAGAGGGGAATCAGGAAGAAGGGAGAGAAACTGGAAGCCTTATCGCATTGTTAAACAAAACCGGCAAGCAAATGAGCAGACGTGGTTTTTTATTTCTTCCTCTGCATTATTTTTGTTCTCTTCAGGTTGTAAAAGTATGGGAGAGCATTGTAAAAGTGTCATTTTTGCCAAAGGCATTCTTTCAGCTTGGTAAATGCAACACTTTTACGACTCTCAGACATGCGTAGGAGAAAAAAACACACATCTTTTCATTTGTTTGCCGGGTTTGTTTAATAATGTGATAAGGTTCTGGGACATTTTAAAAGCAGCTGAAAAAGTAGGATGGCAGAGGATTAATCAGGACAGTCTCTGCCAAACTGGAACAGTGGGAGGGTGTGCTGAACGGGTTGGAGCTGTTGTGGGTCTCCTCTTCCACCAGAGCGAGTAAAGTTGCTTGTTTGGATGACAGCTCCCAAAATCCCCAAGCCAGTGGCCAAGGTGCCCAGGGAATTCTGGGAAATGCATTTATTATTATTATTATTATTATTATTATTATTATTATTATAGTAAATGCCGAGCAGAAGGGCGGGCTAGAAATAAAAATTATTATTATTATTATTATTATTATTATTATTATTTTGATTGTGTATTCCCACATGGCAGAATGGGGTTGGACTGGATGGCCATTGGGATCCCTTCCAACTCTAAGAATCTATGAAATAAATCTCGGTGGGGGGGGGGGAGCACATAAGTAAAATCAGTATAAGCAGATTAAAACTTTTAGAACAATAAAAAGAATTTAAATATCCTTATAATGTCTTAAACAAATCAACAGATTACAAACAGGTTAAGTACATTTGTCGTTGTTATCCGCCCTCAAGTCGATCCCGACCCATGGTGACCCTGTAGATGAGACACCGCCAAGCCCCCCTGTCCCCCATGCTCTGCTTAGTTCCTGTAAATTCATACCCATACCTCCTTAATAGAGTCCATCCATCTGGCCTGGGGTTTCCCTCTCTTTCTATTTTCCTCCACCTTTCCTAGCATTATTTCTCCCCCCCCCCCCCCCCATGAGTCATGCCTTCTCGTGATGTGTCCAAAGTACGACAGTCTCATTTTTGTCATCTTGGCTTCCAGGGAGATTTCCGGCTTGATCTGTTCTAGGGCCCATTTGTTTGTCTTTTTGACTCTCCATGGGATCCTCAGCACTCTTCTTCAGCACTGCATTCTCTCAAAGGCTTTCTCCCTATCTTCTTTCTTAACTATCCAGCTCCCATAGCCCTACTTGGTAATAGGGAAAACAATGGCTTGTACGATGTGAAGTCGAAGGCTTTCACGGCTGGCATCCACATGCAGCCGTGTTCTGGAAGAATGTATTCTGGACGTTTCACCTGCATCTGTGATTGGTATCTTCAGAGGGTGAACCCCTCGGAAGATGCAAACCTCAGATGCAGGCGAAACATTGGGAATACATTCTTCCAGAACACAGCCGCATAGTCCAAAAAACCTGCAAAAAACAATGGCTTGTACGATTCTGACTTCTGTGTTTAGTTGTATATCTTTGCATTTTAGAATCTTTTCTAGTTCTTTCATAGCTGCGCTTCCCATTCTTAATTTTTTTCTGATTTCCTGGCTGCAGTCCCTGTTCCTATTGATGTTTGATCCCAGGTGTGAGAATTCTTTTACTATTTCTACTTCCTCATTGTCTAGGTTGAATTTATGTACAAGGCCAGTTTAAATCTATTTGCACCAACATTTTGTTGGAAATTAATTAGGCCCCTGAGGCTTTTATTTGGCACCTAAATAAAGCAAAAGCTGGCACTGACTGAGTCCCCAGGGGGAAGGACGTTCCGCAATTGGGATGCCACAGCTGAGGAGGCCCTGCTCCCATGCCTTCACATGTCCTGTTGTTTTGACTGGAGGGACATAAGGAAGTCTCCCCTCACCCAGCAAACCTCAGTCCCCTGGTAAGCACTGTATACTCATGTATAAGTCTAGACATTTTAGTCAAAAAATTGACCCCAAAAAAATCTGAGTTGACTTATCCATGGGCCAATGTAAGTACTGTACCTTAGCTCCCATAAAAATAGAAACCATCCCCTGGTGAAACTCAAGAGTGTAATCTGTCCTGGAAGGATTGACTCCCCTCTACTCTTTCATCCATCCATCCTTCAGTGCAAACACAAAGTTATGCCTCTTGCAATTCTGTAAGTTCTTTGGCATTGTTTTCCTTTGCTTCATCCTTTAGATCCTTTGTTACATGACCCTAAGTCTTACACTCGACTTATCCACAGGGCATATCAAAATCAATAATTTTGGCCCCAAAACCTGCCCTCGACTTATACGTGAGATCGACTTATAGTCGAGTGTATATGGTATATATGTAATAAGGTAATTTTTGGCAGCTCTGCACTCTCCCCACATTTTGACAGGCACTCGGTCTGACTCTGTCCCAGCCGTCTCCCATTCCTGCCCATGAACTCATTGCATGGCCCCAATCCAGCACTGCTTTTCCTTCCAGGTGTGCAATGGGCTGGCTGACTGTGCAGATGGTACTGAGGCCTCTGGCTGGCTTCCTTCGGACGAGCGAGACTGCGGACTCTGGACTCCCTGGGCCGCCTGGAGCGCCTGCAGCCGGTCGTGCGGGACAGGATTGCAGGTCCGCCAGAGAGTCTGCACCCGGCGAGCTGACGATGTTCTCCGCCATTGCCTGGGAGAGGAGACTCAGGCTCAGCAGTGCTTCTCAGTGGCTTGCCCAGGTAGGATGGATGGGTGAGCACCAGGAGGCCGAAAGTGGTGAGGGTCTCCGGTGTTAGAGAAAAAGGCAGAAACTGGTGAGCATCCCATAAAACCCACATCTGAAAGAGATACACATCTCAGGATACTACTCAATGGGGTTTCATTATTAAAATGTCCAATACGTTTTTGTGTTTGTTTATTTGATTTATATCTTGCCTTTACTCCAATATGGGACCCCAAATGTTTCTATTTGTTTATAAATATTCTGGGTCAGCTTTCTATAAAACACATCAAGAACCAGCATGGTGTAATGGTTTGAGTGTTGGACTCTGGAGACCAGGGTTCAAATCCCAGCTTGGCTAGGTAAACCCACTGCCTGACCTTGGGCAAGTCACACACTCTCAGCCTCAAAGGATGGCAATGGCAAAACCTCTCTGAAGAAACTTGCCAATAAAACTCCATGATAGGGTTGCCATACATCAGAAATGACTTGAAGGCACAGAACAACAACAAAAACAAAGATCAACACACTCACTATTATGAAAACATCACAAACAGCATAATCATTCTAATAAATATACACTGCAGTGTAAACCCTCCATATGTGTTATCCTTGTTACATGCTTTCTGCTGATCCTCTGCTAGGGTTTTCTTGGAAGGATTTGTCCTGAAGAGGGTTTGCCATGGCTTTCCTCTGAGGCTGAGAGAGGGTGACTTGCTCCAGCTCACCTGATGAGTTTCCATGGCTGAGTGGGGATCTGAACCCTAGTCTCCCAGAGCCCTAGTCCAGTGCTAAAACCACTACAACATACTGATTTGTAATATTTATGTAGGGCAGGTTTGCCAGCATTGTCTTCCTGTGAGGCTGAGAGACTGTGACTTACCCAAGGTTTCCATAGCCCAGTGGGAGTCCAAATCCTGGTTTCATGGAGTGAGTGGTTCATCATTCAAACAGTACACCACACCAGCCCTAAAGAACACAGTTTTCTTAGCAAGATTCAGAGGAGGTTTGTCTCAGGTTTCCTCTGAGCCTGAGACAACTTGCCCAAGGTTACACAGTAGGTTTTCAGAGTTGACCAAGGATTCAAACCCAGGTCTCCCAGAGTCTTTGTCCAGCTCTCAAACCACCACCTCATGCTGGCTTTATGTACAGTTATGCTCAATATAAAATTCTGATAAAGCAACATCAGTGTCTATATGCATGCATTTATATCTTGTTCTTTATTTTTTGTATACCCCTAAAAGTAACCTCAAATATTTATTGGCCAAAATCCACTGAGTACTTTAATGAAAAAACAACATAGCATAGAATTCGAGGACATGCCTCATTGGTATATGAGGCCATTAGTACCTCCCTGGAAGAACCGTTACCTTTTTTTGTGTGTGTGTGGGGGGGGGAAAGGAAGATGTTCTCAGGGGGATATTTCCGCTAGCAGCCTGCACATTGGTGTACTGAGCCATCTGCAAACCAGAAGTAGATTTATACACTGGCAATGAGTTGGACTTAATGACCCTTGAATTTCTTTCAAAATCTACAATCTATTGTGAAGTCGAAGGCTTTCATGGCCGGCATCCATAGTTTTTTGTGGGTTTTTCAGGCTGTGTGGCCATGTTCTAGAAGAGCTTCTTTCTGATGTTTTGACAGCATCTATGGCTGGCATCTTCAGAGAATGATGCACTTGGTCTGACTCTGTCCCAGCTGTGCAACTGGTGCTCGCCAAATGCTGGTGAAACGTCAGAAAGAAACTCTTCTAGAACATGGCCACACAGCCCGAAAAACCCACAAAAAAACCCAACAATTCTGTTATTCTTTCAACACCTCTTCCCTTTCCTATTTGTACAGATGTGTCTTTGATGGCCACATTTGGAATAATAAGAACGTTTCACAGGTAGCATCACAAAATGTCTACCTTGAGAGAAGGGGCATGCATACTCATCCCACAAAATGGCTGCCAGATGTCCATGACCAGGCCTAATGTGTCCATTTCACAGAAAGACAAACTGATGGGGGTGCACTGTGTATAACACATAGTAGGTCATAGCTCTTTAATGCGGCTGTCATGACCCTATGGACTTTTGTGTCCACATGGACTAGCCACATGGATACAAAACAGCAAGCCATGTTGTATCTCCTGGTGCCTTCCTTTCTGGGGCTGGGGAGGACTAAGGGAGATTAGGAAGATTTCCCTTGGGGCCTTCCTTTGCTCACCTGTCTCCTGTCCCATTGCTCTGCCCCTTAGCCTTTGTTCCTCTCTTCCCCACAGTGGATGGCAGATGGAGTGAGTGGACAACGTGGTCCAACTGCACCCAAGACTGCCGTGGAGTTGTGGTATGGCGCCGGGAGTGTCTGCCATCCCAGAATGGGGGCCTGCATTGCACCGAGATGCCGGAGGCTTCAGCCAGTTCTCTGGAGATCCGTGAGTGACAAGCAGGCGGGACATGGCACCAACAGGCTCCTCTCCAGCCCACATGAGTGTTGGCTCTGGGGATTCTGTGATAAGAGAATGGGTAGAACCTGGGTGGCTTTTTTTGGACTACCGCTCCATTATATAGGGAGCCTCACCTGTTGAGTTGGCTGGATTATTCTGAGAATCATCATCCCAAACTGTGAAGCTTTCCAAACTTTGAGAATAGGGTGCTTTTTCTGCCCTTTGGTGTGGGGTAGAGTCTCCATGGCAGAAAAGGGGGTACTCCAGTTCTTTATTCTGTGGTGGTGGCGGTGGCGGTGGTGGTGGTGGACTCAGCTTTTACACATGAGAGTTCAAAGCCCATGATAGTACAATCAAGAAAACACATTCAGAGGCTACTTCATGTGCACACTCCTTTTGTCACCTACAGAGCTATGTCAACAGGAAGATTGCCTCAATGCCTCCACTTGCCCTGGGGAGCTGGTCAGCTGGAAGTGTGCGCCCTGCCCAACGTCATGCGCCGAGCTCTCTAGCCGCACCAGGTGCAGGAAAGACAGGCCCTGCAGGCCAGGTGAGGATGTGTGGTGGTGATGAACAGAGCAGAGTTGTGGTAGGAGTCAACATCTGTCTAGACCACGCCAAACTAAACTCAGCATGTTTTATGCACACTGTATACCCCTGTTCAAAGACTGAGGTCTTCAGGATGAGTCCTCTCTTCGTTCCATCAGTGGCGATAATAATACCCTGTGAGTGGATGCAGGAGCCAGGCTTTCTTTGCTGTAGCACTTCAGCTGTGGAATATCTGTCTCTTCTTGGCCCTTTTGGCACCAATTGAACCTTTGGAGTCTAATTGATTGTATCAATTTTTAGTCTCTCTAAAATGAGATGATTTTTTTGTCTTTGTTTTAAACTGTTTAAACTGTTCAAGCTCAGGGCATTGTGCATTACCCACTTTAGATGTAGAGTGGCATATGAATATTTTAATTAATAAATCAATATTTTATTAGTTGGGAGCACAGTGACGGAGGAGGTTAAACCACAGTGCTGATGCTGTCTCTCACACAGGTTGCTGGTGTCCCGAAGGTCTGGTCTTGAACAGTGAGCAGCAGTGCCTACGCCCACGGGAATGCCCCTGCCAGGTGGAGGGTGTCCGTTACTGGCCCGGCCAGCTGGTGAAGATCAACTGCCGGATCTGCACCTGTCAGGATGGGCAGTTGAAGCGCTGCCGGCAGAACCCAGAATGTACAGGTGGGGGCAGCTGGGTCCCCTCTCCATTTAGTTATCCCTAAGCTCCGAGCTGTTCTCTTGGGCTCTGGAGCCATGTACCCCAGCCTGGGGTGATCAGAGAGGGTTCTGCCCCATAACACCTACCCTTGCCTTTTCCTTTTTTTCTGCATCCACAGTTAATTGTGGCTGGTCTTCCTGGTCCCCCTGGGGGGACTGCTTGGGACCCTGTGGGGTGCAGAGCATCCAGTGGTCTTTCCGCAGCCCCAACAATCCCAGCAAGCATGGCAATGGTCGGCAGTGCCGGGGCATTTACCGCAAGGCCCGGAGGTGAGTCCAGAAAGAGCATCAAAGGAGGACACAGGGACATGGGGATTCCCTCCACCCGACCCAGAGCTGGCCAGGAATGGGGAGGCCATTTCCAGAATGCGGCACAAGCCGTCTGGCAACATTACACTTATTGCAGAATCTGGGAATGGCTTGGGAGGAGAACGTGTGAACAGTACTCTGAATGGAGCTGGGGAAAATTCTTTTTTGTACTACAGCTCCCTGACTCCCTCAGCCTTCTGTAGATATATTACCCTTATTGCAGAAACTAGGAATAGCTTTGATGGTGAGACTGATAGCAAGGCTCCAAGAAGAGCTGGAAAATGTTTCTTTTGGGGACTACAACTCCCGGAATCCCACTGTGGGAGTCTGGGAGCTGTAGTCCAAAAAAGGTGAAGCTTTCCAACTCCTGGCACCAAATTATATGTGACATCAGTTGGACCATTACAGACAACATTAATTGTGTCCTTACGTTTCCCCCACCCTCTTTTCTTCCCTCTTCACGGGATTCTCGTTCGTCCTTGTGGACTGGCCCCCACTCCCCAGGTGCCAGACAGAGCCGTGCGAGGAGTGCGAACACCACGGTCGGGCTCATGCCATTGGTGACCGCTGGCGCTCAGGGCAATGCCAAGTGTGCCAGTGCCTCCCAAACCTGACAGTGCAGTGCTCCCAGTATTGCCCCTACAGCACAGTGCCCTGCCCTGAGGTGAGCATGAAGCACCCTCGCTTGTGAATCCACAAGGAAAGGTACCTCTGAGCATGTGCCAACTCCCACACTGACATTCACCCCTCTTTCCTGCAGGGCCGAGTCCTTGTGGAAGGCTGGGGGGACTCCTGCTGCTACTGCACAGAAGCTGGTGAGTCCCCAAATTCAGACATGGAGGTGTGAAGAACGGCTTCTGGACCTTTCCCCAAAATAGGGTCTGCTGGTGTCCCTTCTTATAAGATATGTTGCTTATCTGAGAGCCATAACATTTGTCGGTTAATAAGATTGGTAGATGTCCCTTATTATACAGGTTGAGCTCCTCTTATCTGAAATGCTTGAGACCAGAAGTTTTTTGGATTTCAGATATTTTAATTTGTGTTTCATATATACCTTATACACATGTTCTGAAGGTCATTTTATAAAATATTTTTAATAGTTTTGTACATGAAACAAAGTTTGTGTACATTGAACCATCCAAGAGCAAAGGTGTCACTATCTCCATATAATAAAACCCACAGTCAGCCTTGATAGCAAACTGTTTTTTGTTTCATCGTACATCGTACATACATTTAAACACATGGAAGATCCATCCTCAGTTTTTAAATCCATTGAGAGCAAGATGAATGCAGAGTACAGCAAGGCAGAGACAGCTCAGGAAAGGGGACATGAAAAATGCTCTAGGCTATAAGCTGGGGTACTCAAATTTTGCATTCTTTGGTAGCTTAACTGATGACCCCAGGCCATTGTGACCTTCTGTTTTCTTTATGTTCAGCTGAGAACCAAACAGTGATACCCACAGTGCCAGCGGTTGGACCCGTTTGGCCCACAGTGGTCAGCTCGGTGGCCTTCTCCACCCCTGTGCCACTCAGCACCTTCCCTCTGCCCCCACTGGGAGGTGAGTCTCTACATGTCAGACCTCATCCTGAGATTGACAAAGTGCAACCTGTGAACTCTTGTCACCACTATGGTCCATGATGGTCTTTGTTGCCTCCAGTTCCTCCTCCCCCCGAACGCTCCCAAATGCCTCTACAATGGCCCAGGGATGGCCAAAAGTGTGATGTAATGGCTTTCTAGGGTCTCTTGGGAGGCTTTGGGGGCAATTTTTCACTGGTATGGTGGTAGATGAGAGCCAGCGTGATGTAGAATTTCAAGGACTGGACTACGACTCTGGAGACCAGGGTTTGAATCTCCGCTCAGCCATGGAATCCCACAGGTTGACTTGGGCAAGTCACATTCTCTCAACCTTAGAAGAAGGCAGTGGCAATCCCCCTCTGAACAAATCCTGCTAAATAAAAACCTGTAATAGGGTTGCCATAAGTCAGAAATGACTTGGAAGCACACAACAACAACAGTGGGGCAGGGGATACAGTCCTTCAGGATTCTTGTGGACAAGGAGAGCTAATGTGACCCCCAACAGTTGCCAACCTCTGCTGTAGGGCATCCAGTAGTGTATTTTGTACTTTCCTCCCACCCCTCTGCCTGTGTGAGTATGTAGGGAGTCTTTTTACTATGAATAAAATAATAAAGGGAAAGGCACTCCTTCAACTGTTGAGATCCCATGTCCAAAAAATGACTTTTCTAAATTGAGATTCATAACTGCGTTGTATACATGATGGTGGAGTTATCTGTACCCTGTAATTCTGTGCTCACTGCAGATCTTTGCTACGGACCCCTGGGCATCGCCTCTTTGCCGGACACCAGTTTCACTGCCTCCTCAGAACAGCCAGAGAACCCGGCTCATGCCGCTCGCCTCAACCGTCTCCTACCCAGTGTGGACTTGCAGGGCTGGGCCCCTCCGGCAGAGGTCTATCCCGACCTTCTCTCTCAGCCCCCTTTCTTGGAAGTTGATCTGGGGGAGCCCAGAAATCTGACAGGTAGGTAGCTGCTCTGAAGGAAATGGATCATACTCTTTAAAAATGGAGAGAAAACAAGTTGCTCCACTGGTAGATCTCCAGATGGTTTGCAGACAAAGATGGAAATGTTATTTTGAAGGTTCCCAGTTCCCAGATTCTATCTAGGATATATCTACACTGTAAAAATAATGCAGTTTGACACTACTAAGTGCTGTAGCTCCATCCTATGGAATCCCTGGGTTTGTATTTTTACAAGGGCTGGGGAGTGGTGCCTGGATAATTCTGTTCTATCTTTCCTCAGGGGTGGTGGTTCAAGGGGCAGGATCCTCAGATGCCTATGTGACCAGCTTCTTCCTGCAGTTTAGCCTGGATGGTGTGAGGTGGCATGACTACTTCGAGGCTTCCTCCATGGGCACCATGCCCGAGCCAAAGGTACAACAATCATGTGACACTGAAAAGATGCAAGAGGGTGGACTTGCAAGAGATGCAAGGGTCTCTATGGGCATGTGGGGCTGGGGAATCTGTGAGGCCTCTGCTCTGATCAAACTCCTATGGGGTGGGTGTCCCTCGACAGCTCAGTGGCAGAGCCCTCATTCTGTGTGAGGACAGTCTCAGGATCTCCTGTTAGAGAGGCTCCGCCTCAGATTCTTGAGTGCTGCCGCCTCTCAGAATGGAACATTTTGGAGCAGAACTGGGAGGGGAACCTGTGGCCCATAGAACACACAGAAGGTCAAACTGGGTGTGGATGACATGTTTACAGTGTGCTTTTTTAAGGAGATGTGCTCCCCAGGTGGTGTAAGATATCTGTTTGTTTTAACACATAGTTTTCCTCACCTGCTCATCTTGCATTCAGCTATGCTTTGTTTTGTTATTGGTCATTAGAAAGTAAACAAGAGCTCTGTTTGCAAGTTTGATTGCCAAGGGATGTATCTATGTGGAAATCCTGTTGCCAAAGGGTAAATCAGTTTATCACAGAGGGTATACATTCCCCTTAGTGGCTAAGAATGAGAGAGAAAGATGGATGATGGGTGAGAAAGAGAGAGAAAGCCAGAGAAAGAGAGAGATAGAATGCTGGGATATTGCAAACCCCCACCCACTTCTGTTTTTCTCTGTTCACTATTGGAGGCACACCAGCATCACAACCCTATCTGAATGCGGTTGTGAAGCAAGAAAGAGCAGTGCTGCTGTTGATCAGCAGCATAAGGCTGCTTCTACATCCCTGGCCTGAAATAGGCCCCAGATGGTGCCTGGGTATAGCCCTGTGTGCAAGGGAGCTGCAGCACCCAGGAGACATCAAGCTGCCCTGTGTAGTCAGGGGAAGTCCATTGTACAAGGAGGTTGGTTGCCTCCTTCCTTGATGCTTGAAAAGTAGGTCTGCTGGCTTAAAGTGGAGTCACACTGCCAAGTCACCATCAGGATCCTGGACATCAAGTTTAAAGAAGACTCGGTCCTTCCTTTTTGTATATGGTATTGACCTGTGGCACTTCCCTTCCCCATTCATTGTTGTTATTTGCCATCAAGTCAGCTTAGACTTAGGGTGACCCCCCCCAGTCAGCTTAGACTTACGGTGACCCCCCAAAAAACCCTGGTCATTCACTACCCTGCTGAGGTCCTGCAGACTCAGAGCAGTCACGGCTTCCTTGATGGAGTCTATCCACCTGTATTGCGGTCTCCCCCTTTTCTTGCATCCATCTTTTCCAATGAGTCATGTCATTTCGTGATATGTTCAAAGTATGAAAGTCTCCATTTAATCATTTTGGCTTCTAGGGAGAGTTCAGGCTTGATTTACTCTTGGACCTGTTTGTTTGTATTTTTGGCAGTCCATGGTATCCACAGAAATCTCTTCCAGCATCACGTTTCAAATGCATTTATTATTTTCCTGTCGGTTTTCTGAATAAATCTTTCCAAGAAAACCTTGATAGGTTCACTTTAGGGTTGCCATGAATTGGAAACAACCTGAAGGCACCCAACAACACTTTCATTACTCTCCAGGTTTCACAGTTATACATAGAAATTTGAAATACAACTGCATAGATTATTCTGACTTTAGTGGTCAATTGTTATGCTTGAGGATCTTATCTACTTCCTTCATAGCTGACCTTTCAAAGCTTAGTCTTCTTCTGATTTCTTGGTTATAGTTCCTTCTGGAAGCATTTAGGTCATGGTTATGTTAGTGTGGTTCACATGTGTAAGCATTTCACATGGGCCTAAATCCTATTGTTGGTCACACGGGATTACAAAAGCTGCCCTGAGCTTCATTCTCCATTGTGCAAGGGGCAGAGAAGCAGCAGGCACATGGGCAGATTGCTACCCTGGTTGCCCAAGGCCAAGATCCAGAAGGAGGGTCACCATGTGAGTGTAGGTTTACACTACGCAGACCTGATGTGGGATATTCCCGGTTGATTGAGGGAGGAACATTGGGGAAATATTAGGAGCACATTCCGGCAGAGG
Source organism: Phrynosoma blainvillii (assembly GCA_026167975.1). NCBI lineage: Eukaryota > Metazoa > Chordata > Lepidosauria > Squamata > Phrynosomatidae > Phrynosoma > Phrynosoma blainvillii. The sequence goes on along the minus strand of JANUYF010000005.1, from coordinate 938,053 downwards.
GGGTATACTTTTCAGAGGCTTTCTGGAAGGGTGATTTCTACATGGCTGAGCATGTTTGAAGTGGCACATGGAAAGTGGAATCCTGACATGTCAGAGGGTTCTCCTTGCACTTCCTCCTTAAATGATATTCCAGGGCTCTCCCAGTTCTCTCGTTTCCTCTTTTTAGTTCTTTGAGGGGAACTCTGATGACACAACTCCTGTGGTGCGGACCTTCCAGCGCACAGTGCAAGCCCAGCATGTCCGCATCCTGCCTCGGGACTTCCACAATGGGATCTTCTTGCGCATGGAACTGTTGGGCTGTGGGAAAGGTGGGATCAAGAGCTGTAAGATATATCCGTCTGGTGGTGGTGGGAAGATGGAGGAAGGCAATAGGGAGCTGGTGTTGGGAACAAATGGGTATCAGAATGGGATTATAGTTGTTAAACTGTACCAGAATTGGGATGCATTGTGAGGGACACATCAACACTCCCCTTTACTTGTGTGGGTTAGAGGGGTGCAGCTGTGTGTGAGGTGGATATTATTCAAACCAGTGCTTGGAAATGTTATTTTTGGGATCACAATCCCCAGAATCCTCAAGGAGTTGGACTGGATGGCCCTTGTGGTCTCTTCCAACTTTATGATTCTATTCTATGGTTCTCAGTGTTATCAGTCACTATCTTTCAATCTAATCTACTTCATAGGGTTGTTGTGAGGATAAAGGGAAAAACTATGAGCCCTGCTTGGGCTACTTGGAGAAGAACATACATGTAATAGACACTACCAGAGACAGCAGACACATGTCATTCATTCATTCATTCAGTTTATATCTCACCTTTCTCCTGGAGTGGGAGCCAAAGTAGCTTTGTTGTTGTTATCTGCCAAAGTGACCCTCTGAATAAGAGAGCTCCAAAAGCCCCGGTCCTCAATGGCCCTGCTCGGATCTTGCAAACATAGGGCAACAGCCAGGGCTTCCTTGATCAAGTCAATCCATACAGGTTGAGTCTCCTTTATTCGGAATTCCAAAATCCAAAATACTCCAAATTCCAAAACTGTCCACATGGGTGGCTGCGATAGTGACATCTTTGCTTTCTGAAGGTTCAGTGTACACACGCTTTGTTTCATGCACAAAACGATTAAAAATATTGTGTATAAAATTACCTTCAGGCTGCATGTATAAAGTATATATGGAACATAAATGAATTTCATGTTTAGAATTGGGTCCCATGTCCAAGATATCTCATTATGTATATGCAGATATTCCAAAACACCTCTGAAAACCCAAACACATCTGGTCCCAAGCATTTTAGATAAGGGAAAGTCAACCTGCATACAGTGCAGTCTTCCTCTTTCCCTCCTGCCTTACGTTTTACCTGTCATTATCATCTTTTCCAATGAGTCACATCATCTCATGGTATTTCCAAAGCACAACAAGCCCTTCCCTTCATCGTCTTGGCTTCTGCTGAAAGTTTGGGCCTGATCTACTCCTGGTCCCATTCGTTTGTCCTTTTTGGCAATCCATGGGAGCTATATAATTCTCCTCTAGCACCAGATCTCAAACAAGTTGATTTTCTTCCTGTCAACTTTCTTCCCTGTTAACTTTCATCACCCTACATAGAAATTAGAAAATAGCTTACAACAGATTAAAGCAAACTATAGATAAAGTCTTATTGTACAAAAGATTTAAAAATGAACAATTCTATTAAAAGCACAAAGTTAAAACAGCTTAAGACACAGATTTAAAACATAACAACAATAGTACAGCGTACTCCATTAAACAACTGCACCTGCACTGCAGAATTAAGTAGGTTGACATTGCTTTAACTGCCATAGCTCCATCCTGTGGGATATTGGGATTTGTAGTTTGTTGTAGAACTTGAGCTTTCATAGAGAAGGCTAAATATCTTACAAAATTACAAATCCCATAATTGAGCCATGGTAGTTAAAGCAGTGTCAAACTGCATTAATTCTGCAGTGCAGATGCAGCCAAATACTCTTCTTCTACCATGAGTTTAAGAACCAAAGGGCTTCCTGAATATAAAGGTCTTTGCCTACCAGCAGAAAAAGAGCAAAAGGGGCCACCTGAATCTCCTGTGGCATGGAGTTCCACAGCCTGGGAGCAGCCACTGAGGAGGCTTTCAGAGCAGACAGACCAAAGCAGGTTGGTGGCTACTAGTTGGTTAATTGTGGGAGTTATAGTCCTCAAAAGTAGTTTTTCCAGAGCTCTAGGAAGGGCTGTCCAGGAGTGACTCACCTGGACAGCAGGCTAGAGGTTTCTTCTGCAACCTTTTGGTCCTTGATGTGAGTGACTCTTGACACCTTTCCTCCCCTTTCCCATCTCTTTCAGTGTCCCTCGAGCGGCCTGAAGTGCCAACAGCACCAGTGGGCCGGAGGCCTTGCCGGACTGGCGAGTTCCAGTGCCAGAACGGGTGGTGCGTCCAGGCTGGACCCAACGGCACCATTTGCAATGGGGTTGATGACTGTGGGGACCTCTCCGACGAGTGGCACTGTGGTGAGTGGCAGGCATATGAAATGGAGGCAGCGCCAGAAGTCCTGTCCCAGGGGGATGCCACACTTTACCCCAGGGGTGGGCAATTATGGGATGGGTGGGAGCCATTTTCACCACCTATGCCCACCAGTACCAGACACAACGTCATTCCACTGTAACAACATCATATTACAGAAGTCTCAAGTGTCCTGAGAAGTTTGTTTTTTGGGGGACTCTGGTAGGTTGTGAAGGAAAAGGGATAATGTCAGTGGCCACATTTGTGGACAGTCTGGATGCTTCAGGGCAATTTTCAGGCAGCAAATATACCCAAAACTGCCTGAAAAGCTTGGAAAAATGGGGAAGGTGTTTCTTGGGGGATTTGGGTGGTTTACTGGGGGCTTCAGTAAATGAAGCTTAGAGGCTGCACATGATGCACAGGCTGAAATACTTTTCTTATTCCCAAGCGTAGTGCCATTGGGGAAGTATGGTGTCATGGTTAGTGGGCTGGACTGGTGCTGTGGAGATCCAGATTCAAATCCTCACTTGGCCATGAACTTCACAGTGTAAAAGTAGGCCAGTCCCTACTTCCTGTCCTATCCTACTTCATAGAGTTGCTGTGAGGAAAAACTATAATTGTGTATGAGGAAATATGTATGCTGTCTTGAGGTTCTTGACATGAAAGGGGGATATAAATGTCCACTTGCTGAGTGGACGTGTTAAAGGTGGCCAGAGTTTGCAACTGTGGGATTTGCAAAGAGGGTTTTTGGCTGTATCAGCAGCACACAGTTTATAGCACATCAGCACCACTTCAACTGCCACACAATGGATCTTAGTTTTGTGAGGTCCTTTGACTTCTCTGCTTTTGTGAAACCAAGCAGTAGCCCTTTCCTGTGAGAGAAGAAAGAAACATAGACAAGATACTCATCATGCACACTAGCAGCACTTGGGAAAGTTACTTTTTAGGACTATGACTCCCAGACTCTCCCAACCACTGTAGCCTGCCATAACCGTTGCCTCAAGCTCCTGCCCAATGTGGTTTGGTTAGAAGACCCTCGGCTGAACTTGGCTGGCCCATGGGGGGCTCTCTCACTGGGTCTCTGTTCCGTCTCTCCCTGGCAGGAGTTGCCCCCTCCCCAGCGCCCGCCTCTGCCCTCAGTGGCTGCTCTTCCTCCCAGTTCCAGTGTGCCCTTTCCAGCCTCTGTATTGAAGCATCCCAGAGATGTGATGGAGTCGCCAGCTGCCCAGATGCCTCCGACGAGATCGGCTGCCCCGTGCCTCCAGCTGGCACTTCCAGGTAATACTCAGCAAGGCCTTCTCAGGGGCCACTCCTAGAGGATAGACCTCCCTCCTGGGGTTGAGATGGTTCTTTCCCTGGTGTCCTCCTGCTGACAGCAAAAACCCTTTTGTTCAGGCGAGCCTTTGGCACCTGACTGCCTGTGACAGCGATTTCAAAAATTGATGCGCTGGAACTTTTAATACTTTGTGTTTGTTTATCCTTTTTTAAAAAGATTGGTTTAATTAGTATTTTAGTAGTATGGTTAATTTAATTCATATGTTAATCTGAATTATTTATTGTGCTTTTAGTGAAAAAAATTGTATCTTGAAGGCCACCTTGCATCTCAGACCTGGAAGAAAGGGAGATCATATATAACTTGCTTTTGAACAAGAAACTCAGTTCTGCATTGAGTTCCGAACTATGTGTGGTCTGTCAGGGCAATGAAACGCCAAGACCTTTTGTCCTCTTAAATGCCCTCCTTTAACACACACACACACCCTGGCTTCTGCCTCCTCCAGTTTTAGGGGCTCAATGAAGCCTGTCAATAAAAACCTTTGCTGTTTTTCTCCCAGCCCCTGGACCTCTGGGAGGAAGTATCCAGTGGAGTCAGCTGTGCCCTACCTGAGCCAGGTAGGACAGTTCCCCACAATCAATGCATTGGATGCTTGGAGTCTTGGCATCCCAGGGGATTCCTTTCTGCTCAAAGAGGGAGGGATGGAGTCCCGTGGCGGGCATCTTGTCTTTTGACTGGGGAGGCTGAGAGCTTTGTCTCTGCTCATCTGCTCAACTCACTGGTCTGGGATTTTTGGACTGGCCAGTTAGTAGTGCACGTGTGACGAAAGTGGTCAATCAACCCACTCCAGGTTTGGGGCCAGTGCTGGACAGCAGGGAGTGGCTTCCATGCCACTGTGACAGTGAACCTGCTCTGGGATGTAGACCTCAAGATACTGAACCTGTTTTGGAGGGTAGAACTCAGTATCTTAAAGAACTGATATGGAAGCCACCAGGTGCCGCAGCAGGGCCAAGAAGGTGGCACTGCACAGGCCAGCAGGAGTGACGCTTTCACTGCTTCCTTCCTTCCTTCCAGGTGACTCCAGGCGGATGGCCACTTCCCAAGGAATTTACCCCAACCCCACCAGGTACTCTTCCCCGTTCTCCATAACGCTTTCCCACCCTGGGGATGTTGCCCACTTTCTCCTAGAGCCAGAGCAAGCAGCTTTGGTTATTCCCCAAGGGTGTGTGTGTGTTCTCGATGTCACCTCTCCTGTTCTCTGTGACTTAGAGTTCATCTGCATGACTCAGTCACAGCAGTTCAATACCACTTTAATGACCATGGCTTCCACCTAAAGAATCCTGGAACTTGTAGTTTGGGGAGGTAGGTGGAATTCTCTAAAAGTAGTTCTGAGGAGGGGTCTGGAACACTCTAGCAGCAAATTCTTGGTCCCTCCTCAAATTACAAATCCCAGGATCTCCTAGGAAAGAGTCAGGACAAGAAAGTCTGTGAATCAGATCTCACCTCAGCCAAGAACTCATAAGTTCCTTCTTCATGTCTTTTCCTGTTCCCTCACAATTGTAATGTATGGATGTTGTTGTTGAAATACCTATATCCCACCTTATACCCAAGGATCTTTGGGTGGTATACAATAAAATCAATTTTAATAGTGTAACACAATTTCAAACAGAAAAAGTAATGTACATAGAATAGAAACATGGAAATACACATGTTCAATCTAGGCAATAAGGAAATTGAAATAGTTAAGGAATTCTCATATCTAGGATCAAACATTGTCCAGAATGGAGACTGTACTCAAGAAATAAGAAGAAGACTAGGAATGGGAAGGGCAGCTATGAAAGAACTGGAAAAGATACTGAAGAGCAAAGATATACAACTGAGCACTAAAGTCAGAATCGTCCAGGCCATTGTATTCCCCATCATCCCCATGTACGGATGCGAGAGCTGGACAGTGAAGGAAGCAGACAGAAAGAAAACCAGCTCATTTGAAATGTAGTGCTGGAGAAGAGTACTTAGGATCCCATGGACAGCCAAGAAGACAAACCAATGGGTCCTTGAATAGATCGGACCAGATCTCTCCTTGAAAGCCAAGATGAACAAGTTGAGGCTATCCTACTTTGGCCATATCATGAGAAGGCACGGATCACTAGAAAAAACAATAATGCTAGGAAAGGTTGAAGATAGAAGAAAAAGAGGAAGGCCACAAACCAGATGGACAGACTCAACCAGGGAGCTTATTATGAGGAAGGGCTTGCAGGATCTGGGCAAGGCAGTGGAGGATAGAGATTCTTGGAGATGTCTCATTCACAGGGTCGCCATGAATCCGAACCGACTCGAGGGCAGCTAACAACAACAACAACAAAAGCAACTGGTGCAACAATTTTAAGACATTTCAAAAGCACACACATGTTCAAATTTGGATTAAATCAACTGCCTATAAAGGCTCTAGTAACACTAGCCTAACTTGCAGAACTGTTGTTAATGATTACTTCAGTAACATAGATGGAGTGTGTTGCTCTAGGGATGCTAAGGGTGATTATGGCCCTATAGGAGAGGTCATTCTGAGGGACCTTAACAAGGGATAGCTCTGAAGACCCACAGGGATACGGATGTAGAACAACTGATTCCCATAAGTCTATGGAATTAATTCCCCTTCTCTTACCCAGATCTGTGCTACAAACCTCTTGGCCTGGAAGATGGGCGTGTTCATTACCAGCAGCTGAGTGCCTCCTCCTTCCAGGATGGGAATCCCCCAGATGCCGGGCGCCTCAACATTGTGCCCAAAATGTGCGTAATGGGGGAGGGAGGCTTTGTGGAGGTCAACCTGCCTTGAGGACATGCACAAGGAGATAGAAAGGGGCTTGATGACAGTGATGGGGTGCCACCGTTTCCCATTGCCAGCAATGGTTTCATGCCAATGAATTTTTCACACAAAAAGTCCTGCCCTGTGAAAAAACCTTTGAGCAATGTGCAACAACTCTTGTAAGGAAGAAGCAATTTTCTTGCAAGGTCAAAATAGGCAATGACTGATGTCTCACAAAGCGTCTAGTTTGGAATACAAAGACCTCACGAGATAAGTCTTGCCCAGAATTAGGACTTCTAGTGGAATGATGGACACGTTGCTCTTAGTAGCGTATGAATTGGAGATTAATGCCTTGCTAGTTTGTTCTCAAAGGAAGAAATAAATAATTTGAATCATTGCCCCCCCTACTATGAGAGAACCTTTGTAGTTTTCAAAGACTAGTTGTAATTCAAGATTTGTTAGGTGCACATTTTTTACACAGTATTTTTGTGCAGAAAACAGCATTTTCTCTACAGGAAATTAGATTTCTTTGCAAAAGTTTTATTTTTTGAGCAGAAAATGCTGTAGTGGTGTCTTATTCTGTACAAAATTCACACATGATATTTTGCATGTAAAATAGCAGTTTCTGTACAGGGAACAGTACCTTCTGCACCAAAAATATTTCTATGTAGAAATATTGTTTTGTGTGCAGAATTTTTCCAAACAAAAAACATCATGTGCAACTTTACTACAAAATAAGTCCTGAGCTGTGAAGATTCTTATCAGTCCAGGATTCTTCTCATCGAGATTTCCCCAAACTTGGGAAACATGAGAAAATTTGAGACCAGAGAATTTTTATTGTTATTGAGAAATTGGGATTTATATGTGTAATATTTGAAAAGAACAGAAGGGGATTTAATGTGTATAGGGTCTGAAGAATGAAAATTAAGATAGTTGATTATAAGGATTGAATAAATGTATAATTATATTGTGTTTTGTTAATGGATATAAGTATAATTTGATGTTTAGATGATATAGTGATTTTAGAGTTTAGAAATAATTTGGTGATAAGGATATGTTTGTTTAAGGTGGAAGGCGCAATAATACTATATAGAACTGTATACTTTTATTAGATATATGTCAGAAGTCTTTTTAAAAATGTGTTTAATGTTCTATTTGTTAAGTATACCTTTTACTATGAGTGGTTTTCTTTCTATTTTGTCCTTTTTGTTTTGTTTATTATTATCACTGTGTTTTTTCAATTGAATAAAGATATTTTTTAAAATCAGATTTTAAATTTTTTCCCCCTCAAACTTGAGAAACCAATTTTTCAAATATTTTCAACATTATTTCTATCGCTAATGTGAATGGAGCAAATCTTGATCCTCTCCTTCCCTCCCAGACAACACATGGAGCCCGGATGGAGCCCACGCAAGTCGGACCCCCACCCCTACTTCCAGGTGGACTTCCTCCAGCCTACTTTCGTCACAGCAGTGGTCACCCAAGGGTCACCCCAGGGCTATATCTCCCACTACCGCCTGGCCTACAGTTATGATGGTGTCCACTTTCAGAATTACATGAGGGCTGGATTTGGTCTGGCAAAGTCCTCGCAGGACCAGGTATGCCATCTGCCCGCATCTTTTTCTTCCTATCTTGTAAGCAGGAGGCAAGTTCAGTGCCCCACCTCAGGGCTAAGGCCTGGCCTTAGCTTGGAAATAACACAGTACAATTAATGTAAGCAACTTATAACAGTTTCCCCTTTTTTTTGTATAAAGGGTACAATAAAGTTACATTTTAAAAGTAAGACAGTGGCTGCTGAACCTCTCTCTTTTCCTGTCATTTGAATCAATTGATCCTCATTCTAGTCTCTGGAGCAGCAGAAAACAAGCTGGCTCCATCTTCTACAGGACCTTTCTTCAGATATCTGAAGAATGATTATCATGGCACTTCTCTATCTTCTTCTCTCCAAGCATTGTCCTACAGGTATTTTTTGGACTCTCTTTCCTCTCTCCCAGGTCCTGGAGGGCAACTCTGATGGCATCACTCCAGTCCAGCAGGACCTGAATCCGGCCATCTTGACCCGCATCCTGCGCCTAGTACCCACAGAGTATCATGGAAGCATTTCCTTGCGTATGGAGGTGCTTGGCTGTCCTTGGGGTGAGTTGAGGGGCAGGCTGTAATTTAGGAAAAGTCCACAGGGTCCTTGGGTTCCTCTAGGAAGAGCTGGCTCTCTTTACTGGATGTGCACCCTAGATTTTGCCCTCCTGGTTCTTGCCCTAAAAGGGCAAAAATTTACTGTGTGGGTAACAGGGAGAGGGTCGGATCCTGGAGCAAGGTCATGCCATTTAACAAGCAGCAGCTATGTCCTCCATCCACCTACGTCCATATTTGAAACCCCATACAGTAAATACGCACAATCCCTTGTTTCCAACTTCTGCAGCAGGCATGATGATCTCCACCATGAGTAGCCAAGCACCAGCCACAGCGAGTCCTGGGTTCACCTCTCTGCCACCAAGATTCACAGGGACACCAGAGTCCTGGCTCCCTGGAGCACCAACCAGGCTGTCAGAGGTGACACCAGCCTTTGGGATGGGCACCTCAGCACCCCAGAAGACAACTGTCCCCTCTGCCTTGTCTCCGAAGACTCAGGGCCTCTTCAGGACCACCTCTCAGCCTCTGGGACCCCCTGTGCCAAGTGTGATGGCCAGAACCCTTGGTACCACCTGGCTGCCTGTGTTCCCTGCCCTCCCATACCACTCGGGAACACCAGGTCTCCAGCCCACGCTAGCAGGTAAGTTATGGGGCTCAGCTCTGGGTGGCATCCAAGGGGTGCTGAGTAGAGGTGGAGGGTGTCTTTTCAATTTACTGAGTTTTGTTTTAAATGACTGCATCTGTTCCATGCTTCCTGATTCCTCCCTGTTTTGGGAGCCAAACTGAAAAAAAGTTCATGTGCTTAAAAATAAATTAAAGCATGTGTTCATCATTCACTTTCAAATCACTGGGAACACACAGCAAGTTCTTTGTTTTTGTATTTTGAAAATGCATATCAGTAAACACACATGACTAAAAAGGAGTGTATTTGAAAAATACAAGTGCTCTTTGGTAAAGGATAAAAATGTGTCAAAATGCATGTATTAAGAGAAAACCATTAAAAGTCTAGCTGACAGTGCTGTTAATAGTTCCAATTAGGAGAACTAGCAACAATCCAGTTGGGAGCCTGGGACAGATCTGGCACAGTGCCATGGGGAAGATCCATTTAGGAGCTTCAGAATAGATCCCACTAGGAGCCCTGGGATAGATCCAGCATTCTCAGTTTCCATTTTTGATAGGATGGTGTTATGGGTTCACGTACTGCAGAAGGGTTTGGATATCATCTAGATTGGCTGTTAAGATAGTCCCTATTCAGAGGTGAAGCTGATCCAAATTTTGGGGACCTTGCTGGAAAAACCGTTGCAGGATATCTGGACAACCAGATGCAGAGGGAAGTCATGCCCAAGACCTCTCCCTCCCTCTGTCCCTCCCTCCCTCCCTCCCTCTTGGGGCTTCTGTGAGGCTGTCCTATATGCCCATGGATGAGCCCAAATTTCCCTGGTTCAAAGAGAAGGGGCCAGGCCTCTGAAATCTTCAGCCAAAGAGGGACCTCAAGAAAAAGGGGGGGGGGAGAGGGAAAGACCCTCTGCTCTGCCACTTGGAGTGGACAGTTACCCCCCCCGGCCACTGGTTCCCCCCCCCCCCAATCCATGTATGCTGTTTTCCTTTGCCAGGGCCGACCCGTAGCCTCATCCCTGGTCTTCCCAGAATCCTTTGCACTCAGGGGCAGTTTGCCTGCGAGGTGTTTGGCTGTGTAGAGGCTGCCTTTGTCTGCGATGGCGAGGAGGACTGCTTGGATGGCTCTGATGAGAAACATTGCGGTGAGTCTTTTCCCAGCAATGGCTAAACTCATCTTTATGACTGCCTTCTTTTCTGCAGACTTTGCCTTCTGGGCCAAAGAAGACATTCTCAGGGGGCACTGCTTTGCAGTGGTTCCGGTCCTTCCTCTCGGGTCGGTCCCAGAGGGTGTTGCTCGGGGACTGTAGTTCCAGTAAGAGGGAACTCACTTGTGGGGTCCCTCAGGAAGCTATTTTGTCCCCAATGTTGTTTAACATCTGTATGAAGCCGCTGGGTGAGATAATTCGGAGTTATGGTGCTGGGTGTTATCAGTACGCTGATGACACCCAAATCTATTTCTCCGTGTCTCGTTCGTCGGCCTCGAATTCCACTGGCATCTCCTCTCTCAATGAATGTCTTGGGGCAGTAATGGGCTGGATGAGGAAAAACAGATTGAAACTGAATCCAGACAAGACAGAGGTGCTCACGGTAGCGGCCCCGAAACCAAGAATTGGGTTGCAACCTCCAGTCCTGGATGGGGTCACACTCTCCTCCAGTGACTGTGTTCGGCTCCAGTGACTGTGATACGCCAGCTGCGCCCTTTTCTGGAAGTAACGCGAGACTGTTGTGCACGCGTTGGTAACATCACGTCTTGACTTCTGCAATGCACTCTACATGGGGCTACCCTTGTGCCTGGTTCGGAAATTACAGCTGGTACAGAACATGGCAGCCAGGCTTGTTTCGGGAACATCTTGGAGGGACCACATTACTCCGGTTCTGAGGTCCCTCCACTGGCTGCCTATCAGCTTCCGGGCCAGGTACAAGGTGTTGGTTATCACCTTTAAAGCCCTAAATGGCTTGGGTCCATGCTATCTCAGGGACCGCCTTCTCCCGTACAATCCTCCCCGCGCTCTTCGGTCCTCTGGGAGGAAACTGCTACAGCCTCAGAAATCGAGGCTTGTGGCTACCTCCCGGGGGGCATTTTCTGTTGTCGCCCCTAAGCTTTGGAACGGCCTGCCGGACGAGATCTGTCTATTAACATCTTTAGACAGCTTTAAAAAGGCTGTCAAGATGGATCTCTTTCGGCAGGCCTTCCCAGATTAGTTACACCAGATTAGCTATCCCACCTCGGAGACGATCCTCACGTGGCCCCATCAATTTGATGGGAGGAATGTCGACCAGGCTTTTTGGACTTTTGGGATAGGAGGGTTAATTCTTGAATTTTTTATAATTTTAAATTTTAAATTTAATTTTTAATTTTAAATTGACTTGTTGTTTTACATTGTTTGATTTAATACTGTTTTAAGGTGGGGAGGGGGGTATGCTGCATTGTATGTTTTGTGGATGGTCTGTTTTAAATTGTAAGCTGCCCAGATTGGTTTACCATTGGGTGGGGTATAAATAAATTTTATTATTATTATTATTATTATTATTATTATTATTATTATTATTATTATTATTATGTAAGCAAACTCCTTGGGATAACATGGCTGTACAGGACAGCTATAAACCTTCAACTGATTTGTTTTCGTAAGCAAGGACATGTGTATTTTCTCCTGTTTTAGGAGAAAAATGAACCTTTCTGCACAGCATTCTCCAGGTATTGACACATCCAGAAGTGTTCCTGGGAATTATATTTGGCCCTCCATATCCATGAATTCTTCATCCACGGATTCAACCATCAACAGTTTGAAAATATTCCATCCATATAGATATAGATATATATATCTGTATATGTATATACATACACACACAAAAACAAACCTTGATTTTGCTGTTTTATACAAGGGCATTTTACTACTCTATTGTATATAATGAGACTTGAACATCCACAGATTTTGGTATCCATGAGCATTCCTGGAACCAAACTGCAGCAGATACCAAGGGACCACTGTATTCTGCATAGAATTGGACAGGATTTGTCAGTGCAGAAATACATGTTTCTGGTGTAGGAAAGAGGGCAGAACAATCACTTGCATTTCTGCATGGTATCATTCCCCAGAACACTTCAAAATATGTGAATATCAGGAGAAAACTGTGCCAAAGTTACAAATAATGGCAAATCTTTCCATCCCTACTGCATAGGTGTGAAGTCAGACTCAGCTGTTAGCTGTCAAAGACCAGCTCCACTGCACTCAGTGCCAAGGCTGGCAAGCTCATGGGGCACAGTGGGGAAGGTGCCTCAGGTGGCAAATGTTTGGGGATGGCACCAACAACTCCCCCGGCCATTGCCCCTGACCCCACCTCCGCCACTGAGTTGTTCCCCGCTTTTAGAAGGCAGAGATTATGTGTTTTGCATGGCTCTTCCATGCCCCCTAAGCTATCCCTGTCCCCATTTCCAGAGATGATGTAAGTTGGCAGCTCAGCCAGCCATGTTACTGTGTTAGTAAGGTGGTGAATTTGCTCTTGGTTTTAAACTAAAATTGAAAGGATTTCCAGGGATAGAGTTTCCCACTTTGGATCACGCCTTTCATGTTTGGACTAAACCCTGAGTGGATTCACTGTCCTGGCAACATGGAGGCTACCAGATGCCGTTTGAGCAGACTGGAAGGGGGAAACACCCTCTTGACCTTCATCTCGGGCAGCAAAAGGTCTTGGGCAAGCCTTGTCAGGGTTTATATGAGTCTGGGAACTGATCCTCCTCTTCTATGCTTCCCTTTCCTTTTTTTGCAGGGGGCCCAACTGTTTCTCCCATCCCCACCATGGCTCCTCTGTCTCCGGTGGGCCCCCCCAGCCCCTGCTCCACCAAGCAGTTCTCCTGCGGCAGTGGGGAATGCCTGGCTCTGGAGCGGCGCTGTGACCTTCGCCACGACTGCCAGGATGGGTCTGATGAGGCCAACTGTGGTACGTCTTCCTGAGAGAGGAAGGGAGGAGGGTGGGCATCACTTTCCCTGTGCATTGGCTGAAGGGTAGCTCAGCCAAGGGGCCATGGATGAGATTTGGTCCTGGGGCAGAGCTTGGGTAAGTTCCTTTTCAGGCTACAGCTACCAGGATAGCCCTAGTTGCCATCCAGCCAGGCTGTGGGGTCTAAGCAGTTGAATCCCATTTTGGGCGAAAGGTAATAATAATAATAATAATATTATAGCCCGCCCCTCTGCACAACAATCGGGGCGGGTTACAACATTTAAAACATACAATTTAAAACATTCCTTATCCCATATCCAGCCCTCCCACCCTTTAAAACAGAATTAAACTATTGAAAAATTAAAACATAATACAATATAATAACACACAACAAACAAGCACAATAACAAACAACAGTGAGGCGGTGGGATATAAATAAAATAAAATATTTTAAAAAAGTAACTCTCCCTAGCTCTAGCCCAAGGAAAGGGACCCACTTCAGAGCAGATGTTAAATGCCATGACTGCATCCTATGGGATCCTGGGATTTGTAATTTGGTAAGGCACTAGACCTCTCTGGTCGAGAATTCCAAGTACCTCTCTCTAACCTGCAATTCCCAAGATTCCATAATGTGTGTGTGGAGGAACCATGGCAGTTAAAGTAGAATCAGGGTGCAATAACTGGGTATATAAGGTCCCAAGAAAGGAGGTGCTTTTTTCCTGTGGCTGACAGGCCTCTCTCTTCTCCTCTGTGAATCACATTTGGGATTCTGTGCTAAGCCCTGCCTCTTCCTCCTCTGGCAGTGGACTGCATCCTGTCTCCCTGGAACACATGGAGTGAATGCAGCCGGTCATGTGGCCTGGGTGTGACCTTCCGCCGGCGGGAATTGCTCCGCAACGCTCTTCCCGGAGGAGAGTGTGACCGAAATGAATTTGACAGCCGTTCTTGCTTCCTCCGGGCCTGCCCAGGTAGGGCATTCCTCCCTGTTTATTCAAATTGACTGGTCCTTGGCAGGTGTAAAAAGCTGGCTCACCTTTTCCTGGGTTTTCTAAACACTTAGGCCAAAGGTGAACCATTCAGGTAAGAATGGGATCCAGAATTGTAGACCATGTCAGAACCTGACTGAATAGTGTCACTTCTAGATTGGTTGAACTAAGTAGGACCAGGTCTAATGTTTTGAAGTTACAGGAGAATAGATTTCAGCTGAACCTTAGGAGGAACGTCTTGACATGAGAGCGGTTTGACAATGGAGCCAATTGCCTAGAGAGATGGTGAGGTCTCATTCTTAGGATGTCTCCAAAAAGAGGATGGACAGCTACTTGTTGAGGGTGCTCTAGCTGGAGATCCCGCAGCGGTGGCTTCCATGTCAGCTGGGCAGGGAATCAGCTCTGATTTTAGTTTTAACTTTAACAGTGTTTTCCTAGGTGCTGAATCTATTTTGGGGGAGAAAGCTCAGCATGCTTACTAATGCCTTAAAGTTCAGACTAAAGTCCAGAGCAGATGTGGAACCCACCAGCTGCCAGTAGTTCCAATCCTTTGTTTTATGTGAAAAGGGACAATCCACTTGTAATTGCTCCTTGGTCTCCCCAAAGATTTTGACAAGGAAGAATTATTACTCCCTGTGAAGATCCATGGAGGAGTCAAGATATGGGAATTCAGGGGCCACAGAGCCAAAATAGTAGGCTTCAGCCCCATGTTGCTGACTCCTCTCTGCCTCACACACTTTACTTTTGTGCCTGGCCCCACTGAGTGTGTGTTCTAGGAAGCAGCCTTGTGGGCCTCATGGCATTTCTCTCTCTCTCTCTCTCTCTGCCTCCTTTTCCTGCCTAGTAAATGGTGGCTGGGCCTCCTGGGGCGAATGGTCCGACTGTGATGCCGAGTGCCGGGGTGGGGTCAGGAGCCGCACCAGGGTCTGCACTGACCCCCCACCCAAGAATGGGGGACAACCATGTCCAGGCGATGCTGTGCAGATGGAAACTTGCAACCAGCAGCCCTGCGGAGATGCTCGTGGTAAAAGAAATGTCCATGCTGGGCCTGGCTAACATCCAGGGAGGGAGGGGGAGGGAGAAATAATGGCACTAGAAACTGAAACCGGAAATTAGGGATGTGAAGAACTTGCTGTTATGTGCCTCCAGGTCAATTGCAAATTATGGTGACCCTGTTGTAGGGTCTTCTTGTCAAGATTTATTCAGAGGAGGTTTGTCAGTGCCTTCCTCTTAGGCTGAGGGATGAAACTTGCCCAAGGTCACCCAGTAGGGTTCTGTGACTGAACTGGGATTCGAACCTGGTCTCAGAGTCCTAGTCCAGTGCTCAAACCATTACACCATGCCAACTCCTTACACACTATAAATCAGGAGTAGGCAACCTTTTTCAGCCCTGGGCTGGTCCCCCGAAGTCCTCTTCTCCGCCGGGCCGAGGGGGGAGGGAATGGCGGTGAGCGTGCTCACGCGTGCACGTGCACCCCCGCCGCCACGTGCGACCCCCGCGTGCGTTGCCGTCGCTGCCGCCACAGCGCACTCAGCCGCCGCCACTGCGGCGCATGTCGCGGCTGCCATTTTGATTTCCAAAATGGCAGCCACAATGCGATTGCGCATGCACAGTACTGAAGCGCATGCGCAAACGCGTCGCGGCCACACAGAGGCCAAAACGCGCAGCGGCGGCGGCAGGGGTCCGTCTGGGCTGGTAAGTTCGGTGACCTGGGCCGGAACCGGCCCGGGGGCCGTAGGTTGCTGGCGCCTGCTATAAATGATCAGACCTCAAGCTATAAATGTTTGTGTCTTTGACTCTAACCACAGCACTTTTCGCCTTGGGTTTTCTTGGCAAGATTTATTCAGAGGAAATTTGTCATTACCTTCCTCTGAGGCTAAGAGAGGATGACTTGCCCAAGGTCATCCAGTGGCTTTTTGTGGCTGAGTTGTGATTTGAACCCTGGTCTCCCAGAGTTTAGTCTAGCCTGCAAACCACGACACCAGACTAACTTTCATAGGCAAGACTTTTTCAGAGGAGGTTTGCCACTGTCTTCCTCTGAGGCTGGGAGAATGTGCCTCACCCCAAGTCAACCAGGGGCTTTTCAGGGCTGGGCAGTGGCTTGAACCCTGGGCTCCCAGAGTCCTAGTCCAACACCTAGACCACGAATTCAGGCTGGCTCTGCCTTGAAGTGGACTCTGACCTATGGCAACCCTCTCTGAAGACTTTCTTGGCAAAATTTATTCAGAGGAGGATGGTTTTGTTTTGGCTTTTTTTTTTTTTTTGCACTCAGGCATTTTTTCCCAAAAATGTATTCAGCCTCCCTCTTTCCTACCGCTAGGCTTTGGTTATCAATATGGTGCACCGACCCCTCCTCTGTCCTCTTTCCCCCACAGACTGTGGCCCAGATATGGTCTACGTTCAAGCCGGACACTGCGAGCGGGGCCTTGTGGCTCCCTGTCCCCAGACCTGCCAGCAATTGAGCACTACAACGACTTGTCACAGCAGCTGCGTGGAGGGTGAGCAAGTGGCCCATTTGGGGCAGAGAGGAGTCAGTACCCTGCAGGGATGTACACCACCACCATCACTCTACCTCATGCCTCTGAAAACTTTTGAAAAGCCGTCACAAAGATTGGTATTCCCTTCCTCCTCTGACTCATGGCTTTGCTGTGCTGGCCATTCCATGGCTGGTGGAGAGCATGAGGGATCGGGGAATCATTTCGTTGTGTCCCATAGCCAGATGCAGACCAAGGATATCATCTACTGAGGCCTCAGCAGATCTCTGCATCTGGCTAGGGGCCCAACCAGTCCTTGCCCCCACTGCCAACCGCAGGTTAGCCATTCAGGGTAACTAGACCAACAGCAAACTATGACCTCTGGGGTGTGAGAGTAGGGAGTTGTAACAGCAGAGATAACTTGCAGCACTCTAAAGCTATATTGGGCAGTGCAAGACCTGGACCTGGGTGTGCTGAGTTAGGATGGAGTCAGCCCAAACCTTCTCAAGAGCCTTGTGTGACGTTAAGACTGGTGCATAAGCCCATCAAAAATGTTTCCTGATGAGTCCGAGATGCAGCAGATGTACATACAGAACTTGCCCTCCATGCCCCCCACATCCCCTGAGTTGGAGCCAATCTCTTCCTTCCCCTTGGGTGAGGCCAGAGCATCTGTCTTCTCCCAGGCTTGCAGACCAATGCCCACTTTCTAGAAGGTACTGGGGGTGGTTCTAATCATGGGACCCTTCCTGATGGGCAGTGGTCATGCAAGTTTTCCCTAGGCAACACAGAGGCTCAGCTCCCCAGCAAAGTCTGCCATCTAGTCGAAGGACCAGAGATGCTGGCCCAACCAGGCTGCCTGGTGAAGGTTTGCCTCTGGCTGCTCTCATCTGTTCACCTGAAAGTTTCTTCAGAGGAGTAACCATGAGTGACCTTCTGCAAGGAGGCGTCAGCCAAGTGTGGCTCTTTCTGTGCCCACTTGAGTTCCATGGCACCATCCATAGGCCTACTGCAGCTATGTGGCTCTTTGGGTGATCAGTGCTCCCTAGTACCAAACTGGGGCATTCTGTCCCTCAGTGGGATAGCCTCCACAGCATGCAAGGCTTGGTGCATCTACCAGAGGGCTACCAGCTCTGGCCCCATAAAACCTGGCTGGGCAGTCAACAACCCCACTGGCAGGACAGTCATTGTTTAAATCCCCCTGCCCTTGCCAATCCCCTCTGTTCCTTCCCCAGGTTGTCGATGCCCCCCGGGGCTGTTCCTGCAGGATGGGGGCTGCGTGAACATCAGCCAGTGCCATTGCCTCTTTGACCATGAGCAGCACCGCCCGGGAGAGATGTTCCTACGGAACAACTGCAGCCAGTGGTGAGTGGAGGACTGGGGCCCAACACCTGCTTTCATCTGCCCTGACAGGAACAAGAGTTTTCCACTAGTAACAGCCAGAATATGTTTGTAAATAATTTTTTAAAAATAAATTAAATGTCTTTAAAATAACTTTATTAACACATTTGACCCTGGCATTTAAGCAGCTCTAAACACCTTTGAAAAGTTACTTTTTTGGGCTTCGCCTCCCAGAATATACCATATATACTCAACTATATGTTGACCTCATGCATAAGTCAAGGGTAAGTTTTGGGGCCAAAATTATGGATTTTGATATGACTCATGGATAAGTCGTGGGTAAAACTTAGGGGCATGTAACAAAGGATCTGAAGGATGAAGCAAGAAAAACAATGCCAGAGAACATCCAAAATGCCAGCAGGCATACTGTTTGTGCTCAGACTAAAGGCTGGATGGATGAGAGAGTAGAGGGATGGGTCAGTGCTTCCAGGATTCTTGCCTTTCACCCGGGGATGGTTCCTTTTTTTAATAAGAGTTAAAGTACAGTATACTTACATTGACCCATGGATAAGTCACTCAGGTTTTTTGGATCAATTTTTGACTAAAATTTGTAGACTGGTGGTGCTTGTGTCATTGGGGCGGCCAAGGACTTTTTTCACAGAGGAGTCCCCCCCCCATTGATTGCTCCAGATAGACAGAGCAAGTGCAAGGGTCTCTATGTCTTGTTTCTCCCTCCCTGCAGTGTCTGCCTGGATGGCGTTGTGACCTGCGACTCCGTGGCCTGCCCTGTGAACTGTGGCTGGTCAGCCTGGTCTCCATGGACTCCCTGTGGCCGGAGCTGTGGGATTGGGATGCAACAAAGATTTCGGTAACAGAAGAGAGCTCGGGGAAATTACTTTTGGGGAGGTGGTGGTTCTCAGAACACTCAAGCCAACACAGCTTCTGGAGGGTTCTGGGAGTTGCAGTCCAAGGAACTTTCCCAATCTCTGGAAGGAATATGAAGTTGTAGGCTTTCATGGCTGGCATCCAGAGTTTTTGTGGGTTTTTCGGGCTGTGTGGCCATGTTTAGAAGAGTTCCTTTCTGACATTTCGCCAGCATCTGTGGCTAGCATCTTCAGAAGATGCTAGCCACAGATGCTGGCAAAACGTTAGAAAGGAACTCTTCTAGAACATGGCCACACAGCCCGAAAACCCCACAAAAACTCTGGAAGGAACTTTCCCAAGCTCTGGAGTACAGTAGAGTAGAAAGAGACCCACTCAGTAATCACCTAGGGTGCATCTATGCTGTAGATATAATGCTGTAGCTCCATCCTATGGAATCCTAGAATTCATAGTTTTACAAGGTCTTTAGTCTTCTCTGCTGAAGTGCTGGTGCTTCACAAATTCCAGAACTCTGTAGATTAGAGCTGTGGCTGTTAAAGTGGTGTCAAACTGCATTATTTCTACAGTGTGAATGCACCCCATGTTATCTCAGTGATCTTGCAACCCTTGGAGTGTTTGTGGCCTGCTGCAAAGCATATATTGTCCGGAATGCTGTTGCTAGTTAGTGCAGACCCTTTCATCCCATGAGATTTATCTAAGTGTTTACTCACCATTGGATTCTTGCTTCAGTGGGTCTCCTCTAGTTATGACTAGTCACAATTGTCCTGGCTGTTACTTTGTCCCCAGATACTTAAAAAGGTTTGTGGTCTGCATACTGTGGCTGCTGGACAGGTGATCCTTGTGTGGACTGCACCCACTTCTTTTCCGAGTGGGTGGGGCTATGCAGATGAGCACCAGGTACATCCTTATGTGGGAGGAGCCAGCCTCCCACATACTCCACACCTGCCTCTTTCACTCGTCTTAAGATGGAGAGTGGCATTTAAATCTCCCCTTCTGCCACCCCCTTTTCCTAATCCCCACTTTTCTTAAGGCTCCTCCTGCCTCTCTTCCAGGTCCCCTTCCAACCCAGCAGCTGCCAATGGGGGTGCCCCATGCCAAGGGGATGCCCAGGAGGTGCGCGAGTGTCACATCACCTGCATCTCAGGTAGGAGCCATGCCTGCCCATGCTACTGAGGCAGCCGAATGCTCTGGAAGGAATTAGCTGACCACCTGTCGACTCCTCTGTGATTGCAAATGACTGAATGGGCAGGAGCACAGAAACTTTGCAAATGCCCCTGGCACTGACCAGCTGGCCCTTGATCCATTTGGTAAACTCTGATTCTGGGAATGGGGCTCATGAGTTAATGTTCAAAATCAGTCAAGACAGTGTGTTCATGGTAATGTTCTGGGTCATTCTCTCTCCCCTCGCTCTGCTTGCAGAGATCACATTCCTCTGGAGCGACTGGACCCCGTGGTCTCCCTGCTCCAAGACCTGTTTCTATGCCACAGACGTGGTTGGAGTGAGGAAGCGGTTCCGGCACTGCAATGGCACTGCAGAGGCTGGCTCCGGGTGTGATGGGGAGACAGTGGAGGAGGAGCCCTGTGACACCCCTCCTTGCCCAGGTGAATGGCAACGGAATGCAGCAAGGGTTTATGGGAGGGTAGGGGATGGACCTAGGCCCCCCAGGTCCTGATCTTGCACTTGGGGGAGCATGCATGAGTATTCTGGAGATTGAAATCTGTGGGTGGAAGAATGGCCTGTCTTGCAAGAGGATACCACCGGCTGAACAGGAGTGCTCCATACTGCAACATTTTGTTGCATAGAATCACAGAGCAGTCCAACCCCTGCAAGAACAGAAATCCCCGATACAAAAAATATACCCTGTTGTGTGCCCCCGTTCAGTCTCTTTCCCTACTGGTCTTTTTCTCTCTCCACCCTCCGCAGTGGAAGGTATCTGGACTCCCTGGACGGCTTGGTCCAAGTGCTCAGCTCCGTGCGACTCTGGAGTTCAAACCCGCAACCGCACCTGCTCCAACCCTGCCTATGGGGGCCCAGAATGCTCCGGACCTCTCATCCAGACCCGGGATTGCAACACCCAGCCCTGCAAAGGTAGCCATGGCCAGGGTGGGGGTGGGGGATGGACACACTTTGGGCCCAAACAGGGACTCAGGGTTTGGGGGAAGCCATCCTCACATATCTCAAGGTTGCCAGGTCTCAGGGTCTTTTCTGGTCCTCAGGGCATCATGGGAAGGGAATCTCAGTATGAGAGCACTGCCTTGGAAAGCTTGTGTATATATATCCAGCCCCCTCAGAGTTGTGTTTTATTTGAGTAGCATACTCTGTTCAACTCTGATGCTCAATGCAATGCAGGAATGCACATCTAAAATGCTCCTGAAAGATGGCAATGATCCAACCTCTGTTTAAAGATTCCAGAGCTCTCTCTCAGCTTAGCTTGCTTTGCAAGGTAGTTGTGAAGGGTACAATAGAGCAGATGTGAAAACTATGTACTCCTCCTCAAGATCCCTAAAGCATGGCCAGGGATCTTAATCCTCTCTATGGGACTAGTGAACTGCAGTCCACATGATACTACATCACTGACCAGGCTAGCTGGGGCTGATGGGAATTGAAGTCCAACCACACCTGAAGGGTCACAGGTTACTCTTCTGTGGAGTAGAGGAAAGGTGGAATAAAGGAATGAACAGGATGAACAAATTGATAATGTTTAGAGGTGACTTTTGCCTGCCTTGCAACCCACTGCCCTCCCTACTCTGAGGAGCCAAATTACCCTCCCTAGCTTGAAGCCAGGGATGGGAATCATACACTTCTCCAGATGATGTTTAACTGCAGCTCCCAACAGCAATAGCGGCTTCATTTATATACCGCTTCATACTGCATTATGCAGTCTCTAAGTAGTTTACAACTGTAAGATAATTGCCCCCAACAAGCTGGGCACTCATTTTAGCGACCTCGGAAGGATGCAAGCCTGAGTCAAGCCTGAGTCCTTGTGGTTTGTGAGTGAGCGGCTGCAGTACAAGCATTTAACGACTACGCCACCAGGGCTCCCAATGTTCATCATCTTTGGCTATGCTGGCTAGTGGCTGCTGGGACTTGTACTCCATCAACCTCAGGAGGGCCAAGTGATTTCCACCCTTGCTCTAGAGCGGAATGTCTCTGTCTCCTACCTACTGCTCCTTCCTGCCCCATTTTCCTTCCCAGACTCTGCTCTTTGGCCTCACTGGAGGTCTCTGCCTCTCCCTCATCCACAGTGCAGTGCCCAGGGAACATGGTCTACCAGACGGTGGAGGAGTGCCAGCAGAAAGGAGGCGCCTGCCCCCGCCTCTGCCTGGACCAGGGCTCACAGGTGGAGTGCACCTCGCATTGCCACTCAGGATGCACCTGCCCAGAGGGGCTCTTCCTTCAGAACGAGACCTGCCTGCCCCTCAGTCAATGCCCCTGCTACCACCAGGGAGGGATCTACCCGCCTGGCAGTGCCCTCCTGCTGGACACCTGCAACAACTGGTATGGTGGAAATGGGTCGGCATAGGAGTTTGGGGAAGAGGGTGTTGTGGGTTGTAGAATCAATTCCCCCTTTCCTAGTTGAAGTTCCCCCTAGTCTCCTGCCAGCTCTAGAACAACAGGCCTCTTCCTTGCTCTCTTGTGCTAGTTAAAAAGGAGGCAGGCAGCTGCCTTTGGGGTCAGTTTCCGGGTCATCCTCAAGAACAGCACACTTGGGTGCTCTGTGATCCCTGCTGGGCCTGGTTCCTTGGAAGAGCTGATCTGTATAATGACAAAGGACCATTAGCTTCTGCTCTCCCCCTTTCAGAACATATGGTTAATTTTTTGGAGTCGACTGCAACTCCCACAGTCCTCCAGCCAGCTAGGCTATTGCAATAGTAATAGCAGCTTCATTTATATACCGCTTCATACTGCGCTATGCAGTCTCTAAGTGGTTTACAACTGTAAGCTAATTGCCCTCAACAAGCTGGGTACTCATTTTAGCAACTTCAGAAGGATGCAAGCCTGAGTAGAGCCTGAGCCCTGGCTGGTATTGTGGTTCGTGAGTGAGTGGCTGCAGTACAGCATTTCACCACTGCACCGCCAGGGCTCCTATTCTGGGAGATGTTGCCAGAAGAGTAACTTTGCCAGGCTGTGGACTCCCACCCAGACCAAGGGAACCTGTGCTGAATGTGTCCCTTTTCTTCTTTCCAGCACCTGCATTGATGGGCGAATGGCGTGCACCTCAGAGCCCTGCCCAGGTAACCAGGGGTGAGGGAGCCACTCTTGCTCCATCTGGTTCTAATGAGCAGAAACGACTACTTAGGCTCCTTGGCAAGGAGTCTGGCCTTTCCCCATCTCAGCAGGCACTGGATCCTGGTTTTGGAAGTGGAGCTCCCAGGGACAGGATTTGAGACTTTCTGGTCAGATTATTTTAGCCTAAATCCAGTTTACTTAAATGGTTGTACTTTCCACATGCTTGCATAAGGTGGCATCCAGTACTTCCTTACACAGGCAATTCCCTTTGCTTTTCCAGTATGAAAACCAGTAGGCATGTGTGTAGTGCAACCTGTGACTACTGCAACACATGTGTGTCCTTTGACCTGTGAGTACTGCGGAAGCAAAACAAATGCCCCGCAGTGTCTGGAATGGTCCGGAATGGCTGCCAGAACATTACCACAGCTTCCTTCATTTGGACAGAGATGCCATTTGAAGTATATGCTCTGCCAGCCTAGGGTAGGATTGACCAGAATCTCAGCCTGAACATAGAAAGAGAGGGCTTGATTGGCCCTTTGCGGTAAAAGGGTTGGAATGCCTCATCTATGATGGAGCTGGACAGAGCAGAAAAAAGAAAGAGGAAGGGGAAGGGGAGAGAAGAGGAGAGGAGAGGAGAAAAAAAAATAGGTCATATAGTGGGAGATGGCTCCTGAAATGGAAATAGACCACCTCCCCACCAGGATCACTGGCCATACTGGCTGGGGGATGCTGGAAGTTCTCATCCTCAGCAAGTAACCATCCCAAGCTCTGTGGAAAAGACAGCCCTGCCTTCTGCTTCTGATGTGAACAGGGCAGGTGCATGGATAAAACAAGAGGGGATTCTGCCCACCACCCTCTCTCTCTTGCTCCTTTCAAGGAGCCTCTAAGTTGCTGCTCCTTCTCACTGGAAGCTGGTCACCATTGTCATTTTTTTTTTAACCAAAAACGTACTCCAGTGATGGTGTGTGCTTTTCATCACCAAGCATAGCTCTTGCCTTTCTGTGTATGTCACGTTATTGTTTAGTGTGTCACACAGTGGCATCTGACCGCTGATACAAAGGATGCAATGGGGTAGAGTGGATAGAGTAAAGGGGGCTTGTCTTTATGGACTTTTTCAGATGGGCAAAAGGGACGGGAGCGTAGCTGGATGCTCCCATCAGTGTCACACAATTTGGCGAAGATTTTCAGATGACGTTGTGTAACGTCACAATAATCCCGTCATTATCCTGTGAATAAAGAGGAGTTTTCCACTGCTTTTCATTCACGGGAAGCTCTAGTGAAAATAGAAACTTTTTTTCTGAGGCTGTCTCTCTCAACCTAACCTACCTTACAAGGTTGCTGTAGGGATACAACAAGGTGAGAGGATACTGTACCCTGGTCAGAGCTTGGAAAAGGTACATTGATTGATTGATTTGATATCATGCCTTTGTCCCAATGTAGGATGCAGGGCAGGCTGTGACAAAAAATATTATTCTGAAATACAACTCCCAGAATCCCACACCCAGTGTGGGAGATCAGTGGATCCCATTTCCGGATGGTGTTGAATCCACTGCAGATTTTACTCCAGAATTTAAAGGAGGTCAAATCCTATCCCCACCCTCAAACTAGGCTCTCCACCCTGGACAATTAATTTGAAGTTCAAACTTGAAACCCAGAACAGGTTCATTGCCCCTCTGACATGGGACCCCCTTGCCCTGTTTCCAGGCTTTATGGTGGGTAGGAAGGTGAGTAAAACCAAGGCCCTTGTTGACTTTAAGGAGGTTTCTGTTGACTGGGAATTGCAAGGGGTTGGAAAATGCTCCCAAGAGATGCTGGACTCTTTCCTTCCTTTCTGCAGCCAGCTGCAACTGGAGTGCATGGACAGCCTGGAGTGCCTGCAGCCGCACCTGCAATGTGGGCACACGGCGTCGCTACCGCTCGGAGCCACCTGCCACCACTGGGAGAGAGCCATGCCAGGGGTCCAATGTAGAAATCGAGTTCTGCAGCCTTCAGTCATGCCAGGGTGAGAGGAGCACAGAAGGGCTGGCACACAGAGAATGGACCAAGAGCTTGGAGTTGGAGTCTCCTCACTCATCTCACGCCTTTCTCCCTTTCTGTCCCACCACAGGTCTGGGCATGGAATGGGGGATCTGGTCTGAGTGCTCTGTGCCCTGTGGGGGTGGTTATCGGAACCGGACAAGGGCAAGCCCGAATATCCTGCACAGGTTCCAGTTTGCCACCTGCAACCTTCACCCCTGCTCAGGTGGGGCCCCTTCCTTAGCCTCTCAATCCTTTGTGCATGTTCCTCCTCCATCACTTTATAGAACCTCAACAGACTGCCTCATGCTGGTCAACCTGTGTCTAGCTCTGGATGGGAAAGGGGCTACTGACTTTTTAATAGTCCTTGGGGGACCATTAGTTCTTGGTCCTTGGGGGACCAAAAGTTCTTGCAGCAGTAGCTCAGTTATAAAGCTCATTAACACTTACTAGAAAATATAAGTCTTAGCTATTAATATATTTTCAACATATCCCATCACCCATGGCTTGCCCAAACAGCCTGACCAGATCTGCTGTCTCAGGACTGTTTTGGTCCACCATAACAAGCCTTTAAACTGTAGTTTTTGATAACATTATCAATCAATAACATCAGACAACTTTATATAAACAAAACTAAACTTCTTCTTCGTGGTCTCTGCGAATGCACACAACTGGGTTTTACTCTGCGCCTGCGCAGCTAGCTCGGAACCTTCTAGAATCACTGAGCAGAAGTTGGATTGCAACTTTTTGCAACTTTTTGGCGGTAGCCCCGCCCACCTCCATATAGGCCCCCGCGTTCCCGCTCTTTCCTCAGTTCCTTTCGTCCGCCGCTTTTGCAGCTAGTGAGGAACTTTCGCTTCGGCAGTTATCCTACTCTAATAGTCTTTCTTACGGTTTTGACCTCGGCTTGATTATTTGACTACTCTTTGGATTGCAACTAAAATATCTCCTGTTGATCTACACCGGTTTGACCCGTTTTGCTTGACCATGGCTTCGTTTAAACAATGTGTGACCTGTAAGGCCAAATTCCCGACCACCGATTATCACGAGGAGTGCGTATTCTGCTTGGGGGAAGCGCATAACCCACACTCCTGCAGGTTATGTAAGCAAATGACTCCTCAAGCCCTCAAAAATCGCATCCTCAAGTTGAAGGCAGCCCTCTGGGAGCAATCTCTCAAGGCCCAACCTGGTCCGTCTGAGGCGGAAAGCCGCCCAGTAGAAAAGCGCCAGGATAGAGGGAGATCGCGGGAAAGGTCCAGGGACAAGCCCCGTAAGAAGAGGGATCATGTCAAGGACCGCCCTGAGAAGTCGGGAAAAAAGACGGCCAAGACCAAGCATCTGGAACCCACCCCTTACAGGGTGTCTCCGGAGAGAGCACGGTCGGTATCTTCCTCTCGTTCTCCCTTGCAACTGAGGACAGGGGACCGATTCACTCCCTCTTCAGTGTCCGCCCCTCCGGCTGCCGCCGATCCCCAAACGGACACAGGGAAGCAGGCTTCCAAACCGAGCACACCTGTCGTGTGCCTCGGTACGGAGTCCGAGGGCGAGGCCGGCGAGCCTCCCGCCCTGACACCTCACTCGCCGATGCCTACCCAACCAAGGGCTACGGTATCGACAGTGCAACACTATCGGACGCCCGGCTCCGAGGAGCGTCGGGGCCACTCCGGTTTGGACGTCGAGGAGAGACCTTCCATCCCGCCCTCCGAGCCTACAAGAGAGCGCACCACAGAGGCCTGGTCTTCTAAATTCCCCGAACTAGTCTTCGACCGGGAATCGGGATCGTATTTTTTGAAGGTCCAGCCTGAACACCTGGGCCAGCTACAACTGCAACCCAGGTTGGCGTCCGAACGTCGCAGCCGTGCCTCTCTGTCGCACTCTCCTCCTCGGTACCGTCCTTCCAAAAGGAAGTACAGTCCATCACCATCACCATCCCGTGAGGATTCGAGGCCACGGAGCCGTGCGGCTAAAGCCACGCGTCACGAATCGTCCCCGTCTCCAGTTCGATCCCCTCAAACTGGTCGGACTCGGAGACGCTCCTCTCCATCCCCACGGCCTACGGGTTCGAGCCGTAGACGCGATTCTCCATCTCCGGTGCCGTCCAGCAATTCCTCTCGTCGGTCTCGTTCGGCTTCCATCCCGATCGAGTCGGACCCAGAAGAAGGAACTTCTCGGGAGAGACCGATGGTTGTTGTCTCCGCGCCATCGCCCACGGATGATGTGAGATCCTTTTCCGACCAGGTCCTAAGGATGGCCAAAGCATTAGATCTACACATCTCTGATGCCCCGGAAGAGTTCTCTGACCAACTTGAGAGAAGAGCTCACAGCCGGGTCCCCACGCGACCCGCGATTCCTTACATGCCCTCCCTCTCCAAGGTAGTCCAACGGGCTTGGGACAATCCTGCATCTCTATCTCCGACATCGAGGAGAATAGAAAATCTCTACAGGATCGCGGAACCGTGGCCGCTCTGGATGGCAGACCACCCCAAATTGAACTCGGCCATTGTGGAGGGGGCACAGATCCCCTACGTCCAAAAAGCTGCTCCCACCCCTGTGGACAAAGAAGGTAAAAAGCTGGATAGCATCGGTAAAAGGGTCTACTCTGCTTCTGTTCTTGAGCTTAAGGTAGCCAACTACATCGGCTGCATGGGTGCCTATTCCCAGCATATTATGGAGAAAATGGAGCCTCTCCTAGACAAGCTCTCTGAAGAATGTAAACCTTATGCTCTAGCCCTCAAACAAGAGGCTCACGCAGTGGGCACACAGCAGATTGTTGCCGCCCGCAATGTTTCTGACTGTGCAGCGAGGTCCCTAACATCCGCGATTGCACTCCGCAGACATGCTTGGCTCCGGGCGGCTGACCTGACTCCACAGGCCAAGGCCATGATAGAAGACATGTCTTTTGACAATTCGGGCCTATTCCATAAGGACACGGACGAGCAGTTAAATCTCAAGTACCGTATGAAAACAGCGGCCCGCAAGCATGGGATGACTTCCTCGCACTCGTCCGCACCCAAGCGCAAGTTTGGATTTCATCAGACGTCCAGGGGGTTCCAGCCGTCCTATAAACATCAATCAGCCCCTCAGGGCCAAGGTCAGTTTAGGCCGCGTCAGCCCTCTCGGTCCTCCTCATCCTCTTCTGGTCGCCGGCAACAATACCGCCCAGGCTTCCAGAAGAAACCCCTGGACGGGAATAAGAGGAAGTTCTGATGGTCCCCTGCGCACTCCGTCTCTATAACACCATTTGGTGACAGACTTCGGCCCTTTATTAACACCTGGGCCTCCATCACTTCTGATTCCTGGGTGCTCGACATTGTTTATAAGGGCTATGCCCTCGAATTCGAAGAGCTCCCTGCCACCGGAGCCGTTGTTCACACCGACCCCTCTGTCACCTTACTTGACGAAGTGCGCTCCTTACTAGACAAAGGGGCTATCGAACCCGTGGAGCAATCACGGGCTCGATACTGCTTCTTCTCCAGATACTTCATAGTACCTAAGAGAGACTCTGGCCTCAGACCAATCCTTGACTTGAGGGGGCTCAACTCCTTCATTCGATACCGACGGTTTCGAATGACTACCCTTTCTTCTATTCTTCCCCTGCTACAGAAGGACCTCTGGTTCGCGAGCATCGACTTGAAGGATGCCTACTTCCACATCAGTATAAGGGAGGACCATCGCAGGTTCTTGGCTTTCGCCGTCGGAACCAGCATCTTCCAGTACCGAGTGCTTCCCTTCGGTCTCTCATCCGCGCCGAGGGTGTTCACCAAATGTATGGCCCCGGTCGCGGCCTACCTTCACAAGCAGAACATAACAGTCTTCCCCTACCTGGACGACTGGCTTTTCGCTGCTCCATCCCGAGAGAAACTGCAACAAGACCTACAGTTTGCTCTTTCCCTCCTAGAAGACTTGGGGTTGAAAGTGAACCAAGAAAAATCTATCCTAGAACCCTCAAAACGCATAAGGTTCATTGGAACGATTCTGGACTCCGAAGAGGAGAAAGCCTTTCTCCCAGAAGACAGGTTCCAGGCGCTAACTTCTTCTATCGAAGTATGTCTACGACACAGACGAGTCAGAGCGCACTCAGTTCAAGTGGCAATGGGACACCTGGCGTCGACAACTTTCGTGACGCCGTGGGCGAGGTTGAGACTAAGACCACTTCAGTCCTGGTTCCTCTCCTGCTTCGATGCTGCATCCGACTCTCCCTCAAAATGGCTCACCATCCCGACACGAATCGCAGCGTCTCTGCGTTGGTGGCTGCTCCATCAGAACGTCTGCAACGGCATGCCCTTCCTCCCTCCCAGTCCAGAAATCAACCTGACGACGGATGCGTCGATGGAAGGATGGGGGGCTCACTCTCAAGGACTGACAGTGAGGGGCCTGTGGTCTCGCTCAGAAAGGTCTCTCCACATAAATGTCCTAGAGATGTTGGCCGTAGAAAAGGCGCTGAAGGCGTTCCAGACGCAGCTGTCGGGCAAGGTAGTACTTCTCATGACAGACAACACCACTGTCATGTACTACCTGAACAAGCAAGGCGGCACCAAGTCGAGATCGCTGCTAGACATCACTACACGCATCTGGGACTGGTGCATCAACCAAAGGATACTTCTCCAGTCCATTCACCTGCCCGGCCAAGACAACGAACTGGCCGACAGTCTCAGCAGGAATGCCAATCCCTGCCACGAGTGGCGCCTCCATCCAGAGGTGGTGAAGTCCCTGTTTTCCAGATGGGGACAGAGGGACATCGACCTGTTCGCCTCGGGGGAGAACACACACTGCGCCGAATTCTGTTCGAGGATTCCGGCGAAAACCTCTCGAGGCGATGCGTTCCAGTTCGACTGGTGCGGGAGGAAATGCTATGCCTTCCCTCCGTTCCCTCTGATAACCAAAGTGCTGGCCAAAATGAGGACCGACGGGACGGACGCCATCCTGATCACTCCGTGGTGGCCGAGACAGTCCTGGTTCGCCCCACTGTTGCAGCTCTCCAGAGAAACCTTCTGTCGTCTGGAACACCGCCCGGATCTCCTGACCATCCACAGGGGCAAGGTGCGACATCCGGACCTAGAGAACTTACCTATGGTGGCGTGGAGGGTTCTTCCCTGACTTCGTTGCCTGCCTCTCTCCAGACCATCATTAGAGCGGCTCAAAAGCCGTCCACCATCAAGTCCTATGCATACAAATGGACTAAATTTCTGGACTTCCTGGCATCTAAAGGTTTGTCTCCATCCAGTATTTCAGTACCAGTGGTACTGGAATTTCTACTGTTCCTAAGTGACTCAGGCTTGTGCCTCAACTCTATTAAGTGCTATCTTTCGGCTATATGCTCTCACTGCCAACTGGAGGGCAAGCCGTCTTTCTTTACGGATCCTCTAGTGAAGAGGTTCCTTAAGGGACTCAATAACCTTCATCCACCATCCACGGTACCGACACCGGCCTGGAGCTTGGATCTAGTCCTGTCTTACTTGTCTACGAAACCATTCGAACCAATGGCTACTACTGATCTGAGACTTTTGTCCTGGAAGACAGCGTTTCTTGTGGCTATCACCTCCGCCCGTCGGGCCAGTGAACTTTGTGCTTTGCGTATGGACCAACCGTACTTACGGTTCCATAGAGACAAAGTGGTTCTCCGTACCGATATCACCTTTTTGCCTAAGGTGGTATCGGCTTTCCACATTAACCAGGACATTGTGCTGCCCACCCTAGCTCCCAACCCGACCACGGATGTGGAACAGAGACTGCACACATTGGACGTTAGAAGGGCTTTAGCCTTCTATCTGGAGCGCACCTCGGTGTCGAGGCGCTCTGAGAGACTTTTTGTGTGCTATTCTGACCACAAAAAGGGACTGCCAGTCACTCCACAAAGACTTTCGAAATGGGTGACTTCTACTATCCATTTATGCTATGAACTAGCAGGCAAAGTTCCACCGGAGCGGGTGAGGGCTCATTCCACCAGGGCGGTAGCTTCGTCCTCTGCCTTTCTCTTTGGTGTGCCTTTAGAACAAGTTTGCAAGGCAGCGGTCTGGTCCCAACCTATGACTTTTATTAAGCACTATAGATTGGACAATCGGGCCAGACATGATGCCTCATTTGGAAAGGCAGTACTGTTGTCAGCACTTCATTGACTTGCAATGCACTTAATTTATTTGACACCTTCATTGATGAATGTAAACTTGTCATACTCAGGTTTGATGATAACCTTTATTGCACTATGTCTTACAGTTTGTATTTGAAATAACAATACAACTTCAGGCTATTTAAGTGAATGTATGAACTTGGTTCTATTATCATGTTTTATTTAATATTCACTGTTTTAAAGTACGTTTGATACAGTTCAAATGACAAATTCCATGCATACTTGAACCACAGTTGGGTTACTATATCCTGGAATACTTGACTCAAATGCATGTCTGCATAAACTGAAGTGTGGTTTAGTTGGTATAATAAACACTTGTTGTACCTTTAAACTTGGTGTCAGGACACTCCCTCCTCCACTGACTTTAGCTGGTTAGTCTGAATAACCCAGTTGTGTGCATTCGCAGAGACCACGAAGAAGAAGGACAGGTTGCTCACCTGTAACAGTATTTCTTCGAGTGGTCATCTGCGAATTCACACAAATCCCGCCCAACCTCCCCTCTGTCGTGTCCTGCTCTGATTGAAATTCTTGCTGTCGCTACATTACGCGGCGTACTTGGAACTGAGGAAAGAGCGGGAACGCGGGGGCCTATATGGAGGTGGGCGGGGCTACCGCCAAAAAGTTGCAAAAAGTTGCAATCCAACTTCTGCCCAGTGATTCTAGAAGGTTCCGAGCTAGCTGCGCAGGCGCAGAGTAAAACCCAGTTGTGTGAATTCGCAGATGACCACTCGAAGAAATACTGTTACAGGTGAGCAACCTGTCCTTATCCCAGTGGTTTAGAACCCTCAGACTATGGCAAATCCATGGCAGAAAAATCCACTGATTTATTTCTGACAAGATCACTTCTTGATGGGAGGAAAAAGGCCCTCCTCCTGGGCTTTAAATTGTCTCTTTTAAATTGTATTGTTTGAACCACTGCACGGAGATGATGGAGAATTCTAACAGGGGATAGAGAAAAGGCAGAAATACTCAACACCTTCTTTGCCTCCGTCTTCTCACAAAAGGAAAAGGGTGCTTAACCTGAGGAAAATGGAGCAGATGACACAATAGGGGAAATGCAGCACAGAATAAGTAAAGAGGAGGTACAGGAATACCTGGTTAACTTAAATGAATTTAAGTTTCCAGGACCAGATGAACTACATCCAAGAATATTAAAAGAGCCACTGGCAATGATTCTTTGAGAACTCCTGGAGAACAGGAGAAGTCCCAGCAGACTGGAGGAGGGCAAACATTGCCCCCATCTTCAAAAAGGGGGAAAAGGAGGATCCCAACAACTATCACCCAGTTAGTCTGACATCAATACCGGGAAAGATTCTAGAGCAGATCATTAAACAAAGAGTCTGTGAACATTTAGAAGGGAATGCCATAATCACTAAAAGACAACATGGGTTTCTCATAAACAAGTCATGCCAGACTCATCTGATCTCTTTTTTTGATGAAATTACCAGCTTGGTAGATGAAGGGAATGCAGTAGACATAGAATATCTTGACATAGAATATACTTGATTTCAGTAAGGCTTTTGACAAGGTCCCCACGATATTCTTGCAAACAAGATAGTAAAATGTGGGCTAGACAATACAACTGTTAGGTGGATTAGTAACTGGTTGACTGACCGAACCCAAAGGGTGCTCAGCAATGGCTCCTCTTTTTCAACCTGGAGAGAAGTGACCAGTGGGTGTCCAGTGGGGTTCTGTCCTGGGCCCAGGGCTATTCAACATCTTTATCAGTGACTTGGATGAAACAATAGGGGACTTGCTTACCAAATTTGCAGATGACACCAAATTAGGAGAAACAGCTAATACCCCAGAAGACAGGGTGAAAATTCAAAATGTCCTTAATAGATGAGAAAACTGGGCTAAAGCTAACAAAATGAATTTCAACACAGAGGAATGTAAGGTACTGCAAAAAAATGATATGTATAGATATAGGATGGAGGACACCTGGCTTGACGAGACTTAGACATGTGAAAGGGATCTAGGAGTCCTAGTAGACCACAAGTTGAACATGAGTCAACACTGTGATGCCACAGCTAAAAAGGCCAAATGAGGGTGACTGAAATGATGAAATGTCTGGAAACCATGCCCTTTGAAGAACAACTTAGGGAACTGGGTATGTTTAGCCCAGAGAAGAGATGGTTAAGAAGTGATATGATAGCCCTGTTTAAATATTTGAAAGGATGTCATATTGAGGAGGAGCAAGCTTGTTTTCTGCTGCTCCAGAGAATAGGACACAATGGAGCCTCAGTGGATGAAAGTTATAGGAAAAGAGATTCCAGCTCAACATTAGAAGGAACTTCCTGACAGTAAGAGCTGTTCGACAGTGAAAGACGCTGCCTTGGAAAGTGGTGGAGTCTCCTTCTTTGGAGGTCTTTAAACAGAGGCTGGATGGCCATCTGTCAGGGATGCTTTAATTGGGAGTCCCTGCATGGCAGGGGGGTTGGACTGGATGGCCCTTGGGGTCTCTTCCAACTCTATGATTCCATGATTCTATGAACTTAACAAATTGTTTACTATGCTTTTAGGTTGCATAAATGATTTCTTATAGTTTAAATGGATTGAAATCATTTTATTGTATGCTGTCCTTAGACAATGGGATACACTGCAGGATATAAATTGGAATGGCTGGCTGTAGGAAAAGTGATGGGGGGCAGTTTTCATCTCCACAAGCCCTGTGGGGGAGGGCACATGAATTTGCAGTCAATTCTTTTTTCTTTTCTTTGTCTTTTTTTTGGCATGGGGGAGTTCAATTAATTGTTGGGGACCTGGGCAGTTATGGGGACCAAGCAGCTATAAAATGGGGTCTTATGAGCCGTGCATAACTCACAGACCTGGCTGCCCCCTGCAATATATTTTTAAACAATAAATAAATTCATGGGTCTGGTAAGGGGAACAGGAAAAATATTTGAAAATATTCAGTCAAATTGTTGAAAAATATGTTTCAGGAGGCTTAAGAAATCCTGATGAGAATCTTCACAGTTACGGAATTATTCTGTGCAAAATTGACACATGGTTGATTTAAACAGAGAACAGCATTTTCTGTAATGGGAAATAACATTTCTGCACAGAAAATTCTCTTTCCCGTGCATGTGAATTTTGCACTAAGTCTTGAACTGTGAATAGTGTTTGCAAAATTGTGCTGTTTTTGAAACTTTCTCACAGCAAGAAGACAAGACCTAAAATGCCTTTGCTGCCTTTGAGAAGAAAATCAGGGAAGACGTAGGATTCTCCCTTGGAGGTCATATCCAGCCTCCAGGCTGCCTGCTCTCCTCCCCTCTCCTGGGGTGGTGTCTCTGCGCTGCTCTCTCAATCTCTCTCTTCTCCTTTCCAACCAGGTGAGATGCCCGGTGTCTGTCCAGATGGAAAGGTATGGCTGGAGTGTGTGGAGGGACCAGCCTCCTGTGCAGAGCTCAGCTCAGAGGCCAATGCCACCAACGGGTCCTGCTGGGCCGGGTGCTACTGCCCCAATGCCACTGTCCTGCTGGTGAGTGCAGCCACTTCTTCGTGGCCCAGGAGAATTCTGCTGACAGGAAGGAGTCCCAGGCCAAAACTGAAAGCTCATGAATGCAGCAGGAAAGGCATTTTTAGTGGCCTTGTCGGGTCCCTTGAGAAGCCCTGAAGCTGGATTAGGCCAAAGATTAATTAATTAATTAATTAATTATGAAGTATTTATACCCCGCTCTTCAGCCAAAAGGCTATCAGAGCGGCTTACAAATGGATTAATTAGATGGTTCCCTGCCCTAAGGCTTACAATCTAAAAAGACAAGACACAAAAGGAGAAGGGAATGGTCATGGTCAAGGGGAATATGTCCAGCACATCTTCTCTCCCTCTAAAGCCTGGACCAAAGCCAATGGACTGGAGGGAGGAGGGCCCTTCTTCTTGTTCAGGCTAGGTCCGATGGAGATGGCCTGCCTTCTCTCCCTCAATCCTTTCTTCAGGTATCTATCTAAAGATGGATCTACAGTGGAACATACTCCCTTGGAGTATGGTGAAGTCTCCTTTGGAAGTTTTTAAACGGAGGCCAGATGGCCATTGTGTCTTCCTGCTTGGCAGCGCGTGGGACTGGATGGCCCTTGTGGTCTCTTCCAATTCTATGATTATATTTTTCCATGATTCTATTCTAATGGGCCAGTGTTCCATGATGGCCACCTTTATTCCTCAGAGGGCAACAGCATCCTTCCTCTTCATGGTCCTGAGTGGTATCCTGCTTCTAGGACTAGACAAGGCATCTGTCTCCATTGTGACGTAGCCACTGACGGCCTGACACACTCCCTTAATGCCTCAACACTCTTTCTAAACTGTCCAAGTGTGTGGCGATTGTCATACCTTGTGCTGCTGAATTCCATAGTTGAAAGTGTCTGTCTGAAAAAGGGGTGGCCATCTGTTACTACTGTGGCTACCATGACTCCATCCTGTGGAATCCTGGGATTTGCACTTTGGGGAAAGACTTTGCATTCCTTGCTAGAGAGCACTAGTGCTGTAGTTCAGTGAAACGGATGGAGTTCAAGCACTGCCCCAGACAACAAATCCCCAGATTCCTTATGACAGAGCCATGAAATCGATGTAACTGTGTAGTGCAAAGAAGACATCCTTGGATTTGGATGTGGTAGTGGAGCAGGATGGGGCATAGAGCGCAGCTTATGTGCCCTTTGGACTCCATGGTGGCTCCCATATCAGTGGGTGGTACAACCATTCCAAAGGTGTCATGCAAGGAGAGGATGGTGTGTTTAAGTCTCTAATGCTCATACCCCTCTCCTCCCATAGAACAATCTCTGCGTGCCAAAGGAGGAATGCCCTTGTGCCACAGATGGGATGCTGTACGCCCCAGGAGACGTAGTACCCAAGGGCTGTGAGAACTGGTCAGTGCCCTGGATTGTGCTGCTCCTGTCCCTGCTCTCCATTGCCAGCAAATTCCTGGAATCCTGCCCCTCACCGTGTGCCTGTCTTTCTCCCCCTACAGCTCCTGCCTGGCTGGCCAGCTGGGCAACTGCTCCAGGGCGGCCTGTGGGGACGGTAAGGACTTCCACTTCAAGAGCCACAGTTACAGTCCAGGGGTTGCCATTCTCACAGCAGGCCTCTGGGGCCCCGAGAAGAGAGAGCGGCCAGGAAGGATGGGAACATGGCTCACCCATTTCTTGTCTCCTGTGAGAAAGGCATCCACAGAACTTTGAGATACCTTCTCAAAATAACAACCACGAATGGTCAACCACAGTGACATTTTTCAATGCTAGGAATTTTAATGAAAATTTCATTTGGGAGGCTAAATAGTCTCATAGAGGTGGATGGGATTTGCTGCCCTTTCTTGACTGCCCTAAATCTGCAGCCTGGAAACAGATGCCTCATTTTTGCTGTTGTTGAGTGCCTCCAAGACATTTTTTACTTTGACCCTAAGTCAAACCTATCATAGGGTTTTCTTAGCAGTTTTTTCCCCCCATAAAGGGTTTGCCATTTCCATCCTCTGAGGCTCATAACAGACTCTGATACCTCATAGAAGTACAGAATTAGAAGAGGACCCCCCCCCCAAAAAAAGCCACCTAGTCCAGGCCCCCATGCCAGTGTAGGAAACTCATGGCTAAAACACCCCCGAGAGATGGCATCTAGCGACTGTTGAAAAACTTGGAGCAAAGGAGAATCTGCCACCTTTTCTCTCTCTGTGTCTCTCTTTGATAGTCACCCTTCCCATCTTTTTAAAAAATGATTCATACCCTGC
The DNA here is from genome assembly GCA_026167975.1 of Phrynosoma blainvillii. Classification (NCBI taxonomy): domain Eukaryota; kingdom Metazoa; phylum Chordata; class Lepidosauria; order Squamata; family Phrynosomatidae; genus Phrynosoma; species Phrynosoma blainvillii. Next base: position 901,044 of record JANUYF010000005.1, on the reverse strand, counting down.
CTGTTGCTTTTTTAGAGAGGAAAAAGCCCGTAGGACTGATGACAAAATGGCGTACCACCTGCATGCCAGCTCCCTTTCAAGGAGGGTTTTTCCCCTCTCATCCTCCAGAGGAAGAACCTTCCTTACCACCTGACCTAGCATTTGACTTCTTCCTTCCTTCCTTCCTTGACAGTCAATGGCCACTGGTCAGAATGGACCCCCTGGAGTGAGTGTTCAGCTTCTTGTGGGCTTGGACTCCAGAACCGGTACCACTTCTGCACAGACCCGGCTCCATCTGGAATGGGGATGCCCTGCCTGGGTCCAGAGCGAGAAGACAGAGCCTGCCATGTACAGCCCTGTGCCAGTAAGTGCCTCCCTCTCTCTCCTGTTCTACCTAGTCTGGCCTTCTGCACATGCCCTATACAGTTTGCACTGTGCTTCAGCACCACTCAGAAGTGCGGAGGACCTGCCACAACAGAGGACTGCGTTGGAATCATGCTGGGAGGGGTATCCAAGGTCACCTAGTCCAACCCCTGGCAATGTAGGGAACCCACAGCTAAAGCATCTCAGGCAGGTGGTCATCCAACCTGTGTTTCAAAAGCTTCAAGGAAAGAGAGTTCACTCTCTTCTGGGGAAGCCTATTCCTCTGGCCAGCATCTCTTACTGTCAGGAAGTTATTCTTAGGGATTGCATAACTTATACAACCCATTGAGCACAGTCCTTTTGGCTCTAGAGGCATGGGGCACTGGGTTCATGAGCCACCACCACCCCACCCCCCAAAACCCTCATGCCTTCCAACTGTCCCAATTTCTCAGGAACAATCCTCTCCCACCCCACCTCAATCCTCTGCCACCCCACCCTCCAAAACCCTCATGCCTTCCAACTGTCCCAATTTCTCAGGAACAATCCTCTGCCACCCCACTTTTCAGCTGCTTTTAAAATATCCCAGTTTCTCTCTCTTTTTCCCAATTTCCCCCTTTGTCCTCAGCTTCCTTCAGTTGCTGCAAACTGAGCTTAAAGTGCAAAAGTAGTTTGTACCCAATTAAGTCAGCAATGGATGAAGAAATGAGGGGGCAGAATCTTGCCCTTCCCTGTAGGCTCAGGCCAGGGGTAGGCAACCTTTTTGAGCCGGGGGCCGGGTTGCTGTCCCTCAGACAATTGGGGGGCCAAAGCACCATAAAAAAATAATTAAAAATTAAAAATTAATTTAAAAATAAAAATAAAAAAATATGCATGCACACTCTCTCAGCCCCAGAAAAGCCATGGCAAAACTCCAAGAACATGTAATAACAGCAATAATCAATGTCATCATGGCGGGGGGTGGGTGGTGGTGGTGGTAGGACCGGCCTGGGGCAAAGGCCTTGGGGGGCCGCATCTGGCCCACAGGCCTTAGGTTGCCTACCCCTGGCTCAGGCAAAAGCAAACTGCTGCAGCCTCTCCTGCCTTGGGTGTTCTTCCTTTTACATAACTTTTGCCATTTTGATCACTCTCCAATATTGTTTGGCTACATAAGTGTCCCTATTTTCATCTGTGAAATGTTGGAGGGCATGCACCCATCCGTGGGCATCCATTCAAGGTTTTTTCTTCCACCAGGTAACTCAGGTGGTGTCAATTTAATGCACCTACAACCCCCCCCCCCAAAAAAAAAACCAGACCTTCTGTTGAATCTTTTCTCTCTGCAGTGGGACTTTTCCAAGGAAACAGAACTGTATTGAAAAAATATAGACATTTCCTGCAAAGACTTTCCAGCAGTTCTGTTTTGGCACGCCGTAGGATGTTGCCATGACAGAATTCCCAGCCAGCACAGCCAGGAGACATGCTGGCTGATTGGGGATTATGAGAACTGTAGTCCAAAAAATCCATTGCCATGTTCTGGGACCATGTGATAGAAGAGATCCTTCTTTGCCTGAGATCCCAGGGGGATGCTACCAGCCAGAGTCACTCTTACCCTGGACATTTTTTGTTTGTTTGCAGGAAATGGGGGCTGGGGGCCATGGAACCCATGGACCATCTGCACGGTCAGCTGCGGGGGTGGCATGCGGAGCCGGACCAGAGCCTGTGACAGTCCCACCCCGCAGGGAGGAGGTGACTACTGCGAGGGGCCTCCCACTCAGCTGGAGGCTTGTGGCTTGAAATCGTGTCCAGGTGAGCCAGGAGAGGAGAGGTGGGAAGACCCTATCCTTTGGGGAGGGGGTACTACAAAAGGAGGGTACTACAAAAACCATTGCCACCCTAGGGAGGAAGAACTAGCACTGCAGAGGTGTTAGTGGGGTGTTGCACTTATGGTCCACATTGAAGGTTGAAAAGGAGGTACATTTTTGGATTCCATCTCTCAGAATCCTGCACGTGTGGCCAGTATAAATTTAGAGGGGTGGGTTGTTTAATTTATTGTTTGTCCAGTCCATTCATATATGTCTCTTCATCTCTCCTCAAGTTTGGTCTGAGCAGATCATGAAGTTCTCTCCCTCCCTTTAATTTCACAACAACCCTGTGAGGTAGATCATACAGTGAGTGAAAAGGAAAGGAATTGAGAGAGAGAGGATTATTTATCCAGGCCCCCAGCCAGTGAGTTTCATGGCTGAATGACCCCTTGGATCCAAGTGTAGAATTCCCGGATCTCAAGATCTGGCCCAGGGTTTTGGTGTGTGGGGAGGAATCTTAGGGCCTTGAAATCTGTTTTTTTTTTTATATAAATGAGTCATACTTAGGTGTCCAGCTTTGGCCCCAAAATCTTCAGGCCTGGGATGCTGTTGGCAACCCTAGCCAGGGACCCATTTACACTACACAACTATAGTACTGTGATTCCACCCTGTGGAATCCTGGGATATGTAGTTTGGGGAGGCCCTAGAGCTACCTGGCTGAGAATTGTAAGTACACCCCCTAAACTGCAAATCCTAGAACACCATAGGATGTTGTGATGACAGTTAAAGTGGAATCATAGGGCTATAATTGTGTAGTGTGAATGAGAACAGCTCCCCCTAACTGGCCTTGAACCACTGTCAGTTTTTCCTGTCCTTTTCCTGCATCACACAGGTCTGGACTGCTCCGCTGTGGAGGGCTCCATCTTCAGCAGCTGTGGGCCACCTTGCCCCCGTTCGTGCGACGACATTTCGGTGAGCCCTGGTGTGAACGCATGCTCTTTCCTTCATAACTTCCTCTCGGTTTCCCCTGGAAGGGGTCCCTCACCACCTCCCTCTTGCCCCAGAAGAGTCAGACTGAGTGATCCCTTGCACCCAGGTCTAGGGTTCCCACATCTCAAGGGTCTGGCACCTCTCACCTGAGTCTCAAGTTAGAGGGAGGAGTCTCAGGGCAAGAGTGTGGTCTTGAAAAGAAAAATTAAAAAGTGGCTAAAATTAAACAAAAAGTGAAGTAATTTTTAATATATATATATAAATTACTTTAAAATTATCTAGGGACCTCTGTCACTGCAGACCCAGTTAATATTTTTTTCTTCCATGGTTAATCCTCTCCCACCTCCCTGTCTCCTCACCTGCCCAGCACTGCCTGTGGGCCTGTGAGCCCGGCTGCTACTGCACCAATGGGAAAGTTCTGAATGATAACAGTACGGCCTGCATCGAGAAGCACAGATGCACCTGCCTGGATCTTCTCTCTGGCCGCCGTTACCTCCCGGGCGACACCATCCCTCGCTCAGATGGCTGTAACACCTGGTGAGGATGGCCAGGGGACTGGCAGGGCTCTTCCGGGATGTTTGTGTGTGTGCTGCAATGCCACTGTTTTTGCTAGATCCCCTTGCCATTTGGGCTGGTTGTGAATCTGTTCTGGAGTTTAATAACTTTAAAGAAGATGCCTGAACTACTTGACTTGTTTTGGAGGGACCTAAAGGATTTAAATGCCTCCAAGAAAGCAGAGCCCACAATAATTGGTTTCATTCTTGAATCTGAGCATTTAAGGAACAGTAAAGGTACCAACAAGGGATGCAATGGCTCAAGTGGCTAAGACGCTGACTCTGTTGATTGCAAGATTGGTAAGTTGGCAGTTCAAGGCCTGGGTGGTGCATGATGGGGTGAGCTGCCATCACTAGTCCCAGCTTCTGCCAACCTAGCAGTTCAAAAGCATGCAAATGCAAGTAGATAAATAGGTGGGAAGGTAAACAGCATTCGGTGCAGTCATGCTGGCCACATGATCACAGAGTAGTCTCTCACAATGCTGGATCTTCAGCTTAGGAACAGAGATAAGCACTGACCCCTATGGTCGGGCACGACTTGACAACCTTGTCAATGGGGAATACCTTTACCTTTTAAAGATACCAACAGCCCCTTGGATAGTTCCTTTAGTGTTTAAACTGAAAATTGGAATGGATTCACTGCCCTCATTGGCATGGGAGTCATCAGTTGTGGCTCTCTGCTTGTTCTGCCATCTCTGGCCATGGAAATCTGACTGGTCCTCCTTCTTCTTCCCCTTGCAGTTCTTGCTCTAATGGGAAGCTGATTTGCACCAACTGGGTCTGTCCTGGTGAGTCTTCCAACCTCACACCGCCCCAGCAGCAGGAGGGAAAGAAGGTTTTGGAAGGAATCCAGCTGAGTGCTGTGCATTCATGGGGAACTGCTGTAGTCTTTCTACAGTCTTGAAGCACCTCTGGAATCCTTAGCATCCTGGTCCTTGCTTTCTATAGGAGGAACCTGCCTTAAGAGTTCAGCACCTGAAGCTCGCCTAGGACACAGCTTGGGAGAATTACTTTTCTGGACTGCAGTTCTGGATCCTTCCTCCAGAACGGGCACTTGCCATACTGGCAAAGGATTTGAATTAGGGCTAAAGAGCTGGGAGGAGGGACTTCAGTGGTCATGTAGTCTAACCTTCTGCCATTGCAAGAACCCACAACTAGAACACTCCCAAGAAATAGCCATTGGAACTCTGCTTGAAGAGCTCCAGTCCACCATAATTCAAGGGAGTCTGTTCCTCTGTTGATGAGCTCTTGTCATTGGGGAATTCTTGATAGTATTTAGCTGGAACCCCTTTATCGTAACATTGGTTGAGGTCCTACTCTCTGAAGCAGCAGAAAACAAGCTATTAGAAGTTTGCAGTCCTTAAAAAGTAACCTTTTCAAGCTGTCATCCAGCATATGTCCTAGACAGAAATCTCTACTCCTTCCTTGGTGGTTGTATAGTGAAAAGCCTCTGGGGATGTAGCTTCAAACTAGGAAGAAATACCAGCTCTTAATATTTGGCAAGATCTCACCTGGAATCCTGTGTCCATTTCAGGACACCACATCACAAGAAGGATATTGATAAGCTGGAAGTGTCCAGAGGAGAGTGACCAAGATGGTCAAACGTCTGGAAACTAAAAACCCTATGAGGATAAGCAGAGTGAGCTGGATGTTCATAGCTTGGAGAAGACTGAGAGGTGACATGATAGAGCCTTCTTTAAATTTATTGAAGGAATGTCATGTAGGAAATGGAGTGAGCTTGTTTTCTGCTGCTCAAGAAATTGGGACACAAACCAATGGATTCAAGCTACAAGAGATTCCATTAGACATTAGGAACAACTTCTTGACTGTAAGAGCTGTTTAACAATGGAATATGAACTGCCTTGGAGGGTAGTGAGTTCTCCTTCTTTGAAGATCTTTAAACAGAGCTTGAGTGGGCATCTTTCAGGAGTGCTTTAGTCATGGATTCCTACCTAGCAGGGGGTTAGAGCAGATGGCCCTTGATGCCCCTTCCAACTCTCTGATTCTGTGATTCTATGACGCTACATCTTAAGACCCCAGTGATGGGAGGCTGGGAGAATGTCTGTTTGAGATGCCCTTCATCCAGCTCAGCTCCTTTTCCTCCATTAAAGTTCTGGCTTCATCTTTGCATGAACAGGGGAGACGCCACAAAGGCCAACCCTCGTAATCTCTTTCCCTCCTAATCCAGTTCCAGGCAGCTGGTGTGACTGGGCCCCATGGAGCCCCTGCTCCAGGACATGTGGCAACGAGATGGTCACCCGCTACCGGACCTGCAGTTGCCCCAAGCCCCAACATGGGGGTCCTGGTTGTGAAGGGGCTCAAGAATATCATGGCGACAGCGGTGTGCAGCTACAAAGGAAAGAGTGCCCCACTGTCACTTTCTGCCCAGGTACCAAATTGGGGGGGTGTGGGGACAGAGGATGAGGATGTACAATGGCATCTGCAATAAAGACCACCCCCCAGTTCTGAGAGTTGTGTGTGACATAAGGCAAATTCCCCAGGCCTGTTTCCTTTCTGGCAGAAGATCAGGAGTGGGGAATGTGTGGTCCCTGGGCTACCTGTGATCCCTGAACACTCCTTTTTATGGTACTCCTTGCCCTCCAGGACAACTCATTTTTGGCTCCACAAAGGCTCATGGTGGTTGTGCCACACCAGCCTGGCCATTGTTTGCTGGGAGTAGGGGACTGGTAATGATGCTTCATCGCTTTGATGAAGTTGAAGAGAGATGTGCAACATTTTGTGTTTTGGGGTAGAGTGTTTACTTTGGCTGTAAAACAGGGCTTTGGGACAAATATGCATGTGTGTATGCGTGTGTGTGTGTGTAAGGATGCTACGATTTTTGGGGTGCTGGGCACCCACAAAGGGCTACCTACAGCCTGGCAGATTCAATATTCTGTAAGTAGAAAAATCTGTCACAAGGACAGGCACTTTTTGACAACATTGTGCCAGGGCTATTGGTGTCCCCCCATTCTCCTGTCAAGCCCCTCTCATAAGAATCAGGGGCACTGGGTTGGAAGGGACCCCAAGGGTTCATGTAGCCCAATGCCCAATTCCATAAAATGATGATACAGGAAAATATAGAGCAGGGGGATGGCATCTGCTGCCAGTTCACAGGCCAAATTTTGCCCCCCTGAATCCACTGCTGCTGCACCCTTCATCAACAAGGCTACTCCATTAAATTTGCCATAAAGTTTTGATGGTGCAGCAACAGCAGCAAATCTGAAATTCCCTTTAAGAACAAGAGGGAAAATGGAGAGTAGTACCTTGCCTCCAGGTGTGCTTTGAGGCTTCAGCCAGGATGGGATCACCAAATGCAAAACAAATGCACCACACTCTTTGTGTTTTGTCCCTGACAGTGGACGGAGCCTGGAGCACGTGGAGTCCATGGCCCCCTTGCGACACCTGCGTGGGTGAGTCTGTGCGGAGCAGGGAATGCAACAACCCCCCTGCCCGCTTTGGGGGTGTACCATGTGCTGGAGAAGCCCTTCAGAGCCGCCCATGCCACCACAAAAGAAACACTACATGTGAAGGTGAGTGGAGGGGCACAGGATCAGGACCAGAGAAATACAGCCTTCCCCCCAGCACGTGTTCCTTGGCCCGACCATAGGGCAAATGAGTGCCATATTGAAGAATCAAGGTTCAAATTTTATTTGCTTGTTTAAGCAAATGTGGGGCCAAGGCAGCTCATGGCACAAATTAAAGCAATTTCTTCTTCTTCTTCATCATCATCATCATTCTAAAATTATTCTCCAGAAACTCCCGTAGAACATTGAGTGGTTTCCCATGGTTTCTTCCCAGACTGTGAAGGAGGCCAGGTGTCCTTCCTTTGTGGCAAGGCTTGCCCACGCACCTGCCAGGATCTGCACCCAGATACTGCCTGCTTGGACAGTTCACACTGCCAGCCAGCATGCGCCTGCCCAGAGGGACAGCTGCTTCAAGATGGCACATGCGTAACTCCAGACCAATGTCGTTGCAAGTACCAGAACGTCTGGCTGGGTGAGTATTACTGGAGTTCCAAAGAGAGAGGGGAAGTTGTGAGACTGCTGTGACATTTTGCCGTGTAGCAGGGCAGAAACATTCCATCTCTGTATGGGTGACTAGATCCTGTGGGAAGAGATGATGCTCGGCTAGGAAAGGCAAACTGGGCTTAATTGTGTGGCATCTTTTTTGACATCAGCTCTGGCATGGCCTTCTCTTGTTCCCTTAGTCTCGCCTCTCCCACACCTGGCACCTTCAGATGAGTTGGCTCACAATTCTCATTTCCTAGCAAGCACATCCAATGGTCAACAATTGTGGGAAGTGTGATTTGGGGTAGCCGATGGTTTCCATGTTGGCCTGGCAGTGGCTCTACTGCAGATCTAGACCATACACTCAAGCAAGTGGTTGCCTGTGGTGCTGAACTCTGACCCTGTCATGCATCCAGAACCTTGGACAGCTCCTTTGAGATCTCTTAACCCCTGGAGTGGATTCACTGTCCCCTGTCCGACATGAGATCATAGCTGCTCACCAGTTCTAATCCAAACCATAAGAAGAGCACCAGGTTGCCTGCTCCTGAGTTGGATTATCAACACGCATTGTTCAGTAGTTGGGAAACCAACCTCAAGAGAACAACAGCAGCATCTCCCTGAAGTGGAGGCACAGGTGGTTGAGGTTAAGCAAACCAGTTGCTGGGGAATACGAGTGAGAGAGAAGGTGTTGTCTTCCTGACTAGGACAACTGGTTGGCCACTATGGGAACAGGAAGATGGATTAGTGAGGCCTTTAGCTTGATCCAGCATCAGAACTGCAATTACATTCTTCAGTTTGGACTCAGTCATTTTTCAAGGCAGATGAAGAGACAACATGATGGCGAATGTTTTAGACCATCTCATCTGCAAGGTTCTGGGTGGGGGTAAGGCTGTGTCCATTGACAGAGCCTTTGGGTGGGAACATGGAATAATTTGACCCTGGGGAGGCCAGGATGATAATATTTCACAGAGGCAACATCTCTCTTCCTCACAGGCACCCCGGAAGGAGGGAACCTCTCGTCCTGGGCAGGGCTGCCCCCGTGGGAATATGCCCAGCCAGGGGAGACGGTGTATGGGTCCTGCCAGAACTGGTGAGTGCAGACAACTGGATGCAAGCAAAGAGAGGCCCCTCTGGAATCATGGCATCCAAGGACCATCTAGTCAAACTCCCTGTCAAAGCTGAAGCCCTCCTGAAAGATGGGTCTTCGGCCTCTGATGGAGATCCGCGAAGGGAGTTCTCCCACAGAGGAGAGAGACCACTTTCCCTCCAGGCTACCTGGATCCACAGCATGGCATCTGCTGTTGCCATTTGTAGAAGCCACCCTCAATGACTTCTACAAATGACAAAAGCAGATGCCATGCTGTGGATCCAGGTAGCCTGGAGGGAAAGTGGTCTCTCTCCTCTGTGGGAAAACTCCCCTCACGGATCTCCATCAGAGGCCCTGAACTTTGAGGATGATCTCAAGACCTTTTGCTGCCCAAGGCAAAGAAGAAGAAAGAATTATGGTGGCCCTCTTCACATCCTGTGTAGGAAAACTGGCTTTGATTGGCAGTAGGATAGCTTTCCCCCACATCTACAAACATCAGGTTACCTGAGGAGGCACTTGGCAGTCTAAGGATATACATTTTCACTTATTTCATTCTTATATGCAAGAATGATTTTTTTTTTTAAAAAATTGCGCACCGAGGGAAATTATGGTGCGTGTGTGTGCGTGCATTTTTCAGTTATTTTCCTGGGACTTATGGGATGTGTGTGTAAATTAATTTGTGCAAAAATAAAATTTGTTACATAAAAAGCTTGAAGTTTTCACAAAAGCCAACATTTTACACGGAAAAGACAATATACATTTTTTTCTTCCACACGTTTTCAGAAATAAGCACTTTTTGTGCAAAAGAGGCTTCTGCACAGAAAGCTAAGTTTTTAACAAAATATATTTTTTGCAAAAAAAAAAAAAGAGTACCAAGGGGAAAATAATAATAAAATATGCAAAATCTCTTGTACTTTCACTCTACAGGGACAAAATTTCAGCCGTCATTCATTGTTGTGTTCAAGAATAAACCGAGTGAAAGTTTGTATCCCTCTGTGTAGGAAATAAGTGTCTGAGTGTGAAAAGAATAAATGAATGAATCTTTCCCCCTCAATTCTCTCTGCCCAGCACCTGTGTGGCCGGTCACCTGCAGTGCCATGTTGATCCCTCGTGCCACCTGGATGGCAGCTGGAGCTCCTGGGGACCATGGTCACCTTGTACCCAGAGCTGTGGGGCAGGGTCCCAGTTCCGCTTCCGGGTATGCAACAACCCACCCCCCCAGAATGGAGGAAGGGGGTGTTTGGGTAGCGCGGAGCAGCGGAGACCCTGCCAAGACCAGAAGGATTGTCCAGGTAGGCAGGAGAGAGAAGGGCAGACGTGGGCCATGATGGGGGATATTGACTGGCCTGTAACCCTTGGCCTCTCAAACCTTGGCAGTGAACATCGTGCTCCAGGAAAGGAGGGACTAAACTGGCATATCCAGTGTAGGTGGTGTCTGGACTATTCTTGGCCTTCATCTGCACTGTAGAAATAAAGCGGTTTGACACTGCTTTGGAATACTGGGATTTGTAGTTTTGTGAGCTATTTAGCGTTGCTATCAGAGAGCTCTGGTGCCACAACAAACTACAAATTACAAGCTTCCATAACATTGGGCCATGGCAGTTAAAGTGGTGTCAAACTGGATTATTTTTGCAGTGTGGATGCAGCCTGGATTCTGTTTTTCAACTGATTCCACTAGTAGGTGGGAGGTCCTGTATAGAGAAAAATGGTACAGCCCAGTCTGTTAAAGACTCATTCTTTAAGAATAATCAATTCCTGAAAAGTTGCTGGCATAGAAAGGTATTTGCCTGATAAGGAAGGATATAAGGAGGGGCCAATCAGGCCTTCCTGGGAAAGGAATCCTTGAATCCAGGGGCAGCCACAAAGAAGGCCCTGTCTCTTAACAGGATACTCTGTTTGAGACTCTGCTTTGATATCAAAACTGGTTTCATTTTTCACTGCATCTGGTTTTTGCTCATGTCATGAGCTATCTTGGATCCCCGTTGTGGGAGCTGAACAAAAAATAAAATTTACCGGTGGAGTCTTCCTTATCCAGAATTCCAACATCCAAAATATTGCAAAAACCAAATTGTTTTATATGGGTGGTGAGACAGTGACACCTTTACATTCTGATGGTTCAGAATACACAAACTTTGTTTCCTGCACAAAATACAAATATTGCATAAAATTGCCTTCAGGCTATGTGTATAAGCTATGTATGAAACATAAATTAATTTTGTGTTTAGATTTAAATCCCATTTCCAAGATATCTCATGATGTATATACAAATATTCCAAAATCCAAAATAATAATAATCCAAAGTTCAAAACACTTCTGGTCCCAAACATTTCAGATAAGGGAGATTCAACCTGTAATATATTAAATAAATAAATACATGTATAGATACAGCTCAGAGGCCAGCTGGCCAGTTGGCCACCTTATAGCAGGCTGGGCATTGGCCTGGCCTGTGAATTGACATGTGCAAATTAACAGCGGGAGGTGTTTCTTCTCCCTTGGGATCTCTCTTGACCTCTCTCTTTTTCCTCTTCTTGCCCCACAGAAGAGGAAGCATGGGGTCCCTGGTCCCTGTGGGTCCCCTGCAGCGTCTCCTGTGGTGGCGGGGAGCAGGTGCGCCATCGCCAGTGCCAGCAGCCGGAGTGCCAGGGGTTGGCCACCACCCAGACCAAAACCTGCAACACACAAGTGTGTCTTGGTGAGTCAGCTCTTGCCTCTGCTACAACAGAAAAACCCTCTTCCTTTCAGGCACCCTATTCCTCAGCTCCCTCCCTGGAGCTCCATCACCGTCTAGCCCACCTCACAGGGTTGTCGTGGGAATCAATGGATGAAGGGGTGGTTTAGAGCCCCCTGGAGAGGTGAAGGAGAGAAACTCTGCCTGGTGTTCTAGGTGGCAGTGAACATATTCAAAAATATGTTCAGAACCTTGGACATCTCCATTAAAGTTTAGCCTATGAGTGGATTTGCTCTCTGCCAGCAGCAGCCATTGGTTCTGGAGAAGGACTGGGAACAAGTATGGCAGACCTTGCAGGGGAGGTGGGGGAGCTGCCCTTTTTGGCAGTGAGGCAGCCTCAAAAGGGGATGGGAACACCCAAAAGAGATCCACCTCTTTGACTCTCCTGGGGGCACCACCTGATGGGGGTGGTGGGTGGCATCCCAAGGACTCGCCATTTGGCCCAGGTCTCCTTGGATGACGTCTTCACCATGAGGATGTCACTTGAGCCTCTTGTTCTCCTTCCCACTTCCAGAGGCGGGCTGCCCAGAGGGGCGCTTGTACCGGGAATGCCTGAAGGAAGAGGGGTGCCCCTACAGCTGTGCCCACCTCACCCGCCAGATGGACTGCTTCTCAGATGGCTGCGAAGAGGGTTGCCACTGCCCAGTGGGCACCTACCAGCACCAGGGAGCCTGCGTCCAGGTCTGCCCTCTTCCTTTTCTCTTGTTTTGGGGTGCCATGGGGTGTCTGCATTCACAAGGAGAAAATCTCCAGCTGGGACACATTGGGGATCCCCCAGTCTATCTTGTTAGGTGGGGGGCTTCATGGCATAAGGAACAGCAACAACAGAAGGGGCAAAGTTTAGAACCGGGAGGGCAAGGGAAGCGTGTGGATGGGCCCCCCGAGGTACGGCTGCTGCCATCTTTTCAATTATTGCTCAGTCTCCAACATTTCAGAAATGAAAACGGACACATGTAGCCAAGCAGTGTCACAGTGTGGTCAAGAAGGCAAAAGTTGTCAATGAGGAAGAACAGACAACTTAGGAGAGGCTGTACCAGTTTGTTTTTGCCTAAGCCAACTGGGAAGGGTGAGATTCAGCCCCTTTTCCTCCTCCCACACCCTCCTGAGTTAGAGTGCAAACTACTTTTGTACTTTGAATTCAGTTCACAGCAATTGAAGTGTGGCGAGGAGAAAAAGGGGGAACTTGGGAGGAAAAGAGAGAAACTGGGACATTTTAAAAGAAGCTGAAAAAGCGGGATTGCCGAGGACTGTTGGGGGCTGTCCCTGCTAAATTGGGACATTTGAGGGTATGAAGTCTGTGGGTGGATCAAGTGGTGGTAGGTGGTCCTCCTTGTCTGCAAGATGAGGAGCATCCCCGTGCCTAGCCAGTGGTAGCAACACTCTCGGAGTGGAGCCTCTCAGAATCTTGCCCAATCAACCTGCAGCAACTCTTCTCACCCCCAAGGCTCCCTATCTTTGCAACCAAATATTTTTGATGCGGCATGGGGGAGGGTGATTTCACTAAACTTGTGCCCCGCTCTGGTACATTCTGGGTGCAGAAGGTGGCATTCTTACCCCCCCTCCAAATAGGTAGTATCCCAGATGTCAACATCAGGTCACTTCTTATTTAGAAAGAACTGACCTCTTCTGGGTGTAAAATGGCCCATGTAGGGGCTAAAACATGGAAAAACTGCCCCCGTGCCCCTTGGAAGGCATTGAGGGAGAAACTGTCAAAAATTATTCACAAAAAAAGCAGCCCTGGGAAATTATGGGTGGGAGACATTTGAGTGAAAGCACGGGGTGCCCCCTTCCACCTGCTCAGTCTGCCTTTGCCTTCCTGGGTTCTCATTCTCTCTCCCCTCTTTCTGGCTCAGGAGTGCCCCTGCATCCTAAGTGAAGAAGCCCTGAAGATGCTCCGCAACCACTCCTCGGGCTCCGGCCACCCTTTGGCCCTCCTGAATGCCCAGGGTCAACCACTGACCCCGGGGGATGAGATGGAACCTAATAGCACCATCTATTCTGCCTGCAGCAACTGGTGAGTTCATCCCCATTGAACAGTGTTTCCTCCATGAATGTCCAATGATGGAGGGTGGAAGTGTAATATTTAAAAGTTTGGTTTATCTCCTCTCTGGCCCCGAGCATACATGGCAGTTGCCTATTTGGTGCTTTCCCAATTACAGTGGAGCTCAGGGAGTAGAAAATTAGGAAAAGGGGAATATTTACCAGTTCCTGGAAATCAATTCTGGGATAGACTGTAGGAGGAATCCCAACTCAATTTACAGAAGCCTTTAAGAGCTGGCTTTCCTGAGTGTGAGGCTGTGTGTGCACAGAAGTTACACATGGAAATGTCAGGTATTTATACAAATAGAGTCCTGTGGTCTGGTGCTTGTGTCTGTTGAAAGAAAATATGTATCTCAAATTGTTGTTGTGTATCTTCAAGTCATTTTTGATTTATGGTAACCCTAAAGTTTTCTTGGCAAGATTTATTATGTTCAAAGGGTGTTTGCCTTTACCTCCCTCTGGGGCTGAGAGAGTGTGGCTTGGCCAAGGTCTCAAATATAGATGTATATAGTTTTAATTATTTAATGTTTTAAATCTGTTTTTAAGTCATTATCATGTTCAATATGTTTTTAACTTATTTAAACTATTGTTATTTTTTTAATCTGATTGCCCTATTGTTTTTAACGTTATTTGTAAGCAGCCCTGAGTTCTTCTTGATACAAGGTGAGATAGAAATATTTAAGTACATAAGTAAATAAGTAAATAAATTATGTTGTGGTTGGGGGATTCTGGGAGTTGTAGTCCAAAAAAGGTCAGTCAAACGCTAGCTTCTATGAGAGATCTGGATTTATGGAGTGGAGAAAGGGCCACTGTCCTTACTGCAGCCTTTCCTCCCTTCAGCTCCTGCCGCAATGGACAACTGGACTGTGCCTTCTCCCTCTGCCCTGTGGACGGGGGCTTTTCCCCCTGGAGCCCCTGGAGCCCCTGTTCGTTGACCTGTGGGGGGCTGGGGAACATGACCAGGACCCGCGACTGCACCAACCCCATCCCTGCAAATGGGGGCAAGGACTGCCTCGGTCCTCGGATTGATATCAAGTACTGCCAGACACTGGATTGCAGAGGTGAGGGGCAAGAATTTTGGAATTTGTAGTTTTGTGAGATATCAAGTACTGCCAGACACTGGATTGCAGAGGAATCAGTGCTATGGAATTTTGGAATTTGTAGTTTTGTGAGCTATTTAGCCATTTCTGAGAGAGAGCCACAACAAGCAACAAGCCCCAGGATTCCATAGCATTGAGCTATGGCAGCTAAAGTGGTGTCCAACTGGGTTATTTCTACAATGCAAATGCAGCCAGAGTGTGTGTGTGCGTATTAAGAAATGGGCCCATCCTTTCCTTTCCCCCATCCCCGCCATAGTCCCCCCCACAACCACCCATGCACACATTTGGTGCATGGTATACAACAGGTATACCAACCTATATAATTTTCATGTTCTTCTGCCCTCCTCAAGGAATGATGGGGCTCAGCTCTGAGCAAGGTGCCACACTGGCCATCAACAAGCTTAAAACTTTGACCACGGAGGGTCACCCAGGGCTGGAGTCTGGGGAGGCCATTCCAGGCCCCCATAGCTCAAGCAATGACCCCCACCTCTCAGCCCACTTCAAGACCTCAGCACAGAGGTTGTAGTTTGGAGATTAGCAGGACAGGGGGCACATTTTTACTCCTACAGTTCACCAGTGGTCCTCACAATGTTTCACCAGTTTGATATTTACCAACCTGGAAGTGATGTGATTTCTCTTCTTGTTTTGCTTTTGGAGTGTTTTTATTAAATGGGTGTGGGTCTGAGTTTTGGGGGATTGTCAGGGTTCCTCTCATTCTTGGGTGGTTTTGTGCAATTTCAGGTAAGCTTAAAATACCACACCAAAATGGGGACTTTGGGATTATCCTGGGGGAGGGCTTGAGGGCTATGAGAGAAGGGTTGAGCCAGGCCACATCCAACCCACATAGTTTGCTTGCACTGGCTCAGATGTCCAGAGAGACATGGGCATCTCTTGCTGGCCAGAAGTGGTACTCGACTCAGGACCTCCTGCAACCTGCTAATCTCAGTCTGTCCTCTTTGTTTTTCTTCTCAGTTCTGTCTGGACCCACAAAGGAGCCCATCTCTGGCTTCTCAGGTAAGGAAATATCCATGAGCTTAGAAGACAAGGAAGCCAAAACTCCTGGTTTGGGATCTTTCTCTTGTGTGAGGGATCAGCCCTCGCAATTGGAAATGGCCCATGGACAGAGGATCCCACCTGCCACCACGAAGGGTATCATGCTGGATAGGTGGGTAGGTGATCTTCCTCCTACTCCTTTTTCTCCTGTATCTCTTCTGCTTTCCCCACTCCCCAGGTCCTGAGGGGGACAGCTTCACTCCCTGGACATCCTGGACACCCTGCTCAAAAACATGCAGTGATCCGGAGCTCCCGGCCATCAAGACCCGCATGCGCTTCTGCCCAGGTGGGGCCAACTGTACGGGAGAGGCCTTTCAGGAGAGAGAATGCAACCTGCCCCAGTGCACTGGTAAACAACGGCACCCTCCCCAAGTGCATCTCATCTGTGCCAGCATGAGTCTTCTGAGGCGGTGGGCTAAAATTGTAAATGCATGCAAGTCTCCCACTTGGCACAGAACTGGCGGCAGCAGCTGGTGGCCCCCATGTTACTAGGGGTGAGGAATCTCCCCTGGGTTTTAGTTTGAATTGTAAAGGAGCTGACAGGAAAGTTCAGAGGTTAGTCAAAATTTGTTGTTTCTTGTTAGCTGCCCTGAAGTGGGCCCTGACCCACGGTGACCCTGTGGATGAGATACCTCCAAGAAACCCGTCCTCCACTGCTCTGCTCTGGTCCTGCTAATTCATGCCCATGTCCTCCCTAATTGAGTCTATCTGTATGGAATGTGGTCTTCCTCTCTTTCTACAATGCTCTACCTTCCCCAGCATTATTGCCTTTCCAATGAGTCCTGTCTTCTCATGATGTGGCCAAAGTATGACAGCCTCAATTTGATCATCTTGGCTTCTGGGGAGATTTCAGGCTTGATCTGTTCTAGGACCCATTTGCTGGTCTTTTTGGCCATCATGGTATTCTCAGCACCTCATCTCAGTCATCTCAAATTAATTGATTTTCTTCCTATCCACTTTCTTCACCGTCCAGCTCTCACATCCATCCATGGTGATGGGGAATACAATGGATTGGACAATTCTAACTTTAGTGCTCAGTTGTACATCTTTACTCTCTAAGATCTTGTCGAGTTCTTTCATCGCTGCCCTTCCCATTCTTAGTCTTCTTAGTACATCTTGACTGCAGTGTTTGTTCTGATCTATGTTTGATCAAAGTTATGAAAAATATCTATTAACTCTTCTAGAACATGGCCACACAGCCCGAAAAACCCACAAAAAACTATTAACTATTTTGATTTCCTTATTGTGTAGTTTGAATTCTTGTAGGTCCTCTGTGGTCATTATTTTTGTTTTCCTTATGTTCAGCAGAAAGTCTGATTTTACACCTTTCTTCCTTGACCTTCCTAAGTAAGGGCCTTTACAGACTGCCAGAAATAATGCAGCTTGAGGCCACTTTAACTGTCCTGGCTCAGTGCTAAGGAATCATGGGAACTGTAGTTTATTGTGGCACCAGAGCTCTCTGACAGAGAAAACTCAATGTCCCAGAAAAAACAATTCCCACAATTCCCTAGCACTGAGCCAGGGCAGTTAAAGTGGCCTTAAGCTGCATTATTAACAGCTTGAGGCTGTAAGTGTTCCAAGTCTGTGATGTTTTCCGCTACTAGTATGGTGTTATCCGCATATCTTGGATTATTGATGTTCCTTCCTCCTATCTTCACTGCTATTTCTTGGTGGTGTTTTCTCAGCCAGATTTTCTTCAAAGAGGGTTTGCCATTGCCTTCCTCTGAGGCTGAAAGAAGGTGACTTGCCTAGGGTCATCCAGTGGGTTTCCACAACTAAGCAGGGTTTCCCAGAGGAGCCCAAATCGAACATTCAGCCCCCCTGTGCCATGATGGCTCTCCTTAAAACCCCGGCAGACTTGTATGGCGGATACAGTCTTCTGCCATGCACTCCCTTGAACTACAGCACTAGAGCTAGCTGGCAGAGAATTCTTAGTGTCTCATGAAACTACAGATCCCAGAATTCTACATTAGCCCCATGTAATCAGTGGGATTTACTAACATGATGATTCAATTGTTGATTCCCTGTACCTACTCTAGTTGAAAACTAACCAGCCATTTCTGTGACTTGTGCTTAATAAACACTGCATCATGTGTCGACCTTCCTACCCTTTTCCCCAGTTGTACTATTTTCCGCAACTGCACCATTTCCCCCCAACTACACTATTTTTTCCAACTGCAAATTTGGTATCCAACTGCACAGCTTAAAAAAACAAAAACAAAACACCTCTGCAAAAAAAGAGATGACCAAATACTTCCTCCTGGCCGCAGACCCCAATGAAACACCACCCAGGCCCCTGACGTGACCCATGGACTCCTGCTTTTTTCTCTTTCTCTTCCTTCCCCTGGTGCCCTCCAGATGCCCCGTTGTGCCAAGGTGAGGAATGCTTGGGCCTCAACTGCACCTGGACCCCATGGGCCCCCTGGAGCGCCTGTTCCCGCAGCTGTGGGGTGGGGCAGCAACGGCGCCTGCGCACCTACCACCCTCCAGGGCAAGGAGGGCACTGGTGCCCAGACATCCTGACAGCCAACATGGAACGGCGCTTCTGCAACCTCCAGGCCTGCAAAGGTAATGCCCAACTGCCCTGTTTTGGACTGCAGCCCGCAGAATGCCCAGGCCCTCATGGCCCTTCTATTTGCCAGTTGGAAGGCCTGTCCCAGACATCTCAGAGCTTGGGAAAGCTTGGGGAGATTGCAGCTCCCAGAATCCCCTTACAAGCCCATCTCCTGGGATTCTGGGAACTGAGGTCCAATGAAAGCACTGTTCTCAAGTCTGGGATTTTTTTGTGGGGGGATCATGTTATTCCAGAATTATTCCAGCTGACCAATGGGGGACTCTGGTAACTGTGGTCCCCCAAAACGAGATTCCATGATGTTTCCAAGTCCCATTTGCCAAGAAGATGTAAATTCACCAAGTGTTTTCTCTCTCCCTCGTGTGGCCCCTACTTCCAGTGGATGGGGCCTGGTCCAAGTGGAGCCCCTGGTCCTGGTGTGACCGGCTCTGTGGCGGAGGGCGCTCTTCTCGCACCAGGGCCTGCTCCAGCCCCCCACCCAAGAACGGAGGGCGCCCCTGCCCCGGTGAGAAGTACCACGTCCGCGTCTGCAACCCCAAGCCCTGCGGTGAGTATGGATTGTGTAAGGGCTTGTATTCTAACAAGTAGTGGTGTGTGCAGTCATCCCTCCATTCTCGCAGACTTGAAGTCCGCGGTTTGCATATTCACAGAGGGGTGACCTCCATTGAAATCAATGGGGTGCGCGCCCACAGGAGCGCACCCCATTCAACCCTATAGGGCTTGAATATTGGAGAATCTCCATTTTCGTTGGGGGATCCAGAACGGATCCCCTGTGCAAACGAAGGGCCAACTGTATTTATTTATTGAAATTTTTATATTCCACTTGGTTTCTAAGGACCATATAATTGACGTAAGCAGTTTAAACCCACTTGAAACAGGAAGAATAGTTTAATCAGACTAAAAGGATTTTAAACCATCTGACACAGCTAAAAACAAGACTGTTTGAAACAAGTTGAAATAGATTAAAACCATGTGCAATTTCAAACCACTTCAAACCATGTGCAACTAAAAATTTTGTGTGATTGAAAAACATGTGTAAATTGGAAAGGAATTAATTGGCCTTCAGAACCATACAATTACAGGATTAGAATAGACCACAAGGGCCATCCAATCCAGCCCCCTGCCATGCAGGAAGACACCATCAGAAGATATGTTTTTACTTAGGGTGGGATGGCCCCAGCATTGGCCCCAAACAGGCTTTTAAGGGGAGGGCATTCCATAGCTGATTCTGATGATGCCAATTCTGATGACCAAATCGTAAGATTAGAAGGATTGTAGTTCGAGGTCCAAGCGCCACATGAAGGACTGAGCTCCCATCATTAGTCCCAACTTCTGCCATCCTAGCAGTTCAAAAGCATGCAAATGCAAGTAGATAAATAGGTACCACTTTGGTGGGAAGGTAGCAGCGTTCGGTGCAGCCATGCTGGCCACATGGCCACTAGAGCAGTCCTCGGAAAACACTGGCTCTTTGGGTTAGGAAAAGAGATGAGCACCGCCCCCCATGGTTGGTTATGACTAGACATTCATGTCAAGTGACTACCTTTACCTTTATTCCATAACCCTAAGTCCTAAATGCCCTAAAGCAGGAGTAGGCAACCTTTTTTTCCCCTTTAAGGGCCAAGGGACTTCAGCTTCCAGAAGTCTCAGCCATGTTGGCCAATAGTCCCATGTTGGCCAATAGCTCCTGGGATTCTGGGAGCTGAAATCCCTCGGCCCTTAAAGGGGAAAGGTTGCCTACCCCTGCCCTAAAGGTTCCAGGTCCCTTCTGATCTAGGAAGCTAAGCTGGGTCAGCCCTGCTTAGTACTTGGATGGGAGACCACCAATGAATATCACGTGCTGTAGGCTGTATTTCAGAGGAAGAAATTGGCAAAACCACCTCTGATGGTTCCTTGCCTAACAAAACCCACAAGTTGACAGGAGATGTGAAAGCACATGTACACACTCACACTCCGTAACCCAAGTGTCACAACAGAGGAGCCCCTGCTCCCACAATCCTACCCTCTCTGAGCATGGCAGAGATATGCCACAGCAGCACTACACAGCCGCCATACGGAACAGCGGCAGTGCGCAGTACATGCCAACACATGAGACCTTTTGCACATCTGGATGCGTAGTGTTGCTGGATGTCAGCCATGTTTGCCCCTGTCAGCAGGATACATCCATTGCACAAGATCGTGAAAGCTGCTGTGCGTGCATAGCACAATTTCCACATGTGTATTGTGTCACTCACAGGGTGCCACCCCAGTGAATCTGGGAAGTTATAATTTGTTCCTCTGACTCATTAAGAGCATTTTACAAGTAATAGAATGCTGTTAGTTGTTAAATATGTCTGGTGAAGTAACCTGTTCTAGTGCATGTTTTGTTGGTTATTGTGGCAGCGGGTGTCTCCCGTAAGGCACCTGCTCAGAATTGTGGTTGAATTGTGGCCCCTCAGATAGAGTCTTTAAAGTTCACACTAGAAACTGGAACAGATGCACCTCTGAGAGGGAAGATAACAGCTGCCACTGGCTTTAGAGTATTTAAAAGTGTAATTTGATACTGTTACCCCTTGAACATGTTTTAGACATAATTTGTTTGTTCTTTGTCCCATTATTTACTATTGTTATTTTTTTAAAAATATTTTTTTCTTTTTTTTTTTAATGGAACTATTCTTCCCTAATGAAGGCCCTGTAGCTGCGTGTTCCACACTTGTGCCCTCGCTGGTCCCAGGGCACTTAGAATCATAGAATCACAGAGTTGGAAGAGACACCAAGGGCCATCCAGTCCAACCCCATTATGCCATGCAGGAACTCTCAATCAAAGCATACCTGACAGATGGCCATCCAGCTTCTGTATAAAAACTTCCATAGAAGGAGACTCCACCACAATCTCCGAGGGAGTGTGTTCCACTCTCAAACATATAGTGGACTGAAGAGATAGTTAAGAGGTGATGTGATAGCCGTTTTTAAATATTTGAAGGGATGTCATATTGAGGAGGGAGCAAACTTGCTTTCTGATACTCCAGAGACTAGGACCCAGAACAATGGATGCAAGCTACAGGAAAAGAGATTTCACCTCAATATTAGGAGGAACAATGGAAGACACTGCCTTGGAGAGTGGTGGAGTCTCCTTCTTTGGAGGTCCTTAAACAGAGGCTGGATGGCCATCTGTCGGGGATGCTTTGATTGGGAGTTCCTGCATGGCAGAATGGGGGAGGACTGGATCGCTGTTGGGGTCTCTTCCAACTCTGTGATTCTATGAACAGCCCTTACTGTCAGGAAGTTCCTCCTAATGTTGAGCTGGAATCTCTTTTCCTGTAGCTTGCATCCATTGTTCTGGGTCCTATTCTCTGGAGCAGCAAAAAACAAGCTTGCTCCCTCCTCAATATGACATCCCTTCAAATATTTTAACAGGGCTATCATGTCCCCTCTTAATCGTCTCTTCTCCAGGCTAAACATACCCAGTTCCCTAAGTTCTTCAAAGGGCATGGTTTCCAAACCCTTCACCATTTTAGTCGGCCTCCTCTGGACACGCTCCAGTTTCTCCACATCCTTTTTGAATTGTGGT
Source organism: Phrynosoma blainvillii (assembly GCA_026167975.1). Taxonomy (NCBI): domain Eukaryota; kingdom Metazoa; phylum Chordata; class Lepidosauria; order Squamata; family Phrynosomatidae; genus Phrynosoma; species Phrynosoma blainvillii. The sequence continues at coordinate 879,246 of JANUYF010000005.1, read as the reverse complement.
GCCCAGAACTGGACACAGTATTCCAGGTGAGGCCTGACCAAAGCAGAATACAGTGGCGCTATTACTTCTCTTGATCTAGATACTATACTTCTATTGATGCAGCCTAAAATTGCATTGGCTTTTTTAGCTGCTGCATTACACTGTTGACTCACATTCAACTTGTGGTCCACCTGGACTCCTAGATCCCTTTCACACGTATAAATCTCCTTAAGCCAGGTGTCACCCATCCTATATCTATGCATTTCATTTTTCCACCCTAAGTGCAGTACCTTCTTACATTTCTCCATGTTGAAATTCATTTTTTTTTAGCTTTGGCCCAGCTTTCTAGTCTATTAAGGTCATTTTGAATTTTCACCCTGTCCTCTGGGGTATTAGCTGTTCCTCCTAATTTGGTGCCATCTGCAAATTTGATAAGTATGTCAGCTACTTGAGCACCTTAAACAACTTTCAAAATGCTGTTAAGATGGATCTCTTCCGGCAGGCCTTTCCTGAGTAGATAACCGGCCACCGGAAAAAAATTATGCCTGTCCCTGTTTTCTATTACAATTATTTTAATCTAATTTATTTGTTATTTATTGTTATCTGTTATTTTTAAGTGTGTTTTCAATTTCAATTGTTTAATTGTATTTTAAGGGGGGGGTTACTGAGGGGACTGGACTGTTTGTTTTATCTTCTAAGCCGCTCCGGTTGTATTTTACAGAGAGGCGGGATAATAATAATAATAATAATAATAATAATAATAATAATAATAATAATTCTTTCGTCCAAGTCATTGCTAGATAACTGACCACTCTCTCCCAACAGAGGAAGGTTGCCCCCCACCCATGCGCCTGGTGGACTGTGCCAATGTCTGCCCACGCCATTGTTGGGATCTCCAGGAGGGCATCGAGTGCCAAGACGGAGAGGCCTGTGAGCCTGGCTGCCGGTGCCCAGACGGTAAGGGCTCCATCACTGCATCTGGGTTGGGAGCACTGGGTTTCACTTGTGAATGCAGGGCCAGAATGAGCAGGCTTGTACCCAGAGCCTTGTAAGGGGGAGCCAGCTTAAAACCCACTCATCCCGCCACCCCTGGGGAGTCCCCTATGGGCAGTTAATGGAGCAAAAGTGAGTTCCTTCGCCTCTGTTGGGGATGGTCCCAGTCAGCAACAAATGATTATTTCACAAAGTAGAGGTGGCAGGAAGAAAATAACTGGCCCTTTGACTATCTGCAATTGGCCACCCCATTGTTTATAAACTGAGGGTCAAACTACATGGCATGTTAATCATAATTTCTCCCTCAGATGTGATTTCTCTCAGGTAGTGAAAGATGATACTGTTATTGACAACAACAAAAGACAATCCTAAAGAACTGCAAAGTACATGTAGCACAAAGGGTACCAAAGCCAAAACAGGTCATACTTGTACTGGCAATTCTTTAGAGAAATACATATGGCTTCAATCTCCCTTATCCAGAATTCCACAATCCGAAATATTCCAAAATCCAAATTGTCCACAAGGGTGACTTTGCTTTCTGGTGGTTCAATGTACACATTTTTTTCATGTACAAAATTATCTCAGGTGAAGTGCATAAAGTGCATGAATTTCATGTTTAGACTTGTGTCCCATTTCCAAGATAACTTATTATCTAAATGCAAATATCCCCGAATCCAAAAAACCCCAAAGTCCAAAACTCTTCTGGTCCCAACCATTTCGAATAAGGGAGATCAACCTGTATTATCCATTTAGAACAACACATCCAGTTGCATGTCCCTCTGTCCCAATTCGTTGAAAGTGTTCTTCATATGCCCAGGAGCATTCTTTTCAGCCTGATCACATACATCTTGGACCTTGAGCCAAAGCTAAAAGTCTGGTCTTCTTCTCTTCCTCTTGACCCAGGGACTCTGGAGCAGGATGGCACCTGTGTCTCCCCTGCCCACTGCGAATGCACAGATGCCCAGGGGCACAGCTGGGCACCAGGCAGCCTCCATGACGACGGCTGCAACAACTGCTCCTGCCTGGAGGGTCAGCTCCTGTGCACCAACCACACCTGCCTGCCCAGCGAGTGCGGCTGGAGCCTCTGGTCCGGCTGGGCCCCCTGCAGCGTCACCTGCGGACAGGGCCTGCGCACCCGATTCAGGTCAGGCAAGCAAATGGGAAGCAGCAGCAGCGGGAGGAGGTGGGGAATTTGCCATGAAGGGAATGGAAAGCCCAGGGTCTGGGACAGTGATTTGGATGGAACACAGCTTCCAGAATCCCCCAGCCAGTCCTCTGCTTTGCAGGTGCTGTTCTTGTTTTCATTTTGCCATCAAGTCAGCTGTGACTTCTGGTGGCCCTCAGAGTGATTAATTGACTTCCAAGGAGAGAATCTGTTATTATTAACAGTGCTACTCAGGTCTTGCAAACTCCAGGCAGTGGCTACCTTGACAGAGGGTTGCAGACTGCCAGAAATAGTGCAAATTGAGTCCACTTTTAGGGTTAGGGTTAGGGTTAGGGTTAGGGAATCATGGGGACTGTAGTTTATTGTGGCACCAGAGCTCTCTGACAGAGAAGGCTTGATGTCCCAGAAAAAAAAAACAATTCCCATGATTCCCTAGCACTAACCCTAACCCTAAAAGTGGACTCAATTTGCACTATTTCTGGCAGTCTGCAACCCCCCATAGTCAGTCTTCCTCTTTTCCTCCTGCCTTCCGCTTTGTTGTTTTTTGCCTTCAAGTTGTTTCCAACTTATGGTGAACCTATCATGTTTTTTTATTTTTGGCAAACTTTGTTTATAGGGGGTTTACCTTTGCCTTCTGAGGCCGAGAGAGTGGGACCTACCCAAGGTCACCCAGTAGGTTTCCATGGCCGAGTGGGATTCAAACCCTAGTCTCCTGAGTCCTAGTCCAACACCTGGACCACTACATCACGATGGCTCTCTAGCCTTCCACTTTACCAAGCATTACATTTTCCAGTGAGTCCTCCCATCTCAAAATAGTCTAAAAATCTTTTTCTTCCAAGAGGCTTTTGGTAATGAAGTGGTTGTCACTGAAGGTCCCTTTGATGGGTTGCATAGAGTGCACTCTTACACTCGTTTTCATGTTTAAATGCCTTTAAATTGCTTTAAATTGGTGCTGTTTTTAATAAGTTTCTCTATTTAGCAGCCACCGCTGGTCTAACTGAAATAGAAGGTCCTGTGTTCATGCTTTCCATCTTTCCTCTCCTCCTTTTCGCTCCAGGACCTCCACGTCTGGCTCATGGGCTCCGGAGTGCCTGAAGGAGCAGCTGCAGACCCACCCGTGTGCCCCAGGGCCCTGCCCTCCTCTCTGTCTCCACGAGGGCCACGAGATGCAGCTGGGCACCACCTGGCTCCTGGGGGAGTGCCAGCAATGGTTAGAGCCTTCCTGTTCCCCCACTCCAGCCCAGAAACACAGCCCCATTTGCTATAGGCATGGGGCACCTGCAAGCAAGATACCATCCACAAAAGTCTAATCACATCACATGCCCTCTAACTATCCCAGAATGGCAGAGATGTCCCTTGTTAATCCTCTGCCATCCCACTTTCTCAGATGCTTTAAAATGCCCCGGTTTCTCTCTCCTCCTCCCATTTCCTCCTTTTGTTCTCCTTTTGTTCAACATCAGTTGCTGCAAACGGAATTGAGTGTGCTAAAGTGGTTTCCACTCAGTTAATGCAGCAGGAGGGAGAGAAGGGGAGGAGGTAGAATTTTGCTCCATGGCTTCTCAGGGCACCTTCCACCTCTAGGATTCTACAGCTCTATGATATTGGGGAAGCCATAGTTCCATGACTAGAGTCCATCACCCAGTGCCTACAGAATGTCCTGGTTTCAAAGCTGGGCAGCACCTCCATTGAAAAGAGTCAGCCAGCAGCAGCAGTTAATGGGGCAGACCTGTCTCTGTCAGTCAGACCCTAAAGGCAGCTCCCAATAGCTCAGGCTACCTTTCTTTAGTTATCTTTTGTTATATTTTTATATAATACATCTGATTTTCCTTAACATACTCATTTCTATGTATCTTTTACAGGCTACAATCACTTTCAAATGAACAATTCTTAATTACTGATTTATCTTCGTAGTATTTTCGTTCCCTGTTGTTGTTGTCTATATCATCTTTTCATTTATTTCTGTGTCTCTTGTTTCTCACTAACATCGATAATCCCTCTTTCCTTACACTCCATTTCTAAGCATGATGATATTTATTTCTTGTTTTTCCTCCTTTTACTCTTTATCTAACAATTTGTTTCTCCTACCTATCTCCATTTTTAGAAGGGAATGTTATTCTTTAATAAAGTGTTGTAAACAAGCTTTTATCTTTCTTTTTCTCTTTCTTCTTCGTGGTCTCTGCGAATGCACACAAATGGGTATTCACTGCGCATGCGCAGCAACTTCGGATCCTTCTAGAATCGCTAGGCAGATCTTAAAGTTGCAACTTTCCGTTAGGCTGGGCTTAAGTTGCAACTTTTTGGCGGTAGCGCCGCCCATCCCTATATAGGTTCCGTGCCGGTACCGCCCCTTTCAGTTCCTTTTGTCCGCCGCGTTAGCAGCTTCGGAGGAACCTTTGCTTGCTTAGCTCGCAATCTTTTGAATCGCTCGTGTTTGACCTTGGACTGACTGACTTCGCATTTTGCTTCTACGCTGTTCTTGTTGCTGTTGGTGACCCGGTCTGTCGACTACTCTTATTATGGCCTCAAAATCCTTCAAGCAATGTCCGAAATGTAGTAACAAAATCCCCAATTCGGACCCACATTCGCTCTGCTTGCTTTGTCTAGGCCCAAATCATAACACCAAGGCCTGCTCCGATTGTAGATCAATGACCTCGCAGGCCCTCAAAAATCGAGACAAGCGTCTCAAAGCGGCCCTCTATGAGGAGGCTCTACGACCACCTCCCAAAGAAGGTTCATCTTCTGTTATTCCAGCGGTGGCTCCTTCTAAGCCTAAGAAGAAGGTTGCCGCCTCAGGGCCTGCACCTGAGGAAACCTCAAAGTCTTCTAAAAAGGCTCACTCCGAAAGGGGCCGTTCCCCGGAGCCTAAGAAGTCCAAATCCTCTTCTAAGAGGCATCACTCCCTGGATAGGGAAAAAGATCTGGAAAGAGACCCGCCGGCTAAGAAGTCTAAGACCCGGCAAGAAAAATCTAAGGAGCGGCTCGGGCCCGAGTCCCCTCCGCCTGTGGTCTCTACATCGCCGCCTCCACCTGCGGTAACGTCTCCGCTCAGCCCTCCAGTGCTGGACGCCGTCAGACCATCTCCCCGGCACCGCCCACCGCACCTTTCCCCATCCGAATCGGAATCGGAGGGAGAAATTAGAGATGACGCCCCGGCACCCATCCCGGGGCCGTCTACTATACACAGGGTCCCGTCACCCATTCCGGGTCCGTCTACCCTGCATAAAGATTATGCGACCCTGGGCGCCGCTGCTGAGGCTAGCCCCCTCGATCCCGATACCGAAAGAATTCTGCGGGACAACCCGAACCTCATCTACGATTCGGTAGCAAATCAATTTCTAATGCAGGTTGATCCGAACACTCTTCGACCTCAGCCAACATCTCTTCAAGTACAAGTTGGGAGTCCCAGAGCCGCCTCTTCCACTCCACCGCGGCACAGCTCGAGACGGGCCCATGCTCGGATACCGAGGATTGTCTCTCCCTCTCCTCCTCGACACGGTTCCAGATACCATCGTGAGCCTTCTCGCTCTCCATCCCGTACTCCGCCACGAGCTCGAGGTCGTAACCTCCACCGCTCTCGTCGGGATCGATCCCCGTCTCGGTCCCCATCACCGCCTTCAAGATCTCCATCTATCAGATCGGTTCGTTCGGTATCGTCAACCTCTTCCCTTTCACCTAAGGGAGCAAGTGTACTTACCGAACACCAGCCTGCCTCGCCCACGGACGATGTCAGGTCATTCTCTGAGCAGTTGGTTAGAATGGCGGAGGCCCTCGAGGTTGAACTCGTGCGCTCGGAGAGCCAGCCTAAAGACTCTGTTGATCGTAGGGTCCAAGGCAAAGTCCCTACACCGCCAGCCCTGGGATTCCTGCCTTCCCTCTTGGACATTGCGGAGCGTTCGTGGTCGGCCCCAGCGTCTGTTTCTTCTACTTCTCGCAAAATCGAGAATCTATACAGGATCGCTCCCTCCCAGGCGTCATGGCTGTTCGAGCATCCCCGACCTAATTCGGATATTGTCGAGGGCGCTCAAACGACTTCATCTTCCAAGTTTTCGTCGCCAGTGGATAGAGATAATAGGAAAATGGACGGGTTAGCAAAAAAATCTTATGCTGCCGCCGTCCTGAACATGAAAATCGCCAATTATGCAGCTTGCATGGGGGCGTATCAACAACACATTATGGAACGCCTATTACCCCTCTTGGACGACCTTCCAGATGACAAGAAGGCACTAGCAGTTGCTCTGCAATCTGAATCTTTTTCCATTGCCTCTCAGCAAATAGTATCCGCGCGACATGCCGCTGACTGCTCCGCAAAACTCATCGCGGGCTCCATTGCTCTGAGACGCTTTGCCTGGCTTCGGTCTGCAGACCTTACCGTGAATGCAAAGGCTATGATAGAAGATCTGCCCTTTGATGACTCTGGTCTCTTTCACAAGAGCACAGACGAGAAGCTCAACACAAAATACAAGATGAAGCTTGCTGCCAAAAAACACGGTACGAACCCGTCTGCCCAGCGTCCCCGTCGCCGCTTCGGGACCTCTAGACCTTGGTTCCCACAACAACATCAGCGGTATTACCAGGAGAGGCCTGTCCAGCCCAGACAGAGGGATCCTTCCCAGTCTTCCTCCTCCTCGGGACGACGCCCTCAATTTCAGTCCCGATACCACCAATTTAAGAAGGGCGGCGATAGGCCCAAGAAACAAAATTGATGTGTTGGAGCGCATTTCGTTAGCCCCGTCCTGTTTGGGGACAGGCTGAGACCATTTGTCACCTCTTGGTCTCTAATTACATCTGATACCTGGGTACTCTCCATTGTGACCAATGGTTACGCCCTTGAATTTAAAGAGCTTCCCCTCACAGGAAGATTCCTTTCCACCAACCCTTCCCCCACCCTACTCGACGAAGTGCGCTCGTTACTGGACAAGGGTGCCATAGAACCAGTGGACCCAGTTGCTTACCCGTCCTCCTTTTTTTCCCGTTACTTTACTGTACCGAAGCGGGATGGAGGTCTAAGACCGATCTTAGATTTGCGGGAACTTAACAAGTATATGACTTACAGACGGTTCCGTATGGTAACATTGGCCTCTATTTTACCATTATTACAGGAGGACTTGTGGATGGCGACCCTGGACCTCAAGGACGCCTATTTTCACATTGGGATCCGAGAGGATCACAGAAGATTTCTATGCTTTGCTGTAGACAATCAAGCCTTCCGATACAGGGTCTTGCCCTTCGGCCTGTCCACCGCCCCGCGGGTGTTTACGAAGTGCCTCGCTCCAGTTGTAGCCTATCTCCATCAACGTGCTATAGCTGTATACCCGTATCTAGACGATTGGCTGTTAGTGGCTCCATCCCGTCAACAGCTCCTGCAAGACATCGGGTTCACTGTAGATCTTCTTCGATCCCTCGGACTCATGGTCAACCCCGAGAAGTCCAATCTTGTTCCGTCAAAAACTTGCAGGTTCATCGGGGCCACCTTAGACTCCACTCGCTCCATGGCCTTTCTTCCACCAGACCGTTTTGGAGCGCTCAGAGATGCTGTGCGAGACTGCCTCAGGAAGAGACACGTCTCGGCTTACTCCATCCAAGTCGCCTTAGGCTACATGGCGTCAACTACATTCGTCACACCATGGGCTCGTCTTCACTTCAGACCGCTTCAGGCTTGGTTTCTATCGGTATTCGATTCTCTTCGGGACCCTCCATCCCGCCGCTTTCCAATGCCGAGAGCAGTGGCGCGCTCTCTCCGCTGGTGGCTCGACCCCCACAATGTATGCGCCGGAATGCCCTTCCTTCCGCCTCAGCCACAGCTGTCTCTCACTACAGACGCATCCTTGGAAGGATGGGGAGCACACGTAAGCGGCCTGACGGTACGGGGTCATTGGAACTCCAAAGAGAAACTGCTCCACATCAACGAGCTCGAAATGCTAGCGGTCCAAAAGGCACTCCGGGCCTTCGAGCTCGAACTTCGCAACAAGGTAGTGTTGCTCTCCACAGACAACACTACCACAATGTACTATATCAACAAGCAGGGAGGAACGAGATCCCACTCTCTACTCCAGTCCACCCTTCAGATCTGGGACTGGTGCATTCGGAGAAACATCACCTTACAGGCGATACACCTACCAGGGGAAGAAAATGGGCTAGCAGACCAGCTCAGCAGGACCACGGGCTCGTGTCACGAGTGGCGCCTCCATCCCGAGTCTGTGGCCTACATCTTTCAGACTTGGGGAAAACCCGACATCGACGTTTTCGCGTCCCGCCTGAACACCCATTGTCACCGTTACTGCTCCAGGTTCAGAGCTCCGGGCTCGCTGGGAGACGCCTTCGTGTTCCGATGGACAGGGGAATTCCTATACATGTTCCCCCCCTTCCCTCTGATTACCAGGGTCGTGGCCAAAATCAGACGAGATCGGGCGAACGTCATCTTAATCACCCCGTGGTGGCCCAGACAACCATGGTATGTCCCTCTCCTAGATCTCTCCAAGGGCAACTTCCTACGCCTTCATCCGCGACAGGACCTCCTGTCTCTGCACGAAGGGAGAGTCCTCCATCCGGACATGGACTCACTCCATCTGGTTGCTTGGAGGATTCTGCCCTGAGCAGGCTACCAGCCTCTGTTCGAGCTGTAATAGGGGCCTCCCTGAAACCCTCTACTAGGAAATCTTATGACATAAAATGGACCAAATTCCAGCTTTTCCTAGATGCAAAAGGGCTGTCTCCATCCCAAGTTTCTGTGGAGACAGTGTTGGACTTCCTGATGTCTCTAGCTGACAGCGGCCTCGGGATCCAATCTATAAAGTGTTATCTATCAGCTATCTGCTCCTTTTACCACCTTCGTGGAGTCCCATCGTTCTTCAAAGAACCTCTGGTAAAGGCTTTTCTTAGAGGACTCTCCAATTTACATCCTCCCACGACGGTACCGACGCCGGGATGGGACCTCAGTGTCGTTCTTTCCAGATTGACAGCGGCTCCGTTTGAGCCCCTAGCTACCACAGCTTTAAGACTACTGTCTTGGAAAACTGCCTTTTTGGTAGCAATTACTTCGGCTCGCCGCGTTGGGGAACTCTGTGCTCTGCGAGCTGATCCACCCTTTCTCATCTTCCACAAAGACAAGGTGGTTCTGAGACCGGACATTACCTTTTTGCCGAAGGTAGTGTCCGCATTCCACCTGAACCAAGATATCGTGCTCCCAACTTTAGCACCGAACCCTACTACTACTGAAGAAAGGCGCTTGCACCTCCTTGATGTGCGTCGGGCTTTAGCCTTCTATTTGGATAGGACATCCAACTGGAGACAATCCCAGCGTCTTTTCGTCTGCTATGGAGAGCCAAAGAAGGGCCTTCCTGTTTCATCGCAGAGATTTTCCAGGTGGATCACAGCCACTATTCAGCTCTGCTACGAGCTTGCCAATAAAGAGCTTCCAGCTGGGGTGAGAGCCCACTCAACTCGGGCCGTAGCAGCATCCTCCGCCTTCCTATCGGGGGTGCCGCTGGAAGACATCTGCAAGGCTGCAGTCTGGTCTCAACCCTTGACCTTTGTCAAGCACTACAGGATGGATGCCAGGGCCAGACGCGAAGCAGCCTTTGGGAGGGCCGTCCTGCTGTCGGGGATGCACTAATGGATCGCTGCCGGCCTTCGACGGGACACAGTGAGTGTTGTGCTCCCCTAAATCCCACGGCATTTTTGTGTGCCGGTACCTTGTATTGTAGCAGGGCACTCCCTCCTCCGTATACTTGAGCTTGTTAGTCCTACCCATTTGTGTGCATTCGCAGAGACCACGAAGAAGAAGGACAGGTTGCTTACCTGTAACGATGTTTCTTCGAGTGGTCATCTGCGAATTCACACAAATCCCGCCCATCCTCCCCTCAATGTGCCTGCTTATTTTTTTGTTTATTTCACAGCTGGCGGCGAACTACGGAACTGAAAGGGGCGGTACCGGCACGGAACCTATATAGGGATGGGCGGCGCTACCGCCAAAAAGTTGCAACTTAAGCCCAGCCTAACGGAAAGTTGCAACTTTAAGATCTGCCTAGCGATTCTAGAAGGATCCGAAGTTGCTGCGCATGCGCAGTGAATACCCATTTGTGTGAATTCGCAGATGACCACTCGAAGAAACATCGTTACAGGTAAGCAACCTGTCCTTCTTCATCATGTTTTCTCCTCCTCTCTTTCTCTCTCTCTTGATTTTTTTCCTTCCTCTTTCTTTTTTCTCTTCTCCTTTAAAAAAAATTGCAATATTTTTATTTTCATAATTTAGTTTCTTAGTAGTTCTGTATCAATTCCCCATATTTTATTCCAGTACTCTAGAATGGGAGACCATTCTGTGTCATACTTACTCATAGGTTTGTTTTTAATCAGATATAATAGTCTGTCCATTTTTCTCAGTTCGTTTATTTTGTGTTGCCAGTCTTCTGTTTTAGGCGTCTCTTTGTTTTTCCAGTTCTTTGCAATTGTCAGCCTTGTGGCTGTTATTATATATAGCATCACTCTCCAATGTTTTGTTTCTTCTCGAGGGTTCAAAATCGATGTCACATTTAATAGATACAATTCTGGTGCCATTTGAAATTGTATTTTAAATACTTTTTGCATTGTTTTGTGTACTTTTTTCCAGAATTTTTTAATCTTTCTGCATGACCACCACATGTGGTGTAGCATACCTGTTCTTTTTTTACATCTCCAACATTTATTGTCCACCAGTTTATACATCTTTTTCATCTTTTGTGGTATGATACCATCTGCTTGAATTTTTTAGAAAGTTATCTTTCAGATCCTGGGATGCAGAAAACTCATGTTTTTTCCATGCTTTCCCCCATCTTTCTAATGCAATGGGGTGGCCTATATCTTGTGCCCACCTGACCATATATTCCTTACCTGTTTCTCTTTCTAATTCTCTTTCCAAAAGGATTTTGTAGATCTTTGATATTTTTTTTTCTTATCTGTTTTCCATATTATTTCATCTAGTTCATTTTGGTGTTCCTCTAGTCCTTAATTCCTTATGTCTTCTTTGAATTTTCTTTTAATTTGTCATTAGTTAAACCAATGTAGGTTTATGTTTTCCTCAGTCAGTTCTTCTCTTTGTTTCAATTGGATGTTACCTTGTTCGTCTTTTTTTCACTAATTCTTCATATGTTAGCCACTTTTGGTCACTGCCCCACTTCCCCAAAAAGGCTTTTTTTTGTTGAAATCCAGAAGCAACAAATGAGCAACTACACGAGAGAATTACATTTTTTGTTGAAACATCAGAAGAATTCATGGATGCTCAAACAGATAGATTGTTCAGAATAAATTCAAAAGTGGCAAAAGAAAGAAAACTACCTAGGGACATTGCAGTATGCTTTCTGGGGATGAGAATGAGAGACAGACTGATACAGAAAAGCTATGAAGAGAAATTAGTAATTGATGAGAAAGAAACTGAGATATTTAAAGGCAACCTTTCTTTAGTTATCTCTACAACAGGAGTGGGCAATTTTGCTGGGTCTGGGGGCCAGTTTTTTTGCCCCTGGATCTTCTGAAGATGAGGGAGAATACACAGACGACCAAAATAATGCCCCACAAAAACAGCAGTGGCTAAAAGTCTGCTTCTGGCATTCAAAAATGGAGTTTTAAAAATAATGTTGAACTGTGGAGAAGAGCTGTGCAACCTACTTAAAGGGCGAATTGTCATCCCTGAATCCCCCCAGGAAGTGCAATTCGCACACACCCCCTTTTGCTGGAAAATGGCTGACCTGGGGGAGCCTGAGGCAAAGGGTGAAGGCTACAAAAACATACAGCCTTGGGACGGTATGTGGCCCACCGATGCCCTTTGCCTAGGACACAGGTCTGCTACTCTGGCTTTGAAATCTTCTTTTGTATTCAGTGTTTGGGTGTGTGTGTCCTGGGAACAAGGAAGGGTTGAGGGGCCACATGTGGCCCTCAGGATGCCCTTTCCCCTCCCCAGCTCTGGCACCTGCAGAAACAGCCACTTCCTTGGCCAGGCTGGAAATGGAGGGTCAGCAACACACTGGGAGAGCCTGACCAGCCCTCTTTCTTTCTGTCTGCCAACATCTGCAGCATTTGCACCCCGGAGGGCGTCTACTGCCTGGACATCGCATGCACAGGTGAGCAGCTTCCATCTTTCCTAATGCAATACCTGTTGACCAGTTTGATGGGCACACACTTCGACTAAAGCTTTGCTGAAACATCTCCAAAGGTGACTTTTAGTTGGTGAGTCTGAGTTTGAAAGACAAACCTCTTTGCCTTTGGCTCTGCACTGAAAAAAGAATACATTTAAGGTGGCCTGCTTTTCTCATAATTGTACTCCCTAACAATCAACTCGTCCTCAAGTAAATTGCTGCTGTTTTCCTCCCAAGGTTTCCCATTCTATAGGTCTTCCTGTCTTGTGTGTAGACTTTTGATAAGTTGCCCAGATGCAGGGCTGGTTGGGCTTCAGTCTGAGCCAGCTGGTCCATCATCTTCCTCCTTCTCCTCCCCTTCCTCATCTCCCAACTCAGCAGATAAAATTATAGTATACAATGAAGAGATGCAGTTTGCACTTTTATGTAATGTATACCATGTAATAGGGATAAAATTGTGATTTCCTCCAGTGGACTGGCGGTGAAGTTATAGAATGTTCACCAACATTTTGACTGATGAGAAGAAGAATGCATGCTGATAAACATTCTTGGTTCTACGCTGGATATCATGAATAATTTTTCTCCTTAAAAACTTCACAGAGGACTTAGAAATTAAAATAACTGTATGATTTTGGCAGGTGAATGAGGAACAGAGGCAAGTGTGGAGCCCTGGTGGCGCAGTGGTTCAATGCCTGTCCTGCATCCACTCACTCATAGAGAACCACAAGGTTGCGAGTTCAATACTAGCCAGGGCTCAGGCTAGACTCAGGCCTGCATCCTTCTGAGGTCGTTAAAATGAGTACCCAACTGTTGGGGGGCAATGAGCATACAGTTGTAAACTGCTTAGACATCCCATAGCGTGGTATGAAGCAGTATATAAATGAAGCTGCTTTGCTTTTGCTTTGCTTTGTTTTGGAAAAACTAAAGGCTAGCTACACATCTGTCCACTTCAAGTATATTTTTGACGTATATTTGACGTCGACCCCCCCTCCAAACCAGATTATTTCTTCCCTTGCTTTTTTTGCCTGACAGTAAACGGCGCCTGGACCCCATGGTCGCCTTGGTCCGACTGTCCTGTCACCTGTGGCCGGAGCACTCAGATTCGCACACGAGCCTGCATCAACCCACCACCACGCAACAACGGCTTGCCCTGCACTGGCCCTGAGGTGCAGACCCAGAACTGTTCCAGCTCGCCCTGCCCAGGTGAGGGTTTGTCCTGGATAATCTTGCTCAGTGACCATGAGGGTTCCCCTGTTGTTATTCCTCTGTAGCCTTTCTTCAGGGCCATGTTGGGCTGGAATTGTTGTTGTTGTTGTTGTTGTTGTATGCCTTCAAGTTGTTTCCAACATATGGTGACTGTACTGCAAACCTATCACCAGGTTTCCTTGTCAAGTTTTTTCAGAGCAGGTTTGCCAATGCCTTCCTCCAAGGTTGAGACAGAGTGACTTGCCCAAGGTTACCCCCAGAGCCTAAGTCCCCATGAGAGTAAATCCTCTGAATCTATGGAAATTTGGCATATCATCGCTTATGTAAGTTCCATTGATTCAATGGGTCTGCTCTAGTTAGGGCAAGTAGAAAGGTTTCTGGGTGTCCTACCACACTAAACCTGTTTGCCTTTAACAAGAACAAATCAGCTCCCTTCTTGGACTACAACTCCCAGAACCCCCTAGCAGGTCCCAAACATGAGCTTACAGGCCTTTCTGCTGATGCCCCACAAGCACCAACTTCTCTTTGCCTCCTGCTCCCTACCCCATTTCTCTTTCCACACAGGGGATGAGCTCTGCGCCTGGTCCACCTGGAGCCCGTGTTCGAGATCCTGCGGAACTGGATTGGCCTCCCGTACTGGGCTCTGCAGTTGCCCATCCCCTGAGGATACTGGAGAGGCGGCATGCAATCACAGCCTCCGCCAAGAGGTGGCAGCATGCTACCTCCAGGCTTGCAAAGGTAAGGAAGTGGCACCCCCTAGGGGCAACATAGGATATGACACGCAGGGAAGGGATTCTCACCAGTTCAGTTCTCTTCTTGATGTGTCCCTTCAAGTCATTTCTGACTTATGGTGACTCTAAGGCCATTTATAGTTTGTTGTTGCAGCAGAGCTCCCTGACAGAGATGATTAAATAGCTCACAAAACTACAGGTCCCAGAATTCTATAACATTGAGCCATGGCAGTTAAACTAGTGTCAAACTGCATTAATTCTGCAGTGCAGATGCAGCCAAAGTGATACAAAGTGTTAGAAAAAGGTTTCTCTCGGCCATAAAATTGCCCCAGGAGGGGGAGCAAAACATGGTAAAAATGCCCTCCATGCTCCCTAAATGGGGGTGAAGATTTTAAAAATGGATATCCCCCCACCTGGGACCACGGTGTGCCCACCCCAAAAGAGTACTTGCTGTTTCCACCTGTTCCTCTGTGCTCCCTGGGTGTATATATGTGCATGTTAGGGATGGTCTTAGTTTCTACCCCGGAATTGGCTGCTCACAGGGCAGATCCTCCCAGGCCGGCACAGTGATACCCCACTGATACTGCTCTCCTCCGTCTCCTCTTCCTCTCTCTCAGAGTGTCCCTGGAGCTCCTGGACAGCTTGGACCCGGTGTTCCTGCAGCTTTCTGGTGCAGCAGCGATACAGGAACCAGCAGGGCTACGGGGCAGATGGAGAGCCTTGTGTGGGACTGGATGGGCAGTTCCGCATGTGCGACTATTCCCAGTGCTCAGGTGAGGAATTCCAAACTCTTTCCCACCTCCCACCAATAGGTTGGCTTGGCGAGTCACTTTTTTGGGCCACATCTCCCAGAATCTGTTGGCTAAGGTAACAAGTCAACTAACAGTGCAGTCTGAGGACAATGCACCCAGATGCAGCCAAAACAATATTGTAGCAGAGTATGGAAACAAAAACTCCCATCTATTGGATTTCAACACAGAGGAATGTAAGGTACTGCATTTAGGGCAAAAAATTGAAATGCACAGATATAAGATGGGGGACACCTAGCTTAATGAGACTATGTGTGAAAGGGATCTAGGAGTCCTAGTAGACCACAAGTTGAACATGAGTCAACAGTGTGATGTCACAGCTAAAAAGGCCAATGCAACTTTAGGCTGCAGCAATACAAGTATAGTATCTAGATCAAGGGAAGTAATAGTGCCACTGTATTCTGCTTTGGTCAGGCCTCACCTGGAATAATCCTGTGTCCAGTTCTGGGCACCACAATTAAAAAAGGATGTTGAAAGCTGGAGCGTGTCCAGAGGAGGGCAACTAAAATGGTGAAGGGTCTGGAAACCATGAATCCCTATGAGGAGAGACTTAGGGAGCTGGGTATGTTTAGCCTGGAGAAGAGACAGTTAAGAGAGGATATGACAGCCCTGTTTAAGTATTTGAAGGGATGTCATCATATTGAGGATGGAGGAAGCTTGTTTTCTGCTGCTCCAGAGAATAGGACTCGGAACAACGGATGCAAGCTACAGGAAAAGAGATTCCAGCTCAACATTAGAAGGAACTTCCTGATAGTAAGAGCTGTTCAACAGTGGAATATCTCCCTTGGATATTTTGGTAGAGTCTCCTTCTTTGGACATCTTTAAACAGAGGCTGGATTTGATTTTGAGTTCCTGCATGGCAGAATGGGATTGGACTGGATGGCCCATGTGGAGCCCTGGTGGCACAGTGGTTCAATGCCTGTCCTGCAGCCACTCACTCATAGACCACAAGGTTGTGAGTTCAATACTAGCCAGGGCTCAGGCTTGACTCAGGCCTGCATCCTTCCGAGGTCATTAAAATTAGTACCCAGCTGTTGGGGGGCAATCAGCTTACAGTTGTAAACCACTTAGACACTGCATAGCGTGGAATGAAGTGGTATATAAATGAAGCTGCTTTTGCATTTGGGGTTTCTTTCAACTCTATGATTCTGTGATTCTATGATCTGCTTCACACCAACTCACAGCTCTAAACAATCCAATCCATCCATCCATCCAACCAACCAACCAATCCAACCAAGTGACCTGTCTCCTGGTCCACTTGTATAGTGTGTTGCCTTTGCAGTAAGTTTACATAAGGCCATGTGCTCTGACCCAGCATTCTGTGGTTGTTTCATAAAATATGTGTTACCTGTCACTCCAAATGTTTTCTCTGATGGTTACAGGCATATTGCTCCAACAGAATGCTGGCAGGGGGATTCTGGGAGATGTGGTCCAAAAAAAAGTGACTTTCTCCAAGCTGTTTCCCCCTCCTGTCATCCTGCCCTGCTCCTTCCTTCCTCCTTCCTCACCATCCTGTTTTCTAGATTCCAGCTGTGAGCCCCCCTTTCAGTTCCAGACATGCGGTTCTCCTTGTGACAGCCTCTGTTCCACCCTGCGGCACCCAGAACTGTGCCGGGACATCCCTCGCTGCCTACCTGGCTGCTATTGCCCACAGGTGAGAGAGCAAGTCCTTGCCCCCCCTTTTTTCCAGAAGAGATATAACCTCTGGAACTCCCTGCTGCAGGATTTTGAGTGAAAAAGATACAGGTCTTTCCCAAAAGAGAGAGAGGTTCTGGATACAACAATATCTTGTGGTTTTCTTGTCAGTTTTGGGTTTCAGGAGGGAATATTCAAGGTGCTGAACTCTATCCTCCAAACGGAGCACGACAGAGTGCCTCCCTGCCCTGAAGATGCATGAAGTGGCACCTGGAAGCTTCCTTGTCAGTGAGGCAATAATTTAGCTCTGGATTTTATTCTGACATTGAAGGGAGTTATCCAAGGTGCTGATTTGTTTTAGGGACCAAGGGTTAAAGTTTAGGCTAAAACCCAAAACACTGACCTGGAAGCCACAAATTGCTAGTGCTTGAGACCCTTGTTTACATGGAAATAGGGCCCTTGGAAGTCCTAATTCCCACTCACATGAGGTGATGAGCACAGTCATACTCTGTTCATGCTCAGGAGCGCTGCTTAGCAAAGTTGTCTTTCTGGACTACAGATCCAATAATTTTCTCAAGCTTTGCTGAGGAGCAATCTATTCTTCATTTTTGGCTGAATGACACTAAACAATTTTGCTTTGCCAAGGAGTGGGGATAGTACCTGCACACCACATGTGTGCCCTATGGGATCCCACTTTGTGGCCGTGAAACTTGCCAGGAGACCCCTGAAAACCCCCTGAAAAATGGGAAGAAAATTGGCCAAAGTTTTGACAAAACAACCTATAAAAATAATGAAATCACCATTTCATTTGGGGCTCCTTTGTCCTCCACTGTCCCACACCATTCCCTAATTCTGAAAAACAGACACACAGCCCTTATTGTGGTCAAATCCCAGAACAGAAAGTGGCATGAGTGGCGTTAATGTGTGCAAGGGAAATGGCCCCGAGCCCCTTCAGAGTTGCCCACCCCTGCCATAAGCTGAACATATTTAGTGACGCTTTCCCCCATGCTGGACTATAACTCCCACAGCCCTCCTCTACCCCAGCCCCCCAGCCACTGCTTACTCAGTGGCCCCATGGGCCAGTGAGAGATGCCATTTTAGGTCTGTCCACTTCCTCTTCCCCGCAGGGCCTGGTGGAGCAAAATGGAGCCTGCGTCTTGCCCTCTCAATGCGGCTGCCTTCACCTGAGCCAGTCAGATGCCCTGGTCTACCTGGCGGCTGGGGAGACCCTTCTGATTGGTTGCAAGGAGTGGTGAGTTGGATCCCAGCAGTAATGAAGGAAGGGGATGCTTTATTTGGCTAATGGGAGGGGATGTTGGGAGTGCTGGTCCAAATTTTATTTTATTTTATTTTGATTCCTCCACAATACCATGCTGAGTTCTGCCCAGCTTGCTTAGATGAATTCCTCATCACAGTTTGCAAAGGCCCTGTGCACTCTTCTTTAAACAAGGGTCCATTTAACAGTGAAACCAGAGGGCCCCCAGCTATCCAATAGCCCACAAAGGTCCCTGTGGCCAGTCTGGGTCTCTCTGAGATAGTGGGGTGGCTACCAAACTATGCAGAATGGGACTTACCCACAGTGCAAGGTTTCCCTTTTAAACATTTGGGACCTCCATAAGTCTGGGACTACAGCTCCCAGAATTCCTGTCCATTGGCCATGCAAACCAGGGCTTCTGGCCTCTGAAATCAAACCCATTGGGAAGAGCAGAGAGTGAGAACTGCTACTCTAGTCCTGAACTAGAGCAGTAGAGTCCCTCACTAAACTACAAATCCTGGGGTTTCGTGGGACAGACCCATGACAGTGAAAGTGGTGTCAAAGTGCTGTGACAATTCAGTGCAGATGCATGGATGGTGTGCTTTTGTGCGATTAACTACTAGTCACTTTCTCTTTGCAGCGTTTGCCAACAGGGGGACCTCCAGTGCAAAAGTGATGGCTGCCAAGGTGAGTAGGGGCAGATGTGCCTCAGATCCCAGGGGCTTCCGGTTGAAAGCCATATATTTTTTGGGGGGGTCCAATGTATGGTGACCTTGTAGAAGCCTATGCTGCTATACCTGCACATCAGTTCTCCAAAGATTCCTTATCCTGTCCCACACGTGGTTCATCTTTCAAGGAGAGATTTACTGACATGGCCAGGTTCCCACAGGTCCTATGTCAGCGGGAGTGGTAGATCTGCTGCGGGTTTTAGTCCAGACTTGAAAAGAGCTGTCCAGGGTGCTGAATCTCAGTGCCCAAATAGGAGCCTTCCATGTTGGTGGGGCAGTGGAACGCCTTCATGTTTTAGTTTGACCTCTCAAGGAGCTATTCAGGGTGCCAATCCTCTCGCCAAAATAGGCCTGGAATCTCAGGCAGCTCTTAAAGTTCAAGCTAAAGGGCAGAGTAGATTCACCACCCCACTGACATGGAAGCAACAACCTTGAGCTACTTTCCGGCATGTCCTGGGCTTCACTGCTTTACTTCCCCCCTTTTTCACCTCCCCTACAGGGCTGCTGCCTCTGAGCGCCTGGTCGGAGTGGACCCCCTGCTCCCCTTGCCTGCCTCTGATGGCTCTCAGCCCCCAGGTAGTCTCCCTCCTCCTGGCTCAGCACCAGCCCTGGCCCCAAGAAGACCCATCGCCCCAGCCAGCCCTGGTCTCCATGCAGCACCGCTATCGCCTGTGCCTGGACCCCCAAACGGGCAGGCCCTGGGAGGGGCAGGAGAGCCTGTGTTCGGCTGAGCTGGAGCAGGAGCAGCTGTGTCCTGATCCACACGCTTGTGAAGGTGAGTGAGTAGGGGCCTGGGAAGGGGGAGGGTTAAAGGGATGTGATTCAGCAAGGAACTGCATTGGCCCAGATCACTCTGGAGACCTGTGTGCTGCCAGGACCCAGGAATCACCCTTCCTTTCCCCATGCCCTCTAGGCAAGGAAGGCCCTGTGGGATGTGGGGAGGGTGGCAGGGCAGCTGGTGGGATTCCACGTTGGTGGGGTCAGGTATCTCTTCTGGTTTTTAACCCCAAATTTAGAGGAGCCATGCATGGGGATGTGCCCAATCTCCAAAACAGGTTCAGCACCATGGAGAACTCCTTTAAATTGGATGTTGTCCTTGTGTGCCTTCAAGTTGTTTCCAACTTGTGATCGCCCTAAGACTGTCGGTAACAGTCCCCTACTCTCACCCCCTACTTCTTCCCATGCTACATACCTGCTCTGTGTCCATCTAGTGGCCAATGGCCAGGGGAGGGCAGAGGGGAACCAAGCAGCATCCAGCTGTGTTTCTGCAGCCAGGAGATGAAGAAGCTGGTGTTGCCCTGGACCTCCCAGGGTCCTGAGAAGATAGTAATGTCCCTGTGCATCCAACATGGGGCACAGCTGGACACTGCCTGACTGCCCCCTGTCCTTGCCTGTCCCTGGGGATGTGCCCCAGGTAAGTAAAGTGAGCAAGAGGGAGTGAGCATAATGGCACCTGATTCAAGATATTGTCCAGTCAGGAGCCCTGGCCTGCTCTGCCCCAGCCCCTGTCCTGAAGAACAAGCTGGCAGCAGTGGCCACTCATCCTTCTTGCCATGGGTTCACAGGGCCCCAAGCCATGGATCCCTGCCCACAGCATAGGGGGTCTTGTACAGCATCTGGGCAGCAGCAACCCTTGAAGAGCCACTCCTTAGCCCACCTCTGGCCTGGAGGCTCTCTCCCTCCCCACTGTCGGGGCCCAGAGGCAGCCCACAAGGCCCAACAGGTATTGTGTGCCCTTTGCTATGGCATCCTTTGTTTGGGGAAGGGTGGGGCAAGAACAGTTTCCCAGCTCAGTGGGTCCAGAGCTCCCACTCTCCTTGGCCATTTCCCTTCCTCCCAGATTTCTGCCTGTGGAGTGACTGGGCTCCCTGGAGTCCGTGTCGCGAACCTTGCAGTGGGGGGTTTCGGATGCGTCGGCGCTCCACCCACCACTCAACTGATGAGCGCCGCTGCCAAGGATTGCGGTTCCAGTCACAGAGTTGCAACACAGCCGCCTGTCCAGGTAAATTTGCCCAGTCCAACCAGAATAGCTCCCCCATTCAGTGTCACTTGTGAACCACAGAGGGTTGTGGGTTATGCCACATGGACACACACATACACACAAACACCCACCATGGCAAATCTCCCCTCCTTCCTCAAAGGCCTTGCCTTTCTCTGCTTCCTGTGTTGGATTTAAGGACTGAATCCTTGAATTCAAAGGAAAGGGATGCTTGTCTGAACGCCCACCTGCAATGCTACACTTGATGAGAGAGAGCATTGTAGAGAGCTCTGGTGGCGCGGTGGTTCAATGCCTGTCCTGCAGCCAGTCACTCATAGACCACAAGGTTGCGAGTTCAATACTAGCCAGGGCTCAGCCTTGACTCAGGCCTGCATCCTTCCGAGGTCGCTAAAAGGAGTACCCAAATGTTGGGGGGCAATGAGCTTACAGTTGTAAACCACTTAGACACTGCATAGCACGGTATGAAGCGGTATATAAATGAAGCTGCTTTGCTTTGCTTTACTTTGATGTAGCCAGACCGCAAGGGGCTCAAAGCACTCCATGGAGGCTGGGGGTGATGAGGATGGAAAAGAAGTCTCCCACCTCCACAAGCCTCTCCCTGGATGCAGCCTTTTTCATGGCCCTCTTTCTTTCCCATGTCCTAGGGGAGGAATGTGAAGATCGAGGGAAAGTCCATGCCACCACCTGTGCCAATGGCTGCCCACGCACCTGCATGGACCTCTGGGAACATGTTGAGTGTCTGCAAGGGGGGTGCAAGCAAGGTACCTCCTCCCTGCCTCCAGTCCTACTGGTCCTTCCCCATCGAGGGGCTGGTTTCTTCCAAGCCTGACCCTCCTGGTCCCTGCTCTCTCTCTCTTTTTCTTTGACCCTCACAGGGGCCTCTGGCCACAATCCCACATCATCCAGAGTTGTGCAAGGATTCCATAGGCAGGACTCTAGTTCTGTTCTGTTGCAACAGCCACCTTGAGTGGCCATTCTGTGGCTGGTGGAAAGCTTGTGGGGGGTGATAGGGGAAGTCTCTGGCTGTGTTTCTTATCCAGATGCAGACTGATGGCCACTGAGGCTGCTAAGATCCGCCATTTTTCCTGGAGGCCTTGGCAAATGATGTCATCAGCCTGCATCTGGCTGGTGGAGCACGGTCAGATGTTTCACCGATCCCCCAAGCTCTCCACCAGCCACAGGAGGACAATTCAGTGGGGCTATTGCAGCAAAACCATGAGTCCTGGTGAGGTCTTGGTTGCTGCACAGGGAAGAAGGGAATACCAAACTCCACAATGACCAAACAAATCCATGCTCAAGCCCAAAGTGGAGCTACTTGCATCTCTCACTGATCGGATGCTGGTCTCAGCACATCTCATTCATCCACATTTCCAGTGATTGAGTCCCCTTCCACATTCCTGTTCCCAGGGGGCATTGGCAGGGGGTTGGATTGGATGACCCTTGGGATCCCTTGCAGCCAATGAATTCCTCCTCTACTCCTCCCTCTCTACAGGATGCCGGTGTCCAGAAGGCCAGCTCCTGCAGGACGGGGTATGTGTCCCTATCCCCACTTGCCGCTGTGGACTCCCCACATTCAACAGCACCCTGGAGTTTATGCCTGGGCAGTTGGCAGAACTGGATTGTCATAACTGGTAAGGCTGGTGGGGGGCAACCTGGGGGTAGGAGACAATACCAGTGCATCCTGGGCTGCACTGATGTGTCTGAGTGGGGAGAGGGTAACTGCCATATTTGCAGGTAGCTTGGTTGGGTTCTCATGGATTTCAGCCAGAAAATTCTTTTGTTAATTTGTCAACACACCGACACATCCCATTCATTCAATGGGTCTACTCTAGTCGAGTCTAACGATAGGATTCTGGCCTTCGTACCCTGCTCTTATTTGTTTAATTGACTTCAGAGCCTTGAGTTCCAATTTAAACCGAAGCAAGAGGGCAGGGCTGTGAATACTCACCTGGCCCCTTTTCCCCACAATCGTTTGGGTTGGGAGGGAAATGCTATGGCTGTTTATTTCATTATTTATTTTCTGCCCCACCTTTCTCCCAGCATGGAGGTCTAAATTGGCTTACAAAATTTAAAATAATACATTAGTTTAAAACTTATTTTACAAAATTAAAATGAATCATAATTCTATTGAAATGACATGTGATTTAAACAGTTTAATTATAAGCGAAGTAAGACAATATGATGAAGAAATAGTAAGACGAGGAAGTCAAATTTTAAGTTTCTTCTTTTATTTTTTCTCTTAGTTTTTCTTTTCTTTTTTTGTATATCTGTTTTTTCTTTATTTTTGTTACCCTCTTTTTTTCTTCTTTTTCAAAAATAAAAATAAAAAAATGAACAGTTTAAAATAGGTTTTACTTGTCCCAGGTCAAGGCATGTAGATGTCATGCTGTGTTTGTGGTTCTTCTCTTTCTTTCTTCCCATCCCCATCACAGCACCTGTGTAAATGGCACCTTTGTGTGTCCGGACCAGGAGTGCCCTTCCTACGGAGAGTGGTCAGCTTGGACCCCCTGCTCAGCTAGCTGTGGAGGGGGGAATGCCCTGCGCCACCGCCTCTGTCACGAGACATCCGGAGGAGCCCCCTGTGCGGCCGACACCATGGAGGAAATTGTGTCATGCAACCCACAGCCTTGCCCCAGTGAGTGCCAGCCTCGCGGCTTGGTGCCCGCATAGATCTGCCAAAATGTCTTGCACCATTGCTCAGTTTCCCAGTGAAAGGAACACAAAGAATGTTCACAAATATTCTCATCCTTGACAAGAATGGGCATCTTGACATTTTGAGACACCTGGTAGAAGACCCCTGGCAACTTCCATGAGATGA
The DNA here is from genome assembly GCA_026167975.1 of Phrynosoma blainvillii. Taxonomy (NCBI): domain Eukaryota; kingdom Metazoa; phylum Chordata; class Lepidosauria; order Squamata; family Phrynosomatidae; genus Phrynosoma; species Phrynosoma blainvillii. The sequence continues at coordinate 855,822 of JANUYF010000005.1, read as the reverse complement.
TTTGCCCTTGCATGGCAATAAAGCAACCAGTGGTTTTCTCCCTTGTGCTTTCAGCGGAGTTTGTCTAATTTTTTGTGAGTAAGCCCGGTGAATCAGATATTGAGTGGTGAGTCAACACTTAGGCAAATCCTGTGGATTTAATGGGTTTGCTCCAGTTAGAACTAAGCATAGGGTCCATGCCTTGGGCATCCATATATACAGGCAACATACAGGCAATGAAATACTGGCCAACATCTCACAATTTGTTCTAATGCAAAAAGATTGCATTTTGTGTGGAAAGCTATGCTTTTGTATAGAAAAAGTTTCATGAAAGATACTCCCATATATAATTGCCCAATCAAATGGTTGTTCACCCAAATGGAAAAATAATGGTGAACGGCAAAAAAACCAGGCAACACCACCATCAACATCCCATTGGCACCCCATTCAATATCAGGGCATGTTTCTACCTCTGACTCTCCCATTCTCCCAGGGTCTATATGGGGCATCTCCACCTCCTCCCTCAACAAATGGTGCCTGGCATCTTTTTAGTGATATTCCAAGGCATATGTTGTGCTCTGTATGCGGAGTGATTTTTGGGGACAACTCACAACAGCCATATCCAGCTGATGGTGACATAAGCAGAGTTGCAGATTTGGGACCATTGTGCACATGGTAGTGCACTGATGTACATAAAGTAGCATGGTGCAATAAGGCAAAATTCCAAGCAGATAAGACCGCAAGGCAGCAGAGGCAAGACTGAATTTTTCATAAACTCCAGCCAAGCATTGTAGATGAGGTCTGACAAATACAAGAGCTGTTGCCCATTAAATACAGTTGGCCTTCTGTATCCATGGATTCTTTATCCATGGATTCAAGCATCCATGGCTTAAAAATATTCCAAAAAAAAATATAAAGAAACATTGATTTTGCCATTTTATATAAGGGACACAATTTTACTCTCCATTGTATTTAATGAGATTTGAACATCCACGGATTTTGGTATCCACTGGGGAGGCGGTCCTGGAACCAAACCCCAGCAATACCTAGGACTCACTGTACTGTACAGCTGCAGCAAAAGCAGCTTTGTTTTAAGGAGATCTTATACCACAATGTGGGAATGTGTGCTGCTTCTATGAATTGTGCATTGCAACTGCATAATACGTTGTCATCCATGCATATTGTGCATAGATCCACATGTGTCACACTACTTTGGTATAGTATAGGCGCTGTATAATGTGACTCTGCTGATGACTATTTACTCTGCACTGAAGCAACGTGTGTTCTTGGCCAGGGCAAGGAAGACTGGGGTGGTGGTGGTCTATCCGGCTTCTCCCACGAACACCTTCCCTCTCCCCCTGCAGCTGGCTGCCTGCTGAGCGAGTGGTCAGTCTGGAGCCCCTGCAGCCTCAGCTGTGGAGGAGGTATCTCTGAGAGAAGCCGAGACCTGCTGTCCCCACCGGAGGAAGAGCCGTGTCTGGTCCCCCTGTTGCAGCACCAGGTGTGCAACACTCAAAACTGCACCCCAGGTGAGTCATCAGAGACTTCAGCTACTCTGTGATCCAGATTTGCAGTTCATTTGGGAGGCTGCGCCCTGAGTGAGGATTCTTTCCCTTCCATATCTAAGGGTTTAACCTTAGCTCAGGAAAAGGTCATCTTCAACCCAGGAAACAATGGACCATGTTTATGAGGCCACTGCTGGTGTTGGTGGCTCCCTCCGCTACTCACTACTGTATCCAAAGGGCCAAATGAACTCGAGTGGTGGAGGGTAAGAGAAGTTGGCAGCCCTACCAGAAGTGAATCTGGGCACCTGGGCACACCTCCTGCCACTGGTGGTTGTTGCTGTTTCTGGTATCAGTTCAGTTTATGCCCAGCTCTTCCTTGTAAGGTCACAGGTTGCCTACCAATCTTATAAAAATACACACTTAAAACCACACAAATCTCTGCACTCTCAAATTAAAAATATGTGCTAAAATACAGTCAAAGAGACATTGAATACTTGCTTGTTGTCCCAAAGCTTACAAAGAATTTTTGTATGTACAAAAACCGTACGCATGTTTTTTAACGCATGTTCTTAAAAGGCAAGGATGTGGAGGACCATTAGATCTCTGAGGGCAGTTCTATAAACAGAGCGCCTCCATCGAGTATGGGACCTCATGTATGGGACTGTTACTTCACCAAGAGATTCTCCCCACCTTTTCTTCCGTCCTGGATGAGTTGGTAACAGATCAGGTGAACCTTAAGCTCTCTGGCTCCTGAGCCACGTAGGGCTTTGCAACGCTTAATACCTTGAGTGGGGCCCAGTGGCTCCCTGGCAACCTGTGTGCTGACCATCTTGACTTGCTTCTCCCTGTCCCCTTGTTGTTTTCCAGAATGCCCGGATGCCCAGGTGTATAGCCACTGTGCCAACTCTTGCCCGCAAACGTGCTCCGATCTGCACCCACAAACCCAGTGCCTTCAGGAGGAATGCCAGCCAGGCTGCACGTGCCCCTCCGGCCAGGTGAGTGGCATACTTGCAACAATCTCCTTCCCCCTGGGGCACCAGACAGGTGCAAAAAGGGGGCACATATCCTCCTGGCCTGCAGATTCTGAGCCTTCACTTGGCCAACAGGTGCTTCAGGACGGAGCGTGCATCCCTCTAGAAACGTGTCGCTGCTCACTTGGCCCTGCCCCTCCCTTGCCCTGGGCTGCCAACATGTCCCAAGAGCAATGGACACAGGAGTACCCACCTGGCAGCATCATTTGGCATGAGTGCAACAGCTGGTGAGTAGCCACATCTGTTAGGATGATTATCTGGTATTCATATGGGAAGTATATGGTGGATTAGTGTAAAGTCTGTGGCTGCGGAACAGGAGAAATTATATTGGAAAGTACAATTATGTAAAAGTGGAGAAACACATGCCTTGTTGTCTCAGGACATTATTCAGGGATGGAATAATTGATAACTAAAGGTCTTGGAGGTCCCTCATTCATAGGATTTATGTAAGTCAAAGTCAACTTGACAGCAAATAACAACAATGAAGGATAGGAGGAAAGGTCCCCAGTCTTAGTTGTGACAGAGGCAGCTTGTAACTCCCTTCCTTTGGAGCAGTGAGTCATAGAATTACAGAGCTGGAAGAGACCCCCAGGGGCCACGTAAAACTGGGCTTTGGCACAGCTACTCCAGGTTTAACTAAGTGCTTTAAGAGAGCTGTCCAGGGTGCTAAATCGAGTGCGGGAGTTCAGCTCTTCAGACAGTCCTCATAAATGGCTTTATGAAAATAATGTTGTAACACTTTGGTATCTATTTTTAATATATTTTGAAGAACTGAATGTCAGAAGATGGACTTCCAATAAATCAATTGGATTTTTCTCATAGCATATCTTAATATATTATTGAAATAGAACAACTAATAATATATATCATATAAAACATTTTCATTCAGATTATTACATGTGATTTGATAAAGTATGTTCTGTACCGATTTATTGTTATGATTATGCATGTCAGGATCCTTTACATCTTACTTATGTGTAAATTCCCCCATAGAAGTGGTTGTACCTTTTTGTTCAATTCACAACGTCTGTTTTTGCAGCCTTGAAGTGGATGCAGAGTCACACCTTCCCTGTTCCTGGCACTCAGGGCTTGTGTCCCCATTGAGACAAGGGGTCAAGGCTTCCCATTATGGGCTAGGAGCTGTGAGCCAGGACCCCTGAGTCCTTTCCTGGCCATGAAATGGATAGCGGAGTGGGCTTGAGAAGGGGTTCTCTGTCCTCTGGGAGCTCCTGACCCATCCATCTATCCACTCTGGACTGAAGGGTGAATTTTCCTTTTCATGGACTTTTAATTTATTAATATCCAGTGCTTCAGGGAAGTAATGCTTTTGGACTAGAGCTCCCAGCATCCTCCAGTTAGCATAGCCAGTGCTGGCAAGTGTATCTTGGAATTTCAGCCCAAAAATGCAGCTTTACTGACCTCTCTTTCTATCCCACTCTTCCTTCAAATAATTCAGGGTGATATACATTCTTTTACCTTTTATCATACAAGAACCCTGTGAGGCAGGCTACAGAGGAAGTGGCTGGCCCAGACTCAGCCAGTGAGCCACTTCATGAATGGGGACTGGAACCTAATACCCCTGTCCTGGTCCAGCACTCTAACCACTACCCCACCTGGCTCTCTTTTGATGGCTCATGTCTTTGCCTCCGTAGCGTCTGCCAGAAGGGAGCCTTCAGGTGCACCCAGAAGGACTGCAACGGTAAGAGACCACCGACAGACCCTCCCTCCCTCCCTGCTGCTGGCCTTTCCTTGTGGCTTCTGGGGGGCGCTTGCTATGGGGCAGCCCCCTGCCCTCACACCTTCCATACCTGGAGATGCCACGGATGGAGAGAATGGCCATTGCTACTCACTTTCCTGCAGAATAACGTGATTTCTGACTTTCTGAATATTTTTTGCCCTTTGAGAGATCTTGAGGAATTATTCTGTGCAAAAATGTATGTGCACTTTCTGTGGGAAGCCTAGGGGTTTGTACAGAAAATGTGTTAGAATGTGTGTATTGCACAGGAAATAATGAATGCTGTCTTGTTGGTTAGAATAAGTTACAGTAGAGCCATTTGTGGTGCCCAAATTCTTCTTCACAACCCTGCCCTCTCTCCTCCCACAGTGCCGTGCATTTGGTCCGAATGGTCCCCCTGGTCCCCCTGCTCCGTGACGTGTGGCGATGGGGAGCGGGTCTCCCGGCGTTACCAGCTCCAGCAACGCCTGTACGGGGGTCTCGAGTGCGAGGGGCCAGCAGTGCGCTGGACATCCTGTTCCCTCACAGACTGTGGTGAGACTGAGTCATCTCCTGGCTAGGATTATTTGGGATTTGCTTTAGTGAAGTGGAGTGGCTTAACTGTGAGCTTGTGACTAACAGGCAGCATTAACAATGCTGGCAACCAGTTGGTGTGCTGGTAGTGAACCCATTGCCACAGGGGCAGTGCATCAACACTCATTGCAATAGCTATGCCTCTCACATCAACAAATTCATGGTCAACCACTGCAACAAAAATCAATATATTGTCTTAGAAAATCCATCTAGGGTAGAACGGGAGGAAGCAACACCAAACATAGGGGCTGAACACACAGCCCCTAAGGGATGGCATCCCGCCGCCCCTTTCCTTGCTGGATCAGGGCTGCGGCAACCACACACTGTGGCCCCAATCCAGTGGTTTGCTGCTCTAAAAAGAGCTGGCAAATGCTGCTCCTTTTTAGAGAGGCAAAAAGCCGCCCTTGCTGCCGTGGTGGCGGTTTTTCAGCGCTCCTTTGGTGCAGCGTATGTGAACACTGCGCCAAGGGAGCGCCCTGATGCTGCCCGCCATCTGGTTGAGTGGATGGTGTGATGGTGGCATCAGGGTGGAGTTGGGGCAGGCGGCGTGCGGTCGCCATGCCCCCACTCCACCCCCAGGCTGGCCTTTTTGGCCGGTCTGTACAGCCCCTTAGTTACTGCATCCCCTGAAGCTGGCTTCTGTGTATACAGATCAAGCGGTAGCCATTATCCAGAGGCCATGTATGTAAGTCTCTTTCTAACCGAACAAAGCAACAACTAAGATTGAGGAAGAAGTAAATACCTCTGAGAGTCTAATCTCAGTGGGCAGAGGCAGGGGCAGATACGTGCCTCTCCCTGGAACTACCTAGCTGTCTCTTGCTGCCTGCCTCAGTGGATCAGGTTCCTTGCTGGTCAGTTCCATCATACCCTCTCCTGCAAAAAGTATCCCTTCTCCCACCATTTCCACCATTACTTTCTGAGAAGCAGCTGGAGAAAAGATGAGGAACCAGCAGGCACCTCCAAGCACTGTGCAGTGGCGGAAATGGGTCCAAGTGGGTGGACAATGTAAGACTCTCTGCCCAGGCAGTGTTCTCTTTCTCTCTGTTCTGGATGCAGCCTGTCCGGTTGGGGAACACTGGCTCAGAGCGGACTCCCCTGGCCCCTGCGAGCGAAGCTGCCCCCAGATCTATGAGGGTCTGCCCCAGAACTGCAGCACGTCCCCCCGACAGGGCTGCGTGTGCCAGCCAGGGCACTACCGGAACAGTAGCGGGAACTGCGTTGTGGCTGCTCTCTGTGAGTGTGAACATGAAGGTCAGATTTACCTGGTGAGTGTCAGCACTGGGAGCATTGGAGTATTTCAGGTTGGGTTTAAATGACATATGAAATACTCCCTTTCCTGTCTTCCATGACTCCCAGAGTGTAGTCCGACTGATCAGCATCAGCGTGGTCACCTTGGGGGACGACCTGCACTGGGAACCGGATGAGGGAGTGTGTCCCTGTTGGTTCTGTTGGACCTCTCAGTAGCTTTCGAGACCCGTCACTCATGGCACTCTTCTGGGCTGTCTTTCTGGGATTGGAGGAGGCCCTGTCTTGCAGTGGCTTCAGCCCTTCCTGGAGAGGTGAGCCCAGAAGGTGGTGCTGGGGGACTCCTGATCAATGCCTTGGCCATTGGCCTGTAGGGTGCTTTGGGGCTCGGTTCTGCCTCCCACACTGTTTAACATCTACGTGAATCTGCTGGGAGAGGTCATCAGGGAGTTTGGGAGTTCTCAATCCAGGAAAGCTCTTTTGGTCCAATCTGGAGCAAATTGAAATTTCATCCAGACAAAGAGCTGCTTCTGATCAGCCAAAACAAAGATCAGGAAATAGGGATCCAGCCAGTGCTGGATGGGGTTACATTCCCCCTGAAATCTCAAGTTCACATCATGGTTGTCCTCTGTCCTGACGCCCCCAAGATTCCCCAAATTGGCCAAATCCAGGTCCTCCCAAGCAGCTAGAAATGGAATTACATCATTTCCAGTGCGCCTGGAAAGAGGGGGTGAAGATTGCCCTCCCATGTCCTAAATCTTCAGCTTCCAGAGATTGGGGATGGGTCACAACAACACAGTCAGGGGAGAACTAGACCACCCTTCATCCCTTGCCCTTTATGACTCTCCCAACACCTCCTGTCTGTCTGTTTCTTTCCTGCCTCACAGGCTGGTGCTAAATGGCAAGATGGCTGCCTTGCTTGCCGCTGCTTGAATGGGAGAGCGGCGTGTGAGGATGGATGCCCATCACTCACCTGCCTTGAGGTACTGCTCTCCTGGAGGACCAAGAGAGATCCTCCATTTTGAAAATCAGTTTTAGAATGGGAAGAAGAGATGGCAGAGACTGAGGCTGGGTGGAAGGCACTAATACTTAGCCTCCTTCTTCTCCCTAAAATGAGAGATTTGGGTTGCTCCAAGGAACAGGGGGGGAATGCACTTTGCACATGCACAGTCTCCAAGATCTAACACGCTTTTGGCACTTAGTGTAAACATACATCACCAGGATCCTACGGTTGTGTAGCAGGCCCTGGGCTCACCTGTTGGGCTCAGCATTCATTCTGCACACCTCCTCACCCACCAAGTCAAAAGTGAGAGGAAGACCTGTTGTGTGCATGTGGGAGGATTGGCTGCACTTAGGGCTGCCTTTATGCAACCCCTGATTTGTGTGGCCATTTTTGCACCAGAGTAGTGCCCCCATTATCTTTCTGGCCTAGGAATTTACATCAGGAGCTTAGCCTGAGCTCGCCAACCCTCTCAAATTAAATCCCATTTCTCTCAGGGAGAAGCCAAGGTCCAGGAGCCCAGCAGCTGCTGCCCTGTCTGCAGGAAGAAGGAACCTCCAGGTATGTGGGTTGGTGAGAGATCATGGGGTGCTCTGTCTCCACATCACCAAAGCCTGGCAGGGAGGGCCTTCTTCCCTCTCCAGGCCACTCTACAATTCCTTGCATTCAGCACCAGACATTGTTCCAAAGACCAGCTTCCAAATCTGTGGTGGAAGAGCAGGATTTGCAGGTTGGGGATCAGCAGCAGTTAGTGAGCAGAGCAGTTCCCTTTTTCTCTCACATGCTGGCTAGGGGGGTTCTGGGATTTGTAGTCTAAAAATGGGACACTTGTGAGCTCTGGGAAGCAAAGTAGAATGAGGTGAGTCAGAGGAAAAGACCAGAGCTTCCTGGACCCTGGAGCAGTTTCTTCCTGCAAGCTGCACCCCACTCAGTCAAGAGTGGCCTCCAAACCTTCCTGGGGGTGAGAGAGATAGATATATGATGTGCCTTGGGAGTAGGTTTTTTCAATTAGGAGGAGGGGTCTTTATCTGGACTGTTACCCAGTCTTCTGGTTCTGCCTCCTTCCCCAGAAGAGCCGCAGTCACACTGCCGGCACTACACTGAGCTGCGCAACATCACCAAGGGGTCCTGCTTCCTGGCAGACGTGGCGGTCAGCTACTGCAGCGGGTGGTGCGCCTCCCACACCAATGTCATCCCAGAGGTAGGCCTGGGAGATACATCAGGGGGCTCTTTGGCCTGTCCTCCCCCCTACTCTATGACCCCTACTTTTCAGGCCTCGCTTAGCTCCCATCCCTCTTGCTCCCACCCTCACCCCAATCTTGCACACTTGCACCACACAGAGGGCACCACTTTGAGGAGCACTGTTCCAGATACAACAAAATCCAAAATCTACAAGCAGCAATATCTTTGGAGTCTTTATCCAACTCCAATGGATAAAATACATGATGCAAGCTTTCGAAGCTTCACTGGCTTCTTCATCAGGCAAAGATGTTTAAAACCATGCAGGAGAAAAATGGTGATGTTAAGAGTCACAGGCTTACATTCTGTCTGAGATGTTGTCAGTTAAGATGGTATTGAGGGACTCGTTCGCAAGGGAAGCCTTCTCCCCAATTGGCCACATGAAGAACTAGACAAAAAGAGCAATAAAAGACAAGTCATAGAATTTCAACTCCCATTAGCAACAAAAAAATAACTTCTTCTGAGATGCAAATGTCTCCGTCCTGTACAAAGCTGACTGCCCTTTTCTTAAGCAGAGAACACTGAATATTTTAAGAAGTCCCTGTACTGTTACATCTGGAAAGCTTTAGGTGCTGTATAAGTAAAACTTGACCAATTGTAATCCACTGAATGAGTTTTACCTTAAACCCAGTCCTTCATTTCCCTTATGTTCACCTTACAGCTAAATCTGAAATTTTGAAATCCAGGAAAATAATATGCAGCCATGCACAAAATAAAACAAAATCCAAGTCATCCTTTCAAGAGCTATTCAGAGTCAGCCTTTTTTGCATCCCACCATTTTCAGCACAGGGAGTGAGTGGGTGGCACTTGCACATCACAATGACACCAGCAGACATATGCACAATGCTAGGACCCTGGAGGAGATTTTGTCCATTTAACAAGTGATAACATCAAATGGCTTTCCTCACTGCATTGAGTAAAAAGAATGAGGCCTAAATCCCACTCTTCGGGTCCATCTGCCCTGGAGAAATAATGTAGCTTAGCACCACTTTAACTGCCATGTTTCCATCCTACAGAATCCTTGGATTTGTAGTTTTTGAAGCACCAGCACTCTTTGGCAGCAAAGGCTAAAGGCCTTGTGAATCAACAAATCCCAGGATAGAGCGACAGCACCTAAACTGGGGGTCAAATGGCATTATTTCTAGTGTTAAATGTACCCTTAGTCCAGGCTAGAGTAGACCCCTTCCATCAATGGGATTTAGCTACATGTTGACTCTCCAGCCAACAACTGACTCAGTTGTTTTGTTCAAGTTGAAACTATCCAAAAGGATTTGAGCTTGAGGGTGCTTTTTAAAAAAGTAACTTTACCATAATTTGCTGCTCATCTTGCAGGAACCGTACCTGCAGACCTTGTGCGAGTGCTGCAGCTACCGCCTCGACCCTGTCAGCCCCGTGCGCATCCTGAACCTGCAGTGCCAAAATGGCGAGACGGAGCCGGTGGTGCTGCCTGTCATCCATGCCTGCGAATGCAGCAGCTGCCAAAGTGAGCCAGCTGTGGGGTGGTCCCTGCATGGCATGTGGGGCTGGAGAGCCACGGATGAGGATCAAAGATGTAAAAGGGGCCCCGAAGCCCCCCGTGATAAACGGCGGTGCTCCCAGCCCTTGCACGCCATTGAAAGACAAGGGAGGACTCCTTCCTCATGACCTCTGGGAGCCACGAGGATCACCAAGGCTGTGTACCTCATTGCCTCCTTTTCCTCCTTCCATGGCAGTGACTGGAAAGGCAGGGTCCGAATCTGGTTAGGGACATACGTGGGCATTATGTGTGGTTCACACGCACATACAGTTGGTCCATACAGCCACATTTACGGCTTTTGAGGATTTATTTGCACATTTGATTATTATGTTCTCTCTAGGAATCTCTGGGTCTTCCAGCATGACTCTAGCTGCCTTTCACCAGATGTTGCATTGGAGAATATAGAGATTCCTAGAGAGAACACTTCTCTAGGCATTTGTAGGTCTTCCAGCACAATTCTGTGGTCAGTGTCCAGCAGATGTTGACCATAGGTGCGCTGGAGGACCTAGAGGTTCCTGGAAAAGTGTTCTTAAAAAAAAAGATTGCTTTTTTAATTTATGGCTTTCCCACTTTCATGGGGGGTCCTGTGCCCCTAATCCCAGTGAATGTGGAGGGCTCACTGTATGTTTCTTTCTAGATGACACCCTAATTACAAAATCCCCCCCCCCCGATTTCAAGCCCTGGGGTCAAACACTGTTTAGGCTGCTTACTGGGGGGGGGGGTGGATAAGAGGAGGCTGTTCCAGGGTGCAGCTCCCATGGGCAAGGGAAAGGAGGCCTTGTCCCAAATGGCTGGTGGCCCAGGGAACCCACCTGCCCAGATCACCCTCGCTGTGCTCCTGAGTAGGAGATAGAGCCCAACTGATTCCAGGAGAACCCCCCACCTCAACCCCAACCCTGCAAAGGGCAAGGGATCTTCCCATCTCCCAAACTCACCACCTGCTTGGTCTCCTTTCTTCCCTGTGGCAGGTGGCGACTTCTCCAAGCGTTGACGACAACCCTGCAAGGTGGAGATCTGGGCTCCCCCTGTTCTGTGTTGGAATTGTACCATTCTGCTCTGCATCCCGCCTCTCAGTCCTCCTCATCTGTACAACTGGGCACAGTTTATCCTTATCACAAATTCAATAAATTCACCCAGCAGCAGTAAGAGCTTCATATGGATCTTGTTTTATTATTTTCTGAGGGACTCTGGCAGAGGAGGGAGTAGGAAAGGAGGAAGAGGTTCTCAACACCACGATCCCTCCCTGCAAAACACACTACAGACAGATTCCCCGTACAGCACAGTGTAGCACACTAGTTCCACATGTGGATAGATATACACTGCAGGTGGTCATTCAGCATTGTCAAGTTCGCCATTTAGTTACTGCAACCCACACACTCTATGTTCTTTCTGTGGCTGGCGGAGAGCGAAGAATTAGGGGAATCAGACAGGTGTCCCCATAGCCAGGTGCAAAATGATTCCCTCACCCACTAAAACCCTCGGGAGGACATCACCTGAAGAGGAAATCATTTTGCATCTGGCTACAAGGACATAGCCAGATGCTTCTCTGATCCCGTTTCACTCTGATTTCATTCTCCATCAGCCACAGAATGGCCGGGGGGTAAGTATGGGGGCACTTTGGTTGTTGCGGAGGGGGAGAGAGAAAACCACCTTTCACAATGACCAAAACCAGTAGGCAGCTGTAAGGTGGATTTACATTAACAGGACATCAGCCAACAGGTTCTCTCTCTCTCTCTCTCTTTCTCTCACACATATATGCTTGGAAGGAAAGCATTTTGGGAGAAACACGTTTGGAGCCTGAAAGGCAAATTCTTCTCAAGGCCACAATGCAAAGGAGCCATCAGGCAAACATGTTCAATGTGCCACCACCCCTGGCACTCCGTGCCTCAAGAGTACATTTTCTTAGGAAACAGCTGAAGACAAAACACAACAAGAACTAGGGATTTAAGTTTTAAGGGTCCAGGTCCATGGCAAAGGCCTGTGGGAAGCCACACAGAAGCACCCCCCTCAAGCGTCTTGCCAGAGTGGCTCTGGGGGGCAGAGGTGGATCTTGCCCCTCCAGGGAGCTCTTGCAGAAGGCCCTGGGCAGTCAACCCTGAGCTATATCTCAAGGAAGGAGGGAAGACCTGGGCTACATCTACACTGTAAAAATAATGCAGTTTGACACCCCCCACCCCCCGTTTTAAGTGCTGTAGCTCCATCTTGTGGAGTCCTGGGATTTGTCATTTTACGGGGACTTTAGCCTTCTCTGTCAAAGAATGCTGGTATCACACAAAACAACAAATCCCAGGAAGGCGCCATGGCAGTTAAAGTGGTATCAAAGTGCATTATTTCTAGAGTGCAGATGCAGCCTGGGGCAGGGGATGATGTGCACCAATAAAACAAAAGTTGGTGATGTGTATGTGGGTCTCTCTGGTCTTCTCTAAACATGCTAAAAGTTGCACTGCCCTTCCACTTGTAGCAGAGGTGGCTCTCCTCTCCTTTGCTCACTCAGCCGAATTGCTTAAAAAGAAGCCAATTCTAAGCCCACCATCAAGTCCTGTAATGTCGACAAGAGAGGCGCACAGATCACTTCCCTTCCCTTGAAGAGTTGGGGCTTCCTAGAAACCCACGAATGTTTACATTCCTATGGACGTTCCCTCCCAGACACAGCCTGCTTCTCTAGGTCTGTCCCTGGACTTCCCACTCCACCAAATGCACCTGAGGAAGCAGACCAAGTCTGTGAAAGCTCATGCCACCAACTCCTCTCTTTCAGTGAATCTCCAAGGTGCTGCAAGAGCCCTTTGCAGACTGACTTCAATTTGTAAATCTCCTGTATTTTTCAGCTGCTCTTTCCCTCTTTTTCCTTCCTGTTAAGGAGGCGAAAGAGTAGGGAGGGGAAGACTAGTCAAAAAATAGTTGGAAAATGGTGGGAATACCTGGTTTTGGGTTGTTGGGAAACCCTGATGGGAAGAAACCTAGGCTGACAAGAATTGTCAGCATCCTGGACTTATTCAGCCCAAAATTTGCACATGGGTTTTGTGCACAAAAAACAGTAGGTTCCACAGAGAAAATAATTTTCTGCACAGAAAAAAACTGCTTCCTGGACAAAAATGCTATGTGTGAATTTTGCACAAAGTCCTAAACTGTGAATAGTCTTCAAAAACTGCACTTTTTGAGAACTTTTTTGCAATGGCAATTTTATTGCTCAAGAACAAAATTAGCAAAGAATTTCATCTCTAGAAAAGGAAGAAAAGGTGCACAATGCCCTTGGAGGGATACTTATGGGCTGTGTGTCACGTTAGAAGCCCCCCTGGCAATAAAATCTAGTCTACACAACACTAATAATAATAATAATAATAATAATAATCATCATCATCATCCGCCTTTGCCTAAGCAATCAAGGCGGCTTACAAATATAAAATAAATACAATATTGAAATAAACATAATAAGATTAAGACAGCACGCATTCTGCCTTCTCTCCTTCCAGATGATGGTGGAGGGAGGGAGGGCCTTCTTCTTTTCAGACTAGGCTCAATGGAGATATCAGAAACCCAATTCTCCCCCAGGGAAGATCTGAACTCACCTCCCACTGTTGTCTTAATAACACTGTTGACTTAATAAATATACTAAGAGTCCCTTCATTTTGGTTGCTGCTGTTTTGTATGAAGGTACGCTAACCTCATTTCTATCCATGACAACAAACTGACCACTTTCAAAGGCATGCCCCTGTTAAATCTGGGAGATCAGTCTGCAAAGGGGTCTTGTAGCACCTTTGAGACTAATGGAGAGAAAGAAGCTTCTTTCTTTGAGTTAGTCTCAAGAGTGCCTCAAGATCCCTTTGCAAATGGGTTGCTTGATCTTTGTGGATTTCATCCTTGCAGAGCCTCTTCAAAGCGCCAGGGAGGCTGTGGCTGTCATTTGCCATGCAGGCGGGCCAACTTTTCCTTCCTTGGCCTTGCTCCTGTTGTGTGATTTTAACAACAGCCCACCTGTTGTGACACAGAAACAACTCCAACAGGTAAAGCTTCTCTTGGCAGGGGTCTTCTCTGTTGGCGCAGTGGTTAAATGCCTATACTGCAGCCACTCACTCATAAACCACAAGGTTGCGAGTTCAATACCAGCCAGGGCTGAGGCTCGACTCAGGCCTGCATCCTTCCAAGATTGCTAAAATGAGTACCCAGCTTGTTGGGGGGCAATCAGCTCACAGTTGTAAACCACTTAGACATCCCATAGCGTGATATGAAGCGGTATATAAATGAAGCTGCTTTGCTTTGCTTCTCCACCTGCGACAAGGAAGAAGTGCAAGGGAAACATCTGCCAAGAGACATAAATGTTGCATCCACATTGCTGCTCTCGCTGCAATGAAAACTAGGGCCTCTAGCGTCTCTCTGGAGGCTGGGTTCAAACCCTGTTGCAACCTGGCACCTGCGGCGAAAAAGCTCCCTTGCTCCTGGCAAGAGAAAGTGGAGATGTGCCTGGTTTGGTTCTCACTGGTGACATGCAAAGGAACAGCACACTACAGGCCTCCATCCCACTTGGGAAACAGCACAACCAGGAGGACCAAGCCCAGGACACTGTGACATCAGCTGGTGTAAGGAATACACAGGGCACCCAAACTCCTTGTAGTCCATGATAGGGCCTCAGTTTTAGTCTTATCACATTATTAAACAAACCCAGCAGGTAAACAAAAAGACACAGGTTCCCTTGCATGACTCTCTTCAGGTTGTAAAAGTGTGGAAGAGTGTTATAAAAGCATCATTTTTGCCAAACGGATTATTTCAGCTTGGCAAATGGGACACTTTTACGATCCTCTCCCACGATTTTACAACTGGAAGAGAAAATAAACATAATCTTTTCATTTTGTTTGCCTGCTGGGTTTGTTTAATAATGTGCTAAGGCTCTTAGTCAGTCTGATTAATTTTTCAATAATTCATTAAGCTAATAACTTTGCACTCCAGTGAAGTAAAATCCGGAAGCTGGAAAATGGGAATTCTTCAGATAATATGGAAAACGCACACAACCACCGCAGCTGAGCTGATAGACAGGCCTTGAAGCCCCTGATGAAAAACACAGGAGTTGTGCAGAAACTCAAGAACCCAGCCAGGTTGGTTTCGGATCTGTTCCGAAACCCCCCTGGGCTGGCAATGTTGCAACCTGTGAATCCTGGAAGCCAGTGGGAAGGGATCCTCCACCATCATCTGGCAGATCCCAGCAGAGTTCCTCCTGCCTTCCTGACACTCCCTTTTTGTGCCGCACAGGTGGGGCCTTCTTGGGGTTGGCCTCCGACGCCAGGGTTTTACTGGCTGGTCTCAATTCCTTGGGCGCAGAGGAATGAATGCGCCGCCTGTGGGCAGCCAAGCTGCGCATGCGTGGGAAGCTCTCCCCGCACTCGGTGCAAATGAACTCGGCAGGGGCCTCGTGCGTCCGGTGGTGGGAGAGCAGGGCCTTGCGCAGCCGGAACCGCTCCCCACACTGGATGCAAACGAAGGGCTTCTCCCCAGTGTGGAGGCGCACATGCAGTTTGAGGGTGATCCTGTCCTTGAAGCTCCGGGGGCACTCTGGGCAGTGGTAGGGGCGCTCGCCCGTGTGGATGCGCTCGTGGCTCAGCAGGTGGTGCTTCTGGGTGAAGCGCTTTCGGCACACCGCACAGGAGAAGGGCTTCTCACCTGTGTGGACGCGCTGGTGGATCACCAGGTGGTGCTTGTGGCTGAAGATCTTGGCGCAGCTCTGGCAGGCGAAGGGCTTGGCCCCTGTGTGCACGATCTGGTGCATCAGCACGCCGGCACGGTCCTTGAAGGTCTTCCCGCACTCAGGACAGGGGAAGGGCCGGTCCCCAGAGTGGCCCCGCTGGTGGGTCTGGAGGTGGTGCTTCTGGGTAAAGCACTTGCCACAGACGGGGCAGGGGAAGGGGCGCTCGCCTGTGTGCACCCGCCGGTGGGTCATCAGGTGGTGCTTGTGGTTGAAGAGCTTCCCGCAATCGGGGCATGCCAGGGGCAGCTCCCCCGAGTGGGCCTTGCGCTGGTGTGTCAGGAGCAGCTTCTGGAGGCGGAAGGCACTGCCGCATTCCCTGCATGCAAAAGGCCGCTCCCCGCCGTGCACCCGTAAATGCGTGCCCAAGTGTTGCCGCTGGGTGAAACGCCGCCCGCATTCTCCGCAGGTGAAAGGCCGCTCCCCCGTGTGGATCCGTTGGTGTGCCAGGAGAGCGGCTTTGCTCTTGAAGCTCTTCCCGCAGTCCACGCAGGCGAGGGGGCAGGATTCTGCCTCAGGCCCTTGGCCAAGTGCTCCTTGCGGCTGTGCCACCCTTGTCCAGCTCTCCTCCTGTCCCGCCAGGCCTCCATCGGGCATCCTTGGACAAAAGCTCTCATCATAGGCCTTCCAGCTCGGGAAGAGGACCCTCTCCAGGAATAACCCTCCGGTGCCTTCCTCACCACCATGTCTGGTGTCTTCCTCCTCTTCCTCTTTCACACTGATATCACAGCCAGCTAAAGGAAATAAAAAGGAAATAAAAGGGAAAACAAGTCAGAGGCTGCTCATCTTAAAGCAGGGGCAGGGAACTAAGACCTGGGATAGAAATAGGGACTGAGTTTCACCCCCTGCACCAATATTTGCCATCCTGGAAGTGACATAATGTCAGTTCCTGTCTCAAAATAGCAATAGCAATAGTACCGAAACCAGGGGTAGGCAACCTTTTTGAGCCAGGGGCCGGGTTGCTGTCCCTCAGACAATTGGGGGGCCGAAGCACCAAAAATAAATAAATAAATAAATAAATAAATAAATATTTTTTAAAAAAATAAAAAAAAATGCATGCACACTCTCTCAGCCCCAGAAAAGCCATGGCAAAACCTCTGTGGAGATTTTGCCAAGAAAAGCCCAAGAACAAGTAATAACAACAATAATCAATATCATCATGGCGGGGGGCGGCAGCGGTGGCAGGACCAGCCTGGGACCAGTCCAAAGGTCTCAGGGGGCCGCATCCAGCCCCCGGGACTTAGGTTGCCTACCCCTGACCTAAACTTTTATACCACTTTATAGTGGTTTACAATGTGTAAGCCAAATTGACCTGTTTCCATTTTTTGATGAGAAGAGTCAGATTTTGGAGTATGGTAGTAAGCAAATTAAGCCAACTTTCTGTTTTAAGGTGTGGCTTTGCACTACTTTTGGTGATTTCGTCAGGTGCAAAACCTCCACAAATAGTTTTGAGAGCAATATTTGGATTCTTTAACACAACAACAAGACGGCAAAAGTTTAGCACAGCAACAGTGATCGCTTGGATGTTTCTAGAAAGCCTCACAGCCGGGCCTGGAAGCCCACTGCTGGCTGCCAGACCTCCCTCCCAACACCTGAGGGACCTTTCCTGTCTCCGCTGCACCTGGACGCTGCCTTTAAATGGACTTGGCCAATAAAGGCAATGACAGACCCATCCTCCATAAACATCTCCAACCCTTCGTCCGTCCTGTTGGCCATCGTCAACGTTCGCACGGGACAAATGTTTCCTTATACCCTCGGGGTCAATAGCTTTAGTGGTTTGGTCCTGAGCCCAAAGCTCAGAGCTGGGAAATGTTCCTGTTTTGTGGAACACAACTCCCAGAATGCCCCAAGAAGCACGCTGAGAGCCTTGGGCAGCCGTGGCCAATGTGGCGCCCTCCAGATGGACTGGAGTAGAACTCAAGTCACCTGTGATGGCGGGTGATCCTGGGAGTTGGAGTCCTTGTGGCCGAATTGTGTCCTGGTGCTAAGTCTCAGCCCACAGATGGAGCCCACAATGCCCAATGGGCCCTCGGCCAGTAAAGTGAACAGAATATTCTTAATATTGGCTCCGGGGCACCCTGGGAAGAAAGGCTGGGTGCCCTGAGCACCTGCGGGGTGAGAAGCTGCGGGTTCAAGCTCAGCAAGGGATCGGGTGCCACACCAGTTTGGCAAGCGAGGGGCATGGGGCACGAAGCGTCTCCCAGACCTAGTGAGGCGACCAGCTGGAAGTTCTCCTGCATGACTTCCCGGTGGAGCTCCCGCTGCCATTCCTCCAGTTCCTCCCATTCCTCCGCGGAGAAGTAGACCGTGATGTCCTCCAATGTCACCAACAAGGCCTGGAAGGACGAAAGGAAAGACATGATCATAGAATCATAGAGTTGGAAGAGACCACAAGGGCCATCTAGTCCAACCCCCTTCTGCCATGCAGGAACTCCCAATCAAAGCATCCCCTGTGACAGATGGCCATCCAGCCTCCGCTGAAAGACCTCCAAGGAAGGAGACTCCACCACAATCCTCCGAGGAAGGAGTGTGTTCCACTGTCGATATGTATGTATTTCCTTTCAATCTGTGCTGTCAGCTACTCAGTGTCTCAGACTGGGACGAAGGCGAGATATATGATAATTAAACAAATAATATCGTTGTTGTGTGCCTTCAAGTCGTTTCTGACGTACGGCGGCCCCCAAGTTGAACCGATGGTGGGGTTTCCTGGAAACATTTGTCCTCTGCAGAGCGGGGCACTGAACCCTGGTCTCCATGGCTGTCGTCCAACGCTCAAATCACTACACCACACTGGCTCTCAAACAACAGATGCAATATGTTTTCCCACACAATCCTGCTTGGGTTCAAGGCCTCTGTGGAGTGTGTGTGTGTGTGTGTGTGTGTGTGTGTGCCACGTACACGTATTGGTGTGGGTGCAGGGCAGGGCCTTCTTGGGGACTGCTCCCCGCCAGCCTCTGTTTAATAACAGCCTCTAAAGAAGGAGAGCCCACTGCCCTCCACTGAGGCACCAGCGTCCTCCGCTCTCCAACAGCCCTTACTATCAGAAGTTCCTCCTAAGGTTGAAGCGGAATCTCTTTTCTTATAGTTTCCATCCGTTGAGGCTCCATTGTGTCTTATTCTCTGGAGCAGCAGAAAAGAAGCTTCCTCCATCCTCAATGGGACTTCCCTTCAAATACTTAAACAGGGCTATCATATCCCCTCTTAACCATCTATTCTCTAGGCTAAACATAGCCAGCTCCCTAAGTCTCTACTCATAAGGCTTTATGGTTTCTAGACCTTCCACCATTTTAGTTGCCCTCCTCTGGACACTGTCCAGTTTCTCCACATCCTTTTTGAATTGCGATGCCCAGAACTGGACACAGGATTATTCCAGGTGAGGCCGGACCAAAGCAGAATAGAGGGGAACTATTACTTCCCTTGATCTAGACGCTATACTTCTATTAATGCAGCCTAGAACTGTATTGGCTCTTTTAGCTCCTGCATCACACTGTTGGCCCATGCTGAACTTGTGGTCTACTAGGACTCCTAGATCCCTTTAATATGTCATCTTGCTAAGCCAGGTGTCCCCCATCTTATATCTATGCATTTCATTTTTTTGCCCT